>OZ023167.1:30501062-31101062 GCA_963678695.2 Diplodus puntazzo | reverse complement strand
TGTCTGGATACTTACTCATGTATGTTCCAAGAATCCATCCATCCATAGCAGTTTTTTGACTAAAATGTAGCAGCGTTTTCTGCGGTCTTTTTGTTGGCTGAAAGCTACCACTTTGTGGCTGAGTTGGTTTTTGACGCGTGCAGAGGTTAACGATGATTAGGAGTGGCTCAGGTTGGTCCTCATGACTATTTATTGCAACCAGTTTGTTTTACAGAAAACTTGTTGTAAATAGAAATAAAGTAAACAGAGAAAGGCCTTCAATATCACAGTCCATAGGCCACATGGTATCGCGCATGATCAAAAAACTGTATGCTCTCTCAGCCATGCCCAGATACTGACCTTAAGACCTTCCCCCTGGCTCCACCTTCTGCAGCCTCCCAAGCGACCTCTAGGTGGGGACAGACCTGTGGTCACACTATCACTCACTCAAGAAATATGATGAAGTTGTCTTGATTCACAGCTTACCTTTAGCATGAACTTCTGCTCAGTTCTTTCCTCTGTATTTTTTTCAGTTTTTACAAAAAACACATTACAACAGATGTATACTCGCATGTCAAGTAGGCAAAGTCCTGCAAATCCAACTTAAACATTATTGTGATTCCTCTTGCTCAGCATTATGCTTATGAAAAATAATTAGTATTTTTGTGTTTTTTGATTCATAAAGATGAGTCTTGTGTAATGATTTTTCTGCCAAATATTTCTGCCTAGAATAATTGAAGATACAGGCCCCAAGCACTACATGAATTTCAAAATCTTCATACACACATGTAGCAACAATCCCATGCTTTGGGTTGATAGTAGTCAATATGAGTCTGAAATTTCAAAGGCGAAGCAGACATACCTCAGCCAGTTTAATAAAAAAAACTAATGTAGCAATGCTGCAACAAGTAGTTGACTTCAGCCGAGGCCAGCAAGACCACAGAAAAGCGTCAGTCTCCTGCTCCTCCAGAATGAAAGATATGACAACAGCTAAACGAGTTAAGATGTTCAAATCCAGACAGGATAGTTCAACTGGGCATGGCATACATGGGAGAGTTCAAAGGCGAAAACCACAGCTGACCAAAAAGCACAAAAAGGCCCGTCACACATTTGCCATAAAACATCTTTGGAAGATATTTTGTGGACTGACAAGACAAAAGAGGATTTTTTTTGTAAGGTGTGCGTCCCCTTACATCTGATGTAAAACTAACACAGCATTTTAGAAAAAGAACATAAAACCGACAATCAAACATTGTGTTGGTAATGTGATGGTCTGTGGCTGCTTTGCTGCTTCAAGACCTGGACGACTTGCCGTAATTGATGGAACCATGAATTCTGCTCTCTAGCAGAAAATCCTGGAGAATGTCCGACCATCATTTTGTGACCTTAAGTTCAAGCACACTTGGGTTATGTAGCAAGACAATGATCCGAAGCACACTAGCAAGTCCATCTCTGAATGGCAAAAAACAAAACAATATGAAGGTTTTAGATTGGCCCATGCTGCGGGACGACCTTAAACAGGCTGTTCATGCTCGAAAAACCCTCCAACATGGCTGAATTTAATTCTGCAAAGAACAGTGGGGCAATAGCCTCCACAGCAATGCGAGAGACTCGTTTTCAGTTATGGAAAATGCTGGGCGATTGATTCAAATACTTTGTATTGTCTTATTATCGTAACATTGTGATTTAAATGTTGGCCCGCCAGAGAGCACAATTAAGTAGTGGTCCCGCCAGAGTTGCCATAAGGCAAGAGTTGTTTTTGTTTGTGAAAATTAAAAGAAGTATGTTGTCTTGGTCATTATTTTTTTTATTCTTTATTATATTCTTTCATTCAACCATGCTGTTTTCAATCACAGTTTTCCTACCTCAGCTTCCTCAGAATAGCTAGCAAGCTAACTTTGTTTTAAAATTGTGAGGCAGGACACAGCTAAATTACAGAAGTGTTGTGGAGAAGTACAAGCTTTCAAAATCGGCGTGGGGATGTATGTTAGTGGTAATTGGAGACAGTTTTGTATGCTGGATAAGACAGGCAGAGGGTGACGACACTGAAGGGACACACTGCCTCAAATTTGGAAACACATATTACCCCCCAAACAACACTGTCATTGTCCATCATGATGTTTCACCTTGGACTTTGTTATGTGTCAGTTTGGGAGACTGGCATGAGACATTGCCCCAATGCTACTTTGAAATCAATGTTGCAACAACGTTGTAGGGATGACTATTAGTACTTTCACAAAACATTAACACAATGAGATTTTTTGATAAAATGGAGACCATTTTGCGATGCAATCACACCACAACGCCCATCAATTTTGGCATCTCATGACTACACAGCAGTCATTTCAACATAATGACAGTACTCAAGACCAGACCCACCTTTAAACTCGTAAAATATTTCAAGACTGCATCAAAAGCAATGTGGACCAGGGGCTTATAGAGTGGGTTTGGCACCTCCCTACCTCTAACCCCTTGCTCAGTCTGCAACCTTCTTCTACCGTGGCCTTCATTTTAATCTCAACTATACATCTGTAAAGTTTTATGACTGGATCAAGCAAATTTGGGCCAGGGTTATAAAGTGTGGAGGGTCGACCCCTGTACTTCCGCCCTTCTCACTCAGCCAGTGCCCTTCTTTGAACTCTGCCATCATTTTGATCTCAACTAAACACCTGTCAAGTTTCGTAATTACATCTTAACTAAATCACACGATTAACTACATCACACGATTATGACACTATCTTCTTCACAAAATCTGTCCTCATACAGACAGACATGTAAACACTTGGCAAAATAATCAAAACTGCTTCTGTGTTAGTTTCTGTGACTGACAAGGTGAAAACAAGACCACCTGATGTGCAGCTAATAATATAGTAGTCTGGTAAGTAGGCCCTGCACGATATGAGGAAAATCTGTGATGTGCGATAACACTGTTCAATGTTGTGATGACGATATAACTTGCGATAAATAAACAAATATTGAAGTTTGCATATTATTAACAATACAGTTGATGATGGCTAATGTTAGTTTTGAATTGTTCGTGTAGTTCTTTATGGTTGTATTGCAGGTGGTGATGAATGTTGGTTGTATTTCCTCAAGAAGTAGAACAACTGCTCGGCATGTTTTACACAGTACCTGTGTTTGTAACACGTCGTCTCTCCTGAGTCCAAAATAAGTCCATATAGCAGTGTGACGGAGCAGCTCAACACAATGCATATTGCTCCGTGGTGTCGCTGGCTGCAAGCAGCGCACACACACACACACACACACACACACACACACACACACACACACACACACCCCTGCCCGGCCCGGCACAGCTCTCTGACTCTTTCACGTCGGAGTTAAAAACATCCCGTAATTCATTCCCATAGTAGCGTGATCAAGTGTGCACACTTGTTCGTCCTACTATTTCCTGGATACATACATACATACTCACACAATCAGCACACATTCAGTGCTGTTTCTTTTCAACACAAGGTCTTTGTCGGCCACATTTTCATCGCTTTTCTCTCCTCCCTCAGCCATCATAATCTTGCAATCACCACCAAACTGATGCCGATTAATTTTGTCAGGGTAGCCAACGGCTAGCTGGGGCTTCATCTGATTGGCGCTTGTATCCAGGGCTCCGTCTGATAGGCTAAATGTTGGCATGCTCAGCCCGGGCAGCCCTACTGGTAAGATTAGAAAGTAACATCAATGTAATGTAAAGCAGCCTTTAAAATCAAGTAAAAACTATATTTATGCTATATCAGGATATGAGGATAACCAAAGTCTAAGATGATATCTATCTATATCACAATAAATATGTAATAGTGATTTAATGCCCAGTCCCAATTGTACTCTTGGCTTTAAATGTCCATGTACTGTGAATCCTGTTGAGATTCAGGAAAGTTAAAAGGTTAAGTCAATTTACCTGGACTGTAAAGTGATATGATCGGCATTCTATCGTAGTTGTTTGATGTGTATTGCTGTCAATGGTGCTGATGTAAGTGTCATTATGTCACTGTTGTAGTGATTCTATTTTTCACTATTATCCAAGGTCTTGCACTGTTGGTGAATATGAATTGTTAGTTTTGATAGTGAGGTGAGACTAGCATTCGTTACCAGTCTTATGAATAATAGGGGCCGTTATCACAATGAAATCTTGTCGACTGAACCTAATTTAATAATTGTTAAAAACATACAGCAAAAATATAAATATCATTTCAGGTAGGGGTATGAGTGTAACGGACTGTCTTAGTCTCTCTACAGTTGTAGTTTGTGGGTTTATTATTTGCTAACAAAAGGACTCAAATATGCAGTTAAAGATAGAGTTGATCGCTAGCATTTACATTTGTTTTATTTTCTTTAAAATGTCAAAGTCATCTGTCCACGATAATTGTGTTGTCCCTAATTTCAGTTTTTTTTCTCAATAGAATAATATATATTTCTAAATACAGCTGAAAATGCACACATAAACATAAAACAATAAAATGATTAAATATGTGGAAACATAATCAAAGCTATCCATACTATTATAACAAACAAACAAACAAACAATACAACAATAAAAAAAACTGTAAGTATCCTTTATGTGTTGCTCTCCATTTCTTCAACCAAACAAATAGTTTATGATATGGGCAAAATGCTGAGTAACCGTAAAGGTTATTTATATTGTATTAATGTAAAGGTACAGAATTCAACACATGTTGGCCTGAATTATAACTACATTATACATGTGGTGGAATTAGCCAAAGTATTTAAGCCACAATCTTTTCCTCTGTGAGCGTTGGTGTTACATGCTGATCATAGTGAAATGTCGTCCTTGAAATCACTTAATATGCAAAACTGTAAACATTTTGCACAGAATTGTTTCAACATATTACCAACTTTGAAAATGTATTTTAGCTTATAAAAGTGTACTCCCCTGTTTTATTATTTCATTTTACAGATACATGTTTTGACATAAGACATAAATATAATGGACCAAATCCTTTTTTAATTACAGAGTGTGATATGTATTTTTTTCAAAATGATATACTTAGTTATCTACCGTCATCACCTGAAAATAAGATTTCCTGCCACTGGGCTTGGGACTCCATTGCAGTGAGGTGAAACATGTTTATATATAGTAAAATGGCCAAGTTTAGGGCATGCATGAAGTCATTATATTGATTTTGCTCTGTGCACCCGTAAACGATCAAATACTTTGTATTACATTGGGACATGGGTTGAAAATTCAGTCAGGATGCAATACTAAGCCAACAAGATATTTTGACAAATGTATTGCTGAATACATAACATACTGCATACTCTACAGTGGGCCATGAATATCCTCAGTAAGTGCAGCAGTTCTACCTTGGGTTGTTACCTTGTTGTTTATTCATATTTTACCACAAACAAAGTTTTGTTCCATTTTAATATTTATCACTGAATTATAAATTATTATAAATAATCCTTGAATCATTCACTATTATTAGAGGGACCTCAGCCTTTACTGGGACAACTGAGTGTCAGTTTACTGCATAAATTGATGAGGGCGGGCCTGATGGTCTGATCTCTGAGCCCATAGATGAGAGAACTCAGACATCTGGGGAGGATGCTAATAAACACATAAAAAATGCTCTTGATGCGTACAATTACTAATCGTTGGAGGGTTGTTGCGAGTGATATAACTATAGAGTTATGCATAGTTGACACGAGACTGAGGCCCAGCTGCACCAGATGCAGCAACAGTGTGTTACGAGCCTTTTGTGCTGAAGCTTTGTCCGTGGAAGCTGACCTTGCTGCTACCATCACAGCAATATAGGAGGAAGCGATTGCCACACTCGCTAATATGAATATGAAACAAGTGTACGCTTTGTCATAAAGATCAGACATTGGGCCAAGAATCATAGCCATGTCAGAGCAATAATCTGTCATCTGTAGGCTCTGCAGGTCTTCAAATGCAAAATCTAACAGCAAAAGAACTCTTATGAGAATATTAAGTAAACTGAAGGTCCAAACAACACAAATAGCCACCCCTGTGTTTCTGATGGTGATGATGGTAGCATGCCTCAGTGGATAACACACAGCTACATATCTCTCCAGAGACATCACCACCAGTGTGAGTGGTGAGATTTCATTTGTGAGATTGGTGAGCATGGCAAGGACACCACAGACAGGATACGTCAGTCTTATTCTACAAGCTGCAAGTATGTACATTAACTGGCTCAGTGCCAGCAGTACAGTGTCTGCAAATAGTAGATTATACAGAAGAATGTAACGGGAGGTCTCGCAAAACACAGATTTACTCCTCAAGGTTTACAGCATTGTTCCATTAATAAAGAGGAATAGGCAGCATGGCATTCCAATCAGTGTGGATAACAACACTCTTTCCAGTAATCCCTGATATGACTGTTCAGCAGTGATATGGACATTCTCAGACTGATTAAAGTACAACATCTCACAGAAACATCAGAGACCAAATATGAATATTTAACTTTTGATGTAAATGAAATACAAAGCCGTTATTTTTACAGTTTGTAGTTCTCGAACATTGAGGACATGTCACCTTTAGAGTTCAGATGCAAAACCTTAAGTCATCCATATACATTTCCCATGCAGACACCTAGGCAGAGAGTCCCTGCTTGTTTCCATGTAAGCAGAGCTGGTCTGCCGGGTTTACCTACCCTCACATTTTGTTTATGGCCTGTCCTCACACCTACTTCACGTGACAATGTCAGCATGACATCACTCCAGTGATCTTTTGAAGATCTGTGTGAGTATGGGAACCAGCTAATCAGCACAGACTTTCAGACAGGAAGGTGACATGCCATCTGGGCATTGAGCTGTTCTGATCTTCTGTATCTCAAAGAGTTGACACACATCCTCTTAATAGATCCTGAGTGCAGATGGGTTGTCAATGGCTGCTATAGTCTGGGGGGGTGGCTTCCTGTAGTTGGTGACAAGAGTCACCCAAGTATAACCTATTAATGGGAAACACTGTGATGTCCTTCAGTCTCTCCACACTGAAGCCAGGTTGTTGATACTTTTTCAACTTTCCTGTGTAGGTCTTGCCATTCTAGTCATCTTTTCAGTCTTTCTGGCGAGGAAACACATTTCTTCTTCTGCATGGAATTGAACATGCATTGGGTTTTATTCAGAGATGTTTGCAATCCTATTTTCGTTGATACTTCGATGATTTGTGGGTATTTACATTTACATTTAGGGCATTTAGCAGACGCTTTTGTCCAAAGCAACTTACAGTAATTCATACATACATTTATACACTGATGGTGGTGGCTGCCATTCAAGGTGCCAACCTGCACATGCGGAGCAGTTTGGGGTTCAGTATCTTGCCCAAGGACACTTTGACATGCAGACCAGGGAAATCGAACCAGTGACCTTTCAATAAAAAGATGCTGGCTCTACCACTGAGCCACAGCCGCCCCATGTACGGGTGTGATATGATTGTGTCATCACAACCTCCACCAAATATGGTGTGTCTTGTCCCTCTTTAAAAACCATCAGTAATTAAACTGCACCAGAGCCCTCATTGGAAAGGTACAATGAAAAGTGTTTTGTATGTAGTGTTCTATTGATAATTACATTAGCAATGGCATTTGGTCTACTTGGGAGCATCCCATTTTCCAGCTTCTCCTTTGGTGCATAGCAGCATTGCTAATAACAGGGATTGCTACGTGTAGTTTCCCTGAACTGAACTCTTAGGTTGCTGCCATCTCTCCTGCCAGAGCCTCTCTTCCATCCTGGAATGTCTCTGGGTGAGGGAGAGCACATAGGCTCGATATCCGAAGAGCAGGCTGCTTCTCAGCATGCAGCCCAGTGGCAGATGCCGGCTTGCCCAAACCAAGTCATTCAAGCTGTGTGTGCATGGCGCAGTTGACCTCCCTGCATATACTCTGCCTTTCTGCTCTCTTGAGCCCAGTGACACAACTGTGAGCGGTTGGTATATTTAACCTCTTAAACCCTAGGCCTCTGGCTCAGGCCTCTGCTCGAAAATGACATGCCCATGATGAATAGAGTATGTCTCTGCATGGTCTATATGAATAATCTTGGTATCATAATAAAGGTAACCCTTGTGAGATTTCTAAAAAGGTGTAAGCATTAGTATAGATTAGAGCTGTCCCAAACAATTATTTTTCTAACGATTAATCTAGCGATTATTTCTTTGGTTAGTCGACTAATCTAACGATTAATTTAACGTTACATGACTAAACAAAAGTAACGTAGTAACTGTAACTGTCGTTGGTAACTTATCTGAGGAAAAAAATACTGCAGTTGTAGGCGGAGCAGCGTCTGTCCTCCCGCCTGTCCTACCGACTCTTCCTCACATTTCTGCCCGAAAAACAGCGTCTGTCACCGGCAAAAACCTTTAACTCACTCAAGTGGTTATGTTGATAGAAATCACCGTCAGCCCTCCCGACCAAGACTTCAGTGAACGTTCCCCCAGAAAACTGCCTCCATCCCCGCGAGTGACAGAGTCACGCAGCGACCTGTTTACTGATGGCGATTATGTAATTATGTAATTTAGCACGAAACACGAAACTCTTTCACCTTCCAAGATGTTTAGGGGGCCGGGCTCTCAATCACTACACATTATGAACGGTCCGCGGGTTTAGAGTGACGGGGGGACACCTGGGAAACACCCCGACGTCATCATCATGACGTGTACCGTCACGTCTCTTTAGGAGCGGCAGCGCAGCTTTCTGTGTGAATTACATGGCGGTTCGTCTTTATTCCAGCGGTGCTTCGCTTTGTGTGAATGACCAACGGCGGAGAATTGACGAACCGCCGCTGTGGCGTTAATGCAGCGTCTCTGTGTGAGAGGGGATATTCTCAGCCTCCGCAGGTACTACCACTTCCTGTTTGGGACAACGCGTCGACGCAAATTATTCATGTCGACGAATTTACGTCGTCGATTACGTCGACTACGTCGACGCGTTGTCCCAGCCCTAGTATAGATGTTACTGGGTCAGAGTAAATGAAGGTGGAACACAGCTTAAATGAAAGATTTCATTTCCGCCCAACAAAACTGTACACTTTTAGAGTGAATTTCCCCTTTAAAACATGCAGTTGCAGCCCAAAACCTCCTGAAAATGATAGCAACACATCTGAACATTACCTGTGCAAAGACTGATGCTCATAAAGTAAAGCAGAGCAAAATTAGAAAGGTTTTAGTAGAAACATTTTTCAGGCGGAAATTAGCCATTTGGGCACACCCATCTAAATACTGTTCTAAAAACAGTTTTGGCTTTGTTTTGAAAATCAACCAGACCTATATACATGTTCCCATTCAAAGAAACCATACAAAGGAACTGACTCCAACTGGAGCAGATTTAATAATATAGTATATATATGTACATATGTTAAACAAAAAAAAAAAAAAAAAACAGATGTAGAAAGTGTTCTGCTGTGCCCTCTGTGTTTTGATGCTTAAAGGGGGCGGGGAGCTGCCAATCACCCATGACAGGTTAGAGTTAGCGACATTTTAGGAATCCATTGGACTTAGGAATCTACTCCATGTTATACGTGTCCTCCTGAAACCGAAACCTTTCCTGAACTGTCAGGAATCATTTCAAAGTGACACAGACACATTGGATTAGCCGGTGGATGTGGTGTTATGCACTCGAACACAGTTTATAATCACAAAACAGACAATGTAACACATAATTTATGATTATGTTTGTATAAAGTGATGCTTATTTTTGCTCTTCTTCGGCTGATATTTCAGTGAGTTTTGGGCGCAGAGTGATGAGAGTATGTGTCGTTAGCATGAAGTAGCGTAATTGCTAACGCCAATTTTGCGGACATGCGCCGTTCGCCTGTTTTTTCTACATGCTCGTTTAGTTGCTTGGTGTCGGAGTTGTGTTTTGATTAGGTGAAAATGGTTATCATGAGCTTGTAGCCAAGCATGCTCTTATAGGGTGTATGATGCAACATGCGCAGCTGCCCCCGGTACCGGGGACGCTTGGGTTGTAGAGGTTAAAGGGGAAAGATGGAACATCTACTCACTACCACCAGTAGGACAGACAAGCTAGCATGAATAAATAAATGCTCACTATGGCCTAGGCCACAGGTTATGGCATCGACTCTGCATAGAGCCTATATGCAACCGTAAATCAGCTTTTATTCTAACACCAGAAGCCAAGCTTGGTGGATGACTAGAAAGTCCCAGGTTCTACTGTAGTCCATTCCACTTTAGCAACAGCTTTAACTCTATCCTCCAAGATGACAATGCTCGCTCTCTACAGAACAGATGTAGACATACCTACAGTAGCTTTGAGTATCTAGGTTGAAGAGACCATGAGAAGATTGCTCGTAGAGCAATCATCACTATCCTTATCCAGACTTTAATGTCGATACATATGACCTCCTATTGTATGGAGACAGAATGAACAGGGAGAATCATATTTTTCCCAGACAGAATTCATGACAGCATAGCTAAACATTCAGCGGACTAATGGGTTAGGCTTACTAACAGCTATCAACCCATGTCTGCAAAGTTGAATTAACTCTGCGTAGGCTCCTGCTAGCATCACATACCTGAGGTCGATGGGGAAATGGGAGATGAACTAAGACCTAGAATGTCTAAAACTGTTAATAGTATGTGTATGGGATGTACTTTCTCTCAAGATGTTTTGAAAGATTACTTGTGTTCCCGCAGTTACATGCAAAGGACTTGTTGCACTGTGGCAACGAGCATTGTCTGTATCGATTCTCTTGAAGTATAACCACACTTTCTGATGTTTGGCTCTCTCTTTCATTGTCACTCGGAGCAGGGTGTTTGTGTCTCTGTTTGTGCCGCCATGGGTGTGAGTGACGGACAGTCGGTGAGAGCCTGCACAAGAGAGGGTCCCACTCAGACAACTGGAACTGTCTGACAGCCTTTAATAACACTCGTCTCGTGTTTTCTCGTCAATGAAAACAAAACATACTGTTATGCCTCGATTTGGACACTAGTTGTTTTTTTTTGCCTGTTTATCTGTCGTCCCCTCTTTCCTTGTCCCCCATTCCTGCTCGTTTGGTTCCACCCACTTCCCTGATTGCCGGTCTCCTCACTGATCTGTTTCACCTGATGGTAGTGTGGTTGTGTATTTATAGTTCCTGTGTTTTTCATGTTAGTTGCAGGTTCGTCTTCTTGTCTCCGTGCAGAAACGTCCCAGCATTGATCCATATCGTTCCCTAAGTGTTTCCTTGTTATCGACGTCATCCGTGTCCGTACGACTTCGCCTCTGCCTTCTCCTTGTCGGATTTGTCTACCTTCGCTGACTGATCACCTGTGTACCGACCTCTCTGCCTGCCTGATCCCTGCCTGACTCGTCTGTCCTTGCTGAATGATCGCCCGTGTACCGACTTCCTTGTCTGCCTGCTCCCTGTCTGGTGTGTTTGCCTTGCTGACTGAACTTCTGTGTAACAAACCTAATTCCCCGTGTAAAGAACATTGCCTTTCCCTATCCGAGTCTTGTCGTGCTATTGAGTTTGAACTATTGTTGTGGTTTCCTGGTCGTGATAGTACGAACAGGCCATAACATGGACTCAGTTGACGCTGATGGGGTACGCGCTGCGCAAGGCAGTCGGATTCATGGCACCGAGGAACGACTCACCTCGATCTGCAAGCAGATTCAGGAGATGGCCACCCAGCAACAGCACTTCCAAGCTCTCGCCAGCGAACAGCTCAACGCCCTGGGTGAGACACATCAGCAGCTGACTGGACGTGTGGGAGAACTGTACACCGCCATGTCGGCTCCAGTAGCCGCACCTGTTCCCGTTCCCGCTCCTCCAGCTGACCCGATGGTTCCAGTTTCCGCTCCTGCTTCCGCTCCAGCTCTGGCTCAGGAACTTCATCTCTCAAGCCCGACACGGTTTTCTGGGGACTCAGACAACTGCCGCTCCTTCCTAGTCCAGTGTGGATTACACTGCGAGATGCAGGCTGCCGTATTTCCCAAGGAGCATGTCAAAGTAGCATACATGATCTCTCATCTCTCCGGCCGAGCCGAAGCGTGGGCCACAGCGGAGTGGAAACTCCCTGGTATGTAACTCCATGGACAATTTTCAAGACACTCTCTCTAAAATTTTTGACCAAACCACCCTGGGTCGGGAGGCGGCCAGAGCGCTGATGGGGCTTTGTCAAGGTAAACGCAGGGTGGCAGAGTACACCGTTGAATTCCGCACCCTGGCGGTAGACAGTGGCTGGAACTCTTCAACTCTGTGTGATGCGTTTCTTCATGGGTTGGCTGAACACCTGAAGGATCAGATGGCCGCACTAGAACTTCCTGGGGATCTGGATTCTATCGTCTCTCAAGCCATTAAAATTGATAAAAGGCTTTTCGAGAGAGAGAGGGACAAGCTGAAGACAGTAGCCACCTTCAGCCAGAGGGGGCAGTCTACCACAGCCTCTCCTTCGTGGCGTTCTTCTTCTTCTCCTTCCTTTCAGGTAGCCAGGCCAGCAGCGCCCGATGCAGCCCAGGAAGAGCTTATGCAGTTGGGAAGAGCCTGACTCGACCCAGAGGAGAGGCGTCGTTGGATGCGGGAGGGTCGTTGCATCTACTGCTCACAGAAGGGGCATTTCATCGCTTCGTGCCTGGTAAAAGACCGGGCTCACCAGTGATGAAGAGGACACTGGTGAGCCGCACCCTTTCCTCTTCAGGGTCAACTCGTCGTCTGGTTTAGGCCAAGCTGATCTCTCCATCTCTAGAACCTCTTCATCCGGTGTTGGTGGACTCTGGCGCGGATGAGAGTTTTATGGACTGGAGATTGGCTAAGCAGCCTGGATTAAGACTGTTTCCTCTGGCCAAACCCCTGGAGGCCAGCTCTCTTGATGGACGCCTGTTATGGAAGGTAGCCCACCACACTCAACCTATTCAGCTCATAATGGCTAAAGGGCATAGTTTCTGAGCTTTCTCTTATACATCTCTCCCTCTCATCCCCTGCTGCTGGGCCTTCCTTGGCTCTCTAAACACAACCCTCACATTAACTGGTCTTCGGGGGAGATTTTGGGGTGGGGTAAGAGCTGCTCTCCTGTCCTCCTTTCCCTCTGAGCCTGTCCCTGCCTCTCGACTCATCTGGTTTCTCCGGACGCTGATTTCCCGGATATCTTGAATGCTCCTGCCTGTTACCTGGATTTAAAGGAGGTGTTTAACAAGACCCGAGCCACCTCTCTGCCTCCTCATCGACCATATGACTGCTGCATTGACCTGCTCCCTGGTTCATCTCCTCCTTGAGGCCGACTCTACTCATTGTCTGCACCGGAGAGGGAGGCTATGCAGACTTACATCCAATCCTCTCTGGAGGCAGGGATCATCCGGCTGTCATCCTCCCCTGCTGGAGCAGGGTTTTTCTTCGTGGATAAGAAGGATAAGATTCTCCGCCCATGCATTGGACTACAGAGGTCTGAGTATCACCATTCGGAACAGGTACCCTCTCCCCCTCATTTCCTCTGCTTTTAAACTGCTACAAAATGCTAAATGTTTTGCTAAGTTAGACCTCCGCAATGCTTATCATCTCGTCAGAATAAGGGAGGGGGATGAATGGAAAACCGCTTTCAACACTCCAAGTGGACACTATGAGTATTTAGTGATGCCGTTTGGACTTACGAATGCTCCTGCAGTTTTCCAGGCATTAGTCAATGACGTTCTCCGTGACATGCTGGACAAGTTTGTGTTTGTGTATTTGGATGACATCCTGATCTTCTCTGCAGACAAACAGACGCACAGGAGACATGTGCACCAGGTCCTGCAGCGTCTTCTTGATAATCAGCTTTATGTTTAAGCTGAGAAATGTGAATTTCATGTTTCCACAGTGTCTTTTTTGGGTTTTGTTGTGTCGGGTAACAGCATCCGGATGGATCCGGCTAAAGTCAGTGCGGTGGTGGAGTGGCCCACTCTCACTAGTCGTAACAGGTGCAACGCTTCCTGGGGTTTGCCAACATTTTTAGACATTTTATTCGTAACTTCAGTACGATTGCTGCTCCCCTGCATGCGCTAACCTCTCCTCAGGTTCAGTTCAAGTGGAACCCCCAGGCAGATCTGTCATTTCAAAAGCTCCGAGAGAGCTTCACCTCGGCTCCCATCCTCACGCTACCTGACATCAACCGGCAGTTCGTTGTGGAAGTGGATGCTTCTGACCTGGGCGTCAGAGTGGTCCTTTCTCAAAGAGCCCAGACCGACAACAAGTTACACCCCTGCGCTTTCCTGTCCAGGAGGCTCTCTTCTGCCGAGAGAAACTATGATGTGGGTAATCGGGAGCTCCTTGCAGTCAAGGTGGCTCTTGAAGAATGGCATCACTTGCTGGAGGGAGCTAAACACCCATTCCTCGTCTGGACAGACCACATGAACTTGGAATACATCCGGTCTGCCAAACGTCTCAACCCCAGACAAGCCAGGTGGG
The DNA here is from genome assembly GCA_963678695.2 of Diplodus puntazzo. Classification (NCBI taxonomy): domain Eukaryota; kingdom Metazoa; phylum Chordata; class Actinopteri; order Spariformes; family Sparidae; genus Diplodus; species Diplodus puntazzo. The sequence continues at coordinate 31,086,716 of OZ023167.1, read as the reverse complement.
CACTGTTTTTTAACCGATTTGACTTTTCTCTCTGCTACCGACCCAGCTCTAATGAATGTGAAGCCAGACTCCCTGTCCCGCCTGTTTGAGCCGGACTCCAGTCCGAAATCTCCTGGTGAAATCCTGCCTTCATCCTGCACGGTCGGGGCGGTCACATGGGGAATCGAGGAGAAGGTCAGACAAGCTAATATTGACATTGTTATATTGACAGTTGCCCCCAGAATCGGTTGTTTGTGCCTGTCCCTCTGCGCTCACAGATGATCCACTGGGCCTACACCTCCCTACTGTCCTGCCACCCAGGAATCAAACAAACCTGCTTTGTCATTAAACTAAGATTCTGGTGGCCCGCTATGAAGAAGGAGGTCGGCGAATATGTGGCCGCCTGTCCGGTGTGTGCCAGAAACAAGGTGTCTCAACACCCTCCTGCAGGGCTCCTGTGCCCCCTTCCAGTGCCTCATCGCCCCTGGCATCTCTCTGGACTTCGTCATAGGTTTGCCTCCCTCTGAAGGTAACACAACTGTCCTCACTGTGGTGGACAGATTTTCGAAGATGGTTCAATTTATTCCTCTGCCCAAGTTGCCTTCAGCCAAAGAAACGGCTGAAGTAATGTTAAGACATGTTTTCATGCTTCATGGGTTTCTGAAGGACGTGGTGTCAAACCGGGGGCCGCAGTTCGCATCCCGATTCTGGAAAGCCTTTTGCTCTCTCTTGGGCGCTACGGTCAGCCTCACATCAGGGCATCATCCTCAATCCAATGGCCAGACCGAGTGTTTGAACCAGGAGCTGTAGAGTGGAGCAGACACCTTATCTGGGTGTAGTATGCACACAACACCCTGCCCTGTTCTTCTTCTGGTCTCTCTCCCTTTCAGTGTGCCTATGGTTACCAACCACCGTTGTTTCCAGCCTTGGAGGAGGAGGTCAGCGTGCCCAGGCCCTCATTCGTCGCTGCCGCAGGATCTGGTCGGCAGCCCATCAAATTCTGCTTTGAAGCTCGGCTAGATCTAAGAGGTCAGCGGATCGCAGGAGAGTTGCAGCTCCTCCGTACAGACCCGGGCAAAAGGTGTGGTTGTCAGCTAAGGATCTTCCTCTGAGGGTTGAATCTCGTAAGTTGGCTCCTCACTTTGTTGGCCCTTTTCCTGTCTCTAAGGTGGTGAATCCGACAGCTGTAAGACTCAAGCTCCCCAGGTCCCTGAGGGTTCACCCAATGTTCCATGTGGCTCGGATCAAACCAATAAAGGAGAGTGTGCTGGTCCCAGCCTCCAGACCTCCTACACCCTCCCGGTTCATTGACGGTGGGCCGGTGTTTACTGTAAAGCAAGTGCTGGCAGTCCGACGGCGGGGCCGCGGCCATCAGTACCTGGTTGACTGGGAGGGATACGGGCCGGAAGAGAGGAGTTGGATCCTGTCCAGCAACATTATGGACGCTACTCTTATCCAAGATTTTCATCGCCGTCACCCTGACCGCCCTGGGACGTCAGGTGCCATCCCTAGAGGGGTGGGTATTGTTATGCCTCGATTTGGATACTAGTTGTTTTTTTGCCTGTTTAACTCTCGTCCCCTCTTTCCTTGTCCCCCATTCCTGCTCGTTTGGTTTCACCCACTTCCCTGATTGCCGGTCTCCTCCCTGATCTGTTTCAACTGGTGATAATGTGGTTGTGTATTTATAGCTCCTGAGTTTTTCGTGTTAGTTGCCAGTTCGTCTTCTTGTCTTCGTGCAGAAACGTCCCAGCTCTGATCCATATCGTTCCCTAAGTGTTTCCTAACGACTTTGTCCGTGTCCATACGACTTCGCCTCTGCCTTCTCCTTGTCGGATTTGTCTACCTTCGCTGACTGATCACCTGTATACCGACCTCTCTGCCTGCCTGATCCCTGCCTGACTCGTCTGCCCTCGCTGAATGATCGCTAGTGTACCGACTTCTTTGTCTGCCTGCTCCCTGTCTGGTGTGTTTGCCTCGCTGACTGAACATCTGTGTAACGAACCTAATTCCCCGAGTAAAGAACATTGCCTTGCCCTATCCCGAGTCTTGTCGTGCTATTGAGTTCGAACTATTGTTGTGGTTTCCTGGTCGTGATACATACATTGCGTTGAAAAATCTAGTTTTAGCTCATCTTTGTCTCGTCTTAGTCTTGGAAAAAAGGTTGGTGATGAACAGTTTCGTTATAGTTTTAGTTATTTTACACTACATGAAACTGCATGAAAATACCAAAACACACTGGAGTGGTACTTTAAAAAACAGACCGATGGAACCGTTGATGGGAACAGAGTTTTTGCTTTATTCAGCAAGGAATTTTTGTACCATCTTGGAGTATCACCTCGTTTTAACGTTTAGAATGTTCATTTATTTATTGATTGACTCATCTACAGAAATCCATTTGCACTGAAAAATTTCTAAATGCTTATGACATCATCGACTTCTTGCAGTAGTTATGTGCAGATATGATATGCACATGCAGTTTCTGCCAAAATCAGTCACGAAGTGTATTCTCGTTTGTCTCATGTTAATTAACATTAAATCTTAGTAGTGTTAGCTTTATCTGAATAACACACTATCTATTCATGTTTGTAAGGATAGTTTCACACATTTAATGCAAGATTTTCTTCGTAATATCCTTATGATCATAATTTGGAGTGCTAGTTACTCAATTGTTATGATCAGCAGTTAAAAATATTGTTGTTTCCCAATCCTTCTGGTTCATATAAAACATTTTTAGAATTATTTTTCATCTGTTAATTCAGGAATATAAATTCACTGTAAAGAAGTTTCACTGTAAAGATTAGTTTCAGCTAAGCTTTTGAAAACACTTTGTATAGAATGAAGACTACATTTTGTCCTCCGTCCCTGATATAGACAGATATTATGAACCACTATGGAGCATGTGCACATTGTTTTAAGACAGACTGAAATTCTTTATGTATGCCTAAGGTGAGACCCCAACCTTGGCTGTTATAACTGAAAGTTTCAGCTGACAGCATAAATGGCATATGAAGAGCGGTCTGATGGTCTGATCCCTGATTCCATAGATGAGAGCACTTAGACATCTTGGAAAGATGATAAAACACAGATAAACAACAATTTGAATGCGCACCAGTAACACCCTGCTTAGGACCTTTGAAATAGCTATTAGCATTGGGTTATGTATAGTTGAAGAGAGACTAAGGCCCAGCTGCACTAGATGCAGCAGCAGTGTCCTACGCGCCTTTTGTGCTGAAGCTTTGTCTGTGGAAGCTGACCTGGCTGCTACCATCACACCAATGTAGGAGGAAGTGATGGCCACACTTGCTAAGATGAACACAAAATAAGTGTAGGCTTTGTCATAAAGATCAGGGATTGGGCCAAGAATCATAGCTATGGCAGAGCAATAATCTGTCATCTGTAGGCTCTGCAGGTCTTCAAATGCAAAATTTAACAGCAAAAGAACTTGAATAAGAATATTAAGTAAACTGAAGGTCCAAACAACACAAATAGCCATCCTTGTGTTTCTGATGGTATTGATGGTAGCATGCCTCAGTGGGTAACACACAGCTACATATCTCTCCAGAGACATCGCCACCAGTGTGAGTGGCGAGATTACATTTGTGAGATTGTTGAGCATGACAAGGACACCACAGACAGGATACGTCAGTCTTATTCTAAAAGCAGCCAGTATGTACGTTAACTGACTCAGTGCCATCAGTACAGTATCTGCAAATAGTAGATTATACAGAAGAATGTAGCGGGAGGTCTCACAAAACACAGATTTACTCCTTAAAGTGAACAACATTGTTCCATTAATTAAGAGAAACAGAAAACATGGCACTGTGGACACAGTGAACAACATTGCTCTTTCCATTAACCCCCGTCCAACAGTGATGTTGATCTGAGATTGAGTTGCATTTGACATCTTAGAGAAGTATTTAAGAGACATATTAAATAATAGAAAATATTTAACTATTGATGTAATTGAACAGCAAAAGCAAGAAGAAAAATTGTCTAGTCCATATTCCATTACAGCACAGAATGCTACTGAGTTCCATGCAAAACCAGAGTAGAAGCCTGGCTTGTGTCTTTGTGAGCAGAGCTGGTCTGCAGGGTACGTCTGCCCTCACATATTGTTTATAAATGCTGTCCTCGATTTACATCATGTGTCAGAATCACATGTCAGCATTGACAACAAATTATTCATTGGTGACCTCAACTCTCTAGTATCACCCTCATTAACCAGGTGCTACTGTAACATGGATGTGGATGTGGTTAACTCTGTCCATGATGCAGTAGCACCTTTCCACCATATTTACTGGATATTAGAGGTGTGAATCTTTACTGGCCTCACAATTCGATTAGATTACGATTCAGCTGTCAACGATTTGAGGGCAAAACAATTCTCAATGCACCACGATGCATCCCAGTTTATGGCATCTTCAGTGTTCTATATTACTGCACATTTAATCATTTTAAATGATTAAATGCTACTTTTCATCATTTCAACGTGATTAGTAATTGTTGTTTGGCAGAAGTCACACTTAGTGTGGATCTCGTCCACCTGACAAGCACACTTGAAGAGCGGTTCACCATTACTCTCCTGCCTGTCAGGTCACACTCGGGGATCGACACTTTTTGCCTGCCAAGATGGCAGCGCACAGGAGATGCATCAGCTAATATGAGTAGTTCAAAAACCTTCTTTTTCATAAACTCTGTGTACACAAACAATGTTCTCAATGCTCGTGTTCATGAGTAGAGACCCTGGTGATGCTACGAGCAAAGTTTCCTGTTGTCTCGAGCCTTCTTACTGTTCTAAAAATAGCGATTTTGATGCTAGCATGTCATGCCCCTAGCTCTCCTGTTCAAAATTAAAGTGCCCAAAACAGAAACTACCGTAAATCTTAAAAGTGCCTCTTTCGTCGCAATTATGCTTTTACATGAAGGTTTGACTCATATTCAATCCCAAATAAAGCCTCGGTTGCTTTTTAGCAAGAGTTTTGCTTTGATATACAACTACTTTCTTCACACGTGTTACTGTACAATTTTGTCCTATGACATTCACTGTTCTTTAGTCAAATTAGCTAAAGAGACCAAAATCATTTTTATGCACCAGGCTGTAAATATATTGTTTTCTGCTGTAAATTTGGGCATTTTAAAATGGAGAGACTGTCCAGCTTTTTGAGCCCCAAGTGGCAATTTGAGGAACTGAAAGTTTTGTTGCTTCTCTGTTGGCCTCACAGCCCCGGAGGTAAAGGCTTAAGGAAACCATGTGCGACCATGGACACCAGACACTGCCTCAGCTGTTGAGTACCTCTGAATGGCCTTGCATTTAACAGTAACATGCTAATGCAAATACTAAGCGTGGTAAACTTACTGCACAGAGTGGAGGACAGAACACATCCAGCTGTATTATGCTGTTTTATCCATTTCATCTGTTGGCCTGGCTCTACTTGGTTTGATTCGGTGTGGCAGCCCGGCGTGGCTTGTGGAAAAATGGTATTACTCTGGACTGTGAAGAGCTGCTCATGTTCTTAGGGACAAAGGAGGGGTTTGATCTGAGAAGCTCCAGTGTGCTCACCACAAAGAAGCATGCAGGTGAACTAGGCACAGGACACTGACTCTCTGAGCTGAAGCCAGCGCAAGCAGCAAAGCTGTCTTGAATAATGCCTTTAGAGAGGGACAATGCATAGGCTAATAGGGATCATTCACAAACCTTCCAGTACAAATGCCAGTTCATATTGAGGGGAGGAGGCACGTGCCACTCAGGCTTGCTTCCTGACCCGCTGCAAGAAACATTTTACAAGGGGATGGGCGAAAATAGGTCCATTGTCAAACCCCTTATGACATAAAGAAACTGCTATGCTTATGTGGTATTAGACAGCTGCTTTTCCAGCAGATACTGCAAAAAGAGAGAACACATCCCACTGCACAAGTCGGGGGATCTAATTGTTTCTCCACCATGGATTGGTGGTTTAGATAATCTGGAAGTGTTGCCTTCTTTACACCTTGTCTGAATGTCTGACTGCTTGTTTTTTTTGGTCTTTTTGACGTAGAAACATTGAAATGTTTCAGACGTTACTTTGGTGGGCAAAATGTAATAACCACTGTCAGAAATGATGGGCAGAGTAACTAAAATAAGACCCAAGGTAACAATTAAGGATGCTCTGATCTGAATCCAAAGGACATTTCTCTCCTTTATTGTCATCTGTTAGTTGATAGTAGCATAGTAGAATCACCATTCAAATGTGGAGAATTAAATAATCATATTTATTTTGATCAATTCAAAGAAACTGGTTTAATGTAAATAAACAGAATAAACAAATTCAGTTACAATACAGTACAGCACTAAGAAAAAACAGAATAAAGAAAAAATCGCTGTTAATGATCAGATTAATCGATGGAGCACAAGGTTGAAGCCTTGAACAGTAAGAAGCAAGCACAGTAAAAACTTTACTAAATGTCCTACTTAATTACTTTACTACTAACCCTAACCCTAATACCACCTTATTTATTTTCTCTATTGTCTCCAGTCTTTCGTATATATTGGTTGTCATTGCACATTCATAAGTATATGTTGGTTCTGTTATTGCACATTCATAGAAATTGTTTATTTATTGTACAGTTATAGATTAGTATTTTTTATAGTATGGTTTGCACTGTGTATATACATTGTATGTATCTTGCTTTCTATTTATGTTATCCACAGAGTGCTTTTTTTTCTTTCTTTCTTTCTTTTATTCTTGTGGACGCACCGCTGCTGTAACAAAATCATTTCCCAGTCTGGGATCAATAACGTAATTCTATTCTATTCTATTCTATTCTATTCGATTCTATAAAGTGTAAAAAGACTGGAGACAGTCATAGTTCATCATATTTTTAAGCCTACAGGTAATTTATTCTGGTGTTGTTTATCTCGTGCTACCGTGCCTGAGAAAAAAAACTTTTCAGCACCTTTTATAATCGCAGACCTTTGTGATTGTTGAGTGTGTTTATAGAGGTTTGCAAACAGTGTGCATTCAAGTTCGACATTTGTAAATACATAAGATATGGCGGTGTTCACAATACATGCTGCGTTTTATTACTTGTATGGCAAGTTTGCAGAAGTTGCAAGCACATTCTGGAAAAATATTGTGTTTCTAATCCATTGTGTTCAGGCACTATAAGATACATCCATACACCCAGTGGCCACTCTATTAGGTACACCTGTAAAACCTAATGCAATAATATTGATCAGCTCAGCCATAAATTCTGTCTATAACAATGTTCATTTTTGACTCACACTATCGTAGTAAGTATTAGTTAAACCATACTGTATGTTTATTATGAAGTTGTAACTTTAGTGTTGAATTGAACTTCATTATATTAAGGGTGTTTCTAATATTTATTAGGCTCATACTATTTAGAAATATGAAGAGGGAAGAATAACAGAAAGTGTGAACATTTGTTTGTCACCATCGCGAACTTCAGTCATAACCATATAGTTGAATTAATATTGCTTGGAAGGTTTTAACAACAGCAGGCCATTATATGCTTTGTAAAGGCAGAGTATGTGGAAGAGAAGTTTACTAGATTGTATTGGATTATAAAGGTGTACCTACCAGTGTGACCTAGGAGTGGATTATTTCTTTGTGTCACTTAAAAGTATCCCTGATGCAGTTAATTTAGTTTATTCTGTGATCGTACATTGAAGTTATGATTAGGCCATACCTTTATAACAGCTAAAAAAGTGCCATTGCTGTTGTACTTATTCAAATGTTCTCACATAAAAAAACACCCCTTTCAAATTTCCCCATATACATTTTTTTTTAAAGCTCATATATTTGACTCTGTGTGACTCATAATCTTTTCCTCCATATTATTGTTTGTAACATTAAAGCTAATGTGGAAATTAAAGAGCTGGTTCACACAAGTTGCAAAACAAAATATGACAAACACAAATATACAATGTAAGTATTTATACACTTTAGGTTATTAATAGCTTGCAAGCACACTTTAAAATGGAGCTAAGCTACACATTTAATGTTATAATGAAGTAACATTTTATTACAAATAATATTCATCTGTTACACAAAGTGAATGTCTAGACTGACAGTGCTCTAGGTTGTTTAACTAATAAACACCTAATAAGGTGGTCAAAGAATATCCCTGGTGTTATTTAGGTCATTCTGTAAATGCATCTTGAAGTTGTAACTGATAAGAAAATATGTGCTTATGTTATTCCTGTACTTTATCAAATGTTCTTGCATTAAAAAAAATCCTTTTTTAATTTCCCCATATAGATTTGTTTTTTTTTAAAGCTCATATAGTATACCTTGAATGGCAGTTCATGGGTCACAGTTATATTCATTGTGTCCTGTGACTCTGATGCTTTACCTCTGTACTATTGTCTGCAATGTTAATGCTAATGTGGGAATTAAAGACACAATTCAACCAATGTACAAAATGAAGTGAGACAAACACAAATACAAAATCGAAGTATTTGCATACTATAGGTTTTTGATAGTTTGCAGCAAATCACACTTTTAAAAAAGCAACATACTTCACAATCTGAGTTTAAAGTTTAAAGAAATTAACACTATTTATTATAAATAAATATTTATCTATAAAGTGACAGAAAGTGATCCTCTACAATGACAGCACAGATTGTACATGAGGACGGGTCTGATGGTTTGGTCTCTGATTCCATAGATGAGTGAAGTCAGACATCTTGGGAAGATGATAAAACACACATAAAAAACAATCTGGATGTACACTAATATTATTCTGTCTAGGACCTTTGCGATAGCTATGAGCATTGGGTTGTGTATAGTTGAGGAGAGACTGAGGCCCACCTGCACCAGATGCAGCAGCAGTGTATTTCTCACCTTTCGTGCTGAAGCTTTATCTGTGGAGGCTGACCTGGCTGCTAAGATCACACCGATATAGGAGCAACTGACTGCCACACCCGTTGATAGAAACAGACAATAAGTAGAGGCTTTGTCATAAAGTTCAGACAGTGGGTCAAGCAACATGCTTTCTTTGCCACAAAAACGTTTCATCTGCAGGCTCTGCAGTTCTTCAAATGGGAAATTTAGCAGCAAAACAACTTTAAGGAGAACACTTAATGCACTGAAAGTCCAAACCAGAATAATCGCCACCCCTGTGTTTCTGATGGTGATGATGCTTGCATGTCTCAGTGGGTAACACACAGCTACATATCTTTCCAGAGACATCACCACCAATGTGAGAGGAGAAATCTCAGTTGTGAGATTTGCGAGCATGGTGAAAACACCACACACAGGATATGTAAGTGTTACTTTAGAAGCAGCCAGTATGTACATTAACTGGCCATGTACCAACAGTACAGTGTCTGCAAAAAGGAGGTTATAAAGAAGAATGTAACGGGAGGTGTCACGAAACACAGATTTACTCCTCAAGGTGAACAACATGGTCCCATTAATGTAGAGAAAAACACAACATGGCACTGTAGTCAGAATGGAAAACATCACTCTTTCCAGTAACCCCTGATACTGCAGTCCACCAGTGGAGTTAGTCTGAGACTGATTTGCATACATTTTAGGCAAACATTTAATGAACCAAAAATATTAACCTGTTAATTTAGTTGCAGCACAAAAACACAATGCATTGTGTTAAGTTTGTGTTCTTATGATGGCGAAGATCCATCAACTTTGCAGGGATGCCTCGTCATTTCACAGGAAATCTCAGAAGACACAGCTTACTCCTCAATGTGGTGATAACGTGGTCCCATTATTGAAGAGAAACACAGCCTGGTTCTGTAGACAGAGGTGAAAGCATTGCTTTCTCAAAAGCAAAACACTTATGTAATAGGCATGTTGGTTTGAACTGGAGTTGCATTTGGCATCTTAAGTGAAGAAGATTGAAAGTGACTTGACGCAACTGGCAGCAAAAGCAAAAAAAATCTTACCCAGTCTGTATTCCTGCAAGTGTGAAAACATTTCATCTCCAGAGCAGAGAATGTCACTGAGTTCAAATGCAAAATCTGAAATGATCCATGTTGTGTAGGCAGATCTGGACTGCAGGGTTTGCCTGCCTTCACGTTGTTTATGAGCTCTGTCCACATATCGCTTCACATGGGACAATCACATGTCAGCATTGACAAATTATTCATGAGTGATGTAAATTATCTACAGCCACCTCCTTCTCCTCAGTGCCCTGATCAATGTCATGGTATCTATGATGCAGCAGCACTTTCCCAGTGGTTCTCATATAGTTTTGTGAGTGTTTTGGTTGGCTGTTTAAACATTGCCATGAAAATGTTGTGATGTTTAAGGAAACCACCAACTTTGATGACATCCTATCTGTCCTGGAGGTCTCACATAGTTCATACTAACAAAACAATTTATTTATTAATTTGTTTATTACAGAGGAACTCTCTAATAATGCCTGAATTTAGTAAGTCCCTGTCCTGTAAACTTGGTGGGCTAGTGTCCTTGAGCAGATCTGGAGTTATATGCTGTCTGGACTGTATTGATGGAGTTCTGACTGGGGTGCCCTGCAAAGCCCAGGACAGGCTCCCACATATGTGGAGAACTGAGCTGCCAGGGAGCCAACCTGCACCAAGCCCTGGCCACATATCACCCATCATCATTTACGTTCACCTACTCATGATCAAGTTATGTATCTCTGAAAAAATCCTCCTCCTCACCTACAAATCCCTGTGTCCTTTCCTGTCAGACCTTCCACCTTATCCTGTCCTGGATTTCAGGGTCCTCAGAGACAGGTCTGTTCATCACCCAACACACTGGCCTGAGGTTTTTTGGAGACAGAGACATTTGGAACTCTCTCCTGGCAGAGATCAACCACACGGCACCATTGCACTCACTCCTATAAACCTGCCTGTACACCAAGGTCTATGGTCTTAGTCAGTGTTGTCAGCTTCCTTGGGTCCCTTGAGTTGCTGTCATTATTATTATTATTATTATGTCTCCCGCTTCAAGGTGTCCACCATCATCCCCATCAATAAAAAACAGGGATCACAGGACTTAATGACCACAGATCAATCGCACTGACCTCTCTTTTTTTTTTTTAAACATTTGTTTATTAAGAATTTTGATCATTTTACAAACAAATAATACAATATAACAGGAGACTTACAATGAAAAATAATTAGTGTTGAATCTAGTTATGGATGTGAAAGTCCACAGGTTTGTCCTCATTCGTAGCACACACAGAAAATGTTCATGTCACAGTGTATAGTGTGCTACAGTCATTAGAATCAACTCGGCTAATTACATTTTTTAAAGGGAGAAAGCAGAATGAAATTAACTAAGTGATTAATTTATTTATTTATTAAAATAAATAATAGTAAATAAAAATCAATTAAGTATATTGATTAAATCAAAATAGAATTGATAAATGAATAAAAATAAATCAAAAATAAAAAGAGGAAACTCAATCCATTTTAAAACCCATCCAACATCTACATTGTTATTCTCAATAAAGTTATAGAACATGTTCCATATTTTCCAAAACTTGCCAAGCCCGTTTTGTACTTTGTTGTGTAGCTTATCCTTTCTAAAGCTAAGTAAAAAGTCATACCCCTCAACCATTGCGATGTGGCACAGCGTGTATCTGATTTCCATGAGCAAGTTATACATCGTTTGGCTTCAAGAAAACAAATATTCAGTAGAAATCTAACTTTTTTAGAGGTAGTGAAGTCCTCTGGATAGAGATTCAGTAGGCACAATTTAGGACTAAGAGGAACTTCACCTCACCTGTGATTTGGCTAGCAAGGTCTAAAACTTTACTCCAAAAAGAAAGAATCTGTGGACATTCCCACATACAATGAAATAAGGTACATTTTTGGTCTTTGCATTCGAAGCAAGTATCAGGTGTGTTAGAATTAAAGTGGTGTAACTTAGCTGGTGTTATGTATAGTCGGCTTAGCCATTTATATTGCAGCAGTTTGGAGTTTGTGTTTATGGATTGGGTCTGAGCTAGAGAACATACTTTGGACCATTCCTCCTCTGTTAAATTCCCCTGCAGGTCTATCCTCCAAGCTGAAAGTAAGCGTTGTGATGACTCTTTAGACTTGCTTACAAAGTGCTTATATAATAATGAAACCTGCCCCCTAGAATGTAAAAACTTCAAAGTGTAGTCCTCTAGTTTGGATAGGGGAGGAAGATTCAAATTATTGTTCTGCTTAGAAAGGATGAAGCTTCTAAGGCCCCGTCCAGACGGGCGAGAACGATCTTTTTTTTCTCCGTCTTCCTCGTCATCATTTCAAGAATATTTGCGTCCACACGGCTCCACTGAAAACGACCCAAAACGCTGTAGTTCATATTCCAGGCCTATAGGTGGCGCTTGATATTCACCAAAAACGGAGAAGAAGACACGGAGCATGCACATTAAGCTTGCGCGCTGTAAACAAACAGACAGTAGACGGAGAAAACGAACACAGCAAGAAGAAGATGAAAATGGCTAGGGCAAGGAAACCAGAATCGTTTGTGAGGACCGTTAATGTTGTCGAACTGCTGCTGCAACTCACACTCAACTACAAGGCGAGTAAGTTGCAAGAAAGGCTCAGTATCTTCTGCGGCACGAACACGAGCATGTAGTCCACCATTGTTGTTGTTGTTGTTGTTATGAGATGTCGCGGGATGGGGCGATGGCGTCATCGTTTTGGAAAGTATGCGGATTCGCCATCCGCATGAAAACGGGAGGGCTGCGTTTTCGGATTTCTCCACCCTGAGACCCGTTTTCAAAAAAGTGCGTTTTAAGGCGCTGCGTTTTCAGGATCCGTATGGACGGTCAACCAAAACGATGCAATACATGTGCGTTTTCGCAAAACGGCGTTGTCGTCTGGGGCCTAAGTTGTATAAATTTAAAAAAAAATGTTTTGCAGGAATCCCATATTTTGATTTGAGCTCTTCAAACGACATGAGAACCAGGTTTTCATTGTAAAGGTCAGCAGTCTTGGCTATACCCTGGGATGCCCAGATCTGAAACCCCAGATCTGCTCTACCAGGTTGGAAGTCGTCATTACCATAAATTTGAGAAAACTGAGATAGTTTAGTTATCTGTCCCAGATATGCAATAGCATTGTGACAAAACATTACTGTTTTTTTTGAGAAAAGGATTTTTTGTATGTTTGAGTAGCTTCTGTTTGTTGGCAGAGCATAAATATAGGTTTAAAGGAATGTTAATTAAATGTGCCTCTATTGAAACGAAGGCTGGAGGGTGGTTTCTCTCAAAATAAAACATTCCTTCTCTGATTTGAGCTGCCTAGTAATAACACTCAAGATTTGGTAGTTGTAAGCCACCTCTCTCATATGGTAGATACAGTAGCGAGAGCTTGAGCCTAGGGCGCTTGTTTTTCCATATAAAGTTAGAAAAAAGCTTTCCAAGCAAATTAAAGAGTGAGGATGGGGGAACGAGTGGGATAGATACATAAATTTAAGTAAACTTTTTTACCACATTTATTCGCCCGATCATAGAAATGGGTAAATTATTCCATCTGTTTATAAGTTGGGTGACTTTATCTGTTAAAGTATTGTAGTTATTAGGAATAAGTGAACTGAAGACAGTCCTTTTGTTAAAACTACAGCTTGGGGCTCAGCATAGAGTAGTCTAATCCAGCTGAGAAATTTCTTCAAATGCCAAATCTTAAGGCAGGAACACACCGGCCCAACCGTTGGACGTCTGAAGCATTTGGAGAGACTCGGACGAGGTCGGGAACATTTCTGTTCAGTGCGTTCTGCTGCGTCGGAAGCTTTCGGAGCCGTTTCGGACGTTGTCTGCTCCGACTCAGCATGCGAAGTCTGAGGAGGAGGGCTGTCGGACGTCTGAGCCATTGGATTCTCTGATTGGTTGTGTGCCAGCTGAATGGCCGTTTTGATTAGCGGTGTGTTAGCGAATCAGCGTGGTGTTTGGGAGGGCGGAATACTGTGTGCGCTTTATTTTTCTATGGACTCCGTTCCGTCATTCCTCGTTTTCATGCTTTGCAGTTCTGGCATGCGACTGGCTGTTATTATGTCCGTTCAGGACGAATTAATTTGTGTTCGTTTGTTAATGCCTTGCTGCATGTGTAGTATGCAGCTGTTTTATCTGAAATAGTTAAGTTTCGTTTTGATCGAAAGTAAAGACAGTTGCGTGCATAAGCCTCTCGTTTACAACTCACAACACAAGCGCCAGCTGCTTATTGCATCTCGCGCAAGCGCAGAACGTACACGCTGCTGTGGAGTAGGCAGCACGTCGAAGTGATGTGTTTCAGTGCAACTTTTGTGCTGAACGGGTCAGACGAGAGGCAACAGAGTGGTCGGAGAGTGGTTGGATAAGGCAGTTGGACATCTGGGCGGTGTGTGGGGGCCTTTAGTAGAAGTACCTTAAACAGGAAGTGCCACTCCACCATGTCAAAGGCCTTCTTGGCGTCCAATGACAAAACAGCAGTGTCCATACAGCCTGATTTTTCAAACACAATATTAAGCACTCGTCGTATATTATGGAAACCTTGCCGTCCCTGAATGAAGCCATTTTGGTCCTGGTGCACCACCAAGTGTATCTAACCGTCTGGCTAATGTTTAGCAAAGAATTTTAAGGTCGTTATTGAAAAGTGATATTGGTCAATACATTAAATTGTATTTATTGTTCTTTCAGTTTCAGATTGTTTAACATGCCAAGCTAAGAGTTTACTGGCCTTTTCTACCTTGTTGTAGTTGTTGCAGTAACACTAAAAGTCTGAGTTCTTCAGACTTCACATCACGCCGTTTTCTGTCCCACTGCACATCCGACACCTCACCTAATTGTATGAGAGACTGTAGCCTATATTCTGCTGAATTCTACTGAATGACAATCCTAAAGATGGTCGTGGGTTTATTATGCATTGCAAATGCCAAAATATGCGTTCTCAAATGACACTATGCTAGGTACACTTTACTAAATGCCTGGCTAAAGACTATCAGCTGTACGCTTCATGGTAAAAAATGGTCTGAAGCAAGAGGAATTGTTAGCCCACCTTGTGCACTGATTGCTAACTGTTACTGAGAATGACCACCGTCATGTTAAAATAAACCATAAACTACTTCTCAATATCTAAAGTAATGTAACAGCTAGCTGGCATCAATTTACTTGTAAAATGCAAAGATAATGTTTAACAGTAAAGTCTCAATATAGCTTGCACCTAAGTTATAACATATTTGAGTTTGCTAACATTAGCAATAACGTCAGCTAGTTCGAGGTGTATGCATAGGCTAACCATCACATTTCCCGTTTTTAAGAATGACTAAACATGGACTTTCCTGCAAGTGATGCACGGGTATCATCTCGCACCTTCTTCTTTCTTTTCTGTGCTCCTGAGGCCTGCTGTCTTTTTGGGGCCAGTTGACTTGCCTGCTGTCAAAATTTGTCAGGCGCAATCCAACAGACCACTTAGATAGGGAGGGGCATACATGGGGAGCTTGGGAAGTTCAGTGTGTGTGTTTTGGGGGGGGGGCACCATTGTTACTTTCTTGAGCAACTAAATATATCTCTTGTTCTGCCTGTTTTGTGATATACATGCCGAAAAAGTGCCTAATGTTTCTATACTGAAATAATATCGGCATTATGATTATGATGACTATGATGATTTTTTATTGAGCTATTTTTGGTGCCCCCTCAGCACTTGGTGCCATACGCACGGCGCATGATGCGCGTGGTGGGAGCGGCGGTGCTGGGCAGACTGCAGCATATCATTGACTGGAATAGAATTTCAGCATATTTTTAAATCACAGGTATTATAAGTTTTTTTTATATAAGTTTTTAGAAGTTACAAACATATTTTGGATAAGGGATTAATTCCATTTGAATGTTTTTAGTCAGTAAAATATGCAATCATACACTCAGTAAACACTTTATTAGATACATATGTAAAATCATATGCAATATCGCCGCCACCATAGCCTTGTGGTTAAAACATAGAATTAAACATATATCAAACAGGGGTCCTTGCTTGTCCAGCAGAAAAGCAGGTAACTCGCTCCCGAGTCCTTACAAATCCTGCAGCTCCCTCCACCTCTGAAATGACGCTCTGATCTTTATCCTTGTTTTCTCTCTGGCTCGGTCCAATTCTTTGATTTTACATTGCATTTCTTCGTCAGTCTTCTTATTTCTTCTCTTTGATGTGGGCATTTTTCGGCTCTGTTGTTGTTGTCTGTTCTCCGCCATTGTTTATTGTTTATAATTTGGGCATGAAAGTACCTGACTTTCTGACCAAGAGCAGGCACTGCGCCTGAATGGGGGAAGGGCACTGCTGAGTACGTGCATGAGGGAGGGGGGCTGCCAGCAGCACATGCACAAGAGTGATTGACACTTCTCAGACACGCATCTTGGCTTTGATTGGTTGTATTTAGCCGGGAGCGGTACATTCTTGCAAATCAAATTACAGCCACTGCGGGGCTGTACAGTGCGACATATATGTCGCACGTGCTACATCAATACATGCCTGTGCTAAGAATTTATCTGTCCTGTAGCATGGGTGCTATGAGCAGATTTAGCCACAAAAAAAAAAAAAAATCTTGTTCGTAATCTTGTTTGAAAAAAAAAATCCTTCTGCTTAGAACCAAAGTAGAACGATGGTACTACGACTATCCTTCATGGTAGTTGTAGTCAACTGTGGTCAGTGATTAATGTTATGTCTTGTATATTGAAAGCCAATTCCCACAATTCCTCATGGTCGCAGCTTTTACTCACGCTCTGTCCCATGCGGCTGGGTTGGCACACAGTGGCTAACGCTAACGTTACTCCCACGAGTCAACAACATGGAGAGATTTTTCCAACCTGTCCGCATTGAGAACACGAAACGAACTAAAGAGACCCCAGGCACCCAGGACGACACAGACAATAACGTAAATGAAGTTGACGAGGACTGACCAACACTGACCGAAAACATTTCGAGTTATTGTTCTATAATTGTTTTACATTATGTATATATCAGTCCCTCCAGAAAAACGCTATTATGCGATCGCATAATTCAATGCATAATCAGCCAAAGTCCGCATATTTATGCGGGGGCTGCATTTTTTCAAATACGCCGCATTTTCGTTGCAAAAAAGTCACATATATCTTAGCAGAAAGTTGAAAAATGTTGCGTTTACTTCACCCAAGAGCAGCCATTTTCCTCCGTTGCCATGGGAACGTTATGAAGTGACGTAATTACACGACTTGAACATCATCACAAGCTGCAAACCCCGTGATGAAGCCATCACGAAGCCCGCAAATCAGTCTCATTTGCCAACAAAAAAATCATACTTGTTTCAAAAACCTTACAGTTGTAAGTATATTAGTAGTATGTAAATTTACCTAACAGCAAGAGTTTGCACTTTGTGCATTGGAAGCACTTATTTTAACAGAAGATGTCTGTTTTGTATAGCTACCTCTGTAAAACAGGAAGCACACATTTTATTTTTTTTTATATTTTATTTATTCATTTTACAGAAGTTGTAGCATATTCCTTTTGTAAAGCTACAGAACTTGTTTGACTCATCAATGTTTTGTAAGTTTGAGGCCATGTGTTTATTAAGGTCTGAAATAAAACAAGATGAGAACTTAAATATTCCCAGCACTTTCTGTGATGTAGTATGCTTGCTTATCATAGGAAGTAATTAGTGGGCTGTGCTCGCCAGCCCACTATTGATATTCACCGCGCGTCTTCTTATTATTTTTCATCCTCCTTCCTTTTTTCTGTCGCTAACTTGTCCCACACCGTTGGTCGCACACAAACAAATTATACATCAAAACGTGCGGCTCGATCTGACTCGGTATGCTATTATTTTTATCACCAGAATATACATTTTTCGCGTCGTAAGACGCGAAAAACTGCGAAAAATTTCCCATAAGGAATGAATGGGACGAGGTCAAAAAAGTCGCAAATCTGCAATGTTTTTCAAACATCTCCTGCTCTGGCATACGTTCACCTAGAAACACCATTCAAACTTTAAAATGTAGACACAGGTCTTGTCTATTTGAGTTGTATTTGAACTTTTTTCCTACAATGTATAGTTTTTAAACTCTGACCCTTTAATGACGGTGAGTGATTTTGGAAGAATTCAGGGTTTTCAATGAGTGTGTATGGCGGAATGTTCGTGCAGCAGAGTGAGAGAGCCAACTGACACAGTGGCAGAAACTCAAAATTTTCCTCTGCTATTTTCTGTTTACATCATGATCCCGGCCACAAATGTCACTCAAAAACAGTGATATTTTCCAAAGTTGTAGCCACACGTGTCTTCTTTCTCTCAATGTGTCTACTTTATCGGTAGGATTTACGGTTTTTGAATTAACTGTCTCTAACCCACAAGAGTAGCTCTCAACAGTCCCATTCACTCCAATGTAAATCGGGGCGAGGATTTTCCAAACGGCACCTTTTTTAAACTCGCTCGTATTTCCACATTCCTGAAGCTAGGAACACGAAACTTCATGAGTGTCTTCTTTAAGGCCTTTCTGGCTCGATCGTGAAAAAAAATTGCCGATATCATGTATGATTTTGACTAAATAGCACTAGTTTGACGTCCTAGATTTGAGGCAGAAATCAGTCTCAAATCAGCCTGGGACAGCCATTGCTACGGGCCCTCACCAACCGTCACCTAGCAACCGAGATCAGCTGGGCCAACAGAGAGAGTGACAGACATATATGCACACACACACACACACACACATGCACACACACACACACACGCTCACATGCAGACACAAATACACACACACACACACACACACACACACACACAAATACACACACACACACACACACACACACACACACACGGACACACACACGGACACACACAGATTATTAATCAGTTTTCCAGAACGTTCATGTTTTCGCGAAAACCTGCATAAGCTTTCCCATAAGGAATGAATGGGACGAGGTCAAAAAAGTCGCAGACACACAAATACACACACACACACACACACACACACACACACACACAGACGGACACACACAGATTATTAATCAGTTTTCTAGAACGTTCATGTTTTCGCGAAGTAAGTCGCGAAAACCTGCATAAACTTTCCCATAAGGAATGAATGGGACGAGATCAAAAAGTCGCAGACACACAGACACAGAGAGACAGAGAGACACACACACACACACACACACTCACATGCACACACACACACACACACAAAGTGAATGAGACAAGGTGAAAAGATCGAAAGGAAGAGTTCAAACATTGACATCTCTGGCATACTTTGACCGAGACGCACCATTCAAACTTTAAAATGTAGATAAAAGTCCAATTTATCAACGTGGGATTCAACTTTTGCTTTAGCTTTTGTAGTTTTTGTTCGTCACGGGGCAAAGCGCACAGCCCACTCTCGCGATTCCCCGGCGGGGAATTTTCTAGTAAGAAATTACTCTCTACATTAAGGTAGTAGCCCAGTGAGAACAGGGTGTTGGGAGAATCACTTTTTTTTTCTCTTTTTCATCAAACCGCAATTTTTGCAAGTTCCCGCAATTTCATTGCATAAAAATCCTGCATATTCCATCGCATTTTTTAAGAAAACGTGCAGCATAATCAAGAATTTTTGCCCGCAATAATCACAAAAAAATTCTGCATTTTTCTGGAAGGATTGATATATGAATTACACTTGATGTTACTGTGTAAGTGATGAGCTGCATTAATTGTCCTCTGTAGAGGTGACGGGCATTTTTAGGGTGTGCTACAACTCTCTGGTCCTGTGCTAAAAAACTGTCAGCCTCTGTAGCACTAGTGCTATGTGCTGAAAAAGTTAACGTACAGCCCTGGGTGGAGCCGAAGACAGCTGACCTGTGTCATATTATACTGTCAGCAAATATAACCAAAAAAAGTTAGACTGTAGCTTTAAAGACTCAATTCTACCAATTTACAAATCGAAATAAAACAAACTCAAATACACAAGATTATTAAGCACTAATTAATATACTGTAGATTAACAGTTCTCAGCATCTCACACATTTAATAAAGCATAACACTGCACATTCTCAGTTTAAAGTTTGATGAAATCAACACATTTTGTTACAAATAATATTCATCTATGAAGTGACAGAAGACAGTGACTCTCTACACTGACAGCACAGATTGTACATGAGGACGGGTCTGATGGTTTGGTCTCTGATTCCATAGATGAGTGAAGTCAGACATCTTGGGAAGATGATAAAACACACATAAAGAATAATCTGCATATGCAACAATATTATTCTGTCTAGGACCTGTGAGATAGCTATGAGGATTGGGTTGTGTATAGTTAAGGAGAGACTGAGGCCCAGCACCACCAGATGCAGCAACAGTGTACTACCAGCCTTTTGGGCTGAAGCTTTATCTGTGGAGGCTGACCTGGCTGCTAAAAGCACACCGATATAGGAAAAACTGACTGCCACACCTGTTGATACAAACAGACAGTAGGTAATGGATTTGTCATAAAGATCAGACATTGGATCAAGCAACATGCTTTCTTTGCCACAAAAGTATTTAATCTGCAGGCTCTGCAGTTTTTCAAATGGGAAATTGAGTAACAAAATAACTCGAGTGAGGATACTTAATGCGCTGAAGGCCCAAACCACAATAATAGCAACTTCTGTGTTTCTGATGGTGATGACAGTAGCATGTCTTAGTGGGTAACACACAGCTACATATCTTTCCAGGGACATCACCACCAGTGTGAGAAAGGAAATGGCAGTTGTGAGATTGGCGAGCATGGTGAGAGCACCACACACAGGATACGTCAGTGTTATTCTGCAAACAGCCAATATATACATTAACTGACTCTGAACCAGCAATGCAGTATCTGCAAAAGGAGATTATAAACAAGAATGTATCAGGAGGTGTCACAAAACACACATTTACTCTTCAAGGTGAATAGCAAGGCACAATTAATGAAAAGAAACACAGAACATGGAACTGTAGTCAGAATGCAAATCATCACTCTTTCTAGCAACTGTCGCCTCGTATGAGACAGAGTTGCATTTGACATGTTAAAAAAGCATTGAAGCACTATAAGATTATGAAATTCTTTATGTAGCAAAAGTAGATAAAATATTGTCCAATTTATATTCCTAAAACAGTGAAGACTTGGAGTATATATGTACTATCAGTTGTATTTGTTCTCCTATAGTTTTGAGTGTTTTGTTTCTTCCGTTTTAAATTGCGGGTGGACCACATCCATCTTTAAACTCATCCTTCATTTTGATCTCAGCGACACACCTGTAAAGATTCTGTATCAAAACCAATGTGGGGAGTGTGGGTGTGGAACTCGAACTTGGCATTCATTTTTGCTCTCAGCTATACACTGGTAAAGTTAGTGACAGTGACAGTTGTGACCCTTGTCTCTGACAACAATCTGACCACAGACAGACGGACAGACAACAAAACCAAGGGTCTCCAGGACCTGATTAGCTATAGTGACACATGCACAAACACACTGACAAGGTGAAAATATTACTATTCATGGGTCACAGTTATAGTCATTGTATTCTTTGGCCCTGACGCTTTAACTTGCTACCATTGTCTGCAGTATGAATGTTGATGTGGGAATTAAAGATTCTGTAATTATATATATATATATATATATATATATATATATATATATATATATATATATATATATATATATGTATATATATATATATATATATAAAATGAACAGTGGCTACAGTAAATAGTGCAAAACAGTAGACAGTGCAAATGAAAGTGAAACAGTGCAAATGGATGTGCAAATAGAGGTAGAGATTGTCCATTGTCTATTATCTATTGTCCTCCCTGTCTTTACTGAGAGCTGTTGTACAGTCTGATGGCCAGGGGGATGAAAGAGTTTTTGAGTCTGTTGGTGGAGCTGGACTGGGACAGCAGTCTGCCACTGAACACACTCCTCTGCCGGGTGAATGTATTGTGCAGAGGGTGGTGGGTGTCATCCAGTATGGACAGCAGTTTGTCCAGGGTCCTTCTTTCTGCCACTTTCACCAGAGAGTCCAGCTCTGTGCCCACAACTGAGCCAGCTCTCCTCACCAGTCTGTCCAGTCGGCCGGTGTCTCTCTTTTTTGCAGATGTTGAAGGACCCTAGCCTTCTAAGGAAGTACAGAAGGCTCTGCCCTTTCCTATGTAAAGTGTCCATATTTGCTGTCCAGTCCAGCTTGTCGTCCAGCTGCCGCCCCAGATATTTGTAGGTCCTGACTACCTCCACATCGACCCCCTCTATGGACACAGGTTGGAGATGTGGTTTCTTCCTTCTGAAGTCCACCACCATCTCATAGGTCTTGGAGGTGTTCAACTGCAGATGGTTGGACCGGCACCACCTCGCGAAGTCCTCGACCAGGCTCCTGTACTCCCCCTCCCGTCCATCTTTGATACAGCCAACTATCGCAGTGTCGTCCGAGTATTTCTGCATGTCACTGCATGAAAAGTGGGATTTTCGTCAGTATGCGGCACTGTAGATTGACGTGGAATTTCAGGTTTACGACTGCAAACGGCAATTTGCAGGCAACACCGAAAACTGCTGTGAATTGTCGGAAATTGACGTGGGCCTTGCTTGGCAGTTGTCCCCCCATGACCCCCCTCCCCCTGATTCTAGGGGAGGCTTTAACATGTAAATGAAAATGCTTTGAGCTATACAAATGCAAATCAGGGTAGCAGGGGGAGTTTTACCCCAGGTGACCTTTTTCTAAAAGGTGTTAACTTCATTTTAAGAAAATCTCTGGTATAAATAGATGAGGCTCAGTATAGCCGTATTATAGACCAGGAGTCACTAACAGGCGGACTGGGGTCCGAGTACGGACCCAGACGCCATCCCATACGGACCCGAACCTATAGTCAACAAATAATTAAATTATTTTTCATTTAGACGGGGCTCTTCTATTTTAAGCGGCGCAGCTTTTACAGACTTTACAACGAGGTTTATGGTACTGGATTAGTTGACCAGGAAACTTACAAACCAACCGCGTTCGAGTTAAGCCACCCACGTGATGCTACTCAGCCAATCAAATTTTTGCATTCAAGGCATGTTGCATTGCTAGTAGCGACTCATGCAGGAAGTTGAAAGAGACGAGAGGCGAGCGACAGGCAAGGAGTTTATAACGATACATGGAGAGAAGACGGACAGACAAGTGAGTGGGAGTCGGGAGAAGTCAAATAATTTTGGCGCTTTCTAAGAGAAGAAAAGTACACAGCGAAAACCGAGCATTCAATACGGAATGGACCGACGCATACCTGTTCATTCTTCCCGCAGACAGCACAAAGCCGGTGTGTCTCATATATTCAGAGACCGTGGCGCTAATTAAAAGTGGCAATGTGAAACGCCACTATGAGACAAAGCACAAAGCTTTTGAACAATCGTACCCACCCAAATCTGAAATGAAGTCCCAGAAAATTAGCAGTCTCAGAGAAAAATCCACGAGGATTTTAACCCATTCTTTCACTGCCCAACAACGTGCTCATGAATGTTCCCTCAGTTACTTGGATTTTTGGTCAACACAAAAAGCCCTTTACAGATGGAGGTGTTGTCAAGGACTGCATGAGTGCAGTAGCAGAAACATTATTTGAGGGTAAACAAAAAGAAGAGCTTTGTGATAAAATAAAGCAAATACCTCTTTCAGCATCAACAGCCACAAAGAAAAGTGAAATATTAGCCCAGGATGTGCTAGCCCAGCTGGATGAAGCCATTCCTAAGGCACCATGTGTAAGCTTGGCTGTAGATGAGTCCACTGATGTGTCTGACAATGCCCAGTTGTTAGTTTATGCAAGGTTCTTCAACAAAGACAAGGAAGAGTTCTGTGAAGACATATTAGGTGTAACTTCCCTTCAGACTAATACAAGAGGAGAGGACATCTACCTGGCCATTAAGGAGATGTTAACAAAGCCAGGAATAGAGCCAAACCAAGTGGTTTCAATAACCACAGATGGAGCCCCTGCCATGCTAGGAAGAGAGAAAGGAGCTGTGGCAAGAATGAAAGAGGACAATTCTGAGCTAATCTCTTACCATTGCATTATTCATCAATCCGTCCTATGCTCCACCCTGTCAGATGAGCATGCTGAGGTGATGAACACTGTGATGAAAATGATAAATCTTCTCAGGGCATCCTCTTCTTGTCAGCATCGCATGCTCAGGGAATTCCTCAAAGAAGTTGATGCAAACGCTGATGATCTTTTGCTTCACAACAATGTAAGATGGCTCAGCAAAGGCAAGGTGCTGGAGCGATTTTGGTCCATCAGAAGGGAACTAGCAGCTTTCTTGGCAGAGCTGAGAAGTCAGAAAGCAACACACTTTTCTCTTTTTTTAAAGGATGAGAAAAAGATGGATAATGTGTCCTTTTTGGTTGATATCACTTCACACCTGAATGAACTGAATACAAAGCTACAGGGCAAGGACAATTCAATTTGTGAACTGATGACAGCTGTCCGCTCCTTTCAGAGGAAACTTGAGGTGTTCAAAGAAGACCTGCAGGGGGACTGTGTACACTTCCCTGCAGTGCAGGAACAGGTTAAGGGACAGAGAGATGTGTCTTCTTGTGTTGACTTTGTTGATAAGCTGATTGAAAACTTCAACAAACGTTTTGACAGCTTCAGCTTTGGACAGCAGCTCACCATATTCATTCAGAACCCATTTCTAATCACTGATGTCAGAGGGTTCACAAAGGAAGTCATACAGCAATTCAAGTGGGCAGATGCTGGGCTTCTCCAGATGCAACTGGTTGATCTCCAAGCAGATGTGGTCCTGAAAGAGCAGTTTGGAAGAAATGACCCTGCCACTTTCTGGCTCCAAATGGTCTCTGAGACAGCTTTACCAGGTCTGAGGAAAGTAGCCCTGTACATCTTGACTATGTTTGGATCTACATACAGCTGTGAGGCAGCTTTCTCCACAATGAACATAATTAAAACTAAGTATCGTTCCAGGCTCACCAATGAGCACCTGCACATGTGCATGAGAATAGCCCTGACACCATTCCAGCCCAGATTTAAAATCCTGGCAGGACAAGCTAGCTCAGTTCTCTCACTGAACAACAGAAAGTGGGGAAGACATGAGAAACTGTAAAACTAAAACTGTTAAGATCTCACCTTCTCACAGAGATCTATATGTTATAAAATTGGTTTAGACTGTTAAGTTCAAATTTATATCGAATGAGATGGAATGTGTGCAAAGTGCATGCATATGTAAGAGAGTCTGTCTGTCTGTCTGTCTGATGTCAGGATGAATTTATTTGCACATTCGTTCCACATGTGGGAAGACATGAGAAGCTGTAAAACTAAAACTGTTCAGATGTTTTGAGATCTATATGTTGTAAAATTGGTTGATACTATTAAGTCGAGATGTGAAAGTTACAGAAAAAGGGAGACTCAAACTGCTGCTGCTGCACTTTATTTTATTTTTTTTATGAAATTAAGCACTTTATTTTAAGATGCACAATTTAAATATCATTTTAAAATGCAGCCCTTCTTTAACATGTTCATAGGCCATAACGCAATATCTAAAGTAGCATATTACATATGTTTCAATGTTAACAATAAATTTTGTCAAAATGTTTTTAACTTGTATTTTCCTTGATTTGAGAGTCCATTGTTTATTACAGAAGTTGATACAACTACTAGGCCACTTTTGTATATATCACAATCATAACGCAAGTTAGACATTATGATGTTCCGGACCTTTCCTTGAGGAGATTTTCTCTAACTGGACCTTTTCAAATTTTAATTGAATACCCGTTATAGACCTTTCAATTTTAGCTTGAATTGATTTATTTAATGAAAGTATGCTGGATTAATTACCGTGTATGTCATTACCAATGGCCAATGTTATGTAAAAAAGTTTATTATTTTTTTTTCTCTCACTCTCCTGGGAACAAGCTAAAGATAAAACGCCAGTTGTTAAGAAGTTAAAATTTGCATGAAATATTTTGAGATAACTAAGATATTAAAATGTATCAGTATTTCTATAATTTCATGGGTTCTGAAAGTTTTAAAAGAAGTTGAAAAGTAATTCTTATTACGTGTGAGAGTTCATGCCCTTTAAGAGTTTTATTTTGTTTTATTGGACATGAAGCAAGTTCGGCTAAGCTAGCTAGCAGGAGCTAAGCTAGCTAGCAGGAGGTAGGCTAGCGGCCCGGCCATTGTCGAGAGGAGGCCTGCGCTGATGGGAGGAGATTTGCCGGGTCGCCACGGAGAGTGTCGCCGACGGAGGTCGATTCGCTGCCGCAGAGGGATACGGAGGTTTATCGCTGCGAGCATTTTGTTTTCACAGACTAACCTCGCATCACAAAGAGACCGTGACCTCCTATTAGCTCGGAGCTATGTCTGCAAATCCAGATTTGCATGATGCCGATAATGATGCCATCGTGTGTAAGTTACTGTTACTGTTTTCTCCCTCGTTTAATTTTACTGTGACTTACATTTCTTTATTCATACCACTCTCTTTTAATTGTTTTCCAGCTGCCTGTAAGACATTACGAGACAGTACGCAGGACAACAAACAACCAGATCTTCCATCGCAGGCTGAAGCTGTGAGGAGTTCAGTTTGGAGTCGATTGAGAACAAAGAGGGTAAGACTTGTTAGATTAGATCTGTTTTTGGTCAATGTGACTATTATTCGGGCGCATTAATAGATGTGTTGTGTCCATATGCAGTGCATCGTGCAGTACTGATCATCCTTATTGATTGTTTTTACAGCTGCTGGAAGCGAGACAGAGTGCTAGCTGTGGATGAGGTGGACCTTTGGAAGTGCGCCGCCATGGACCTGATATCTGAGTAGGAAGACGGCACAAGATGGCGGGGTGTCTGGATGGATTGTGCGACCTCCGTCCTTTCGCAGCCGGGAGCTCACCGAGCTCTATGCCACGCTGCAGTCACACAAGAGGAGATTCCGAAATACAGGGCAGTGCACCACAGACGTCTGCAAAAACCGACACTTCGCGGTGCTGTAGGATTTTGGGCTTCTCGTGAGCTTCCCATTTGTTGTGTGGGCAGATTATGCTTTGTACATGCTGTGTGTTTGTGCTAATAAAACTCTTTCTTTGAATAAACAACACCTTCCTGGCAAATGTTCCTTTCCTCAATAAATTCATTCATGTCCTTGATGATATCATAAATATATATAAATAAACAAAAAAACAAATATATATATATATATATTTGTTTTTAATTAATTAGTATTGGATAAAACCACTACTTATAAACAAGCAAAATCACTCGTGATTGGTCACCCTGGGTCATTATAAATGTAAACCCCAGTAAGAAATTATTTATTTATTTATGTATATATATATATATATATATATATATATATCTAATTTGCATATGAATAGCAGCGAAACCAGAGCCGTTCGCACCTCCAGGAGCTCCACATACGTCATGGTTCGTTTCCGACAATTTGTGGCACAGTGAACGCGGCGTTTGCAGGCTGTAAATTGTCGTTAACTGCCGAAAATTAGGGAGATTTTCGGGCGTTTACGAGGACGAAAATCCCACTTTTCATGAAGTGTGTGGCAGAGCCCAGAGGTGTACTGGAAGTCAGGTGTGTACATGGTGAAGAGAACAGGAGAGAGCACGGTCCCCTGTGGTGCTCCGGTGCTGCTGACCACAGTGTCTGACGTGCAACCCTTCAGTCTGACGTACTGTCGTCTCTCTGTGAGGTAGTCCGTAATCCACGTCACCAGGAGTGGGTCCACTCTCATCTCTGTCAGCTTGTCTCTCAGCAGGAGCGGCTGGATGGTGTTGAAGGCGCTAGAGAAATCAAAAAACGTGATTCTCACAGCGCGGCTCTCCTTGTCCAGATGAGAGTGGACCCTGTGGAGCAGATAGAGGATGGCATCCTCCACGCCCAGCTTCTGCTGGTATCCAAACTGTAGTGGATCTTGTGCGTGGTGGAGCTGGGGTCTGAGTACATGGAACAGCAGCTGTTCAAAGGTCTTCATAATGTGTGATGTCGGTACTACTGGTCTGAAGTCACCCGGCTCCCTGGGGTGTTTTTTCTTTAGAAACCGGGATGGGACATGAAGTATTCCAGAGCACTGGGACCCTCGCCAGCTGCAGGCTCAGGTTGAAGACATGCTGGAGTGGCTACCCCAGTTCAGCAGAACAGGCTTTAAGCATCCTTGGACACACTCTGTCTGGGCCTGTTGCTTTCCTTGGATGAAGCCTCCTCCGTTCTCTGCTCACCTGATCCTTGGTGATGGTGGTGGGGAGGAGGGTTGAACTGTCCATGGGTTTGGAGGGTTAGGGTGGTCTGCACTCTGTGATTGGGGGAGGTGATGGACATGGTGGAGCTGGAATATCAAACCTGTTAAAAAACAGGTTTAGCTGGTTTGCTCTTCCAGCATCCCCCTCTCCTGTGATGTTGCCATTCTTCTTGCAGCCTGTGATGGTTTTCATGCCATCCCAGACCTCCCTCATGTTATTATGCTGCAGCTTCTGTTCTACCTTCCTTCTGTAGTCCTCCTTTGCCTCTCTCAGGTGGACCTTGAGTTCCCCCTGTACGCGCTTCAGCTCGTCTCTGTCACTATCCTTGAATGCCCACTTCTTCCTGTTCAGGATGTCCTTGACATTACTGGTGATCCAGGGCTTGTTGTTGGGGAAGCAGCGTACAGTTCTGATGGGGACAACAACGTCGATACAGAAGTTCAGGTAGTCAGTAGTGCAGTGTGTGACCCCCTTGATGTCCTCACCATGTGCTTCCTGCAGGACGCTCCAGTCAATACATTCAAAGCAGTCCCTCAGAGCCTCCGCTGCCTCAGTAGACCATTTCCTGAAGGAGCGTTTGGTTGTGGACTGTCTCTGGATCATTGGTTTGCAGGGCATGTGAACGGAGCGGAGCGAGCGGGGAGTGTTTCGCTCCAGTTCCGTTCTGATACCGCTCTCCATGAGTCTAGGGCATGCACAAGTCCAGACTCAGGTGTGCCTTAAAGGGTTAGCCTACATCAGAGGTCATTCGTTGAGAGATGGAGTTTGGAAAATATTTCGAAAAGTGAGCAGACAGGTCATAGGAATTGCTCCCTCTTTTAAATTTGAGCGAGCGTGGAGCGATTTCACCGGAGCTGAATGAAATTTTAGGTGAGCGAAGAGCGGTCTGTGAGTGGAGCTGTCTGGTTTAACTTTGAGCGATGGAGCAAAGGAGCGAACACCCACGTAAGCGGAGAGCGGAAATTCTCTCCGCTCAGCTCCCCTTACATGCTCTGGTGGTTTGTACTGTGGCCTGAGCAGGACCAGGTTATGGTCAGACTTTTCCAGTGGGGGCAGAGGAGTGGCAGTGTAGGCTTCCCTCACGTTGGCATACAGGAGGTCTAATGTCCTGTTCTTCCTGCTGGGGCAGCTTACAAACTGGTGAAAGTCTGGCGGTGTGGAGTCCAGTGTCACATGGTTGAAATCCCCGGAAATGGCGATGAATGCCTCTGAATGTTGTGTTTGCAGTCTCGCGATGGTGGAGTGTATGACGACACACGCGGTATCTGCGTGTGCACGCGGAGGGACGTAAACAACAACAGCAATGGCATGGGAGAACTCTCTGGGCATGTAGTACGGCCTGAGACCTACCGCCAGCAACTCAGTGTCTCTGTTGCACACGATCTCCTTCACCGTAACATGCCCCTGGTTGCACCATCTGTTGTTGATAAACAGTGCGAGTCCCCCTCCTTTGCTTTTGCCACTGTGTCCACAGTCCAGGTCAGCTATCACTGTAGTGAATCCAGGTAGATCCACATTAGCGTCCGGGGTCTTCTGGGTTAGCCAGGTTTCAGAGAGGCAAAGCAAACTGCACTCCCTGAGCATCCTGTCCGTCCTTACAAGGGCAGCCAGCTCGTCCATCTTGTTGGTCAGACAGTTCACATTTCCCATCAATATCGACGGAACCGAGGGCTTGTACTTCCACCGCTTAGCCTTCACCTTCACTCCGGCTCTGCCGCCTCAGTGCCTCCTCCTCAGCTCTTCAGGTATGTGGTGGAAAATGCCGGCGCGTCCCATTGTTTGTTGTGAAAGCAGCTTCTCCCTAGAATAAGCAAGATGTCCACCGCTATCTTGTCCGTAAAAAGTAGTTGTATCCATAGGATATATAAAGTTTACACGGCTAGTGTAATCTACTGCGTTAACAGTTAAAAAAAAAACACACTTAAAGTATTAAAAACAACACGACATGTATGGAGCTACTGGATAGGCGTCCTGCTCGCGCCGGCGCCGGAAACATAGAAGCATAGAAGCATAGAAGCATCAACCTAAAACAGAAGCATTGCTCCCTGTCTTCCCAAGGGTGAGACGACCTGCCCTTTGGAACAGATGGCTTGGCTCATCAGTGGCTCCAAGGCCTTCTGTATGCATTTCCCCCCATAAGGATTCAGACTGAGAAAGTGTAGTCAGTCCCGGTAGCCCCAAACAGGCCTCACATGGTCTGGTTCCCTGGCCTCCCCCACCGATTAATGGGACACCATGGGAGCTCCCAGTCCAAAAAGATCTACTTTCACAGGCTCAGGGGGTTAGGTTTCACCCCTTTCCCCAGGGCCTTCAGCATTGGGCCTGGCCACTGCAGGACTGGCGTTCTAGAAACGGGCCTGCTACACACATTGTGGATCGAGCCTGTGCCCCCTGAAAGGTAGGCAGGGGTCACAGAGCATACTCCCTATTACAGCAGGGCGGGTTCATTTTTCAGGCTGTGAGAAAACTTAGCTCGTACTCAGCAGTCAACCAAAGAAAAAAATTCCAATATTTGTGACACGGTGGCATGTATTAAGAATAACTAAAAGAAATTACAGCAATTGCCAATCTTTTCTTGATGGTCTTGCTTATGTAAGTCATATGGAGGCGTCATTGTTAAATTGAGAATGGTTCATAACCAGTTCAAAGTCAATTGTAGTACATTTAAATTCCACTAACAGCACAATGCTTTCATTTATGTGTAACTGCTCTGCTCGGACTCACTTGTGTCACTATTAAACACTGTCAGATAATTTAAAAAATAATTGAATGTAGCAAATGAAGCTCTACACCTTGCAGTTTGAGGACTTAATTTGCTGCTATTACCAAAAAAACATAAAATATCCTTTATTTATCAACAGACTGCAGCCAAGGACAGCTTCATGGAAACACAAACCTACAGTGCTGCCCTTGTGTTTTCTTTTTCCTTCTATCACAGTACTGTATATAATGATAGTTATAATTATTATTGTAACAATTATAATTGTTATTGTCATTAATTCACATTATATATGTTATTACATGAAACAATAGTATTTCACATGATACAGTACATTGGACAATGGAAAACAAATGAAGTCACATTACAACAACACCAATGCAATACTGGGGGATCTGGACAGATTGTTTTATTGTAATTATTACTGTATACTGACACAAAGCATGTTGTCTCATACAGATAAACTGGCAAGTGTTACATATACATAATTCCATATATTCATTCATGCGTGTATTAATGTAATGTCAGTACATTTGATTACTTGAATACAAGTACTGTACAATTTTGAGAATCTTGTACTTGAGTATTTCTTTTGTTAGTTACTTTGCTGCTTACATGCAGCATCAGAGCTAAAGAAAACATTTTTTTAAATCATTTATCTGCAACTTCAGGATGGGAACAAAAACATATTCTGAAAAGAAAAATGGTAAACATAGGTTTAGTTTACTTTTACTTACTTTTGACACTTAAGTACACTTACTGCCATAATGTTACTAGGTAAATATATTTAGTATGTTTCCCATGCAAAGATGACTTAAGTGGGCTGACCAGGTACATCAATGGCTGCCAATGTATATTTGGTGACACAAATATGTGTAAATGCTTCTTACACAATTTCACATTTGTATTTTCATCTGTACAGAATCATAACTCTCTGAGGACAGCTCACAGACAAACAGAAATGATGAACTGATGTGACATTATACGAGAACTTACTAATCATCACTTTTATAAAGGGCAGCCTGCATAAACACAGATTATTATTGCCATTATAATTATGATTGTCATTATTATATGTAGTAGCAGTTGAGTGTGTATTGAAAAGCGTTGTAAATTGTAAATTGTTACTGGCTCTTGTTTTGGAAAAGTGAGCGTCTCCATCGACAGCACAGATTTTGCATGAGAGCAGGCCTGATGGTTTGATCCCTGAGCCCATAGATGAGAGCACTCAGACATCTTGGAAGGATAGTCAGGAACACAAAGCATACATTGTAAATCCGCATGAGGGCTAATCTCCCAAGTGTTTTTGCGATGGCTACCATGATGGTTGTGTTCAAGGTGGAGGTAAGAATCAGGCACAATTGAATCAGGTGAAGCAGAAGTGTTTGAAGAGCCTTTCTAGCTGAGGCTTTGTCTGTTGAGGCAGACCTGGCTACCAGCGCTACACCAATGTAGGAGGCAAAGATTACTACACCAACTGACAGAAAGAGAATGCTGGAATACGCTTCCTCAAAATCATTAAAGATTGGTGCGAAAAACATTGCTTCCTTACTGCAAAAGTCATTCATACGCAGATCAGGTGAGATTGTTGTGAACACATATAACAGCATAAAAACTCGAATGAGGATGTGAATAAAACTGAAGGCCCACACCAGAGCAATGATGATGCTCAGGCTTCTCATGGTAAAGATGGCAGCATGCCTCAGAGGATAGCACACAGCCACAAATCTCTCAAATGACATCACAGCCAAGGTGAGAGGGGAGATGGTGATAGTGAAAACTGAGAGCAGAATGAGGGTACCACATGCATAATATGGCATTTTTATCCTTAAAGAAGACAGAAAGTAGAGCAAGAGGTTCGATATCAGTGTAGCAGTGTCCGCAAAGAGCAGGTTAAACAGCAGGATGTAACGGGATGTCTCACAAAACACCTGCTTTGACCTCAGGGTGAACAGCAAAACACTGTTAATGTAGAAGAAAGAGCAGCTTGATCCCACAGATAACGTGCCAAACAACATTATCTCATGTGATTGTAGATACTGCAAATAAGTTGTGGTATTGGCCTTTGGCTGCAACACAGACAACATTACAGAATGATATGTGAAGAAAAAAAAACTCTATTGGCTTGCTGTACCAGTAAACTGCAACACATACAATGTAAAGTTCATCATGTCAAAGAAGCTCAAATTATCACCACAAACACCTGTTGAGTTCAGAACGACAAATTATTCATCAAAGTTGAGCAGTCAAGTCAGCAAGTTAGAGGACATGTTTGTTTGCACAGACAGCAGAAGTGATGTGCTGCTGGTGTTTCCTGTAACGCAAGGTATATATGCTTTGTCCTTGGTTGAATCCCACATGATATTATTACATCAGCATGTTGTTCACATGAGAAATTAGCAGTGTGACTCTTTACCACTGTCTCTTTCACACTTGCCCCATTTTCTCCCACTGCTTCCAAGTTCAAGGTCATCTTTATTATACCGTATGGGGCAATTTGTTATACCAGCAGTTATAAAATCATTACTAAACGGCAGACAAACAATTTACTCAAAAATCAATAAAACATATTGTTATTATGCCATAGATAGATAGATAGATAGATAGATAGATAGATAGATAGATAGATAGATAGATAGATAGATAGGGGAACTTAAGGTGCAAGAGAATAAGGTTCAGATTTATATACAGAGATAATAATGTAAAGCGCAATAAATTATACATGTATTTTTGAGGTAGCATTGTACAGTCTGATGGCACCAGGTAGGAATAATTTCATGTGCCGTTGCTTCAGGCAGCAGGGTTGAATTAGTCTGTTGCTGAAGCTGCTCTTTAGCTTGTCCAGAGTTTTGTGGAGTGGGTGAGAGACGTTGTTCATGATTGTCTGCAGTTTTGCCAGCATCCTGTCCTTCGCTACCTCCTCCAGTTTGACAAGCTTAGAGCCAACAGCAGACCTTGCCCTCTTTATGAGATTGTTCAGTCTGTTGGTGCCCTTCACTTTGTCTGCACTCATGTAGGTTCCTTTTGAGCGGAGTGGTATGGACCTCATTGGGCCGTTTCACCGGTGCACATGGGGGTATCATTTTGTGTTAGTATCTGTGGCCTACACAACGTGATATCCTGAAGCAGTGCCCCTGCGCGCTATCTCTGCAAAGAGTGTGGCACAGGCACTGTTTCAGGTCATCTCCCGAGTTGGGATCCCAAAAGAGATCCTAACTGACCAGTGCACCTCGTTTGTATCATGTATACTACACGAACTTTACGGGTTATTGGGCATCAAGTCAATTTGGACCAGCGTGTATCACCTGCAGATTGCCTTCCTTGTCTAGCGTCTGAATAAAACTTTCAAGTCCATGATCTGCAAGTTTGTGCACGAGGATGGCCGCAATTGGGATGGGGGCTAGATCCTCTGTTGTTTGCCATGCTGGAGGTACTCCAGGCGTCCACAAGATTTTCTCCCTTTGAACTGTAGTTTGGCAGGACACTGCGGGGGGCTCTTGACCTGGTCAAGGCAAGCTGGGAGGAAGGACTATGTAAAGGACGTCAACATAGTGCATGTTAGTTTTTTTTTTACTATGTATTCTTTTAGGTATTTTATTTTGACACTTCCGGTTAAACAGGTGTATTTTATTTTGAAAGGGTTTGTAAATGGAAAAAGGAACTAATTGATGGTAACAAATTGATAGAGAAAGGTCAAGGAGCGTCACATGGACAAGAGCAAATTCATGGATAAAGGAAAATAACTACGGTGTTGAAACTTAACTACAAGAGTGATTTATTAGCCTGGTTGAAAGTGGCAACAAGTTAAAGGCTTGTGTGTGTGTGTTAAAATTTGGGTTAATTTTATGGAAAGTAAAGCTAAATGCTACAAGCTAGTTCCTGATGTATGAACTAATGGCTTTGTATTTAGGGGGCCAAGCCCGAGGGGCTAGGACCAGCGGTGCTAGGAATCCTATTGTAATTGTAAAGATTTTTATTTTTATTTTTTCCAGCTACAAGTGGTGCTGCAGGCTAAACCGTGCAAGGAAGGGCAGTGCAATTTGGAGGGTTGGTCCAGACTCCTGCAAATATCTCAGACGCAAAAAACTACATATATCTGCCTGCAGGGGGCGCTATAACCTAGTCCAACACGTTTTTGCCTGTAACTCCCACACCATAGTGTTGAAATTAGCACTTGTGCTAAAACACTCAAACAATGTATCTGGTTTGTCCAATGTAATTGCTATGTCCATTTCAAAAATAAACATTAAACATTAAACATATGTCGGCCACTTTCGCCTAGAACTAACACCAAATTTGAGTTCCTTGATTACTATGACACTGGGAAGGGATAAGCCGAACTTGGGGGCACTAAAAAGATGGGAAGGTTATATCTCTTGAACGGCTACACCGATTTCTACGAAATTAGGTCGGGATGATGTAGGGCCAATCCTGAGACCATATCTTGGAGGGGGTTATTACTGGTCAATGTGGGCGTGGCTTAGTATAACAAATCCAATCGGCACACATTCAGCCTTTAGCACTTCCGGTGTACTTCTCATTACAGCGAATACCACGGCTCAGATGTTGGCCTGTGTCTTCATTTTTACCGCGATCCTGTCAGCCTTTGGGCCAACTTCCGCGGGCTCTGCGGTGCGTGGGGTCCGAGTCGCGTGGGGGGGCTTGGCCCCTGTTCATAACTGCTTGCAGTTCTAGTTTGTTTTTGTTTTAGCTCTTACGTTGTTGTTGTTGGTCGGATTTAATACAAGGTCACAAGGAATTGCTGAAAGGAATAAAACACTTCAGACCACCACCAGTAAAAGCTTAATTAATTTTCAACTCGCACTATAGGCTAAAACTGAGAAAAAATTAAGTTCAGTACGTCCTTGACCTCAGAGCAAAACTCCACACAAACTCTGTTTCATAACCAGTTAAAGGTAGCATGTAGAATGTTTCAATTCTGATTTAAAAAAAAATGTAAAACTCACTAATATCACGTTTAAACACACTGCCAAACAAATTAAAACAATGTAGTAAATGCAGTGATGGAGTGTAACTAAATACATTTACTTAAGTACTGAACTCATTTTGATGAACTTCTACTTTAATTGAGTATTTCAATTTTCTGCTACTTAACACATTCATTCCTCTACATTTTGGAGGCAAACATCGTATTCTTTAATCATGAGATAAATTTAGAAAGTTAAGTAACTAGTTGCTTTTCTGATTGCATGCTGCACTAGAAAAAATCTGACTATCGTACCTGATTATTGGCCAGGACTGTAATTGGTCAACCTATAATATACAATATTACATACATGTAAACATATGTATAATTTACTTTTACTGGTAGTTTTGTTACTTAAGTACATTTATTGCCAGAAAATGACTTTTGATATGTAAGTACATTTAATATCAGATACTTACAGACTTTTACTCTTACAGACATTATGAGATACTTAATACAACACTGAGTAAATGAAGCTGTACGACTTGCAGGCCTCCTTTGAGGACATACATTTGATTAGACAACAAATACCTGGCAGATCTAGCACCAATAAAGTCTTGCCTATATTTCTTGTGTGCAACAAATGGCTGTAGCCTTCAACAGAAAATAACTGTTATTACCAATTAAACATGAAATATCTTTCACAGATCAACAGATTAGAATTTTGATCTCTTGCTTGCCTATTGTATCTCAGAGTAATTTTGACACTTTTCTAAATGCGTAAACATCTTTCTTGTTTTGAAGTCAGAGAATATTTTAAGTTGCTTGTACATACTTCTTACACAATTTAACATTTGTGTTTTTCATCTACACTGTTTTGTTTCTGTGTGATTGTCATGATCATAACTGTCTGAGGACATCAAAGACAAACATAACTAATAAACCACTGTTGCATTTAGCAAGAAAAACACTTGTATTGAGCCAACTTCCGGTTAGAAAGTTTTCTTTTGCAAAATCGCAAAAACTGGAAAACCTACTTTTTCGAACTCCTCCTTGGGATTTTGTCCTATCTGCGTGAAACTTGGCACGTACACTCGGCAGCTCGACCTGATCTAAAGTTGTCAAAAGAATTTTGCTTGGTCAAAAAATGCGCAAATTATTAACAAACACATTTCTGTAGCTAGCTATAAAAATGTAAACTGTTTGATATCTCGGTCAAACTAAATGCTATTAACAACAAATTTCAGATCCTTGGTTGCTATGACACTGGGAAGGGATGAGCCGAATTTGCCGAAGTTTGACCAGTAGGGGGCGCTAAAAAGATGGGAAGTTTATATCTCTTGAACGGCTACACCGATTTTTACGAAATTTGGTCGGTATGATGTGGGGCCAATCCTGAGGCCATATCTAGAAGGTGGTCATGACTGGTCAATGTGGGCGTGGCTTATTACAAGATAAAAAACAAACATTAATTTCAGCCAAACTATTATGCTGAGAGCTTTGAAATGGATATGGTACATAAAGAATAGGACACAGATTTTCCAAAACAAAAATTGCATATGTACTCCACTAGGTGGCGCCATAATGGATACAATTGCGTTTTTGCCTGTAACTTCCACATTTTAAATAACACATTCACAAACCTTATATCCATATGTTCAGTGAATAGAGCTGGGTTTTCTGACATGGGACATGCCTACTTCTGCTGCACATTTCATTCGCTAAATCGCCACATATGCAAAACCTACTTTTTCGAACTCCTCCTACAATTTAAGCTCCACCTGCCTGAAACTTTGCACATAGAATCTTCAGATGTGTCTGATGAAAAGTAATCAAAAGAATTTGGGCACTCCAAAAAATCTGCTAGTTATAACCAAGCAATCTTTTTTGCTAGCTAAAAAACATTTATTGTTTTCATATTTCGTTGAAATTTACGTTTTTGCCTTTTAACAGTTTTTTCCGATTGCTAAAACACAATTTTTCAAACTAGTGTGATTTTATCAAAATGCTTAACACAATTCACAAAGCCACACACCCAAACTGCAAAATACCTCATATATCCTGCAAAATGAAGCACTGCAACCAAAAAGACATATAGCATTATCAAAATCAAACTTTTGCACCAGATGTCACACACTTCATTCATATTACAAATTTTTGTCTAACGAACTACACACTGTTGGGCAGAATGAAAAGCATTGCTATCTTTAGTATGCTTTGCCAGAATACTAACATAGTTCAAACTGTAGAGAATTCTTCAGATTGTTCAAATATTGTTTGTTCGAATTGTTGTACGAAATATTTGCAGATACACACACATGCTGTTGAACCATTTTTTTTTTCACTAAACAAGTCAGTGCAACATATGCACAGCAGATATATTTACATTGGAGTAAACAAAAATATGCTTACAAACAGTACACTGAAAAAGAAAATTGCAGAAAAGAAATGCGTCAATGCGAGAGGCTGGACAGAGAGTCCAGCATGTGACTTTATGTCAGATTTTTGTGTCTTATGCAGACAACTGTGTTCAGTGCATTTGAAATGTGCCATTTTGAATTGCAAAATGTGTGTAAAGCAGAAAATGTGTTTAAAGTTTTGGAGACTCGAGAAGAGGTTTAATCTCTGTGTGTCAGTTCAAATATTTGTGCTATGCATGTCATTTTAGTGTGTTAGCAACTGGAAAAAACTGGTGATATTTAAACAAAGTCAACGTTACTGTGCTACTAACACGTCACCTCTGTAGCTCCTCACAAAAACTTCTTTCTGCTCCATAGATTCTGTAACATTAGCTCACTTCTCACATATGTAAGACAAATGGAAAACAGTGCGTTTAGAAAATGTAGGCCTACACACTAATCAACATAAATGCCTTTTTCCTTGTCACTCTCATTTTTTGTTGCAATAATAGAAATGTAATGAAACAGTACAAATGTGGGGTCACTCCTGAGGCCAGCCGTATAGTTAAGTAACAATTGGTCAAAGTTTGTGTGATTTAGTACAACAAATATGAATCGGCACACATTCAGCCTTTTGCAGTTTCAGTCCACTTCCCATTACAGCGAATACCACGGCTCGGACGTTGGCCTGTGTCCTCACTTTTGCCCCGAGCCCGTCATCCTTCGGGGCCAACTTCCGTGGGCTCTGCGGTGCACGGGATCCGAGTCGCATAACTGCTTGCAGTTCTAGTTATTATTATTATTGTCATTTCAAACTTGTTGCTAGCTGTTTTTTCAGAAAAGTGAGCATCTCCATCGACAGCACAGATTTTGCCTGAGGGCAGGCCTAATGGTTTGATCCCTGAGCCCATAGATGAGAGCACTCAGACATCTTGGAAGGATAGTCAGGAACACAAAGCATACATTGTAAATCCGCATGAGGGCTAATCTCCCTACTCTTCTAGCAATGGATGTTATAATGATGGAGCTCAAGGTGGAGGTAAGAATCAGGCTCAGTTGAATCAGGTGAAGCAGAAGTGTTTGAAGAGCCTTTCTAGCTGAGGCTTTGTCTGTTGAGGCAGACCTGGCTACCAGCGCTACACCAATGTAGGAGGCAAAGATTACTACACCAACTGACAGAAAGAGAATGCTGGAATACGCTTCCTCAAAATCATTAAAGATTGGTGTGAAAAACATTGCTTCCTTACTGCAAAAGTCATTCATATGCAGATCAAGGGAGATTGTTGTGAACACGTGTAACAGCATAAAAACTCGGATAAGGATGTGAATAAAACTGAAGGCCCACACCAGAGCAATGATGATGCTCAGGCTTCTCAAGGTAAAGATGGCAGCATGCCTCAGAGGATAGCACACAGCCACAAATCTCTCAAATGACATCACAGCCAAGGTGAGAGGGGAGATGGTGATAGTGAAAACTGAGAGCAGAATGATGGGACCACATACAAAATATGACATTTTTATCCGTAAAGAAGCAAGAAAGTAGAGCAGAAGGTTCGACACCAGTGTAGCAGTGTCTGCAAAGAGTAGGTTGAACAGCAGGATGTAATGGGATGTCTCACAAAACACCTGCTTTGACCTCAGAGTGAACAGCAAAACACTGTTAATGTAGAAGAAAGAGCAGCTTGATCCTACAGACAACATGCCAAACAACATTATCTCATGTGATACTTGATACTGCAAATAAGTGGTGATATTGGTCTTTGGCTGCAACACAGACAACATTACAGAATGATATGAGAAGAAAAAAAGACTCTTTTGGTTTGTTGAACCAGTAAACTGCAACACATACAAAGTAAAGTTAATCATGTCAAAGAAGCTCAAAATGATCTCCACAAATACCTGTTGAGTTCAGATCGACAAATTATTCATCAAAGTTGAGCAGTCAAGTCAGCAAGTTAGAGGACATGTTTGTTAGCACAGACAGCAGAAGTGGTGTGCTGCTGATGTTTCCTGCAACACAAGCTATATATGCTTTGTCCTCAGGTCAACCCCACATGAAATCATTACATCAGCATCTTGTTCACATTAGAAATTAGTAATGTAACTCTTTACCACTGTCTCTTTCACACTCGCCCCATTTTCTCCCACTGTTTACAAGATCAAGGTCATCATTATTGTACTGTTGGGAGCCATTTGTTCACCATCAGCAGTAATAAAGTCATTAGACTAAACTGCAGACAAACAAATTGCTCAAAAAACAGTAAAATATTGTTATAATGCCATAAAATTGGCACAGTTCATCCTCCACATTCTCTCAACCATGTCAGTTATTGTTTTAAAGGTCCTTTTGGGGGAAAAGTCGATTTTTGAGTTTTATTCCCAACTCATCAATTACTGACGCTTTGAGGTTTTGACAGACCTGACCTAACATTGCAAACATCAGTATTTTGAACGAGTTGGGAATGAGACTCAAACTTGTACTTTTCTTAAGAATAGGACTGTTAAGCAAAAATTCTGTCCATATCTTAAAAGTTGCACCTTTAGAAATTTTGACCAACATCAAGTGATATACCTCTACTGTCTACTGTAAGAATAAGTGAAAAGGACAAGATGGAGGACCACAACAACAGTTACAGATGCTTTCATCATGCTTTCAAGTGTGAATCACTATCGGCAAGTTGTGATCAGCCCACCTTAGCGAATCTTCAGAGAAGTTAAGTAAAACATTTGCAGTAACTTTATAGCACTGATTTGCCATGTGGCGTTAGCATGCTAATACTAGCTAGTTAGCCCTTTATTCATCTTGTCATTTATTTTGCAGCCTGGCGCTATCGACACTGCTGACTGCCAGTCAAATCCAGGTACATTATGATCTCTTTTCTTATTAACAACATATACAGTAGCATATATTCTGTGAGGACTGGGGCAGTGATTGATGCTTGCATGTGGACATTGTGCGGTTGAGCAAGGGAGAGCAAGTGGCCGGCCGCTGCCGATGACTCAGACACATTTTTTCTTAGTGAGGTTTGCAGTCGTTTAAGGAGCCAGAAACTACGGTGGCCCTGAAGTGCAAAACGCAACGGCAAATCAGAAAATGCAACAAAATAATCAGAAAACACAACCGCAAATCAGAAAACACAACACATAAACCAAAACGGAAAGGTAGGTACCCTCGGGCGAGATGGATCGTCGCTGATTGGACTGGTCCGTCCTTTGAACCGGAAGGACATGGTTTAAATGTTTTCAAAACAAGAGCGTCGCCAGTGACGACTTACGTGCTGCTATTACAGTTTTTGCCTAATGCTTAAACACTAAAAGTGGTTGCTATGACCAAAGCATCACAACCTCTAACTTTGGTGACCATGCCCTAAACAAAAGCACCAACCCTACAAACACAATATATGCTTTGCACTCTGTGAAATTCTCCAACACACTTCTATCAAAACACTACACACGTTTTTTTACATAAGACACATTGTTCAAAAAGGAAATCTCATGCAATCCCTGGGAAAGCACATCTATTTAAAATACAAAACACAACTACAATTAGAAAAGCAAACAGACTCCCACATATGAAAACATTTAAAATCTAATTGTAGACCAATCAGTCTAAGCCGTAGCATTACAAATACACCTGATGTGAGCTCAGCTCCTTTGTGCCAACTTTGGAAACATGGAGACAGAAAGAGGAAGAGGGAGAGTAAGAGCAGCAGCAGGACGAGGAAGAGGACGAAGAAGGGGAGCAGGCAACAGTGACACTGCATCACCTCTCCATCCTCGGTCCCTACAACACAGCCCTCATTATTCGCCTTCTGAACAGACTTCATGACACAGTAGTCCAGGACGGGCCAGAGCAGCCCAGTTTGTTGTCGTCTGGGATGATGTTAGTTTCCATCGAGCTGCTCTGGTCCATGACTGGTTCACCAACCATAATAGATTTATTGCTCTCAACTTGCCACCATACACCCCATTTTTTTTTAAAGATTTTTTTGAGGCATTTATTTGACAGTGGATAGACATGAGAGGGAAGAGAGAGGGGGCGTGACATGTAGTAAAGGTGCTCCGGCTGGATTTGAACCAGGGTCCACTGCATATGTGGCACATGCTCTAACCACTCAACTACCTGCACACCCCATACACCCCACTTTTGAAACCAATTGAGGAGTTCTTTTCAGCATGGCGCTTGAAAGTTTAAGACCGTCAACCACATGCCCGCATGCCTCTTCTACAAGTCATAGAAGAGGCATGCGGCGACATTGAGGTGAGGTCCATACAGGGTTGGATACGGCATGCAAGGCAATATTTCCCCCGTTGCTTGGCAAGGGAGGACAAAAGCTGAAAAAAGGCAAAAACTGTAACTTGCAATCAAATTCACAAAGAAGCGCAGCTGGAGACCGCGAACAAAGGTAGAGACAAGAGAGACAATGAAAGCAGCAAACAGTGTGAAATATGTAACAATGAAACCACGCGACATGATGTGCAGTCAATATGGCCGCTTGTGGCCGAAATAGGTAAAACATATAATATTTTCTTTGTCTTTTGTGTAATTTAATTGTCAACAGCATATCCAGTATCACGTCATATCCATGTCCTGCATCAAAATAATCTTTAATAGTAGCGTGTAAGTCGTCACCAGCGGAGCTCTTGTTTTGAAAACATGTAAACCATGTCCATCTCACCCGAGGGTACCTACCTTTTTCCGTTTTGGTTAATGTGTTGTGTTTTCTGATTTGCGGTTGTGTTTTGCACTTCAGGGCCACCATAAGAAACACCTTTCATCCTGTGATGACAGCACCAGTAAATGTAGTGGAGCATGAACTGAGAGCAAGCTTTACCAGACACAACTTAGGTTCACTTAGTATCAGGAGAGCCACTTAACCCCTTTGTTAGCTTAAAATAAAGATAATTTACTGTGACGTATCAAATTAGTTATGGTCATAACACATAAACAGCCCAAATTTAGTTTTTTTTAGTTAATTTGTTTATTTCCACAAAAGGGTGCACTCTCCTCAGTCATCTAGAAGTGCTTAAGTTTCACATCATCTGACTTCAAACAAACCACCTTCCACTGTAACATGATAGCCAGTCTTCTTGCTAATAGTGTTGTTTGCTTATCTATACTTCATATAGAGCCACCAGAGTTAAGTTGAGACTGTTTCATAACCAGTTAAAAGTAACATGTAGAATGTTTTAATTCTGATTTTAAAAAATTCAAAACTTACTAATGTGACATTTAAACACACTGCCAGGCAAATTAAAACAAGTAAATGTAGTAAATACTGTGATGGAGTGTCACTAAATACATTTACTGAAGTACTTTACTCATTTTGAGGAACGTATACTTTCAGGGTCCGAAATTAACTTTTTGACTCACCAGCCAAGTGGACTGGTAGATGAAAAAATCCACCGGCCAAGCATATTTTTTACCAGCCAAAATAATAAATTGTCTTTATGTGATATATATGTATATATACACACATTAATTTCCATACATTTAATTGAGATAAAGAATTATGTTGACTACAAAGTGAAAGAAGAGGCCAGAACAAAGTTGAAGCGTAATTATTTTTATTTATTATTTCCTCTCCACCTCTGCAATGTGGTGCATAAACTCTTTGGCCTGCTTTTCATTTCTATATGTTGAGCCCACAGTGAGTCCTTTCTTTTCATCCAAACTGCAAAAGTCAAAAAGTTATTTAATAAAAAATGAACTTACAATCATGTTATTTAATATAGCTATTACTTCTCTAGTCTTCTGTATGTAACATTAATTTATACACAGCAGAAAATCAGTGAATGTTCTCAGCAAAATAATTGTAAAAGGAGTTCACTGATTATTGAATTTTCATTTTCATCATGATACAGATGATACTTAAGTAGAAAATTTAAATGCTATTGTCAGGCCTGGTCTGAAGATAGGACTCAGACGCAGAATTAGAGCAATTCAATCAGGCTTTTATTGTGAAAGGATTCTTCACTTGAACACTTTAAGCAACGTGACTTAAACAAAGAGGCTATAAATCACTATTTATGAACTGCAAGGCGAAGAACAAGAAACAAAACGCAGAAAACAGACTGAGGCAAAAGATCTCAAAAGAAAAATAAAAATAAAACAGAAAATCTCTCACAGCGGAGGGAAAAGAAAATAGCAATAAACTAAACTACTCTGGCACACTAGGCTGAAAAACTTACAGCAAAAAAATCGCTCCAAGAAGGAGGAAGGCAAAGGCTATAAACAAAACTACACTATCGATATCTATGAAATATATTAAACAAAAGGAGGCACTCCACCGGAGGCACTTAAACTCAACTTCACTTGAGAAAATTACAAAACAAAAGTCACTCACTTAAGAGGATTAAGGTATCAGAATACAAACACAATTTCTTGGCGTGGTCGAGGCTTTGGACAAGGGCTGGAGATGCAGGACGAACACAAACACTCTGGCACAAAACAAAGGAAGACGCAGACTATTTAACACATGAGAGAGAGGGGAACAGGGGGAAACAGTCAGGAATCAGGGATGACGTCAGACCAAGGACACATGAGGAAGGGCAAGTGACC
The DNA here is from genome assembly GCA_963678695.2 of Diplodus puntazzo. NCBI lineage: Eukaryota > Metazoa > Chordata > Actinopteri > Spariformes > Sparidae > Diplodus > Diplodus puntazzo. Next base: position 31,042,015 of record OZ023167.1, on the reverse strand, counting down.
TGAAATGATAGGGAGGTTAGATTTTCAAAATAAAACAGAAAGTTCACGAGACAAAAAAAAAAAACCAAGACAAGACAAGACCTCGACGCTGTGTGACAGCTATTGTGGGATTGCATCTTCATTTTACACATGTGCTTCCTAACAGGTTACACATGACAGTGACACTAATTTCAAAGAAGCAAAGTTTTCACTAAAGACTTCTATATCTGGCAGATGCCGGAGCAAGACGCAGTAATTTAGCATCGAGCAGACAGGTCAATCACAGATATAACAATATAACATCCGGTTGCTTTTTAAAATAAACCACTCAGTGTTAACACCAGCACACACATCTCAAAAAAGAGACAAACACAAGCTCTTCTACTAATCCTTCGGTCGGGAACGCTTACTGTTTCTCCGATGGGTTTCCTATCGAGTTCTATAAAAAATTCTCAGCTAAATTGATCCCCATCTTGAGGAACATTTTCGCAGAAACGCTTGAAAAAGGGACATTGCCACCCACCATGACACAAGCCATAATCTCAATTTTGCACAAAAAGGATAAGGACCGTTTGAAATGTGACTCCTGTCGACCTATAAGCTTACTTTCAAATGATTACAAGATCTTAACTAGAATTCTTGCATCAAGATTGGACTCTGCGGTAGATACTATAATCCATCCTGACCATTCAGGGTTTATCTCTGGGCGGCAACTCTCTGGCAATTTGCGTAGGCTATTTAATATTCTATATTCACCAGATGGCCCTCCTGTGTCAGAAGTGCTAATTTCCCTTGATGCCCATAAAGCCTTCGATCACATTGAATACGAATATTTATTTTAGATTTTGGACAAGTTCGGTTTCGGTCCCAATTTCTGCTCCTGGATCAGGGTCCTATATGCCTCTCCGCAGGCGTGTATTAGAACTAACAAGTTTATATCAGACTACTTTCCCCTACACAGGGGTACGAGGAAGGGCTGCCCGCTGTCCCCACTTCTGTTTGACATAGCTATAGAGCCATTAGCCATCGCAATAAGAAAAGAGGCAGGCCTGATGGGTATTAACAGTGGCGGTCACGCCCATTAAGTATCATTATATGCTGATGATCTTATTCTTTACCTTTCAGAGCCACATTCTCCTGTTCCCAAAGCCTTGGATATTTTATCAAAATTCGGGAAAATATCAGGATATATGATTAACCTCTCTAAAAGTATCATATTCCCAATAAACGGCCCTGCACAACAATTGGACCCCCCCCTCCACACACACACACACACACACACACACACACCCCACACACACCACCAGTGTTGGGTATAGTTACTTTGGAAAGTAGTTAATTAGGTTACAACGTTACCATCAATTAAAAGTAATCAGTTACGTTACAGCATTACCTATGAATAAAAGTAACGCGTTAGAGTACTCATGCGTTACCAAAAATGAAAAGCCGTTTGCAGCGCCTCGCACGTGCTGCAACTTAACTGACACACACACAGCCTCCTTTAAATGCACCGAGAAGTCGTGACAATGATGAATAACGTCAGTCATCCAACCAAATTAACTCTGCAGGATAACAATAACAGGAAAGACAGTCAGCAATATGCCACATAGCGTTTTATTAATTTTTTTTTTTTTTTTTTTTTTTACGGTCAACAGAAGCTTTTCACCAACGCAGAGTGCATTTTACCGTTATATTGTTCTTGTCCTTTTCGCTGGTGAATTGAAAATAATGTGCGTACTTCCACGATATCAAAAGCTGTCCTCTCTGCCATCTTGCCGGGGGTTCGAAAACACTCACTCACACACGCACACGCACACACACACACACACAGGTAACGTAGGTCAGCAGCAGGGCACAGAAGCATCACAGCGCTGCGCCTCCGCTGACACATCCGCAGGCGGCTCAGTACTGTCTGACAAAAAGCAGGCTGCAGTCGGGATTTTCCTTTCCTTATCCGGAGAAATTCTTAAAATAACGGATTACTTTTTAAAAAAAATAACGACGTTACTGATTGCTTGACGCACGAAACTAACGCGTTACGTTACACGAAAAAAGTAATAAGAGTACTCTAACACGTTACTTTGTAACGTGTTACCGACAACACTGAACACCACACACACCACACACACACACACACCACACACACACTTTGTTATCATTTGTATTGTTGTTTTTCTTTGTGTTTATTTCTTTTTTCTTTTTTTTTTTACTTTCATGTCCTATGTTTTCTGATGTTTTCTGATGTCATTAAATTAATGTATGTTGCATTGTCTGCATTTGAAAACTCAATAAAAAGATTTAAATATATATACTGTTGTTGTTTCTATAACACAGACCTATAACTGCGGTCGCAAGTGAACATGTGATTATCACAGGAACTCCTCAGCCTGGCGATGCCAGCTGTCTACCGTACTGTGCCGCGGTGGACTCAAAAGGCAACCGGTGGGGGTTACCGGACGGCGGAGCAAAACCGGATCGGAGCCGTAACACAGCAGACACACACATATCCAGTGGAAATTCATAGAGTGCTGGCGAGTCTTCACACTGTTTTGTGTGTGTGTGTGTGTGTGTGTGTCCCAAAAACGCAGTAGACTCTTAGTTTTACGTACTATTATATTACAAACATTTACCTGCCAGTGTGGCGGATAACCTCCGCGATTTACTCGCCAAACAGAAAATTTCATTTCCACTGGCGATTGGCTAGGTCCATAATTGGTCAACCTATATTATACAACATTACATACATGTAAATATATGTATAATTTACTTTCAGTGGTCACAGATCAACAGATTTTAATCTTGATGTCTTGCTCACTTATAGTATCTTGGACTAATTCTGATACTTCTCTAAAGTCAGAGAATATTTGCAGTTACTTGTACAAACTTCTTACACAATTTAACACTTGTGTTTTTCATCTACACTGTTTTGTTTCTGTGTGATTGTCATGATCACTACTGTCTGAGGACATTCATAGATAAACAGAAATGTTAAACCACCGTTACATTATGCAAGAAGAACACATTTATTGAATAATTAAGAAACATGTAATTAGGCAAAAAAAAAAAAATCTTTGATACAATCATCACTTTATTAAATTGTGAAAGACCACATATTATTGTTATTCTTATTGTGATTATTATTATTATTACAATTATTATTATTATTATTATTGTCATTTTGAAATTGTTACTGGCTCTTGTTTCAGAAAAGTGAGCATCTCCATCGACAGCACAGATTTTGCCTGAGGGCAGGCCTGATAGTTTGATCCCTGAGCCCATAGATGAGAGCACTCAGACACTTTGGAAAGATATTCAGGCACACAAAGCATACATTGTAAATCCGTATGAGGGTTAATCTCCCTACTCTTCTAGCAACGGATGTTAAAATTGTGGAGCTCAAGGTGAAGGTAAGACTCAGGCTCAGCTGAATCAGGTGAAGCAGGAGTGTTTGAAGAGCCTTTCTAGCTGAGGCTTTGTCTGTTGAGGCAGACCTGGCTACCAGCGCTACACCAATGTAGGAGGCAAAGATTACAGCACCAACTGACAGAAAGAGAATGCTGGAATACACTTCCTCAAAATCATTAAAGATTGGTGTGAAAAACATTGCTTCCATACTGCAAAAGTCTTTCATAAGCAGATCAAGGGAGATTGTTGTGAACACATATAACAGCATAAAAACTCGAATGAGGATGTGAATAAAACTGAAGGCCCACACCAGAGCAATGATGATGCTCAGGCTTCTCATGGTAAAGATGGCAGCATGCCTCAGAGGATAGCACACAGCCACAAATCTCTCAAATGACATCACAGCCAAGGTGAGAGGGGAGATGGTGACAGTTAAAACTGAGAGCAGAATGAGGGTACCACATGCATAATATGACATTCTTATCCCTAAAAAAGCCAGAAAGTAGAGCAAAAGGTTCGACACCAGTGTAGCAGTGTCTGCAAAGAGCAGGTTGAACAGCAGGATGTAACGGGATGTCTCACAGAACACCTGCTTTGACCTCAGGGTGAACAGCAAAACACTGTTAATGTAGAAGAAAGAGCAGCTTGATCCCACAGATAACATGCCATACAACATCATCTCATGTGATGGTAGATACTGCAAATAAGTGGTGATATTGGCCTTTGGCTGCAACACAGACAACATTACAGAATGATATGTGAAGAAAAAAAGACTCTTTTGGCTTGTTGAACCAGTAAACTGCAACACATACAAAGTAAAGTTAATCATGTCAAAGAAGCTCAAAATGATCTCCACAAACACCTGTTGCGTTCAGAACGACAAATTATTCTTAATAGTTGAGCAGTCAAGTCAGCAAGTTAGAGGACATGTTTGTTTGCACAGAGAGCAGAAGTGGTGTGCTGCTGATGTTTCCTGCAACACAAGCTATATATGCTTTGTCCTCAGGTCAACCCCACATGAAATCATTACATCAGCATCTTGTTCACATTAGAAATTAATAATGTAACTCTTTACCACTGTCTCTTTCACACTTGCCCCATTTTCTCCCACTGCTTACAAGGTCAAGGTCATCTTTATTGTACCGTTGGGGGCAATTTGTTTCACCATCAGCAGTAATAAATTCATTACACTAAACTGCACACAAACAAATTACTCAAAAAACAATAAAACATATTGTTATAATGCCATAACATTGCCACAGTTTATCCTCCACATCCTGTTGATGATGTCAGTTATTGTCTTAAAGGTCCTTTTGAGGGAGAAGTTGATTTTTGAGTTCGATCTACCATTCCAAAGGGGCAGTATTGGGCGAGTTGTTAATGACACTGACACTTTTCTTACACATCTGACCTTTAAACTAAAATTCTGTCTATATATTAGAAGTTGCACCTTTAAAACGTTTGAGCAACACAAAGTGATATACCTCTACTGTTAATTGGAAGAATAACTGAAAAAGGACAAGATGGAGGACCACAACAACAGTTACAGATGTTTTCAACATGATTTCAAGTGTGAATCACTATCGGCAAGTTGTGATCAGCCCACCTTAGCGAATCTTCAGAGAAGTTAAGTAAGACATTTGCCGTAACTCTATAGTGCCAATTTGACATGTGGCGTTAGCATGCTAATACTAGCTAGCTAGCCCCATATTCATCTTGTCATGCATTTTGCAGCCTGGCGCTATCGACATTGCTGACTGCCAATCAAATCCAGATACATTATGAGCTCTTTTCTTATTAACAACGTAGACACTGATCAGGCATAACATTATTACCACTGACAGGTGAAGTGAATATCACTGATTATCTCTTCATCATGGAGCCTGTAAGTGGGTGGGATATTTTAGGCAGCAAGTGAACATGTTGTCCTCAAAGTTGATGTGTTAGAAACGGTAAAACGGGGTAAGCATAAGGATTTGAGTGAGCTAAATTGTGATGGCAAGACGACTGGGTCAGAGTCTCTCTGAAACTGCAGCTCTTGTGGGGTGTTTCCAGTCTGCAGTGGTTTGTATCTATCAAAAGTGGTCCAAGGAATGAACAGTGGTAAACAGCGACAGGGTCATGGGTGGCCAAGGCTCATTGATACACATGGGGAGCAAAGGCTGGCCTGTGTGGTCAGATCTAATAGATCAGCTACTGTCGCTCAAATTGTTCTGATAGAAACTTGTCAGAATACGCAGTGCATCGCAGTTTGTTGTGTAGGGGGCTGCAGAGCCGCAGTCTAGTCAGGTTTCCCATGCTGACCCTTGTCCAAGCGGCAACAATGGGCACGTGAGCATCAGAACTAGGGGTTGGAATTGTTACGTTTTTATCAATATCAATGTCATTGTCGATTCTGCCTATCAATCAAATTCCTTCTCATATCGATTCCTGAATAGTTCATTGAGTGGCAAAAAAGCAGTTCTACACAGTCTTCTGCACCAAAAGTAACCATTTTATTTTTTCCCAAAATTATGTCTGCACAAGATTGTGAACATGAACATATTCAACTCAAACATACAACAAATAACTGTGCATGCTGCTTGCAGTTGCAAGGTGACAGTGTGCTAACGCAGGATATTTAATGTCAATGTTACCGTCATCAACGGGTGTCCCAGTGGAGCTTGTTTGACCAACAGCAACATTAGCACTTGTACGCAGGTGGTTGAACACATGACATTCTTGGTCCTTAATTTCATGCTGGGTAGACAAATGTTTTAGCATGTTGCTGTTATTTGCACCCTTACACGGTATTACAGCATTAATAATAATAATGGTAATAATAATAATAATAATAATAATAATAATAATAATAATAATAATATAAATATATATAATAATAATAATACATGTAATTTATACAGCGTCTTTCAGGGTACCCAAGGACACTTAACAAAGTGAAACAAACAAAACAAAGAACAAATGGAGCGCCTGACGGTCACCAAGTAGGGAATAGCACCGTCCGTATGAACAAACTTGCGTCTGGAGGTCCCATCCAACATAGCCGTGAGCAGGGGGAGAACACAGCACCAGAGGAGAGTGACAAAGGAGCCAGGCGGTGAATAACCCTGAGGTTGTTGTGGAAGGGAGGACCAATGGAGCAATGATGGACAGCCCACAGAGTATTGAGTACGTCGGTTTGAAAGTTAGCGTTGCTGGGCTAACATATGATCGGCGAGGCTAACAGCTGATCAGTGGAGAAAGGTGAGTCCATGGAGCCAATTGTTCAGGTGTACAGCCTTCAGAGTTAATAGCACAGAGCTTTTAGGGACAACTTGACTGTCTTTCTTCAACAGAAAAAAAGCAGTTTTGCTATGAACTGAGAAGCGGTGATGTTTACGCCAGTGTCCTCTCGTATCCGGGTTGATTGCACTGGTAGCATGGGTAGCATTGCACTGGTAAAATGCAGCCAGGCTCCTCTCCATGATGCTGCCTCACATTTGAAGGTCTGAGTCGTCGCAGAGAGTGAGACGCAAATGTACCGCGACCCTAAATTTCCTCGTGTAGGGAGGGAAATGAGAGAATTATTAAGAAGAATCCATAACGGCGCAGGCATACAATTCCGATGGAATTGGTCAGTTGGAACTGGTTCTGAGACGGAACCGGTTCTCGATTCCCACTCGACTGATGAATTTTCAGAGAAGTTAAGTAAAACATTTACAGTAACCTTATGGTGCTGATTTGCCATTTAGCGTTAGCATGCTAATACAAGCTAGTTAGCCCCGTATTCACCTTTCATACGTTGTGCAGCCTAGTGCTATCGACGCAGCCGAGTACCAATCAGTACAGGGACATCATGGTCCCTTTTCTGATTAACAACATATACAGTAGCATAGATTCTGTAAGGACTGGGGCCGCGATTAATGATTGTATGTGGACATTGTGTGGTTCAGCAAGAGAGCAAGCGGCCGACCACTGCCGATGACTGAGACACATTTTTTCTTAGTGAGGTTTGCTGTCGTTGAAGGAGCCAGAAACACCTTCACATCCTGTGAGGACAGCAGCAGTGAATGTAGTGGAACATGAAAGACAGAAAGCTTTACCAGACACAACTAAGCTTCACTTAGTATCAGGAGAGTCACTAAACCCCATGTTACCTTAGAATAAAGTAGGGGTGCACCGTTCCGATATTAAGATCGGATATCGGCTCCGATATTGACAAAACGGCTGGATCGGGGATCGGTAAAATGAAACAGATCCACCAGCCGATCCAATTTTATTATTTTTTTGCCGCCGCAGCACATCCTACGTCATTCGTCAGCGTCAGTGTCGCATGCTGGAAGAGCGCAAGTTGTTGTTTGACCGACTCTTTATTAGTTTTTTCTCAGGTTCAGCTGCTATGTTTTATTTTGTATTCCTGTTTGCAGGACATTACACGTACTCACATCACATTTCTCCGCTGATTAGCACCGCCATCAGCTGTTAGCCTCACCAGTCAGCTGTTAGCCTAGCAACGCTAACTTTCAAACCTACGTACTCAATGCTATGTGGGCTGTCCATCGTTGCTCCGTTGGTCCTCCCTCCACCACAACCTCAGGGTTATTCACCGCCGGGCTGTTTTGTCTCCTCCTCTGCTGCTGCGGTGCTGCGGTAGTTTGTTTACGGACGGTGCTACTGACTTCGGTGCTAGTGTTCCCTCCGTGCTGACTGACAGGCGCTACATACATTCATTCTTTGTTTTGTTTGTTCCACTTTGCTACGTGTGTCCTTGGGTACTCTTACAGGCGCTGTTTAAATTAAATGTATTATTATTATTATTATTAATAATAATAATGTTAAACGGTATCGGATCGGTATCGGGTATCAGCCGATACACTCAGTGAAGGTTTCGGATTGGATCGGAAAAAACTGGATCGGTGCGTCTCTAGAATAAAGATAATGTACTGTGACATATCAAATTCACTATGGTTATAACACTTAAACATTGGTTTTACAATTTACTTCGCTAAAACTACTACAAGTCTCATAAAAGTCTGGCATTTCGCTTTGTGGAGAGATGCCTCTTGCAGCCCAAAAATAGTTTGGGCCTGAATTTCATGTAGTTTTACCCTCCAAAGTCAAAATCAGATTTTCTGCCTAGTGATATATTTTTTTTAGTTATTTTGTTTGTTTCCACAAATAGTAGGGGGAATTATCGATGAAAAAGGGTCAAATCGTTATGCGGTGGATAGAAGCACCAAAATTGGTATAGATACTCTTTAGGGTGTATCTCATCATTTCAGAAGGGGTGCCAAAATGTTCCAGTCCATTAAGGTAATTTTTAAAGCGAAAATCCAAGATGGCCACCAAAAAAGACCAAGAGTAATATATTATTACTTGGCTTGGAAATTATGCTTTATTCTATTTCTATGAAATAATAAGTGAAATGTATCCCATGAAAATAATGTTACATGGCTTTTAAACAGCTTTAAAGAGAACAAAATAGTAAAAAAAAATAATAAATAATAATAAAAAAAAAAACGGTCAGAATGAGAAACCATCAAATGGATCCTCATCTGAGTGGGAAATTATTTGCAAATACATACATAAATGGTTTTAAAATTTTTTTACGAGAACTCATCTATAACTTTGAAAGAGTAGTTAATCGATAAAATGTTCATGTGAGCAGAGATAACACCTTACAATGGGACACAACTCACTGACATAATGTTCTGCCAATGTTAGCATTAGCATTAGTAAATGTAGACTCAGTAATATATGCTAATAATGATGATGCCTAAGTTAAGGTAGTGTTGCTCCCAACTCAAACCTCCCCTTCCTGCACCACCCACACAAAAGTAGTCCTATTGATAATATTACTAATATTGGGCTACTCTGAATTGTATTTATTAATCAAAAACTAGAAAAATTGAATTTCCTGCCAAAATACAGAGTGAATGCTGACGGCTGAAGCAATTTAAAAAATCTGCTGAATGTACTGCCAGAAATGCATAAAACTATACGAAAAAAGAAAAAACAAGGTAGGGTCATCAAGTATCACTACTAGTCTTGTCAAAACTTCAGAGGGACGCATCGATATCAGAATCTCCAGCGAAGTTGTTTGAGTCATGGAGGGCAGATATGATCAAGAAGTACCCAACATTCCACTACTGGAACACTGTTCTAGAATTCTAGAGAATGGTCATGATCTTTGTCTGTGCTCATCGAGTCCGAAATTTGATCTTTATTTAGAAGTTTTGTAGGCATTGGCTCCTTGTTTTTTTGCACTTGAAAGAACTAGCTTTGCCAGGTGGATCCCTGTACACCTCCGAGATATAAAAGCACTTCCAGGCAGTGTGAGAAAAGACCTTGCTCATTTCTGGTGTATCTCTAAAACACAGAAGAAGTTTTCATGCATGCCAATAGATCAGGCCCACAAACAAAACAATAATATGGTCAAAGGGAAAGGGGGTGCAATTGGTCTAACAGAAAACCCCACTGCCTTCAGGCAATGGATGGTTGCTGGGCCAGAAAAGGCAAGAGTACTTATTGACTTTGAATCACAGTTAGATTCAGTTACAAATTGTTCCCATTTACATCATGAGCAAAACACAGCGCAGCAAAGCAGATTCCAGAAACATGTTTTAGGCTGATGAGGTTGTCAAAACTATACTTACTATTGAGAAGTTGGGCAATAGCCAATGTCAGAGTTATGTGAAAGATGTCCTTGTTCAAGGAAAACATCCATTCATCATAGCATTAAGAGAAACAACTTTCCTCTCTTCAAGAGTGCTAAAGGAAAGCCCAAATCAAATGATACAGTGAAACTTGCAGCTTTGAAAAATGATTGCAGTCTTTTCAGTCAACTACATTGCAAGTAAGTTCAATGCTTATATTCTCAAAGTGAGAGCTGCGTGCGTGTACTCGGAAGTACGTGGGACTTGTTCCAAGTGGGTGTTGGCCTCCGCCAGGGCTGTGCCTTGTCCCAAATCCTGTTTGTGATATACATGGACAGGATTTCAAGGCGCAGTCATGGTGTGGGGGGGTCACAGGTCGGTGACATGGAGATCACATCACTGCTTTTTGCAGATGATGTGGTCTTGATGGCATCATCGACTGTAGATCTACAACACTCACTGAATCAGTTCGCAGCTGAGTGTGAAGCGGCAGGGATGAAGATCATCACCTCGAAATCTAAGGCAATGGTTCTCAGTTGGAAACCGGTGGATTGCCTACTCTGGGTGGGGAATGAGTCCTTGCCCCAAGTGAAGGAGTTGAAGTACCACAGGGTTTTGTTCGCGAGTGAGGGTATGATGAGGCGCGAGATTGACCAGAGAGTGGGAGCAGCAGGTGCGGTGTTGCGTGCGCTTCACCGCACAATTGTGATGAAAAGGGAGCTGAGCCGGAAGGCAAAGCTCTCGATCTACCGATCAGTTTTTGTCCCTACCCTCACCTATGGTCATGAGCGATGGGTCATGACCGAAGAAAATGAGACTGTGGGTACAAGCGGCCGAAATGGGTTTTCTCCGCAGGGTGGCTGGGGTCTCCCTCAGAGATAGGGTGAGAAACTCAGCCATCTGGGAGGGACTTTAGAGTAGAGTCACTGCTCCTCTGCGTGGAAAGGAGCCAGTTGAGGTGGTTCGGGCATCTGATGAGGATGCCACCAGGGCGCCTACCTAGGGAGGTGTTCCTGGCACGTCCAACTGGGAGGAGACCTAGGGGCAGACTCAGGACCAGGTGGAGGGATTATATCTCTTCTCTGGCCTGGGAGCGCCTGGGGATTCCCCAGGCAGAGTTAGCCGATGTGGCCGGGGAAAGGGAAGTCTGGGGCTCGCTTCTGAAGCTGCTGCCTCTGCGACCCGATTTTGGATAAGCGGTTGACAATGGATGGATGGATGGATAAAGATAATAGTCTAAAAGAATCAACACGGCAAAAGAGAGGGCAAGGTATCCGGCAGAAAGCTGGTGAAATGACTTCCCCGCAAGTTCTCTGATTTTCTGAAGCACTCAAAGAACAAGGAGGAACCCTTTGAAATTATAGCTGAGAGTATCAAATCAACACCATTCGAAGAAAGGAAAGGAAATGTTACATACAAATGTTCTCTTATGTAGTCATTCCACTTCAATGCCAGAGTGTGGCCATGAGGAGGCCAACACAATGCATCCATATAATAGATGCTCTACTAAAAGGTGTGCAGAGGATTGTAGTAAGAACAGTGGATACAGACATTGTTGTGATTCTTCTTGGGGTTTTTGGACATCTTCTTGACAACTACCCATACATCAATATGTGGGTTGCTTGTGGTATGGGGAAAACTTAAAAGAAATACGCATCAGCAGTATTTTCAAAACCCTCGAGAAGGAAACATCTTTGGTTCTCCCAGGTTTTCACGCATTCACAGGTTGTGATACAACCTTTTACTTTCAAGGCAAAGGCAAAAAGTCAGCATGGGCTTCATGGAAATCATTTCCAGAGGTAACAGATGCCTTCATTGCCATGACTGCATGTCCTTTTCAACTGCTTAGCCAGAAATCAAACATTTTTGCACTGCTTGAGCGGTACACATTTTCTTTACAATAAAACAACTAACTTTGAAAAAGTCAGTGATCTCAGGAAGGACTTGTTTTCACAAAAATGTCTGTGAAAATATCCCTCCCACGCAGGCTGCACAGCTACAGCATTCTAACCGAACAGTGTACCAAGCCAGCATTTGGTCCAAATGTCTGCAGACTATTCAGTTGGTGCCTTCCCCAGCAAAATATGGATGGACCAAAATAGATGGTTCTTGGACACCTTTATGGACACTTTTACCAGAGGCAACCAAGGTATGTAGAGAACTTCTTAAATGCGGCTGCAAAACTGAGCCTCTCTGCTCTCGAATGTGCCGGTGCAAGAATGCAGGGTTGCCTTGCACAGCACAGCCAATGTACTGGAGGAGGTAAAAAGATGTACTGTACAGGCCTGTTTTTTTTTGGTTTGATATGATCTGTTTGAGGTGCATGGTGTCTTCTTTGTAACAGCTGATACATAGTTAGCCGTTTTGTATTCCTTTCCTTTTTTTAAGGTATTTTTGCTGGGCTTTCAAACAACTGCCAATTCTGTGGGTGGCCATTTTTTATTTCTTCAAAAACTCATTTCCTGTTTGCAATTTTTGGGACTCATTTTCCAAGGTGTCTTAGGGTCACTCAAAGACTATACCAAATTTTATGTTTTTATGAGGTTGTTTTGGTGGTTTTTGAATTTCTTCAAAAACTCACTTCCTGTATGAATTTTTTTTGGACACCCCTTCTAGGATGTCTTAGGATCACCCAAGGGACTACTATACCAAATTTCACTCTTCTATCCACCAGTTAACATTTTTCCATATAATCCCCCATACTAAAAAGGGTGCAGTCTCCTCAGTCGTCCAGAAGTAATTCAGTTTCACGTCATCTGACTTCAAACAAACCACCCTCTACTGTAATATGATAGCCAATTTTATTGATAATAGTGTTGTTTGCTTATCTGTAGTTCATATATAGCCACCAGAGTTAAATTGAAACTGTTTCATAAACAGTTAACTTGAGACTGTTTCATAATAGTTTCATGTATAATGTTTCAATTCTGATTTGAAAAAAAATCAAAACTCACTAATGTCATGTTTAAATACACTGCCAGACAAAGAGGTATTTCCCTTTTCTGCTACTTTATACTTCCATTCCTCTACATTTTGGAGGCAAATAAACATTGAGCTTTAATAAACATATTTTATCGGCATTAAGAAAAGAACAACAAACAAACAAAACAAAAAAATTCCTGCTCCAGATAATCTGAAAAATGTTGAGTATCGCACCTGATTATTGGCCAAGATAATAGTCAACCTAGAATATACAACACGACATGCACAGCGCCGTCCCTAGCTACATGCAGAACACACGCTGTGTGTAGGGCCCCACGATCCATGGGGGGCCCCATTTTGCTCAAGGGGACGCATTCTCTGCAAATGCGCAAAGGATGCACATCGCTGCAGTGAGGTGTGCGTAGAGCACCAAGTCAGCCCGAGGCAGGAGAGAAAAAAAAAGAGACGAGTAAGCTGACACCACACGTGTTGCCGCAATGATTGACAGCGTGCAGCATCTGACCAATCAGCGGTCAGATGCGCCGACAGGCAGTTGGATGCAGGCGGAGAGATGACTCAAAATAAAATTTTGCTTAGGGCCCTAATTTGGCCAGGGGCGGCCCTGTACATGCATGCAGGCATATGTATAATTTACTTTTAGTTGTAGTTTGGTTATTTAAGTATGTTTAATATCAGATACTTACAGACTTCACTCAAGTATGACTATTGGATACTTTACACAACACTGTGTAAATGAATCTGTAAGACTTGCAGGCCTGTTTTGAGGACATACATTTCGTTAGACTAAAAATACCTGAAATATCTAGCATAAACAAAGTCTTGCCTATATTTCTTGTGTCAACAAAGGGCTGTAACAGAAAATAACTTATCACCAATTAAAGATAAAATCCCCTTCACAGATCAACAGATTTTAGCCATGATCTCTTGCTCGCCCATTGTATCTCAAACTAATTTTGACACTTCTCTAAATGCGTAAAGATCTTTCTTGTTTTGAAGTCAGAGAATATTTGAAGTTACTTGTATGTACTTCTTACACAATTTACATTTGTGTTTTTCATCTATACTGTTTAGTTTCTCTGTGATTGTTATGATCATAACTGTCTGAGGACATTCAAAGACCAACAGAAATAATAAACCATGGTTACATTTTGCAAGAAAAACAAATTTATTGAATAATTAAGAAACATATAATCCATAGATTATTGTTAGTGTGATAACCATAACTATTATTATTATTATTATTATTATTATTATTATTATTGTCATTTTAAAATAGTTGTTTCAGAAAAGTGAGCATCTCCATTGACAGCACAGATTTTGCCTGAGGGCAGGCCTGATAGTTTGATCCCTGAGCCCATAGATGAGAGCGCTCAGACACTTCGGAAAGATATTCAGGCACACAAAGCATACATTGTAAATCCGTATGAGGGTTAATCGCCCTACTCTTCTGGCAACGGCAGTTAAAATTATGGAGCTCAAGGTGAAGGTAAGACTCAGAGTCAGCTGAATCAGGTGAAGCAGGAGTGTTTGAAGAGCCTTTCTAGCTGAGGCTTTGTCTGTTGAGGCAGACCTGGCTACCAGCGCTACACCAATGTAGGAGGCAAAGATTACAGCACCAACTGACAGAAAGAGAATGCTGACGTACGCATCTTCAAAATCATTAAAGATTGGTGCGAAAAACATTGCTTCCATACTGCAAAAGTCATTCATATGCAGATCAAGGGAGATTGTTGTGAACACATATAACAGCATAAAAACTCGAATGAGGATGTGAATAAAACTGAAGGCCCACACCAGAGCAATGATGATGCTCAGGCTTCTCATGGTAAAGATGGCAGCATGCCTCAGAGGATAGCACACAGCCACAAATCTCTCAAATGACATCACAGCCAAGGTGAGAGGGGAGATGGTGACAGTAAAAACTGAGAGCAGAATGAGGGGACCACATGCATAATATGACATTCTTATGGCCTGGTCCATAATTGATGAACATATAACCTTCACACACTTGGACCTGCGATACCTCTCCTTCACACACTTAGGGTGTATCAGTCTGTTGCTGAAGGAGATGCTCAGTGCTGTAATAGTGACCTGCAGGGGTTGGAACTCCTTCACCAGCAGCTATGACAGCTTCTCCATCATCCTGCCTTCTCCCACCACCTGCACTGAGTCAAGAGTGCCTCCCAGGATGGAGCTGACCTTCTTGATACGTTCATCAAGTCTGTTCCTTCCTGCTGCCGAGATGCGCTGCTCCAGCAGACTACTCTATAGAAAATGGCTAATGCCACCACAGAGTCATAGAACACTGAGTAAATGAAGCTGTAAGACTTGCAGGCCTCTTTTGAGGACATACATTTGATTCGACTAAAAATACCTGGCAGATGTAGCATAAATAAAGCCTTACTAGGACTGGGCGATAAATCGGCAAAATCGATTAAGTCGACTTTTTGGTTTAGGACGATTTTAAAAAATGAAAATCGAGTTTTTATTTAACTTGCTCCTCCGCCGCTCCTCATGGGCTCCCATAGTTCATAGTGGCTCCGCCCCCCCGCACGGACTTTCTACAGAGAAACAAACACAGCAACATGCGGCGAGCTTGTTCCTAAAACGGCACCGTCTCGTTAGTAGCTTGGTTTTGTGCCGTCGGACCTCGAACAAACCACGGTCCGCTGCACAGTTTGTTCAAAGGCTGTTGTGACTAAAGACAGCGGACTTACACATTTATCTGAGCCTCTCAAACAGACACACGTATCAGAGTGGGACACTTGTTGCCCACTACGACACTAACGCTATAACGACACTAACGCTATAAAGCAGCTAACATTAGCAGAATCATTTAATCATTGTGTCCCGTATGAGAAGAAAGGGTCCCGGTGGACAGCTGTTACGGATGCAGTCACGTTGCATATCGTTAAAGACATGCTGCCCGTATATACAGAGGAGCTGGAGGTTCATCCACATGCTGAACATGTTCGACCCCAGGTTTGTGCTATGAGGCCACAACGGGTCATGATGCCTAGAGCCAGAGGAAGCAGACAGG
Organism: Diplodus puntazzo; assembly: GCA_963678695.2. Classification (NCBI taxonomy): domain Eukaryota; kingdom Metazoa; phylum Chordata; class Actinopteri; order Spariformes; family Sparidae; genus Diplodus; species Diplodus puntazzo. The sequence continues at coordinate 31,026,013 of OZ023167.1, read as the reverse complement.
CTCGTGTTCTTGGCCAAAAATGAGTTATAAAGACAGCCAGCACACACCTCATGTCCTGTACATCTGCCAACATGTCATGTTTACTGTGCAGCATGCAGATGTTTAATTTAGTTTACATATCTTCAGGGATATAAAATACTATTTGGAAACAAAAGCACCTTTTGCAAAATAAAGTATTAAATAAAAGTTATGTTAACACTTTATCAATACCAATATGGAAACTGATCTGTTTTTATAATAGCAATCTGACATGTTAAATTCATGTTTACAAAAGCATTTTATCAAAAAGGGACACATTCTTTTCAAAAGGATGCACTTTTATTTATTTTTTCAAGTGAGTTTGAAGCTGCGCTCTTTACAACAGCATGGCAAACTTGTTTAGAATCATAGCATTAAATAAATGCAATGCTTTTAATAATTTCTTTCTAATTTGAAATTTGTTCTTGAGAAGGAAAGAAAAATTGCTTAAAATCGTAAATCGAGTTTGGTGTGAAAAAATCGGAGATTCAATTTTTAGGCCATATCGCCCAGCCCTAAGCCTTACCCATATTTCTTGTGTCAACAAAGGGCTGTAGCAGAAAATAACTGTTATCACCAATTAAAGATGAAATCTCCTTCACAGATCAACAGATTTTAATCTTGATTTAAACCTATTAACCTTTTAATAACCTACATGTGTACTACTATTCTTGAATACTATCTCTTGTAAGTATGACTGCTCATTTTTAGTATCTCAGACTAACATCTCTCTGGATTTGAAATCAGACAATGTTTGAAGTAACTTGAACGTACTTTTTACCCCATTTAACATTTTTGTTTTTTACCTATACAGTTTTGTTTCACTGACTGATTGTCATGATCACAACTGTCTGAGGACATTCACAGACAAACAGAAATAATAAACCACCGCTACATTATGCAAGAAGGACAAATTTGTCAAATGAATAATTTAGAGACATGTAATAAAGCCAATAAAACAAAATCTTTCCATACAATCATCACTTTTGTAAATGGTGAATAACCACAGATTATTGATTTATTATTATTATTATTATTATTATTATTATTATTATAATTATAATAATAATAATAATAATAATAATAATAATAACAATAATAACAATAATAATAATTTTCAATATTCAGCAACATGGTGTAACATGCTGAAGAGTAGAGTGTGTATTGAAAAAGCATTCACTTGAAATTGTTACTGGCTCTTGTTTCAGAAAAGTGAGCGTCTCAATCGACAGCACAGATTTTGCCTGAGGGCAGGCCTGATGGTTTGATCCCTGAGCCCATAGATGAGAGCACTCAGACATCTTGGAAGGATAGTCAGGCACACAAAGCATACATTATAAATCCGTATGAGGGTTAATCGCCCTACTCCTCTGGCAATGGATGTTATAATGGTGGAGCTCAAGGTGGAGGTAAGAATCAGGCTCAGCTGAATCAGGTGAAGCAGAAGTGTTTGAAGAGCCTTTCTAGCTGAGGCTTTGTCTGTTGAGGCAGACCTGGCTACCAGCACTACACCAATGTAGGAGGCAAAGATTACAGCACCAACTGACAGAAAGAGAATGCTGGAATACGCTTCCTCAAAATCATTAAAGATTGGTGCGAAAAACATTGCTTCTATACTGCAAAAGTCATTCATATGCAGATCAAGGGAGATTGTTGTGAACACATATAACAGCATAAAAACTCGAATGAGGATGTGAATAAAACTGAAGGCCCACACCAGAGCAATGATGATGCTCAGGCTTCTCATGGTAAAGATGGCAGCATGCCTCAGAGGATAGCACACAGCCACAAATCTCTCAAATGACATCACAGCCAAGGTGAGAGGGGAGATGGTGATAGTGAAAACTGAGAGCAGAATGAGGGGACCACATACAAAATATGAAATTCTTAGCCCTAAAAAAGCCAGAATGTAGAGCAGAAGGTTCGACACCAGTGCAGCAGTATCTGCAAAGAGCAGGTTGAACAGCAGGATGTAACGGGATGTCTCACAAAACACCTGCTTTGACCTCAGGGTGAACAGCAAAACACTGTTAATGTAGAAGAAAGAGCAGCTTGATCCCACAGATAGCGTGCCAAACAACATTATCTCATGTGATACTTGATACTGCAAATAAGTGGTGATATTGGCCTTTGGCTGCAACACAGACAACATTACAGAATGATATGTGAAGAAAAAAAGACTCTTTTGGCTTGTTGAACCAGTAAACTGCAACACAAACAAAGTAAAGTTCATCATGTCAAAGAAGCTCAAAATGATCTCCACAAACACCTGTTGAGTTCAGAACAACAAATTATTCTTCAAAGTTGAGCAGTCAAGTCAGCAAGTTAGAGGACATGTTTGTTTGCACAGAGAGCAGAAGTGGTGTGCTGCTGATGTTTCCTGCAACACAAGCTATATATGCTTTGTCCTCAGGTCAACCCCACATGATATCATTACATCGGCATCTTGTTCACATTAGAAATTAGTAATGTAACTTTTTACCACTGTCTCTCTCACACTCGCCCCATTTTCTCCCACTGCTTAAAAAGATCAAGGTCATCATTACTGTACCGTTGGGAGCCATTTGTTTCACATCAACATTAATAAAGTCATTACACTGAACTGCAGACAAACAAATTATTGTTTTAAAGGTCCTTTCAAAGGAAAAGTTAATTTTTTAGTTTGATTCCCAACTCATCAATTATTGACGCTTTGGAGTGTCAACAGACCTGACCTTAGATTCCATCAATATTTGTTGAGTTGTTAATGACACTCATACATGTACCTTTCTTACACATAGGACCTTAAAGCTAAAATCTGGCCATATGTGAAAAGTTGCACCTTTAAAACTTTTGAGCAAGACAAAGTGATATACCTCTACTGTCTACTGGAGGAATAAGTGAAAAAGGACAAGATGGAGGACCACAACAACAGTTACAGACCCTTTCATCGTGCTTTCAAGTGTGAATCTCTTTAAGTTGTGATCAGCCCACCTTAGCAAATCTTCAGAGAAGTTAATTAAGACATTTGCAGTAACTTTATAGTGCTGATTTGCCATGTGGCGTTAGCATGCTAATACACACAAAACCTCCTGACACTTCCGCACCTCAGCACCTCTACCGCGCATGTGTGGTCTGTCTCGACTTCCGAGCCCCATCGCCTTACTAAAGTTACTAAAGTTTTTTATGTGGATTTTATTTTGATCTTAATCCTTTTACACTTTTACGAACGTTTTACAATCTAAAGAGTGATGGCAGAGTGTGGATCTGAGTGCAAATCGTGCCACCTTACCGTCTCAAAGCTGCAGAAGAGCATCGCTTGCGTGGAAACTGAGCTCAAAGTGAAAGACAAGCTCATCCTGGAGTTTTCCACTGTCGCCAAGGCCCAAACGAAACACCGCGCCACCCTGCGCTCCTCTGGCTGCGGCAACAGGAACGTGACCTGACGATCTCACTGCCCCAGTCCACAGACCAACAACGATCCCACTCTTCCGTGGTGCGGCTCCATCAACGCAGTCCCTGAGTCAGCTCCTGAGGATCCTTGGTTGCTCATAGGAGCAAAACCCAGAGCAACAGCCACCTCCACTCCCAGCCATGGCCCGGCTAAGGTACCTGTTGGTGAGGGAAATGTGAAGGCTCCGGTCAGTAGCGTAACATCATGGTGATGGGTCTCGGTGCAAATATTTTTTTTGTGCCCCTAAACACAAGCTCACGCGCACACACACACACACACACACACACACACACACACACACACACACACACACACACACAGCCACTCAAGAGAACTGCTATTGCAGGGGTGGACCGGTCATCGGGAGTGCCAATTTTTCCTTGTGGGCTGATCAATAAAAGGCAGATGAAACGGCCGTTTTTTATTTTATTTTAGCCTACTTTATTTATTTATTTATTCTGCTGCGCCTTGCCTTGGTAACTACCGTAGGCTATATTACCAAATAATCGCAGGGTTCCCTTTAAAAGCTGGGAGTATATTCTGATAGCCTACATAACCGCCGGTTCCAAATAAATGTTGGGTCTAATTTATTTATTTTTTTTAAATTAAGGAAGGAGATGCGACCGCTGACAATGCACATTTATCTTCTTCGCCTTTTCACATATTGTGCTGCTTTCTGTCAGTCAATATCACATTGATGATCGCCATGGCTCCGGTGCAGCAAAAAAATAAAAAAGTACGACTTGAAATTCAAACTTTCTGTCGTAAAATATGCCGAGGAAAACTCGGGAGAAGCAGCCGCTCGATGTTTCTCTGTCGACCCCAGGAGAGTGAGAGATTGGTGAAAAAATCAAACGGAGCTTCAGCGTCTGTCCGAGGAGGACAGCAGCAGGGCCAGGCTGCCTGGTGGAGGGAGGAAGAAGGCTCGCGAGGAGCCTGAGATAAACATGCAGGAATGAGTTATCAGCAAACGGGCATGCCACGAGAGAGTGTCCCGCAAAATGATCAGGGCGATGGAGAAACAAATGTCCGCCACCGTGAGTGACAGCAGAGATGAGGAGTTTGCAGCAAGTGCTGGTTGGATAAATTGTTTCCTCCGCCACAACAACTTCACTTGCAGAAGAATGTCAGAGAATTCACTGAGAAGCTGGCGAAGTTTGTGACATTTTCATCCCGGATTTTTGAGAGGAAAGAATTAAACACCTGTACCAAATTGCGCCTGGTCTGTTAAGTGATTGAAACAAATAAACGCCCCGGCTATTATTTGGTATTATACGGTATGATAACTCTCCCGGCCCTGGGGAGAGAAGCATGCATCGGCTCGGCCCACAGTGCTCAGCTGCAGACACAGCAGAGAGATGACGAGACGCGACTCATCATGACTGACAGGCATCAAGGCCACTCAGCTACCTTACCGACCCGCCCCCAGCTATTTCATTCACAAAAACAGGGGCCAATTCTGGACAGCTGTTTCTTTTTTTTCTTCCTTCATGGGCCCCTGACGGCGTCTGGGCCCCAGTGCAGCTGCACCGCTTGCACCGACGATAGTTACGCCACTGGTTCCGGTGAGTTCAACCCCCTGGCAACTGCTCTGTAGCCTGCAAAGGTAAACATGGTGCAAAGCGTCCATCTCCCCCTCCTCCACCCTGGGACTTGCTGTTGTCAAACAAGTTTGACATCCTGGACATGCAGGAGTTTCTCTGTCTGGACAAACCCAACCACCTTCCACCGTCCCATCTGCCTTCACCCGGCCCCTGCTCCCAGCGGGCCCAACACAGCAGCCTCCACCCGCCCAGGCTCGGCGTCCTCCATCGGTCCTTATTGTCGGCACCTCGATGGTTCGACATGAGGCAGTATTTGGCGGCCGGACTTTCTGCTATCCTGGTGCCCGCGTTAAGGACATTGCACCCAGCGCTCTACAGCAGATTAACAACTACAACTCTGCCACAGCAGTCGTCGTCCAAGCTGGCACAAATTACATCAAATACCAGCAGTCAGAGACTCTCAAAGAGGAGTTCATTCATCTTGTGGACAGTCTGCTGGACACCAGAAAGCAGGTAATTATTTCCTGGTCCGCTCCCCTCACCTTGCTTTGGTGACGTGAAGATTAGTTGCCTACGCCAACTCCACATCTGGCTCAAGGGTTATTGTCTGAGCAGAGATATTCCACTTGTTGACAATTTTGCCACCTTTTTATTTTGGCCTCAATTTTTTATGCCGGGTGGCCTCCATCCTTCACAGGAATGGTCACTGGCTAAAGCTCGGGGAGTGCGCCCCACTAGTTGAGCTCTGCCCTCCCACTTACACATTTTTAAATTCACCAAGACTAACAGGCCATGGTGGGGTTTTACAATTGTCGTTAAAAACATTTTACTTGTATTCCACTCAGCCTTGGCTCTTTTAACAGTTTTGAAATCTGCTGACCCCATCTGCTGGATAATTATTTACCATCCCCCCAATTCCAACTCCAGCAGTGGCTTCCTCACTGAATTCTCTGACCTACTATCCTCTCTCGTGCTCAAATTTGATAAGGCCGTTATAGCTGGTGACTTTAACAATCATACTGATAAAATTTCAATCCATTTGCCACAGACTTTTTAAACATTTGTAAATCTTTTAACCTTGTGCAGCACATCTCTGGCCCTACACATAATTGTGGGCACACCCTTGACTTAGTTTTTACTTCCAGATGTGTCTCTTAGCTCACTTGATATGCATGATTTTGTCTCTGACCACAAATGTATTACTTTTGTTACACATTTTATAACTGCTTCACCATCCCAGAAACGTATAATCCTCTCTTGCATCTTCAATAATCAGTCAGCAGCTACATTCTGTAGCCATTTTACTGGTCTGGCTAATTCTCCCCCTCACTTTCTCAATATTAATGAACAAATTAGCTGGTTAAATAATTTTTGATTTTTCTGCTTCATATACATCAGGGGCTGTCCCAGTTGTTAATAAAACTCCCTGGATCAACAACAATATTAGACAACAAATAAGGGGTTATAGGAAGGCCGAGTGAAATTGGAAAAGGCACAAACTTGAAGTATACCGCTTCTACATGAAGGAACTACTGATCAATTTGAACCAGACTATTAAAGATGCGCGAGCTGCCTACTTTTCTAATCTGATTGTTAGCAATCAAGATAACCCTATGTTTTTGTTTACTACTATCAACTAGCTTTTAACTCCATCCCTCCTGCTATTCAAGTCTTCTCTCCTGCTGACTGTGAAAAATTCCTGTCTTTTTTGGGTTGGCATTTCTGGTACAGCCTTGAATTGGTTTCATTCCTATTTGACTAATAGAGTTTTTAATGTCTGCATTGATAATCGTGTTTCCTCTTCCGCTCCCCTGCTGTGTGGTGTCCCTCAGGGGTCAGTTCTTGGTCCATTTCTGTTCTCCCTGTACATGCTTCCTCTTGGTCATTTGTTCAGCTGCTTCCATGACATGTCATACCACTGTTATGTTGATGATACACAGATCAACTTTTCTGCGAAATCTAATAACCTGAATCAACTGTCCTCTCTCGATGAGTGCTTAGCTGCCACCAAAGACTGGATGTCTCATAACTTTCTCCACTTAGATCTGGAGAAAACTGAAATCATTCTATTTGGCCCTGATAAATTTGTCACTGCAGTTGATCAGCTTATTGGACCACTACGCACTAACATCAAACCCACTGCTAAGAATCTGGGTATCATCTTTGACCAGCATATATCACATTTGACCTTCATATTACAAAACTTGTCCAGTCCTGTTTCCTGCAGCTACGAAATGTAGCAAAAATCAAAAGATTCCTGTCCTCCAGTGATCTGGAATAATTAATTTACAGCTTCATTTTCTCCCGTCTAGGTTACTGTAACTACCTCTGCACGTGCCTCAGTCAGGCTTCATGAAATCGATTACAGTTAGTACAAATTGCAGCTGTCAGACTTTTAACCAGAACCAGTCGTCGGTCCCATATTACTCCTGTTCTTGCATCCCTTCATTGGCCTTCTGTGAAATTTAAAATCAATTATAAGATCTTACTGATTACATATAAGGCACCTCATGACTTTGCCCCAGTTACATTTCAGATCTCCTTGTTCCTTATTCCACTCCTCAGCCACTCAAATTTCGGCCTTCTATCCGTTCCACGCTCTATCTGCAAAACTAAAGGTGACCCTGCCTTTGATGTCTTAGCCCCAACACTGTGGAATAGTCTTCCCCATTCACTTAGATTGACTGAATCTGTGGACAGTTCTTAAGTGGCTGCTCAAAACCCACCTCTAGCCAATCTTCTTACTAATATTGTCAATTGCTTATGCGTATTCAAAACTCATTAATGTCACGTTTAAACACATTGCCAGACAAATTAAAACAAGTTAATATAGTAAATACTGTGATGGAGTGTAACTATTTACATTTACTGAAGTACTTGACTTATTTTGAGGAACTTGTACTTTACTAAAGCATTTATATTTTCTGCTACTTTATGCTTTCCTTCCTCTACATTTTGGAGGCACATATTGTACTTTTTAATCATTAGATTAATTAAAAAAGTAAAGCACCTAGTAACTTTTCTGATTGCATGCTGCACCTGATAATTGACCTGGTCCATAATTGATCAACCTATAACCTTCTCACACTTGGACCTGCGATTCCTCTCCTTCACACACTTGGGGTGTATCAGTCTGTTGCTGAAGGAGCTGCCCAGTGCTGTGATAGTGACCTGCGGGGGTCGGAACTCCTTCACCAGCAGTGATGACAGCTTCTCCATCATCCTGGTCTCTCCCACCACCTGCACTGAGTCAAGAGGGCCTCCCAGGATGGAGCTGACCTTATTTATAAGTTTATTAAGTCTCTTCCTACCTGCTGCTGAGATGCTGCTGCTCCAGCAGACTACTCTATAGAAAATGGCTGATGCCACCACAGAGTCATACAACACTGAGTAAATGAAGCTGTAAGACTTGCAGGCCTCTTTTGAGGACATACATTTGATTAGACTAAAAATACCTGGCCATACTTCTTGTGACAACAAAGCACTGCAGCAGAAAATAACTGTTATCACAGATTAAAGATGAAATCTCCTTCACAGGTCAACAGATTTTAATCTTGACCTGTACAGAGTAATCTTGAAATCTATTAACCTTCTTAAAACTACTGTTCTTGAGTACTATCTCTTGTTAGTATGACTGCTCATGTATAGTATTTCAGAAGAATGTTTGCACTTTGCACTCTATATGCGTAGTTATCATCTCTCTGGATTTGAAATCAGAGAATATTTGAAGTTACTTGTATGTACTTTTTACATAATTTCACACTTGTGTTTTCTATCTATATTGTTTTGTTTCACTGTGTGATTGTCATGATCATAACTGTCTGAGGACATTTTACAGACAAACCGAAATAATAAACCACCCTCATACAAGAAAAACAAATTTGTTAAATGAATAATTTAGAGACATGTAATGAAGCCAATTACACAAAATCTTTCTATACAATCATCACTTTTGTAAATGGTGAATAACCCCAGATTATTGTTTTTATTATTATTATTTCAACAGTTAGCAACATGGTGTAACATGCTGAAAAGTAGAGTGTGTATTGAAAAAGCATTCACTTGAAATTGTTACTGGCTCTTGTTTTAGAAAAGTGAGCGTCTCCATTTACAGCACAGATTTTGCCTGAGGGCAGGCCTGATGGTTTGATCCCTGAGCCCATAGATGAGAGCACTCAGACATCTTGGAAGGATATTCAGGCACACAAAGCATACATTGTAAATCTGCATAAGGGCTAATCTACCTACTCTTTTAGCACTGGCAATTATAATGGTGGAGCTCAAGGTGGAGGTAAGAATCAGGCTCAGCTGAATCAGGTGAAGAAGAAGTGTTTGAAGAGCCTTTCTAGCTGAGGCTTTGTCTGTTGAGGCAGACCTGGCTACCAGCGCTACACCAATGTAGGAGGCAAAGATTACAGCACCAACTGAGAGAAAGAGAATGCTGGAATACGCTTCCTCAAAATCATTAAAGATTGGTGCGAAAAACATTGCTTCTATACTGCAAAAGTCATTCATATGCAGATCAAGGGAGATTGTTGTGAACACATATAACAGCATAAAAACTCGAATGAGGATGTGAATAAAACTGAAGGCCCACACCAGAGCAATGATGATGCTCAGGCTTCTCATGGTAAAGATGGCAGCATGCCTCAGAGGATAGCACACAGCTACAAATCTCTCAAATGACATCACAGCCAAGGTGAGAGGGGAGATGGTGATAGTGAAAACTGAGAGCAGAATGAGGGGACCACATGCATAATAAGACATTTTTATCCGTAAAAAAGCCAGAAAGTAGAGCAGAAGGTTCGACACCAGTGTAGCAGTATCTGCAAAGAGCAGGTTGAACAGCAGGATGTAACGGGATGTCTCACAAAACACCTGCTTTGACCTCAGGGTGAACAGCAAAACACTGTTAATGTAGAAGAAAGAGCAGCTTGATCCCACAGATAACATGCCATACAACATCATCTCATGTGATGGTAGATACTGAAAGTAAGTGGTGGTATTGGCCTTTGGCTGCAACACAGACAACATTACAGAATGATATGTGAAGAAAAAAGGACTCTATTGGCTTGTTGTACCAGTAAACTGCAACACAAACAAAGTAAAGTTCATCATGTCAAAGAAGCTCAAAATTATCACTACAAACACCTGTTGAGTTCAGAACGACAAATTATTCTTAATAGTTGAGCAGTCAAGTCAGCAAGTTAGAGGACATGTTTGTTTGCACAGACAGCAGAAGTGGTGTGCTGCTGATGTTTCCTGCAGCACAAGCTATATATGCTTTGTCCTCAGGTCAACCCCACATGATATCATTACATCAGCATCTTGTTCACATTAGAAATTAGTAATGTAACTCTTTTTTTTTGAGACTTATATTTTTATTATTTTGTTATACAATACAAATAAAAATGACTTCTAAATATAAAGCAAATTGAAGAGGCTGCCAGATGACCCAACAGCAACAGCAACAGCAACAACAAAACAAAACAAAACAAAACAAGAGGCCCAAGTCAGCGTTGGTGTATCTGAAGTAAGACTTCAGCATAGAAGTTTGTCCAGTGTCCACAGTACCATTGTCACATGAGGAATCACGATCACCACCTTCATCCTACCTATATAGTGAAACCAAAAATGTGACAGGTTTAAAAGAAAAATAGATAAAAAAAATAATAATATACATACGCACACACACACACACACACCTGTGTGTGCAATCACATATACACACACATACGTCGCAAGTACAGATAATTTGTTGAGACAGAGGTTGACACAGATAGATGGAATATAACTTAACGACAGTAGGGTAGGAAAAGAGTCTGGGAATTAGTCCATTAGATTGCATGTAATGAATGAAATTGCAGAAACTTTCCCCATTTTTCATTGTACTTCTCTACCTCATTCAACAGGCTGTATGATATTTTCTCAAATGCCGCCACCTTACCCAGTTCCGAGACCCATTCCTGAAATAATGGACCTACAGCATCTTTCCACTTTCTCATTATTATCTGTTTGCCAATCATGATGCTTGTCTGGACCCAGTTAGCTAAAGGTTTTACCATGTGGTTGATAACTTTAGGGTTCCCTAGTATGTAGAGTTCAGGACAGAGTTTGTAGTCTGTCCCCGCTATTTCTGAGATATAAGTATGGATCCTGGTCCAAAAAGCCTGTACCTTTGGGCATAACCACAGTGCATGAACTAGGTCCCCTAACAGCCCATTACATCTCCAGCAATCAGAGGAGTCTTTCAGCCTTAGTCTAAATAACCTGCTAGGGTACCAGTAATATCGGTGGAGAATTTTGAACTGTATTAGTCTTATTCTGATGTCTCTGGAGACATGTCTAGTAATACCAATAATTTTGTCCCAGTCCTGTTCTTCAATAGAGATGCCCAAATCTTTTTCCCAAGTTGCTTTTAGAGCTGTGGTGATATTATGGCCGGAAGTATTTATAAGCATAGAATAAAATTGGGAAGCCTCATGCCCTGCCTCTGCAATCGTAAAACTGAATTTAAAAGGTCCAGGCCCTGGGGAGAGGCTTGTGGTGAGCCAAAGATGCTAACCAGAAGATGTCTTAATTGGAGGTACCTCCAAAATTGATTATTAGCCAGATCGAACTGCTCAACCAGGTTGCCAAAGGACTTAAGTATGCCTCCTTCATATAAATGACTCAGAGTAAGAATCCCTTTATTCACCCACTCTTTCCAAATTACTGAAGATTTGCCAATTAGGAGTTAAGGATTGTCCCAAATCCCAGAAGACATAGTTAAATACGGGTTTACTTTAATAATACGGGCTACCTTCCTCCAGATTTCCTGTAAATGTGTTATGATGGGATGAGATCGAGCATTTGGTGGCATTCTGGCAGTCAAGAACAACAATGGGGGAAACGATGTGCAGATTGACTGTTCTATTGAGTACCATGGAGGAGCGCTTTCTGGGGGAAGCGCCCAATGTGCCAGGTGTCTTAAGCTAAAGGCATAGTAATAAAACAGCATATTTGGGAGACCCAAACCACCTTTTTCTATCGGTTTTTGTAGTTTTCTCAGATTCATTCTAGGCTTTTTGCCATTCCAAAAAAACTTTTTACAAAGTACATCAAATTGTTTAAAATACTTGGTAGGGATATCCAGGGGAAGAGACTGAAGAATATAATTTATTTTGGGAGCGCAGTTCATCTTGATAATATTAACCTTGCCCCACAGAGAGAGATAAAGCGGAGACCACCTTTGCATGTCTGTGTTGATTTTTTCTAGAAGCGGGTCCAAATTACATTTTACTATATCACTAAGTTGTCAAGGAATAAGTATTCCTAAATATTTAATTCCCTTGAGAGGCCACTGGAAAGAGGCGGCTTGAAATAACGATTTAGGGCAATATGAGGTCAGTGGGAGAGCCTCCGACTTTGTCCAATTCACCCGATAGCCAGAAAAGCTTGAGAATGACTTTATAATTCGGAGTAGAGCAGGAACAGATTTGTCTGGGTGATGAAGACTAGAGTATCATCAGCGTAAAGCAAAAGTTTATGTGTATAGCCTCCAATCGTAATACCAGGAATATCAGGGTCCTTACGAATTGCCGCAGCTAGGGGTTCTATTGCTAAGCAAAATAATAGAGGGGAAAGCGGTGAACCCTGCTGGGTCCCACGGCCTAGTCTGAAATAAGAGGAAGCCACTCCATTAGTTTGAACAGCAGCCTGAGGTGCATTGTATAGTAGTTTCACCCACTTCAGAAATGTCTGTCCAAAGCCCAAAGTCTCCAGCATCAGAAAAAGATAGCGCCATTCTACACAATCGAAAGCTTTTTCTGCGTCAAGGGAAACAGCTGCTATTGGTGAGTTATTGTTTCTGACTGTCCACATTACATTTATCAAATGCCGAATATTGTCAGAGGCAAATCTATTGCAAATAAATTCTTCTTGGTCAGGGTGTATTAGGGTGGAAATGACTCTATTAAGGCGATTTGCAAGGATTTTAGAAAGTATTTTGATATCGAGTGATATCAGAGAGATCGGCCGATAGCTTTTACAGTCAGTAGGTTCCTTGCCTTTTTTCAATATAAGGGTTATCAGGGCCTGACACAAGGTAGGGGGCAGTGTTCCCAGGCTAAAGGCTTCATTATACATTTGCAGCAATAGTGGAGTGACCTCCTCCGGAAAACATTTGAAAAATTCAGCGGTGAGACCATCAGGTCCTGGTGCTTTGCCTACTTTTAAAGTCCTAATGACCTCCAATATTTCACTGGCTGTAATTGGGGCATCCAGACCATCTCGCTGATCAGGATTCAGTGAAGGGAGATCCAGCCCCTCCAAGAATTTGATCTTGTGTATCGGAAGCCGATGATGTATACAGTTTCATGTAGAATTTTTTAAATGTTTCATTCATATCAGCTGACTTTGTCAAGAGAGCTCCTCCCTCTGACTGAACAGCGGTTATTGTGGCCATGGACTCTTGTTGCTTGATATAACGTGCTAGTAGCTTCCCTGCCTTATCCCCAGATTCAAAATATTTTTGCCTGACTCTAAAGAGTCCAAATTCCACCTTATGTGAAAGTATATGATTATACTCATATTTCAGTTTTGTGAGCTCTCTCAATCTCTGTGGGGAGAAGTTCTGCTTCAATTGTTGCTCAGCCTCTTCCACTTTTTTCTCCAGATCGCCCATTGCTCTCATATTCTGTCTCTTCTTATGGGATGAAAACTGAATTACATGGCCCCTTATGAATGCTTTGAAGGCTTCCCAGGTTGTACCTGCTGACGGGGAGGAGGGAACATTTGTTTCAATAAAAAGGTCAATTTGAGTTTTTAACATTGCTTTGAAGGCATCCTCCTGCAGGAGAGAAGAGTTGAATCTCCATCTAGTAGATTTTTTTACATTGTCAACAGGAACCAAATTAAGCGATACCATAGCATGGTCGGATACTAATATGCTCCCAATAGTGCACGATACTGTAAATGGAAGCATTTCTTTAGAAACAAAGAAATAATCAATCCTTGTGAACATGCTGTGCATTGCTGAGAAAAATGTATAATCCCTTCCTGCAGGGTTAAACAGCCGCCATACATCCACAAGACCCAGGGCAGAGCACAATTTCTTAACTACACTAAGCGACTTAGGTGGCTTAGCTTTGCTGAGGCTACTCCTGTCAAGGACTGCGTCCATTACCATGTTCATGTCCCCTGCCCATATAATTGGGTAGCTGCCCATATCCATCAATTTACATTCCAGATTGGCAAAGAATCCAGGAGCATCATTATTAGGGGCGTAGGTGTTTGCTAATATCAGTGTTCTCCCCTGTATATCAGCCAGGATAATAAGTATCCTCCCCTCTATGTCCTTAATTTCTTTTAAGCATTTAAATTGTAAATGTTTATTTACTATGGTTATGACACCTCTGCTTTGACTTGTGCCAGCACTACAAAAAACCTTCCCCACCCATCCTTTACACAATTTATTTGCATCTTTCGGAGACAGGTGGCACTCCTGTAGAAACACAATATCATATTTAACTGATTTCAGACTGTGAAGTATCTTATTCCTCTTTTTGGGGTTCCCCAGACCGTTCACATTCCATGTGGCTAGGCGCAAGTTACTATCAGCCGTAGACATAGTAGTATGGCAAATATGTCACTGGTACTCGGACTGTTATATGCCTTGGGTGAGCTCTATAAGAACAAAACTTTATGAACATAACTCTTACATTACAAAATAAAAACTGCGCAAAACTCAGAACATAGCGCATCCTAAAACCCTTCAGGTCCGTGATCTGTCAGTAAAGTAACTCTGACCAACCAAGCCCATCAGCAGCGACTTTATGAAATGAGCGTAAGGTGTGTGGGCAGGAGAAGAGAAAGTAAAGAAAAGAAAAAGTTCGATACCCCTTTAACAAAAGTTGTCCGTTCCTCACGTTGGGAAAAAAAAAAGAGAAAAAAAAGCCACGTCCGTACAGAAATGAATGATCAGTCAGCGGCTCCGGATGATGAGTGTAGCTCGTTCCTGATGAAATCCATGGCTGTCGTCAGGTTCACAAAGCGGCGCGGTCCCTCTTTTGTGTCGATTCTGAGCGTGGCTGGGTACTGTAGAGCAAACTTCACCCCGCGTTGGTGAAGCATCTTTTTGCACTCCCTGAAGGCTTCGCGTTTGGTTACGGTTCCCCTGGAGAAGTCCGGGAAAATCATGACTCGTTTTCCTTCCCACCGAATTTCGCCTTTCTCTTGGGATGCCCATAGGATGCGGTCTCTGTCCCCTGATCGCATAAACTTTGCAATCAAAGTCCGACCATTAAAGTTGCTCCGGGCAGCCGCAGCCCGGGGACCGAGTCTGTGAGCGCATTCAACAAACCAGCCCCGCGACGGAGTAGTAATATCCAGCATTGCAGGCAGCGATTTCTCCAGGAATGCGATTGTGTCCCCAGCTTCACAGCCTTCGGGAAAGCCAACGAAACGCAGATTATTACGCCTGCTCCGGTCTTCCATGTCGTCTATCCTGTCACGAAGAGCTTCAAGTTCGGATCCAGTGGCCGGCGGATTAGCCTTCCGCTTGGTTTCTGCATCCTCCAGGAACCCGAGTCTCCCTTCCACGTCGCTGATTCTCGCCACGATAGATGACAATTTCTCCTCCATTGATGACGTTGCTTTGCGTATCTCCCCCAGACTTTGCATCTCACCAGACATCTGTTTCAGAACCGTAAAAATGCTTGCAATGTCCACGGCTACGTTTCCTGAAGGTTTGTCGCTGTTTTCATTCTGGCACGTTGGTGAGCCAACGTTAGCATCTTTGCTAGCACTCACTTGGCCCCCGGCTACGTGCCTTGTATTTGGTCGATTTGTATTCTTTTGCGTGCCCGACATTACAGCCAAGTATATCGCCTACAGTCCAACTTGTAATTCAAGAAGTTATGCTGACTCTGAATGTGAATATCGGATAAAAATAACAGACACTGCAGTGCAGGGCTCGGCTAGGCAGCCATCATCTCCACCGCGTCACGTGACTCACCAGTAATGTAGCTCTTTACCACTGTCTCTTTCACACTCGCCCCATTTTCTCCCACTGCTTACAAGGTCAAGGTCATCTCTATTATAACGTTGGGGGCAATTTGTTTCACCATCAACAGTAATAAAGGACTCCCTTGAAAAAGAGGTTATTAATCTCAATGGGATTTTTTCCTGGATAAATGAAGGTTAAAAAAATAAATAAATAAAAAAATAAAGTCATTACACTAAACTGCAGACAAACAAATCAGAGGCCATCCACACGGACAAAAAAAACGATCTTTTTTTCCTCCGTCTTCCTCGGCATCGTTTCAAGAATATTTGTGTCCATACGGATCCACTGAAAACAAACGAAAACGCTGTAGTTCATATTCCAGGCCTATAGGTGGCACTTGACATTCACCAAAAACGGAGAAGAAGAGACAGAGCATGCGAATTAAGCTTGTGCTCTGTATACAAACAGACAGTAGACGGAGAAATCGAACACAACAAGAAGAAGATGAAAATGGCTAGTGCAAGGAAACCAGAATGTGTTGACCGCTAATGAGGTCGAACTGCTGCTGCGACTCACACTCAACTGCAAGGCGAGTAAGTTGCAAGAAAGGCTCAATATCTTGGCACGAACACAAGCATGTAGTCCGCTGTTGCTGTTCTTGTTATGAGACGTCGCGGGGTTCAGAGGTCGGAGGCTAGAGGTCGAGGGGTGGGGCGATGGCATCATCATTTCGGAAAAGAATATGGATTCGCCGTCAACATGAAAACAGGAGGGCTGTGTTTTCGGATTTCTTCACCCTGAGACCCGGTTTCAAAAAAGTGCGTTTTCAGGCGCTGCGTTTTCAGGATCTGTGTGGACGGTCGGCCAAAGCGATGCAATACATGTGCGTTATTGCAAAAGAGTATTTTCGTCTGGACAGCCCCTTACTCAAAAAACAATAAAACATATTGTTATGATGCCAAAACATTGCCACAGTTCAATCTCCACATTGTCTCGATAATGTCAGTTATTGTTTTAAAGGTCCTTTCGTGGGAAAAGTTGATTTTTGAGTTTGATTCCCAACTCAGTGATGCTTTGGGGTTGTGACGGACTCGATCTACCATTCCAAAGGGGCGGTATTTGGCGAGTTGTTAATGACACTGAAAAATGCACTTTTCTTACACATAGAACCTTTGTCCTCGTCTTAAAGGAGTCATCACCCGGAAATCGCAATTTCTCTTGTTAAAACGTGCATATTGCTGTTGGACCTCAGTTGAAACTTGCCTGAAAAGCTGGAGTTTGAAAGTGGCTCAGTTTTTTTGCTTTGGCTCTTTTTCCAAACAGGAATAGCGCACAAGGGTGCGTATTCCTAAAGCACGAGATTTTGACTCTCCTCCTGCAGTGACGTTACCACAGGAGGCTACTAGCATAAGCTCGCATTAGCATCGGCTCACAGCCGTCCTCAGCCAGACTTTCTGAGTGAGCACGCCGAGTCATTTTCACGCCATACATCGTAACCACCAGCATTAAAACTCAGGTCTTTCATGTAAAACAAGAGTGTGAAAAGTAAGACGGAAAAAAAAGAATTTACCATTCAGAGACTTCCTGCTGTAAACGTGTGTCTTCCACCGTCTCTGCCTCTTCACTCTCCCGTTCGGGTTTCGACTCCGGCTCCTACATAAATGCCTGAATTCCGTAAGGTTCGTCAGTTAGCGTGTGCGCCATGACAGGGGGCTGTTTATGTTTCTCATTACATATTAATACAACGCACTTCGGGACCAGTTAAAACCTTGCGCATAATCTCGCGTGAGAAAGTCGCGGTATGAAAAAGTGTCAGAACAAGCTCTATGTTTGATTTTTTTTGTTTTTAATTTATCTATTGTGTTTTAAGAATTGATCCAAAGTGATACAAGGGGGACTGGATACGTAAAAAACCAGGTGATGACTCCTTTAAAAGTTGCACCTTTCAAAACTTTTGAGCGAGACAAAGTGATATACCTCTACTGTCTACTGGAAGAATAAGCGAAAAGGACAAGATGGAGGACCACAACAACAGTTACAGATGTTTTCAACATGATTTCAAGTGTGAATCACTATCAGCAAGTTGTGATCAGCCCACCTTAGCGAATCTTCAGAGAAGTTAAGTAAGACATTTGCAGAAACTTTAGAGTGCTGATTTGCCATGTGGCGTTAGCATGCTAATACTAGCTAGTTAGCCCTGTATTCATCTTGTCATGCATTTTGCAGCCTGGCGCTATCGAGATTGCTGACTGCCAATCAAATCCAGGTACATTATGATCTCTTTTCTTATTAACAAAATACTCACTGATCAGGCATAACATTATCACCACTGACAGGTGAAGGTAATAACACTGATTATCTCTTCATCATGGAGTCTGTGAGTGGTTTGGATATATTAGGCAGCAAGTGAACATGTTGTCCTCAAAGTTGATGTGTTAGAAACATAGAAATGGGTAAGCATAAGGATTTGAGCGAGTTTGACAAGGGCCAAATTGTGATAGCTAGACGACTGGGTCAGAGCATCTCCAAAACTGCAGCTCTCGTGGGGTGTTCCCAGTCTGCAGTGGTCTGTATCTATCGAAAGTGGTCCAAGGAAGGAACAGTGGTAAATGGCGACAGGGTCATGGGCGGCTAAGGCTCATTGATCCTCATGTGCCCAACAATGGGCACATGAACGTCAGAACTGGACCACGGAGCAATGGAAGACGTGGAACACGTTTTCTTTTACATCACGTGGATGGCCAGGTGCTTTGCTTACCTGGGGAACACATGTCATGCCCTATGGGAAGAAGACAAGCCGGCAGAGGCAGTATGATGCTTTGGGCAATATTCTGTGGTATCTGGCACCAAGATGTTAGTAGCAGATCCTTTTAATCCTAAAAGGTGCTAGGTGGGTCCCCAAATTTCATGTCATTTTACCCCCAAAGTTGAAATTAGATCTTCCACCTGGTGATGCTTTTTTTTTTTGAGTTCATTTGTTTATTTCCACAAAAGGGCACGGCCTCCTCAGTTGTCCAGAAGTGCTTCGGTTTCACATCATTTGACTTCAAACAAACCACCTTCCACTGTAGTATGATAGCCAATCTTTTTACCAATATTGTCAATTGCTTATGCGTAGTTCATATAGAGCCACCAGAGTTAAAATGAGACTGTTTCATAACCGGTTAACAGTTACATGTAGAATGTTTATATTCTGATTTTAAAAAATTCAAAACTCATTAATGTCACGTTTAAACACATTGCCAGACAAATAGAAACAAGTTAATATAGTAAATACTGTGATGGAGTGTAACTATTTACATTTACTGAAGTACTTCAGCTTCTCCATCATCCTGCTCTCTCCCACCACCTGCACTGGGTCAAGAGGGCATCCCAGGATGGAGCTGACCTTATTTATAAGTTTATTAAGTCTCTTCCTACCTGCTGCTGAGATGCTGCTGCTCCAGCAGACTACTCTATAGAAAATGGCTGATGCCACCACAGAGTCATACAACACTGAGTAAATGAAGCTGTAAGACTTGCAGGCCTCTTTTGAGGACATACATTTGATTAGACTAAAAATATCTGGCCATACTTCTTGTGACAACAAAGCACTGCAGCAGAAAATAACTGTTATCACAGATTAAAGATGAAATCTCCTTCACAGGTCAACAGATTTTAATCTTGACCTGTACAGAGTAATCGTGAAATCTATTAACCTTCTTAAAACTACTGTTCTTGAGTACTATCTCTTGTTAGTATGACTGCTCATGTATAGTATTTCAGAAGAATGTTTGCACTTTGCACTCTGTATGCGTAGTTATCATCTCTCTGGATTTGAAATCAGAGAATATTTGAAGTTACTTGTATGTACTTTTTACATAATTTCACACTTGTGTTTTCTATCTATATTGTTTTGTTTCACTGTGTGATTGTCATGATCATAACTGTCTGAGGACATTTTACAGACAAACCGAAATAATAAACCACCCTCATGCAAGAAAAACAAATTTGCTAAATGAATAATTTAGAGACATGTAATGAAGCCAATTACACAAAATCTTTCTATACAATCATCACTTTTGTAAATGGGGCATAACCCCAGATTATTGTTTTTATTATTATTATTTCATCAGTTATCAACATGGTGTAACATGCTGAAAAGTAGAGTGTGTATTGAAAAAGCATTCACTTGAAATTGTTACGGGCTCTTGTTTTAGAAAAGTGAGCGTCTCCATTTACAGCACAGATTTTGCATGAGAGCAGGCCTGATGGTTTGATCCCTGAGCCCATAGATGAGAGCACTCAGACATCTTGGAAGGATATTGAGGCACACAAAGCATACATTGTAAATCTGCATAAGGGCTAATCTACCTACTCTTTTAGCACTGGCAATTATAATGGTGGAGCTCAAGGTGGAGGTAAGAATCAGGCTCAGCTGAATCAAGTGAAGCAGAAGTGTTTGAAGAGCCTTTCTAGCTGAGGCTTTGTCTGTTGAGGCAGACCTGGCTACCAGCGCTACACCAATGTAGGAGGCTAAGATTACAGCACCAACTGACAGAAAGAGAATGCTGGAATACGCTTCCTCAAAATCATTAAAGATTGGTGCGAAAAACATTGCTTCTATACTGCAAAAGTCATTCATAAGCAGATCAGGTGAGATTGTTGTGAACAAATATAACAGCATAAAAACTCGAATGAGGATGTGAATAAAACTGAAGGCCCACACCAGAGCAATGATGATGCTCAGGCTTCTCATGGTAAAGATGGCAGCATGCCTCAGAGGATAGCACACAGCCACAAATCTCTCAAATGACATCACAGCCAAGGTGAGAGGGGAGATGGTGATAGTGAAAAGTGAGAGCAGAATGAGGGGACCACATGTATAATATGACATTTTTATCCCTAAAAAAGACAGAATGTAGAGCAGAAGGTTCGACACCAGTGCAGCAGTGTCTGCAAAGAGCAGGTTGAACAGCAGGATGTAACGGGATGTCTCACAAAACACCTGCTTTGACCTCAGAGTGAACAGCAAAACACTGTTAATGTAGAAGAAAGAGCAGCTTGATCCTACAGATAACGTCCTGAACAACATTACCTCATATGATGGTAGATACTGCAAATAAGTGGTGGTATTGGCCTTTGGCTGCAACACAGACAACATTACAGAATGATATGTGAAGAAAAAAAGACTCTATTGGCTTGTTGTACCAGTAAACTGCAACACAAACAAAGTAAAGTTCATCATGTCAAAGAAGCTCAAAATGATCTCCACAAACACCTGTTGAGTTCAGATCGACAAATTATTCATCAAAGTTGAGCAGTCAAGTCAGCAAGTTAGAGGACATGTTTGTTTGCACAGAGAGCAGAAGTGGTGTGCTGCTGATGTTTCCTGCAACACAAGCTATATGTGCTTTGTCCTCAGGTCAACCCCACATGATATCATTACATCAGCATCTTGTTCACATTAGAAATTAGTAATGTAACTCTTTACCACTGTCTCTTTCACGCTCGCCCCATTTTCTCCCACTGCTTACAAGGTCAAGGTCATCTCTATTATAACGTTGGGGGCAATTTGTTTCACCATCAACAGTAATAAAGGACTCCCTTGAAAAAGAGGTTATTAATCTCAATGGGATTTTTTCCTGGATAAATAAAGGTTAAAAAAATAAATAAATGAAAAATAGTCATTACACTAAACTGCAGACAAACAAATCAGAGGCCATCCACACGGACGAAAACAATCTTTTTTTCCTCCGTCTTCCTCGGCATCGTTTCAAGAATATTTGTGTCCATACGGATCCACTGAAAACAAACGAAAACGTTGTAGTTCATATTCCAGGCCTATAGGTGGCACTTGACATTCACCAAAAACGGAGAAGAAGAGACAGAGCATGCGCATTAAGCTTGCGCTCTGTATACAAACAGACAGTAGACGGAGAAACCGAACACAACAAGAAGAAGATGAAAATGGCTAGTGCAAGGAAACCAGAATCGTTTGTGTGGACCGTTAATGAGGTCGAACTGCTGCTGCGACTCACACTCAACTACAAGGCGAGTAAGTTGCAAGAAAGGCTCAATATCTTGGCACGAACACAAGCATGTAGTCCGCTGTTGCTGTTCTAGTTATGAGACGTCGCGGGGTTCAGAGGTCGGAGGCTAGAGGTCGAGGGGTGGGGCGATGGCATCATCATTTCGGAAAGAATGGGATTTGCCGTCCACATGAAAACGGGAGGGCTGTGTTTTCGGATTTCTCCACCCTGAGACCCGGTTTCAAAAAAGTGCGTTTTCAGGCGCTGCGTTTTCAGGAATCTGTGTGGACGGTCGGCCAAAGCGATGCAATACATGTGCGTTATTGTAAAAGAGCATTTTCGTCTGGACAGCCCCTTACTCAAAAAACAATAAAACATATTGTTATAATGACAAAACATTGCCACAGTTCATTCTCCACATTGTCTCGATAATGTCAGTTATTGTTTTAAAGGTCCTTTCGTGGGAAAAGTTGATTTTTGAGTTTGATTCCCAACTCAGTGATGCTTTGGGATTGTGACGGACTCGATCTACCATTCCAAAGGGGCGGTATTTGGCGAGTTGCTAATGACACTGAAAAATGTACTTTTCTTACACATAGAACCTTTAAACTAAAATTCTGTCCTCGTCTTAAAAGTTGCACCTTTCAAAACTTTTGAGCAAGACAAAGTGATATACCTCTACTGTCTACTGGAAGAATAAGCGAAAAGGACAAGATGGAGGACCACAACAACAGTTACAGATGTTTTCAACATGATTTCAAGTGTGAATCACTATCAGCATGTTGTGATCAGCCCACCTTAGCGAATCTTCAGAGAAGTTAAGTAAGACATTTGCAGAAACTTTAGAGTGCTGATTTGCCATGTGGCGTTAGCATGCTAATACTAGCTAGTTAGCCCTGTATTCATCTTGTCATGCATTTTGCAGCCTGGCGCTATCGAGATTGCTGACTGCCAATCAAATCCAGGTACATTATGATCTCTTTTCTTATTAACAAAATACTCACTGATCAGGCATAGCATTATTACCACTGACAGGTGAAGGTAATAACACTGATTTTCTCTTCATCACGGAGCCTGTGAGTGGATGGGATATACTAGGCAGCAAGTGAACATGTTGTCCTCAAATTTGATGTGCTAGAAACATAGAAATGGGTAAGCATAAGGATTTGAGCGAGTTTGACAAGGGCCAAATTGTGATAGCTAGACGACCGGGTCAGAGCATCTCCAAAACTGCAGTTCTCGTGGGGTGTTCCCAGTCTGCAGTGGTCAGTATCTATCAAAAGTGGTCCAAGGAAGGAACAGTGGTAAATGGCGACAGGGTCATGGGCGGCTAAGGCTCATTGATCCTCATGTGCCCAACAATGGGCACATGAACGTCAGAACTGGACCACGGAGCAATGGAAGACGTGGAACATGTTTTCTTTTACATCACGTGGATGGCCAGGTGCTTTGCTTACCTGGGGAACACATGTCATGCCCTATGGGAAGAAGACAAGCCGGCAGAGGCAGTATGATGCTTTGGGCAATATTCTGTGGTATCTGGCACCAAGATGTTAGTAGCAGATCCTTTTAATCCTAAAAGGTGCTAGGTGGGTCCCCAAATTTCATGTCGTTTTACCCCCAAAGTTGAAATCAGATCTTCCACCTGGTGATGCTTTTATTTTGTGAGTTCATTTGTTTATTTCCACAAAAGGGCACGGCCTCCTCAGTTGTCCAGAAGTGCTTCAGTTTCACATCATTTGACTTCAAACAAACCACCTTCCACTGTAGTATGATAGCCAATCTTCTTACCAATATTGTCAATTGCTTATGCGTAGTTCATATAGAGCCACCAGAGTTAAAATGAGACTGTTTCATAACCGGTTAACAGTTACAAGTAGAATGTTTAAATTCTGATTTTAAAAAATTCAAAACTCATTAATGTCACGTTTAAACACATTGCCAGACAAATAAAAACAAGTTAATATAGTAAATACTGTGATGGAGTGTAACTATTTACATTTACTGAAGTACTTCAGCTTCTCCATCATCCTGCTCTCTCCCACCACCTGCACTGGGTCAAGAGGGCATCCCAGGATGGAGCTGACCTTATTTATAAGTTTATTAAGTCTCTTCCTACCTGCTGCTGAGATGCTGCTGCTCCAGCAGACTACTCTATAGAAAATGGCTGATGCCACCACAGAGTCATACAACACTGAGTAAATGAAGCTGTAAGACTTGCAGGCCTCTTTTGAGGACATACATTTGATTAGACTAAAAATACCTGGCCATACTTCTTGTGACAACAAAGCACTGCAGCAGAAAATAACTGTTATCACAGATTAAAGATGAAATCTCCTTCACAGGTCAACAGATTTTAATCTTGACCTGTACAGAGTAATCGTGAAATCTATTAACCTTCTTAAAACTACTGTTCTTGAGTACTATCTCTTGTTAGTATGACTGCTCATGTATAGTATTTCAGAAGAATGTTTGCACTTTGCACTCTATATGCGTAGTTATCATCTCTCTGGATTTGAAATCAGAGAATATTTGAAGTTACTTGTATGTACTTTTTACATAATTTCACACTTGTGTTTTCTATCTATATTGTTTTGTTTCACTGTGTGATTGTCATGATCATAACTGTCTGAGGACATTTTACAGACAAACCGAAATAATAAACCACCCTCATGCAAGAAAAACAAATTTGCTAAATGAATAATTTAGAGACATGTAATGAAGCCAATTACACAAAATCTTTCTATACAATCATCACTTTTGTAAATGGGGCATAACCCCAGATTATTGTTTTTATTATTATTATTTCAACAGTTATCAACATGGTGTAACATGCTGAAAAGTAGAGTGTGTATTGAAAAAGCATTCACTTGAAATTGTTACTGGCTCTTGTTTTAGAAAAGTGAGCGTCTCCATTTACAGCACAGATTTTGCCTGAGGGCAGGCCTGATGGTTTGATCCCTGAGCCCATAGATGAGAGCACTCAGACATCTTGGAAGGATATTGAGGCACACAAAGCATACATTGTAAATCTGCATAAGGGCTAATCTACCTACTCTTTTAGCACTGGCAATTATAATGGTGGAGCTCAAGGTGGAGGTAAGAATCAGGCTCAGCTGAATCAGGTGAAGCAGAAGTGTTTGAAGAGCCTTTCTAGCTGAGGCTTTGTCTGTTGAGGCAGACCTGGCTACCAGCGCTACACCAATGTAGGAGGCTAAGATTACAGCACCAACTGACAGAAAGAGAATGCTGGAATACACTTCCTCAAAATCATTAAAGATTGGTGCGAAAAACATTGCTTCTATACTGCAAAAGTCATTCATAAGCAGATCAGGTGAGATTGTTGTGAACAAATATAACAGCATAAAAACTCGAATGAGGATGTGAATAAAACTGAAGGCCCACACCAGAGCAATGATTATGCTCAGGCTTCTCATGGTAAAGATGGCAGCATGCCTCAGAGGATAGCACACAGCCACAAATCTCTCAAATGACATCACAGCCAAGGTGAGAGGGGAGATGGTGATAGTGAAAAGTGAGAGCAGAATGAGGGGACCACATGTATAATATGACATTTTTATCCCTAAAAAAGACAGAATGTAGAGCAGAAGGTTCGACACCAGTGCAGCAGTGTCTGCAAAGAGCAGGTTGAACAGCAGGATGTAACGGGATGTCTCACAAAACACCTGCTTTGACCTCAGAGTGAACAGCAAAACACTGTTAATGTAGAAGAAAGAGCAGCTTGATCCTACAGATAACGTCCTGAACAACATTACCTCATATGATGGTAGATACTGCAAATAAGTGGTGGTATTGGCCTTTGGCTGCAACACAGACAACATTACAGAATGATATGTGAAGAAAAAAAGACTCTATTGGCTTGTTGTACCAGTAAACTGCAACACAAACAAAGTAAAGTTCATCATGTCAAAGAAGCTCAAAATGATCTCCACAAACACCTGTTGAGTTCAGATCGACAAATTATTCATCAAAGTTGAGCAGTCAAGTCAGCAAGTTAGAGGACATGTTTGTTTGCACAGAGAGCAGAAGTGGTGTGCTGCTGATGTTTCCTGCAACACAAGCTATATGTGCTTTGTCCTCAGGTCAACCCCACATGATATCATTACATCAGCATCTTGTTCACATTAGAAATTAGTAATGTAACTCTTTACCACTGTCTCTTTCACACTCGCCCCATTTTCTCCCACTGCTTACAAGGTCAAGGTCATCTCTATTATAACGTTGGGGGCAATTTGTTTCACCATCAACAGTAATAAAGGACTCCCTTGAAAAAGAGGTTATTAATCTCAATGGGATTTTTTCCTGGATAAATAAAGGTTAAAAAAATAAATAAATGAAAAAAAAGTCATTACACTAAACTGCAGACAAACAAATCAGAGGCCATCCACACGGACGAAAACGATCTTTTATTTCCTCCGTCTTCCTCGGCATCGTTTCAAGAATATTTGTGTCCATACGGATCCACTGAAAACAAACGAAAACGTTGTAGTTCATATTCCAGGCCTATAGGTGGCACTTGACATTCACCAAAAACGGAGAAGAAGAGACAGAGCATGCGCATTAAGCTTGCGCTCTGTATACAAACAGACAGTAGACGGAGAAACCGAACACAACAAGAAGAAGATGAAAATGGCTAGTGCAAGGAAACCAGAATCGTTTGTATGGACCGTTAATGAGGTCGAACTGCTGCCGCGACTCACACTCAACTACAAGGCGAGTAAGTTGCAAAAAAGGGTCAATATCTTGGCACCAACACAAGCATGTAGTCCGCTGTTGCTGTTCTAGTTATGAGACGTCGCG
The DNA here is from genome assembly GCA_963678695.2 of Diplodus puntazzo. Classification (NCBI taxonomy): domain Eukaryota; kingdom Metazoa; phylum Chordata; class Actinopteri; order Spariformes; family Sparidae; genus Diplodus; species Diplodus puntazzo. The sequence goes on along the minus strand of OZ023167.1, from coordinate 30,999,199 downwards.
GGGTTCAGAGGTCGGAGGCTAGAGGTCGAGGGGTGGGGCGATGGCGACATCATTTCGGAAAGAATGCGGATTCGCCATCCACATTGAAACGGGAGGGCTGTGTTTTTGGATTTCTCCACCCTGAGACCCGGTTTCAAAAAAGTGCGTTTTCAGGCGCTGCGTTTTCAGGATCTGTGTGGACGGTCGGCCAAAGCGATGCAATACATGTGCGTTATTGCAAAAGAGCATTTTCGTCTGGACAGCCCCTTACTCAAAAAACAATAAAACATATTGTTATAATGACAAAACATTGCCACAGTTCATTCTCCACATTGTCTCAATAATGTCAGTTATTGTTTTAAAGGTCCTTTCGAGGCAAAAGTTGATTTTTGAGTTTGATTCCCAACTCAGTGATGCTTTGGGGTTGTGACGGACTCGATCTACCATTCCAAAGGGGCGGTATTTGGCGAGTTGCTAATGACACTGAAAAATGTACTTTTCTTACACATAGAACCTTTAAACTAAAATTCTGTCCTCGTCTTAAAAGTTGCACCTTTCAAAACTTTTGAGCAAGACAAAGTGATATACCTCTACTGTCTACTGGAAGAATAAGCGAAAAGGACAAGATGGAGGACCACAACAACAGTTACAGATGTTTTCAACATGATTTCAAGTGTGAATCACTATCAGCAAGTTGTGATCAGCCCACCTTAGCGAATCTTCAGAGAAGTTAAGTAAGACATTTGCAGAAACTTTAGAGTGCTGATTTGCCATGTGGCGTTAGCATGCTAATACTAGCTAGTTAGCCCTGTATTCATCTTGTCATGCATTTTGCAGCCTGGCGCTATCGAGATTGCTGACTGCCAATCAAATCCGGGTACATTATGATCTCTTTTCTTATTAACAACATACTCACTGATCAGGAATAACATTATTACCACTCACAGGTGAAGGTAATAACACTGATTTTCTCTTCATCACGGAACCTGTGAGTGGGTGGGATATACTAGGCAGCAAGTGAACATGTTGTCCTCAAAGTTGATGTGTTAGAAACATAAAAATGGGTAAGCATAAGGATTTGAACGAGTTTGACAAGGGCCAAATTGTGATAGCTAGACGACTGGGTCAGAGCATCTCCAAAACTGCAGTTCTTGTGGGGTGTTCCCAGTCTGCAGTGGTCAGTATCTATCAAAAGTGGTCCAAGGAAGGAACAGTGGTAAACGGCGACAGGGTCATGGGCGGCCCAGCCTTCACTCATCACTTGGGGTGTATCAGTGTGTTGCTGAAGGAGCTGCCCAGTGCTGGGATTGACAGCTTCTCCATCATCCTGCTCTCTCCAAAACACCTCCATTGGGTCAAGAGGGCATCCCAGGATGGAGCTGGCCTTCTTTTTTAAGTTTATCAAGTCTTTTCCTACTTGCTGCTGAGATGCTGCTGCTCCAGCTGACTACTCTATAGAAAATGGCTGATGCCACCACAGAGTCATACAACACTGAGTAAATGAAGCTGTACGACTTGCAGGCCTCTTTTGAGGACATACATTTGATTAGACTAAAAATACCTGGCAGATCTAGCATGAACAAAGCCTTTCCCATATTACTTCTGTCAACAAGGGCTGTAGCAGAAAATAGCTGTTATCACTGATTAAAGATGAAATCTTCTTCAGAGATCAACACATTTTAATCTTGATTTAAACCTATTAACCTTTTTAAACCTACATGTGTACTACTGTTCTTGAATACTATCTCTTGTTACTATGACCGCTCATTTTTAGGAGCTCACACTAACATTTCTCTGGATTTGAAATCAGAGAATATTTGAAGTTACTTGTACATACTTTTTACACAATTTAACACAAGTCAGAGTGGGGCACCAAAATCCACTGGAAAAATTCTGACTGCACTGGCCCACCACCAGCCCACCCCCAGCCCTCCCATATATCAACAAGACAAACAAAATTTATGTCAACTTATATTAACTTAATATTAAATCTATTTTTTTAATCTGGAAGAAGACCCAGATTAGGTCATGTTTCTTTGAATGGAATTCCCTTCATCTGTTCTAACGCCAGCCAAGTCTACGCATTTGGGAAGGACTTAACGGAAGTATGAAAACTGACCACTAGATGGCACTAGGCAAATGCATATTATTGACAATAAAGTGTGGGTTTAAAGCTTTTATGGGTTTTCTATTAATAAACAGATGCAGAAATATAACATCAAAATATAATCATAAAACTACATGGTATGACAGACCTAGATCACCAACATAAATGATAATCTGTCATTTTTGAGCACTTTGATGCATCCCCCTCCAGCATCCGCTCCTTCTTCATTCTGACCTTTTCAGCCTTGCCTTTCTCCTTTCTCTTCTTGCCTTCCATGTGTAAAACAACAATCAACCCTGCAAATCTTTTAACTGTCAAAAATCCTGTACTTTTCCTCGAACTTGCTCGCTTTCTGTCTGACGAATGTCATTATCTTGTAGGGTCATGCCATTAGACGAGGGGCTGCTCATTTATCCCCCTACATTTCTGTAAATAGACTTGACCTGCAATCGGTTCATTGGATAAACGCATTTCCCATTCCCATTCTTTGCTCCATTCTATGTTAATTTAAGAGCAAACAAACAAATTAAATTGCAGGTCGTTTTCTTTATTTGTGACCATGAAAGTTCTGTTACGCCTGAATAAGAAGAATTAAATTAAGGTAGGCTACACAAAAATCAGTAGCTTGATGGGAGAGATCAGAGATGAGTGTGCAGGGTAACCATGACTGAGATATAGAGAAAGAGCAAGTGGTATGAATATTGGCTGGACTGTTGTTTCATTTTAATATAGTAGATCTTAGAGATTTTCACAGAGAATTTAGATAACGAATATTTTCGATGAGCCCAAGGGCCCAAGGGCTCAGAATAATCTGTGGGCTGGTTTGCGCAAATTCATCGGCCAGCTGGCAGACCTGGAAAACTCATGATCATCCCGATTGCCACTCCGCCCCTGATTTAACACTTTTGTTTTTCATCTATACTGTTTCGTTTGACTGTCTGATTGTCATGATCACAACTGTCTGAGGACATTCACAGACAAACAGAGATAATAAACCACTATTATATTATGCAAAAAGAACAAATTTGTTAAATGAATAATTAAGAGACATGTAATAAAGCAAATAACACAAAATATTTCTATACAATCATCACTTTTGTAAATGGTAAATAACCACAGATGATGATGATGATGATTATTATTATTATTATTATTGTCCTTTTTCAACATTTAGCAACATGGTGTAAAAGCGGAGTGTATTGAAAAAGCATCCACTTACTGGCTCTTGTTTTAGAAAAGTGAACGTCTCCATCGACAGCACAGATTTTGCGTGAGTGCAGGCCTGATAGTTCGATCCCTGAGCCCATAGATGAGAGCACTCAGACATCTTGGAAGGATAGTCAGGCACACAAAGCATACATTGTAAATCTGTATGAGGGTTAATCTGCCTACTCTTTTAGCACTGGCAGTTAAAATGGTGGAGCTCAAGGTGGAGGTAAGAATCAGGCTCAGCTGAATCAGGTGAAGCAGAAGTGTTTGAAGAGCCTTTCTAGCTGAGGCTTTGTCTGTTGAGGCAGACCTGGCTACCAGCGCTACACCAATGTAGGAGGCAAAGATTACAGCACCAACTGACAGAAAGAGAATGCTGGCATACGCTTCCTCAAAATCATTAAAGATTGGTGTGAAAAACATTGCTTCTATACTGCAAAAGTCATTCATAAGCAGATCAGGTGAGATTGTTGTGAACAAATATAACAGCATAAAAACTCGAATGAGGATGTGAATAAAACTGAAGGCCCACACCAGAGCAATGATGATGCTCAGGCTTCTCATGGTAAAGATGGCAGCATGCCTCAGAGGATAGCACACAGCCACAAATCTCTCAAATGACATCACAGCCAAGGTGAGAGGGGAGATGGTGACAGTTAAAACTGAGAGCAGAATGAGGGGACCACATGCATAATATGACATTCTTATCCCTAAAAAAGCCAGAATGTAGAGCAGAAGGTTCAACATCAGTGTAGCAGTGTCTGCAAAGAGCAGGTTGAACAGCAGGATGTAACAGGATGTCTCACAAAACACCTGCTTTGACCTCAGGGTGAACAGCAAAACACTGTTAATGTAGAAGAAAGAGCAGCTTGATCCCACAGATAACGTCCTGAACAACATTATCTCATGTGATGGTAGATACTGCAAATAAGTGGTGGTATTGGCCTTTGGCTGCAACACAGACAACATTACAGAATGATATGTGAAGAAAAAAAGACTCTATTGGCTTGTTGTACCAGTAAACTGCAACACAAGAAAAGTAAAGTTCATCATGTCAAAGAAGCTCAAAATTATCACCACAAACACCTGTTGAGTTTAGAACGACAAATTATTCTTAATAGCTGAGGAGTCAAGTCAGCAAGTTAGAGGACATGTTTGTTAGCACAGACAGCAGAAGTGGTGTGCTGCTGATTTTTCCTGCAATACAAGCTATATATGCTTTGTCCTCAGGTCAACCCCACATGATATCATTACATCGGCATCTTGTTCACAGTAGAAATTAGTAATGTAACTCTTTACCACTGTCTCTTTCACGCTTGCCCCATTTTCTCCCACTGCTTACAAAGGTCAAGGTCATCTTTATTGTACCGTTGGAAACAATTTGTTTCTCCATCAGCAGTAATAAAGTCATTACACTAAACTGCACAAAAACAAATTAGGGGCAGTCCACGCGGACAAAAGCAATCTTTTTTACCTCCGTCTTCCTCTGCATCGTTTCAAGAATATTTGCATCCATATGGATCCACTGAAAACAACTGAAAACGCTGTAGTTCATATTCCAGGCCTATAGGTGGCACTTGACATTCACCAAAAACGGAGAAGAAGAGACAGAGCATGCGCATTAAGCTTGCACTCTGTATACAAACAGACAGTAGACGGAGAAATTGAACACAACAAGAAGAAGATGAAAATGGCTAGTACAAGGAAACCAGAATCGTTTGTGTGGACCGTCAATGAGGTCAAACTGCTGCTGCGACTCACACTCGACTACAAGGCAAGTAAGTTGCAAAAAAGGCTCAATATCTTCTGTGGCACGAACACAAGCATGTAGTCCACCATTGTTCTTGTTATGAGACGTCGCGGGGTTCAGAGGTCTGTCTCTGGCTTCAAAGGCCTTGTCTCCTTCAATGCCACAAGATTGCCCATTTGGACTTTGCAAGAGAGCACCAAACATGGGACATTGAAAGGTGGAAGAAAGTTTTATTCTCTGATGAGAAAAAATTTAACCTTGATGGTCCTGATGGCTTCCAACGTTACTGGCACTACAAGGAGATCCCACTTAAGATGTTTTCTACTCGGCACAGTGGAGGGGGCGCCATCATGATCTGGGGTGCTTTTTCCTTCAATGGAACAATGGAGCATCAGGTTGTGCAGTGGCGTCAAACGGCAGCTGGCTATGTGGAGATGTTGCAGAGGGCATCCCTCATGACTGACGGCCCTCATCTGTGTGGTAATGACTGGGTTTTTCAACAGGACAACGCTGCAGTTCACAATGCCCACCTGACAAAGGACTTCTTCCAGAGGAATAACGTCACTCTTTTGGAATATCCTGCGTGTTCCCCTGATCTAAATCCAATTGAGAACATTTGGGGATGGATGGCAAGGGAAGTTTACAAAAATGGACATCAGTTCCAGACACTGGATGCCCTCCTTGAAGCCATCTTCACCACTTGGAGCAACGTTCCCACTAGCCACCTGGAAACACTTGCATCAAGCATGCCGAAATGAATTTTTGAAGTGATCAACAAGAACGGCGGAGCTACTCATTACTGAGTCCTTTTCTGAAACTTTTGTTTCTGTTTTAGAGGGGTTTCAGGTTTTTTTTTGAGCTATGGTCTTAAACTTTTGATCAGCTGATGAACAGCCTATTTCAGTTTACTTGTTGTTTTCAATAAATTGCTTAAATTTTTTTTGTGTCACTCCCATTTCTTCTTTTTGCATTTTGAAACTCTACTTAGAACCTTTTTAAGATCGAACAGTGCAAAATGTAAATTCTTGCAATTTTTCAACTGATCTTAAAATTTTGATCAGGAGTATTGTTAGAATGCCATAACATTGCCACAGTTCATTCTCCACATTGTCTCGATAATGTCAGTTATTGTTTTAAAGGTCCTTTTGAGGGAAAAGTTGATTTTTGAGTTTGATTCCCAACTCAGTGATGCTTTAAGCGGTTGTGACGGACTCAATCTACCATTCTAAAGGGGCGGTATTTGACGAATTGTTAATGACACTGAAAAATGTACTTTTTTTACACATAGGACCTTTAAACTAAAATTCTGTCCTTGTCTTAAAAATTGCACCTTTCAAAACTATTGAGCAACACAAAGTGATATACCTCTACTGTCTACTAAAATCATGACTCAAAGTCATAAAAATGGGTAAGCATAAGGATTTGAGCAAGTTTGACAAGGGCCAAATTGTGATAGCTAGACGACTGGGTCAGAGCATCTCCAAAACTGCAGCTCTTGTGGATTGTTCCCAGTCTGCAGTGGTCAGTATCCATCAAAAGTGGTCCAAGGAAGGAACCGTGGTAAATGGCGATAGGGCCATGGACGGCCCAGCTTTCACTCATCACTTGGGGTGTGTATCAGTGTGTCGCTGAAGGAGCTGCCCAGTGCTGGGATTGACAGCTTCTCCATCATCCTGCTCTCTCCCAACACCTGCATTGGGTCAACAGGGTATCCCAGGATGGAGCTGGCCTTCTTTTTTAAGTTTATCAAGTCTTTTCCTACCTGCTGCTGAGATGCTGCTGCTCCAGCAGACTACTCTATAGAAAATGGCTGATGCCACCACAGAGTCATACAACACTGAGTAAATGAAGCTGTACGACTTGCAGGCCCCTCTCTGGGAACCATCACCTTATCGTGGTGGAGAGGTTTACGTGTCCCAATGAACCTGGGAGCTAGGTTGTCAGGAGCCATGTGCTCCTGGTAGGGTCTCCCAAGGCAAATTGGTCTCAGGTGAGGGGCCAGACTAAGTATGGTTCAAAATACCCCATGAGAAATAGAGGTGTGAGGCGAGAGACCCTGCCCGGAGGAAGCCCGGGGCCCACGTCTGGAGGGCCTGTGAGCAAGCGCCTGGTGGCCGGGTCTGCCACAGGGCCCGGCCGGGCACAACCGGAAAGAGCAACGTGGCACTCCTCCCTCCCCCATCCCGTGGACCCACCATCCGCAGGAGAAACTGCTGGGGTCGGGTGCGCTGCCATATGGGTGGCAGTGGTGGTGACGGGCCTCGGCAACCCAGACCTGGGCTGCAGAGGCAGACTCTGAGAACGTGGAATGTCACCTCTCTTGGGGGGAAGAAGCTGGAGCTGGTGTGGGAGGTTGAGCGTTACCGGTTGGATCTGGTAAGGCTTGCCTTCACGCACAACATTGGCTCTGGATCCAAACTCCTGGATAGGGGCTGGACACTATTCTTCTCCGGAGTTGCCAAAGGTGTGAGGCGCAGGGCCCTGCAAGGGGCCCCAGTGGGGGACTCCGTGGTCTTACTGGGGGACTTCAACGTGCACTTCGGCAATGACGGAGATACCTGGAGGGGCGTGATTGGGAGGAATGGCCTCCCCGATCTAAACCCGAGTAGTGTTCTATTATTAGACTTCTGTGCTAGTCACGGTCTGTCTATAATGAACACCATGTTCGAACACAAGGATGCTCATTGTTGGAATTATGAAATACATGAATATTATCAGTTTTGCACATGCTACAATTCATTACCCTGCTTTGCTTAAAGTCTGTGGAATGTTACAGAAGGTCGAGGCTAACCACAAGACACATATATCTGCTCATCCGCACGACAACAATGTTGTTATCTGTATTCTGTGTTAGCCAGTCATATTACGATCACGGCCACTGCTTTTGAATAAAAGGATGTGCAAGGGGAAGGTATCTTTGGAAGACTGCTGGTCAGACTCACAGGGCTGACATCCGTACTTCCCCTCTGCCAAGAAAGACAAAATACTCTGAGTCCGTGTCTGATTTTATGGTGTTCATTAGTGTTAAACCTAACATTCTTTGGTGCCGTGACCCGGATCCCAACATACCCAGCTTTGCCAGAAGGAGGACGACACACCGAAGCCGTTGACGGCCAGGACCAAACAGGTGACCTGAAGGAAAGCCGGGGGAGTAATTTCTCCGCTCGGCCGGTGATATAGACGTCTCCTCCAACTGAACAACGCTGGATTGACGGGATCCGGACAGAGAACACCAGACCGGACTGCAGATAAGAGTAAGTAGTGAGCATGGTTATGCTTAAATAACCCAAGCAGAATAGTGGCGCTGAAGGACCACGGGGTATAAAATAGTACAAGTGAGCATGGTTATGCTGAAATAACCCAAGCAGAATAGTGGCGCTGAAGGACCATAGGGAATAAAATAGAAAAAGGTTACGAGTGTGCACACGTAGAACAGAATTCATGAGTCGAAACAGCAGCACTGACTGAAACCTGACGGTGTCAACATAAATCAGTGGACTGTTGAAGTAGACCATGAGTTTTTAAAACAAGAAGTAAAACAAAAATAAATACCTAAAAATGGGTAACTGTTGCGGAACGACTGAAGGTTCAGAGGCGAAAGGCGATGAAAAATTTATGACAGAATTGCATCCAGGCTGTAATAAGTTTTTGCCTAAATGGAAAAAGAAGTATGGAGTAACTGGGAGACTGAGAGTAGAAGAATTTAAAGACCTAGTAGGGAAACTAGAAGTCAGTGTAGCAGTAAAACAGGGGAAATCTAGACGAAAAAAGGAGGAAGAGTTGAAATACGCGAGAAAATGGTTGGAGCAAGCGTGTAAAAGGAAAGCAAATGCAGTAAAAAATAAGCAAAAGAGAGAAGATGAGACACAAGTACTGTTCGTGCGTAGAGAAGATAACGAGGGGGTGACCAAGGGCAGACGGAGGAATGATCACCCTCCGGCTGACCTCGAGGCCGCCGCCCCAGAGACAGCTACAGAACAAAATATTCAGCTGCCTGCCGTCATTACGACTGGCGTAAAACGAGCTTATCCAGACCTGCATGAAGAAGGAGTAACTGATGAAAAAGGCCCAGAGCCAAGTAGTTCTGACAACATAGAATTACGACCAAAAGCAAAATTAAGGCCTCCATCACGATATCAGGCTGGCGAATACCCAATGATAGAAGTCCCAAACCCGAACGGCGGAGAAGCCGAAGAGCCGAAAACAATGTATGTTTTTAGACCTTGGACCCTAACTGAAGCAGCGAATGCAGTAGCAGGGGTTCCAAGCCCCGAGCAGGATCCAAATGAATGGGTCAGATGTATGGAAGAAGTCATACACTCGTATAGATTGAGCGGGCATGAAGCAGGCGAAGCAATGCAATCGTCTCTAGGAAGGCGATGGGCCAAAGTTAAAGGGGATTATACAGGACGAACTGAAGCAAGTGTTATCATACCATATCCCGCTGACGCCACACTAACTGGTGCATATCGCAGCCAGCTAAATGATCTATTTGGGCGAGTCCGCACAACTTTCGCTAAAAAAAGCTGTCTACACCCGTATAGGGGCTGTAAAACAAAAACCAGGCGAAGACCCTGATGATTTTAGACAGCGAATGGAAACGGTGTTCCGAGCAAATGGTGGAATACATTTCAACGAGGCTGATAATAGTGCATACCAACAGCAACTGAAGCTGGCCTTGATTAATGGCCTCCAACCAGGCGTAGCAGCCTGGACCAGAAAACACTGCATAGAATCAGCTACAAATTCCGTTAGCCAAGCTATGCAGTGGATAAGGCATGACCTTACTGGTAAACCGCTCGCCTCTGGGAATGTTTGGTTTGTTGATGGCTCATGTTCTAAAGATGAGAAAGGACAAACTATGTCCGGCTACGCAGTCACACAGCTGCCAAATACTGTTGTAGAAGCAAAACAGATATCACCCAAACATTCAGCACAGGCTGCGGAGCTAATAGCCTTGACACAAGCATGTATTTTGGCTGAAGGAAAGGAAGTCACTATCTATACTGATAGTCAATATGCATTCTCCACCATCTTCTTTTTTGCCGCTCAGTGGAAACGAAGAGGTATGATTACCTCGACAGGAAAGCCAGTCACACATGCCCAATTACTGATCTCACTTTTAGAAGCAGTAAACCTACCAAGCAAACTAGCTATATGCAAGTGTACAGCACATAAAAAAGGCACAGACAGTGTCACATGCGGTAACAGACTAGCTGATGAAACAGCTAAAGCAGCAGCGACAGGCTCGTTTGGTAAATCAGAAACCTACACCATCATGTCACAACCGTCCCTCATAACACAGGAAGTTCTGAAGGACATGCAAAATGCTTTTCCAGACAATGAAAAACAGATGTGGGTGAAACAAGGAGCTGTAATAACAGACTCTGGGTTATACACCTCAAATGACAAACCTATACTCCCGCGCAGTTTATTTAAAGCTGCAGCAATATTGAGCCATGAGCCTTGCCATGTCTCAACAGGAGGGTTGGTAGACCTAATAAACAGTGCCATAGTGCCACAACATGGTATTCCAGAAGTGTTGTATAGTGACAATGGTACAGTGAAATTGCGTCTAAGAAAGTGCATGGAAGAAACTAAACGTCCTTGGCCAGAATGCCTAGACTTAGTGAAGTTATACATGCGCATAACACCAACAGATAAAGGACCGAACGGTAGAGCATTCCGACTACCTGCTTTCTCACCAGACGTAGAGAAAGCTGACGAAGAAGCAACATTGGCAGAACACATGACAAGAATGTTTAAAGAAAAACAACTGTCAAATGCAAAGTTACTGCCCTCTGATTCTTCTCCCCTCCCACAGAATGCCCAGAAGGTGAAACCAGGCGATTGGGTGTTCATAAAAGTCATAAAGAGGAAGTGCTGGTCCAGTCCACGGTGGAAGGGACCATATCAAGTGCTACTGACAACGCCTACTGCAGTCAAGATAGCAGAAAGAACCACTTGGATCCATCTCAGCCACTGTAAGTTACAGCCGCTCCCTGACTCACCAGAGTAGTGGGGAAGTCTGGGCTTCAAAGGGGCTCTGCTATATAGAAGCAGAGTGTCTCAAACCCAGTGAAGAAACCAACGAGCCCTACTCTAATAGGAGTTACGAGAGCAAACTGTACAAATACGAAAACGGAAAAGGAGAAGAAGACGATACGGGACATGGTGATGCAAAATCAGATAGTGTTGGACCTGCTAACAGCCTCTCAAGGAGGAGTGTGTGCAGTCATAGGAGACACCTGCTGCACCTACATACCAGATGGATTCAGTGATGAAGGAGACATACACCGAGCATTACAAAACCTCACTGACCTCCAACAGTATGTACTAGCTAACACTCCCGGAGCCACACCAACCATGGACTGGTTTACAGGATTCTTCTCTGGAAACTGGTGGCAGATACTGTTGAAAGCATTAACCCCTCTCTTGATGATCTTACTGCTGTTTTGTCTATTTGCATCATGCATTCTCCCATGTCTCCGATCTATGTCTGAAAAAATGATTGCTAGAAGCTTTGTGCAAATACAAATGTTAATGCAAGAACATGAGCCACAATATCACCCACTGGCTCAGGCTGATAAGGATGAGGATTGCACTGCTGTGTAATTATAAAATGAAAGTGTCATTTAAACAAGCATGATGACGATTTTACCAAAAGTGTAATAAACAGGAGGTAAATATCTGATGATAAAGCATGTTCAAAATGATAAACAGGAGGGAAATGTTGGAATTATGAAATACATGAATATTATCAGTTTTGCACATGCTACAATTCATTACCCTGCTTTGCTTAAAGTCTGTGGAATGTTACAGAAGGTCGAGGCTAACCACAAGACACATATATCTGCTCATCCGCACGACAACAATGTTGTTATCTGTATTCTGTGTTAACCAGTCATATTACGATCACGGCCACTGCTTTTGAATAAAAGGATGTGCAAGGGGAAGGTATCTTTGGAAGACTGCTGGTCAGACTCACAGGGCTGACATCCGTACTTCCCCTCTGCCAAGAAAGACAAAATACTCTGAGTCCGTGTCTGATTTTATGGTGTTCATTAGTGTTAAACTTAACACGTACGTGGTACCAGAGCACCCTAGGTCGAAGGTCAATGATCGATTTTGTGATCATATCATCTGATCTTCAACCGTGTGTTTTGGACACTCGGGTGAAGAGAGGAGCAGAGCTGTCAAATGATCACCACCTGGTGGTGAGTTGGGTCTGGTGGCAGGGGAAATCCCTGGGCAGACCTGGTACGCCCAAATGAGTAGTGCGGGTAAGCTGGGAATGTCTGGGGGAGGCCCCTGTCCGAGAAGCCTTCAACTCCCACCTCCGAAGGAGCTTCTCTAGCATCCCTGTGGAGGCTGGGGATATCGAACCTGAATGGACGATGATCAAAGCTTCTATTGTTGAAGCTGCAGCTGTGTCCTGTGGCCATAGGGTCTTAGGTGCCTCAAGGGGCAGCAACCCTCGGACACCGTGGTGGACACCGGTGGTCAGGGAAGCCGTCCGACTGAAGAAGGAGTTCTTCAGGGACATGATGACCCGGGGGACTCCTGAGGCAGTTTTGGGGAACCGACGGGCCCAAAGGGCAGCAGCCGCAGCTATGGCAGAGGCAAAGCAGCGGGTGTGGGAGGAGTTCAGCGAGGCCATGGAGAAGGACTTTCGGGCGGCACCAAAGCGCTTTTGGAAAACTGTCCGCCACCTCAGGAGGGGGAAACGGGGAACCATCCAAGCTGTGTACAGCAAGGATGGGACCTTGTGGACTTCGACTGAGGAGGTCATAGGGCGGTGGAAGGAGTACTTTGGTGACCTCCTGAATCCCACTCAGCCACCCTCTGTAATGGAGACAGAGCTGGAGGATGATGGGGTATCATCGCCGATTTCCCTGGGTGAAGTCACTGTGGTAGTCAAACAACTGTGGCAAAGCCCCAGGGATCGATGAGATACCACCAGAAATGCTGAAGGCTCTGGGTGTTGTGGGGCTGTCTTGGTTGACACGCCTCTTCAACATTGCGTGGGGGTCGGGGTCGGTGCCGAAGGAGTGGCAAACAGGTGTGGTGGTCCCTCTCTTTAAGAAGGGAGACCAGAGGGTGTGTGCCAATTACAGAGGTATCACACTACTCAGCCTGCCTGGGAAAGTCTACTCCAAGGTGCTGGAAAGGAGGGTCCGGCAGATTGTCGAACCTCAGATTGAAGAGGAACAATGCGGAGACCGTCCTGGTCGTGGAGCAACGGACCAGCTCTTTACTCTGACAGGGGTCTTGGAGGGGGCCTGGGAGTACAAGCTCCCAGTCCACATGTGTTTTGTGGATCTGGAGAAGGCGTACGACCGGGTCCCCCGAGATGTTCTGTGGGATGTTCTGTATGGGGTGAGGGGGTCCCTTCTCAGGGCCATCCAATCCCTATATTCTCAAAGTGAGAGCTGCGTGCGTATACTCGGAAGTAAGTCGGACTTGTTCCAAGTCGGTGTTGGCCTCCACCAGGGCTGTGCCTTGTCCCCAATCCTGTTTGTGATATACATGGACAGGATTTCGAGGCGCAGTCGTGGTATGGAGGGGTTACAGTTCGGTGACCTTAAGATCTCATCACTGCTTTTTGCAGATGATGTGGTCTTGATGGCATCATCGGCTGTAGATCTACAACGCTCACTGGATCAGTTCGCAGCCGAGTGTGAAGCGGCAGGGATGAGGATCAGCACCTCTAAATCTGAGGCCATGGTTCTCAGTAGAAAGCCGGTGGATTGCCTACTCCAGGTGGGGAATGTGTCCTTGCCCCAAGTGAAGGAGTTCAAGTACCTCAGGGTTTTGTTCACAAGTGAGGGGATGATGGGGATTGACAGGAGAGTCGGAACAGCGGGTGCGGTGTTGCATGAGCTTCACCGGACGGTTGTGACGAAAAGGGAGCTGAGCCGGAAGGCAAAGCTCTCGATCTACCGGTCAGTCTTTGTCCCTACCCTCACCTATGGTCATGAGCGATGGGTCATGACCGAAAGAATGAGATCGCGGGTACAAGCGGCCAAAATGGGTTTTCTTCGCAGGGTGGCTGGGGTCTCCCTCAGAGATAGGGCAAGAAGCTCAGCCATCCGGGAGGGACTCGGAGTAGAGCTGCTGCTCCTTTGCGTGGAAAGGAGCCAGTTGAGGTGGTTCGGGCATCTGATGAGGATGCCACCAGGGCGCCTTCCTAGGGAGGTGTTCCTGGCACGTCCAACTGGGAGGAGACCTAGGGGTATGCCCAAGACCAGGTGGAGGGATTATACCTCTTCTCTGGCCTGGGAGTGCCTGGGGATTCCCCAGTCAGAGTTAGCCGATGTAGCCGGAGAAAGGGAAGTCTGGGGCTCGCTACTGAAGCTGCTGCCCCCGCGACCCGATTTTGGATAAGCGGTTGACAATGGATGAATGGACTTGCAGGCCTCTTTTGAGGACATACATTTGATTGGACTAAAAATACCTGGCCGTTCTAGCATGAACAAAGCCTTACCCACATTTCTTATGGCAACAAAGGGCTGTAGCAGAAAATAGCTGTTATCACCAATTAAAGGCGAAATCTCCTTCACAGATCAACACATTTTAATCTTGATTTAAACCTCCCAGGTGAAAAAAGAAACTATAAAAAATATACTTTTTGAAAGTGTACAGTTTGTACTTTTTTCGTCAAATCAAAGTGTAGTTAAGTGTATTCAATTATGTATTAAGTACAACTTAAAATCTATTTGACTACACTTTAAGTATAAATAGTGTGCTAAAATGGAACAACTTTTTTCAAACTTCAAGTGCACTAAATTACACTAATGAAAATCAAGATTCTTGACTGATTAAGCACACTTACAGTACAATTATATTATATCACCATTCTAATGGAAATACACTTAAAAGGCATTGCAACTCAACTTACAGTTGTGTTTGAGTACATTTTGTACATACTGTTATCATACTTATTATTACTATAAACTGTTAATTTAGTATGCCTCTTTAATATTTCAAGTGATCTACAAATACACTTACTTACTATATTTAGTGCTTTTAAAGTGTCCCACTATGACAATGATAATGTATTTAAAGTGAAGTTCAATTACAACCTAAACATCATAGACACATACTTTAAGTACAATGTTATTATAATGTTTTCTTGAAAACAATTGTGTTTGAAGTATATTTCATCTGTACTTTTATCCCCATTTTGTTATACTTAAGCATAAATGTTGCTATTATACTACAAGTGTGTTATATTTCAATACATTTCAAATTGCATTTCAGAAAAATAAATTTTATTACACTTCAAACAAAAATAGATAATTAAAGCAAAGGACATATAATGATAATAATAACACAATAACAGGAACATAATTACACATCACCACATACTACACATAGATCACACAACTGACACAAAGGGAAAACAACACAAACACACTCACAAGAAAGATGATACACTAATACAAAAGCAGATACAGCCTTTAAATTCAACGTACAACATCTAACTCTGATTATGAGATAAGGCCTTGTAGCTTTCATTGTTGCACTTCCTCTGTAGAAGGGCCCAGATCTCGGTCACCTCTGTGTTGGGATTGCTCCCTCACTGCATGTGTGAAAACAGGAGAGAGACATGGGCATGAATTAAAACAAGATTGACAATGTCTGACATTAAAATACAATTATTAATGATAAAAGTGGATTTGTCAATTAATCATGACAATGGATGTGTCATAATTATGACAAAAATCATCATTCCCTGACCATTCCTGAAAATCCATGATGTTCAAAAAATTCCATGACCTGTGGGAACCCTGCAAGCAACTGCTACACATTCTTGTGTGAATAAGACCAGATAGCCTGTTTTACTGGACCCTTCTTTTGATTGATATATTGTGATGCTTGGCAACAGAGATGGAAGATTAGAACTATTTCTTGGAGTGGATGAAATAAATAAATAAATAAATAAATAAATAAGTAGATAAATAAATAAATCTACATATATGATTGAAAACACAATTTGATATCTTAAACGTGATGGAAGTGGAACTGATATATAAAAGCAATATGGCACTTGTGGTCATGGTATTGGTATAGATACCCACGGCTGTGGTTACCTGCACCAGTCTGCCAGAGGCCTTGAGGTTATATCCATACCAACCCCACTGTCACTTGTGGCATATTGCTGAATCAGTGAAATTCAAACAAGGAGTATTCACAGTAGACAATGATGGCAAAAATGGCTGTGGATTATTTTTAAATTTGTAATATGTGGGAAGTCGGGTCTGTATTCTAAGACATTACATGTAACATTCATGTTCTTCAAATTAACGGTGGGGTGCATGACTTGGATTCACTTCATGACCCCATTGACAATGGCTGCAGGTGTATGGGAGGGTTCAGGTGGTGGCAGAGATAACCCTGGCATCACTAGCATACATATGCACCCACCCACCTTTCAGAGCCTTTAATGTGGCCTCGTCCATCTCAACAAAAACCGCAGGAGCTGCCCCTGGCCGCTGAGACTCCACCTGAGAGATGGCATCCTCCTTGTCACTGCTCACAGTCACCTATGCAGAAAACATCAAGCTAGTTACCTTAAATAAAAAGGGCAGCTATCACACTCCAAATTATACACATGCCAAAACACAATTTTCATGGTGCGAGTGTATGCGTATAAATCAACAGAGTTCATACAGTCTTGAATAGTAACTCATTTTCACAAAAATGCAGTTTTGCTATATCACATAAAGCTTTACCCTGAGCACCAAGGGCATAGGTTTTTAAGTTGGGTTTGGACTTTGATATTGGGACATAATTCAATGCAAGCGCAAAGTGCGCTATTACATGCATGTCAGCACCAATAGGCTATAATCCACCACTGTAAACTCTGACAATTCTCTGGGGAACACTGCACATTATTTGATGAAGGCGGTTACATTGTTAAACGTACCGGTTTATGCTTTTTGGGTTGATAAAACATGTTGCAACATGTGTCGTCAGAATCAGACTCGACTTGTGCTGTACGTTGCCGTTTGAGGTCTCTTTTCAGCACCTCACCCAGCTTGACCATCTGTGAACCAGACTGACAATGTACATCTTGTTTAAAAGAATGATTTTGAAAATTTCCACACAAACCACCAGACTTTAAAGGGGAAATCCGGCGAGTTTACACAAAGATCTCCGTTTCTCGAGGTCACTGAGTACTGTCGGTACAAAACAAAATGAAAACAATTGTTTCGTACCGACAGTACTCGGTGACTTCGAGAAACGGAGACGTATGTGAAAACTCGCCGGATTTCTCCTTTAAGTAACTGTAGAGACTAATTTTTTAATAGCTTTATGCATTTCTTCATATAGCAACTACAGCACGCTTTCCAAGAATCCACCTCCATCCATCCATCACTCTGATAGTATTTGTAACAGGAGACTTAATCTTGACATGCATGGCATTAACTTGATTTGTTTCACAGTCTTTTAAGTAATATTTATCATTTCAAATTTATATTTGCTGGCTAAATCTGCTAAATGCTTGTGCACCCAGCTTGCAAAAATTCACAATGTAATTCTCATGGCAAACACATTCTACGATGCCACAGCATTATTATTTGTAAAGTGGAATCACAATGCTCAATTACTGTTAAGTCATAGGCCTAAATCAAGCTTACGGTCATTCCTTGCTTCTCATCCCCTTCTCCTGGCCAGTCGTTTTGCAAGACTGACCAAAGGAAGACCATATATCCTATCTTCTATCCTATCCATATATGTATATTTTTTGTGATTTACCATTAGCTGTACAAGCTAGCAGCTAACTTTAGTAACAATGTCTAGCTAATGTTAGGCTAACGTTAATGGTAGTGTTAGCTAATGATTTTCCACCGGAGCTTTAGCTGGCAAACGTTGCGTTCTTCCTGCTGTGTTCAGTGACTCAATTCATCAAGTTGTAGCTAACGTTAGCTTAGCCTATGTCAACAGAGCTCCTGGGTAGCTTAGCTATACCAGAAAATATTAAAATGATTGAAACCATCACTCACCAAAGTCGCGCTCCCTTCTGGCACGCGCACCTGTTTGCAGTTCAGCAGGCAAAATCACCTCTATCCAGCCATGCTTGGACTGGAGGTCTTCCTTGCAGGTGACTGTAATACCTACATGTCTATATGCATCCTGTATAATAGATGCAATAACGGACCCCTCTACGAAATAAAACAACCCATACATTGTGCTAAAGTTAAGTTACCATCTTACCGCCTGAATATCAGTGATGAATTTCAAATATTAACTGTCAATGTATCTGGATACGTTGTGGCGGCCCAAACTTCTACATAGTGATTGGATGTCGATGATGCTGCGCACGCTGATTGGATGTGGGAACCGACTGGTGGGTGGGTCCAATTCCTGGTTCCATTCGTCTTGAATCTTGATCTGTTGCACTGCTCAACAATAATTTTTCAAATATGCTACATGTAAGTAACCCCCTCAACAAGACTGGAGCCTAATGGAAAAATACTATTTGAACAAAATATACTTACTAAGTCCACACTGCAGCATTTTATCATATTACCCTTTCAGAAATCAGCCTAACAATGTAAATACACTTTCCATTTGTAGGCTACAGTAAATTGATAAATTTCCACTAAGAGAATTTGCATTTTAGCACATTCTGAAATTACTTTGATATGCTTAAAAAGGACACGTATATTGTAGTGCACTTTGTTTACAGTGTACTAAGATCAGATTACTGATTAAGTGAAATCAGTGTACACTTTCAAAAGTTATACTAACTCTGTATTACAAATAAGTGTACTTACTAAAAGTACACTACAATTAACTATAATTTTTCTGTATTTTAACATATTTTGTGAAAGTACTATGATATGCCACTAAAAATGCACTTATTTTAGAGTGTACTCTATAAAGTGTACAGAAGTAACACTTCTAATAAAGTGAGATCATAGTACACTTTTAAAAAGTATACTAACAGTTGATTTCCAAAAATGATAATTCCCATAAGTACATTGAATTACCACTCTAAGTATGTTGAATTTAATACACTTAAAAAAACTAAACTTCTGTAAAATTTAAAATACACTAAAAACAAAGTACACTTTCAAAAAGTACAATTAAAAAACAATTTGATAATTACAAAAATTAGTATACTCTGAAGTTGAACTTAATAACATCTATTTTTTGAAGTATACTTTTTAAAGTACATATTAAATACACTTCAAATAAAGCACAAAAACCGAGAAGCATACTCATTTTATACTTCATGTACTTTATTCATATTACTAATACACTAAAGTATACTACTTTTTTACCTGGGATTAACCTTTTTAAACCTACATGTGTACTACTGTTCTTGAATACTAGGTATTGTTACTATGACCGCTCATTTTTAGGAGCTCACACTAACATTTCTCTGGATTTGAAATCAGAGAATATTTGAAGTTACTTGTACGTACTTTTTACACAATTTAACACAAGGCGGAGAGGGGCACCAAAATCTATCGGGAAAATTCTGACTGCACTGGCCCACCACCAGCCCACCCATATATCAACAAGACAAACAAAATTTATGTCAATTTAAAATATTAAATCTATTTTTTTAATCTGGAAGAAGACCCAGATTGGGTCATGTTTCTTTGAGTGGAATTCCTCCATCTGTTCAAACGCCAGCCAAGTCTACGCATTTGGGAAGGACTTAACGGAAGTATGAAATCTGACCACTAGATGGCACTAGGCAAATGCACATTATTGACAATAAAGTGTCGGTTTAAAGCTTTTATGGGTTTTCTATTAATAAACAGATGCTGAAATATAACATCAAAATAAAATCATAAAACTACATGGTATGACAGACCTGGATCACCAACATAAATGATAATCTGTCATTTTTGAGCACTTTGATGCACCCCCCTCCAGCATCCGCTCCTTCTTCATTCTGGCCTTTTCAGCCTTGCCTTTCTCCTTTCTCTTCTTGCCTTTCATGTGTAAAACAACAATCAACCACGCAAATCCTTCAACTGTCAAAAATCCTGTACTTTTCCTCGAACTAACTCGCTTTCTTTCTGTCTGACGAATGTCATTATCTTGTAGGGTCATGCCATTAGACGAGGAGCCGCTCATTTATCCCCCTACATTTCTGTACATAGACTTGACCTGCAATCGGTTCATTGGATAAACGCATTTCCCATTCCCATTCTTTGCTCCATTCTATGTTAATTTAAAAACAAACAAACAAATTAAATTGCAGGTCATTTTTTTTATTTGTGACCGTGAAAGTTCTGTTACGCCTGAATAAGAAGAATTAAATTAAGGTAGGCTACACAAAAGTCAGTAGATTGATGGGAGAGATCAGAGATGAGTGTGCAGGGTAACCATGACTGAGATATAGAGAAAGAGCAAGTGGTATGAATATTGGCTGGACTGTTGTTTCATTTTAATATAGTAGATCTTAGAGATTTTCGCAGAGGATTTAGATAACGTCAATAATTTCGATAAGCCCAAGGGCCAAAGGGCTCAAGATAATCTGTGGACCGGTTTGCGCAAATTCATCGGCCGGCTGGCAGACCTGGAAAACTCCCGATCGTCCCGATTGCCACTCCGCCCCTGATTTAACACTTTTGTTTTTCATCTATACTGTTTCGTTTGACTGTCTGATTGTCACGATCACAACTGTCTGAGGACATTTACAGACAAACAGAAATAATAAACCACCGTTATATTATGCAAAAAGAACACATTTTTAAATGAATAATTAAGAGACATGTAATAAAGCCAATAACACAAAATATTTCTATACAATCATCACTTTTGTAAATGGTGAATAACCACAGATGATGATGATGATTATTATTATTATTATTGTCCTTTTTCAACATTTAGCAACATGGTGTAAAAGCGGAGTGTATTGAAAAAGCATCCACTTACTGGCTCTTGTTTTAGAAAAGTGAGCATCTCCATTTACAGCACAGATTTTGCCTGAGGGCAGGCCTGATGGTTTGATCCCTGAGCCCATAGATGAGAGCACTCAGACATCTTGGAAGGATATTCAGGCACACAAAGCATACATTGTAAATCTGTATGAGGGTTAATCTGCCTACTCTTCTGGCACTGGCAGTTATAATGGTGAAGCTCAAGGTGGAGGTAAGAATCAGGCTCAGCTGAATCAGGTGAAGCAGAAGTGTTTGAAGAGCCTTTCTAGCTGAGGCTTTGTCTGTTGAGGCAGACCTGGCTACCAGCGCTACACCAATGTAGGAGGCAAAGATTACAGCACCAACTGACAGAAAGAGAATGCTGGAATACGCTTCCTCAAAATCATTAAAGATTGGCGTGAAAAACATTGCTTCCTTACTGCAAAAGTCATTCATAAGCAGATTAAGTGAGATTGTTGTGAACACATATAACAGCATAAAAACTCGAATGAGGATGTGAATAAAACTGAAGGCCCACACCAGAGCAATGATGATGCTCAGGCTTCTCATGGTAAAGATGGCAGCATGCCTCAGAGGATAGCACACAGCCACAAATCTCTCAAATGACATCACAGCCAAGGTGAGAGGGGAGATGGTGACAGTTAAAACTGAGAGCAGAATGAGGGGACCACATGCATAATAAGACATTTTTATCCCTAAAAAAGCCAGAATGTAGAGCAGAAGGTTCGACACCAGTGCAGCAGTATCTGCAAAGAGCAGGTTGAACAGCAGGATGTAACGGGATGTCTCACAAAACACCTGCTTTGACCTCAGGGTGAACAGCAAAACACTGTTAATGTAGAAGAAAGAGCAGCTTGATCCCACAGATAACGTACTGAACAACATTACCTCATGTGATGGTAGATACTGCAAATAAGTGGTGGTATTGGCCTTTGGCTGCAACACAGACAACATTACAGAATGATACGTGAAGAAAAAAAGACTCCTTTGGGTTGCTGTACCAGTAAACTGCAACACAAACAAAGTAAAGTTCATCATGTCAAAGAAGCTTGAAAATTATCCCCACAAACACCTGTTGAGTTCAGAACAACAAATTATTCTTCAAAGTTGAGCAGTCACGTCAACAAGTTAGAGGACATGTTTGCTTGCACAGACAGCAGAAGTGGTGTGCTGCTGATGTTTCCTGCAACACAAGCTATATATGCTTTGTCCTCAGGTCAACCCCACATGATATCATTACATCAGCATCTTGTTCACATTAGAAATTAGTAATGTGACTCTACCACTGTCTCTTTCACATCTGCCCCATTTTCCCTGACTGGTGATCTAGACAGCCTTCATTTTCATGAAAGATTTTGTGGCATACAGAATAGTAACGTGAAATGAGGTTCTATGGTATGATAGATGGTAGATGATTGGGAGAAAAGGGTACTGGCAGCTTATTTGAAGTGCCGGTACACAATAAAGGCCAAAGTTCGTGAAAGAGCAAAATGCAAAAGTGCTGGTCCGCTTCAAGAACTTGCAGGGACGCATCACTGTTCAAATCTATTTGTTCCGCATCTCAATAATAATCAGCAGATTATATCTGCAACAAGATGAAAGCAAGCTAAACTCACAGAACAATGGTTTACAAGGGTCAGCCAGGATTGACTGAGCTTTCTTCGATGTGGCATGAATAACGTATTGCGTCAATACCTAAAATTCAGGTCATTGCTAGGCTAGGCCATGGTTAGTTGAAAATATTCAACTTTCAGGAAAAAAAAAAACATTATGTGTTGTGTGTGGAGAACCAGGAGGGGTAGCTTCAGCTCAGCTGCTCGAAGCTGTCAGGCTCTGGAGGGTTCCGATGCAGAGCCAGATCTTCTGGAGGAGTAAACATACTTTGTACATACAACCGCAAAGCGTTAATTCAAGTTTGTTAGTTTTAATTGTGTTTTCTGCAGTTATTTACCACTTTGTTGCGCTGTAAATCCCAGTCTGCACAGGGTCTTTTACTTTGAAAGCTTACAAAATGCTCTATGTCGTTTTTTTCATTACAACTGCCAGCCTGGCTCTACTTGGTTTCACTCAGTGTGGCTTGAAGGTGTGTATTAAACCAATGGCGTGCTTATCCAGATCCCTGTATTGCTATCAAAAAATCACTAAAAAAGTTTCTCCACTAATTCCGTTAAAAAATGTTTCATTAACTTCAACTTCTTCACACTAAAAGTTGTGTATTCACCAGACGTAACTGAGCAGTATACATGACTCCTGAAACAGCTGAAAATTAACACTATGAAACAGATTCTGTTTCAGTTAGAAGCTACAAAAGTATTGAAAGCTGAACACAAGAAAACTCTTTCTTTTAGGTGTCCTGCACAGACACGATGTGAATATGTATTATTATTATATCAGTTAGAGGGAGACAGTGTATGTTAAGGGTTGGCTGCAGTAGCCAGACATCACCGCAGCCCACTTCCAGACAGGGTGACCACAGCTTGGCCCTTCTCCAGAGTAGGTCCATTGCTGGCGCAGCTCAGCTCAACTGGGCGCAGTCAAACTGGTGTAGCAAAAGGAAATCAGCTGGAATGGTTCTGAAATGTGCTGTTGTAGGTATGGTGGAACCACAAGCTTTGACGACAAAGGATGTGCTCTGTTGTAATGAACATTATATTCCATTCCTGCCATCAGATCTCCCTAAATCCTGCACACTGGTCCTTTAAACACATGTACTTGATTGACAGACGCCTCAGCAAAACCATTTCATTTTCTTCTGTAAAGGCCAAATTTGGATAAGATATCTGATGGCCATGTGTTGTGTCTTCATCAGTCTTCAAAACTGTATGTTACTATATAGTTGTAGAATGTCTATTAGATGTATACATTTGGTTTTATTTTATTCTACTTGAACATCTGATACCCAGAACAAAACAGAAAACAGCCTGAGATGCAAAATAGTAAAAGTTAAACTTTGGTGAACTAGAATGATGAGGAGTGTTTTTGTTGTTATGGAAATATTGTTTTTAGTTTGGTGAAATACTGTGAGGTACCACACCACAGACAGAAATCCCCACATCTCAACCAATCCCCTGATGACTCATTTAGAGGCATTAAACATTCAGACCTGTACACATAAATGTTTTCATTAAATATTGATATAATGAATGCCTCTTGTGTTTGTCTTTCAGTAATCTCAGTGGAAAGGGGCTGATGTGTACCTGTGTGGAGACAAGTATGGCAAAGTTCAACAAGCATAAACAAGTCCAAAGTTAACAGAGAAAACTTCCACCATCATGTCTGTCTTATGAAAGTTAACTTGATTCTTAAATGTCTATACTCGTAAATACGTATGACCGTGATTAACTAATTTCTATTACTTAATTAATCTTTCAAATTTCAAGATGGCCTTCATTAGACTATTGTTGAAAAATAAAAACTGTCCTCTAAACCCTAAGCAGAGCTTTGACAGAGACAAACATTACTGAGCTGTTCCACCTTCAAGCCAGATCCAGTCATCATAGGCATACCCAAAGAAAATGAGACGCAAAGGTCTTCTAATCCTTGGCTTACTTTGTTTTATTTCCTTTGTTCCATACATTTGCACCACTGATCTGAAATTGTGAGCAGTGACACTGTATTGTGTGTCAATATGCAAGATTATGACATAAACTTAGTGTATATATTATCATCCCTCAGCAATCTCTCGTAACCTTTGTTTATTTTGTTTTGTTGTAAAAGTGCACCATTTCCCACTGAACTGCTAATTATGTGCCATAATCCCTCACAGTAAGTATTAAAGCTCTGTGTAGGATTATTAGTATCTTGCTTTGATGTACGCTCCTGGTCTCACCCTCTCCCACAGTGACCACTAAAAACATGAAAAGGCCTTCTAGTGTCAGTCTCGGTTTGTGGATTTATTTGAACTCCTGCCTGCCAAAAAACATTGTAGTACCGTACATCAGCTCTCTCTTATTTGACTGCTGTTGAACGTGATTCACATGAGGCATAACTCGCTAACCTTTCTTTGTGAACACAGATAGCTTGTTGGCCTAAGCTAGGTTTGTTGCTTCTTGGTAATGAGCTAGGCTTGCTTCGGCTCCAACCACCCTCCACAAGTCTGCTCAATTTGATTAGCTGGTAGTTAGGTGGTGTCAGGCCCTGCCAAGACGGTGACGGCTGCTACCACCAACTTTCGAGCTCCAGTTTGGCTAAACATGTGGATGGCTCTGTCCACTATTTGTACAAAAAATTGTATATTTCTGCCTTTAATTCCACCTGCTCACGTGAAACTGTTAAAATACAGTTTATTGTGTTATTTGGATTAACATTTTTTTGTATCATTCATATCAGAGTTTAAAACAGCTTTAATGACCATATTACCTCTAATCTTCTTACAAGATATCTACAACTGCAACTGACTGTTGAAACCACGGCTGTAAAGCTGTAGATCCTCTAATGGTCAGTGGGCACTAATCAATCAAAAGATCCTTTGAATTATAACTTGAAAAACATAATAAAAAAAATAAATGGAAGATGAAGCTGTCTGTAGCTTATTTCACCTCTGCCCATGTGGCTTTTTTCCCCTAAGTTCAGAATCGCTGATCTTCATGCTCTGGGACATGTTTCTTTAATTGACTGGAGCCCTGTCGTGAATCTCAGTGTAACTGTTGTTGCTGCAATGTTGTTTTTCAGCATCTGAAAACACTCTGGGGAGATGAATCCCTCTCATCTGACCAAGTCTCCTGATAACTCATTTAGACACATTAAATATTCAAACCCTTACTCATTAATGTTTTCAGTAAATATTGACATGATTAAGGGTCCCTGTGGGTTGTTTATCAGGACTCTTCTTGGAGACATGATGACGTACCTCTGCGGAGACAAATGATGGCAAAGTTTAATCAAGTTAATCAAGTCCAAAGTAAATAGAGAAAACTTAACTTCTGTCTTCAATACATCTACATAACACTTTTTTGTTCAAAATTGCACACCAAGCTGCACTCGACCAGATGTTCATATAAGAAATAAAGTGTTGGCACAACACAATGTTCGGCATATTTTACATAGTAAAAACCTTTATCTCACCGGGTTTGTCCCACCGAGATCAAGGATCTCTTTAACAAGGGTGACCTGGCCAAGAATAGCAGCGACACAGTTGGAACAGTAAATGAACAAACACATCGATTTAGGACAAATTCGCGTATGGATTTCATTATTAAATATATTGAGGGATACAATGTTTTTAAGTTTAAAATAAGTGGTATATTGTTCTGTGCAGTATGTGCAGAACAATATAGTGACTTATCTTGAGCTGGACCAGACCATGTCCGATTAAACTTAAAAGTTTCCATTGCCAGTTTAGTTTTGAATTTAGGAACAACAAATTAGGAACAATTTATACTTCACATCTCCATAATCGATCTAGGTGTGAAAAATAGATTCCACCAATTGCTATTTCTCACCAAAATTACAACAGGACTTGTTTTTAATATTAATATCTTAGAAATACTGTTAGCTCATGGCGCTGGTTAGCTCAGCTGGTAGAGCCCAGGTTCCACAGAAGCCCTCCCCTCTGCACACCCAGGGTTCAGGTCTAATCTGTGGCCCTTTCCTGCCTGTCGTCCCTGTTTCCTGTCACCTCTCTGAGGTGTCCTGTAAAAACAAAGCCATAAAAGGCAACAAAAAAAACAACTTAGAAATAAATAAGTACCCCCACCAAATCTCATATTACATTATGGTTTCTCACTTTTTGATATGTTTGAAAGTAATGAAATAGAGAGGCAGTGACATCAATTGTACCTAAAGTAGAGTAGACCTCCTCCTGTTGGGGTACAGAAAAAACACTGACAAACCATATGTGTAACTACCATATATAACAATCAACTAGTACCAGTAGTTGTGATAATGGAAATGTGTTAAATTTAGTTATGACTATGATAGATTTCTAATCATTATTTCAGACAATGGTATGTGCCTGCAATATATTAGGGAGTACACTGAGCATATTTACAAAAAAATTATAATTATGGCTTTATTTAAAAAACATTGTTGCTGAATACCCCGAGTCATGCCTGTGAGATAGTTTGCAATTCCTGTAATATGTCCAGTTAAATTATTGTGGACAGTGGTATCAAAGGCCGTAGGGCTTCAATTATATGGTTTTTTACTTTTTTTTAATGACATGATAAAATATTGGCCTGTGAAGAGTTTGGGGAGGCCACAGACAAACATTTGTTTGACTTCAAAGAGATTCTGGCAATTTTAGGCATTACTGTGGCATGTGAGGAGAACTATTCAACCTCAGTAATCTTCTACTTGAAGAGTTGAAGGAACACTATCGGGAACTCCTAAATCCAATCATACCCTTACTAGGGAAGCTGAGTCAGAAGAAATGGGGGAATGGTAGCCAGTTTCTCAGAAATAGGTAAGTGAGGCAGTCAAAAAGCACCTTGCCAGTATTATATAGTCATCAGTGCATAGTCGAGATTTTCATGCTGTGTGGCAGTTAGTAGGCTCAGTTCTGAAGAAGCCTCTTGGATGAGAGGTGAAACATCATTCAAGAAACTGAGACAAGTCCAGTTGGCTACAATACAGCACTTAGATTTACCATGGCCATCAACATCCACCATAATGATAACTCTCACCATCCTGGAGAAGGACGCTCACAGACTGTTCAAGAGACAGAACCCTGTAAACTGAGTCACTATGCCAAACAGCTACGCCCTGGGGGTCAACATAACTCTGCATTAGTTTCACTTATTGACCTATAGGATCTAGGATCCCTAGATAGAGGATTTCTAACAGTTCAACTTGCTCTGGTGGGTCATCTTAAGATGTTTGAATTTCACGACTCCAGCCTGTTTTCCACTTAAAATGCAATAGATTGTTGCATCTTCATGGATCACCTAAAAGGGTTAGGAATATATCCATCCTAGTTTGACATAATAGGGGCCCCAAAAAGACAGAAACGGCCCTGTATGGAGCTATTCCTTGTATGTCCAGCTCAGAGCCCTGACTCACCAGTCCAACGGTCTCCGTTGGCACAATCAGCCCTTTGAACCAATTGAGCATGTTGGATCAGGACAGAGCCAGATGGTGAGAAAATTGCTAACCGTTCAGTCCGCAAGAAGTGAAATAGAAAGAAATTATTGAAAGCCTGAGCCTGTTGCTATAGTAACCATTGATTTCACTCATTTAGTGACTTTCTTTATTGTTTGCCTCTACCTCTACCAGTGCCATTTACAACTCTTTGTCAGACAGAAGTATTATAGTGTGTACAGAATATGGTTAACAGGTGGTGTGGAGAGTTTTTCCTCTCACATTGATGCAGAACATACAAGCTGGTTGGCTGTATAGGCTCGAGTCTTTGCAGTGTGTTCAAGTGGCACATGGGATGCGAGAAGATGCGATAGACGACCTTTGTTGCCGCTAGTTTTTGGATTTGAGGTGTGGTACCGACCCTTAGAGAAGCAGATCAGATAATTATAATAAGGATTATATACTGTATACACACACACACATGTATACATATACATATATATGTATATGTATATGTGTGTGTGTGTGTGTGTGTGTGTGTGTGTGTGTGTGTGTGTGTGTATCTATGTATGTGGCTTACAATGCATTACACGTGTTTTATTAACTGTTTTTACTAACTAGGCCTCTCTCTATGTCCAGGAAGTAGACTGACAATATGGAAGCAGCGAGGAAACAAAACAATAAAAATCTACCAGCTTCCTCATTATTTCTCAAAGGTCTCTTATGACTTGATTGTGTCACGTGGACTTGGTGTGAGGACAGAGATCATAAACAGTACCTGAGGTTTGGGAAACCTTGTAGAACAGTTTTGCCTATTCATGTCCTCTAACCTGCTACCTCTCTGCACAGGAAAGTGTGTTTGTGGATGCGTTTGGATCTTCAGTCTTTCACCAAAATAAACTGGACAGAATTCATTGTTCTTTTATTGCTCCTTAAGTAAGTATCACTTGAAGATGTCATATACAGATCAGTCCCAGATGAATTTCACTGTTGGAGTGCAGTATCAGGGGTTACTGGGATTTCTGTTTGTTTCCACCGTGACTATGACAGCATGTTGTTCTTTCCTCTTTATTAATTGGACTTTAATTTTCACCTTGAGGAGTAAACCTGTGTTTTGTGAGACTTCCCGTTACATTCTTCTGTTTAACCTCCTTTTTGCAGACACTGTACAGATGGAACTGAGTCAGGTACTGTTTATACTAGCTTGTTGTAGCATAAGACTAACATATCCTGTGTGTGGTGTCCTTGTCATGCTCACCAGTGTCGCAAGTGGAGTCTCTCCTCTCACATTGGTGGTGATGTCTCTGGAAAGATACGTAGCTGTGTGTTACCCGCTGAGGCATGCTACTATCATCACAATCAGAAACACAGGGGTGGCTATCAGTGTGGTTTGGACCTTCAGTTCACTAAATGTCCTCACTCGACTTCTTCTGCTGATACATTTTCCATTTGAGGACCTGCAGATGAAAGATTTCTGTTCTATAGTAGCTATGTTTCCTGGGCCAATGTCTGATCTTTATGATAAAGCCTACACTTGTTTCTTGTTTGTATCAGCTGGTATGACAGTCTTTTCCTCCTATATTGCTGTGATGGTAGCAGCCAGGTCAGCTTCCACAGACAAAGCTTCAGCCTGTAAGGCTCGAAACACACTGCTGCTGCATCTGGTGCAGCTGGGCCTCAGTCTCTCTTCAACTATATACAGGCCAATGCTCACAGCTATCTCAAAAGATGCAACAATGATAACACGCACGGACATCCAGGTTATTTTGTATGTGTGTGTTTCGCTCTTCCCCAGATGTTTGAGTTCTCTCATTTATGGAATAAGAGATCGAACCATCCGACCGGTCCTCATGTACTATCTCTGCTGTCGAATGAAACAATTCCCCATCTCAGCAAAGGCAAAAAAATGAAGCTTTGTCCAGTCTTCAGGAAGGCCTTTTTTAGTGGCTGTTGTGATTGAGCAGAACAGCAATTGGACTGCTTGAAATTCACTGAGGCTGCATTCAGCTGTCTAAATACATGTACTGCAAATCATTGTGTGGAGTAATCAGTTTTAATTTATCACATTTTATAGTTCAGTGTGGCATGACAGATTTATTATTTTAAAATTAAAGTTGTTTTGCTACAGCAAACAGGTTTATGTGTCAGTTTACATTATTTGTGATTAAGGAAACAACAACATGAAAGAAGCACTTATATGGTCAAAGAACATAAAGCTACATATTGGTGATACTTTATTCAAAGGGGTGTGCAGAAGGCTGACATGACACCGGTCATGAAACTAAAAGATTCTTAACGATGTTTCTATTGATTGTCCTTATGATTAATTTGGTCTGTTATGTTGTTTCAAAATGCAAAGTTTACATTGTTGGAGATGTTTTTTTGACACCCTGACATTAACTAAGACAGCATAAGTTGTCACAGCAGGCCTATTATAGTTGTCTGTCATGAGAACACTATAACTGTGTCCTGAATAATATCCTTGACCTCACATAGTTTGACAGTTTGGACATGCCATGTAGAATTCATTAAATGTTACACATAAATCGTTATGGATGTTAAAGGCATAGCTGTGACTTCTAACATATATTACTGTGGGTCAAGTGCTTTGGTAAGAGGGCACATGAAGACTTACTAGATATTCAATTGAAAGGAAACTGAGGAAGAGAACTTATACTGTTGTATAATGATAACATTAATTAAAATCACATGGTATAAGTGTAACAGGTTGTTAAATGGATAATTTACACAAAATTGTCACTGCAGCATTCATCTGTTGTTGTAATAAGAGCCTGGCTGCCCCCAGTTTGCTATAGGTGCAGCTAGAATGAATGAAACTGTACAGGGTAGGAAATGACACATTCAGATAATATACTGTAAACACTTTGCAATCAAGCATAATCCGAGATAGTTGAATGCAAAAGAGATGTTTTAGAAAGAAATAGATATCTTAAAGATAAGCCTGCAAACTCCTGAGACTTGTAGAATAATAACATCAGAAACTGAAACAAAACAGAACAACAGTTAACCCTCGCCCTCCATCCCAACAAGACATGAGACACGTGGGCTGTGTCCGAAATCACTCACTACTCACTATAGAGTGACTACGCCATTTTGTAGTGCTGTCCGAATGTCTAGTGGGGAAAATCAAACCCTATATAGTGCACTCAAAGTATCCCACAATGCATCGTGAAAAGTAGTATATAGCCGATGGTCACTAACCAAGCAATATTTACCATCATGCATTGCGCTGCGGAAAAACACATGGAGGTTTCAATTCACGTTTCAACTGCGCGACAGTAGTGACATCATTAACGGCACCGGACTAGTGTTCGAAATACCTCACTAGCTCACTATATAGTGCACTATGTTGGATTCACTATGTAGTGACTAGGGAGTAGGGAATGAGTGAGTGATTTCGGACACAGCTGTGAACTCTAGGCATGAACATGCAGAATGGAGGGGTAGGGCCAAGTGGTGGAGGCAAGGGGTGCATTGGGATTGGGCCTTGGACTCGGGTATGAATTGATCAAATTTGGGTAGTCAAATGTTAAGGTCGCTGTGACCATACAATGATTACAATAAGCATTTCAAACAAATCTCTAGCAGGATGAAATGATGAAGTGACTTAATTTTACGTCTATCAATATAAGGTCAAAGGTCAACTTGACTGTGACATCACAACGTTCTGCACAAACACTTTTCTCTGCCGGAAAACAGTGGATTGCTCCCTCCGCTAGCAGAATCGGCCCTTTTGACCAACTGAGCGTGTTTGATCAGGATAGCGAGAAAATCACTTTGACTGCCCAGTCTGCAAGAAGTGAAATGGAGAGAAAAGACTGGAAAGGCTGAGCCTGTCATCGTGGTTAGGGATGGGTACCTTTCACATTTGAACCGATACGGTACCGATACTCGGTACCTGCGAATCGGTACCGGTATATATCGGTACCTGTTTTCGGTACTTTTTGTGTATATGTGTGGTAAATAAAGTTATTTTGTATATAAAAAAAAATAGTCAAAACTTCTGAATTTTGAATATTTATTTCTCAATAGCATCAAGGAACTCCAACATGAAACTTAAGTGAACTTGAGAAAAATGTGTGTGGGGGATAGTAAATAACTTAAAAATAAATAGTGAAAATAAATTACTCTATAACATTTTTTACATTAGAAACTAAAACAAACCACCCATTCAAGAACCAATCAAGATCCACTTTATCTGGCAAGAGCCGAGCCCGTTCCATGCTGACTGTGTCCCCAGCTGTGGAGAATACTCTCTCAGACGGAGTGGAAGACGCTTGCACACAAAGATATTTTTTGGCCAAACTGGCCAGCATGGGAATTTGGTCGCTCTTCTGCCGCCACCACAGGAGGGGATTGACAGAGCTGAGGATTGCTGGAAAGCTCCTGTAGGTCTGCAGCTCTTTCTTGACTTTTCATTCAATGAGGGAGTACTGACATCTGCCTCCGTCTGCAGTAGCAGGGCCTGGTCTTCATCCTCAAAGAGCTGACCAAGTGCTGAAAGCTTTTTCTTTACTCTTGGTGGCGCTGCCTCTTCTCCTTCAGCTGCAACATCTTTCTCCTGCTGCACATTTCTTCCTCTCTCTTCCTCCTCCTGGGTCACAACTCCACCCTTTAAAATATAGCATACACAAGTAATTAGAACAATATGTTTGTATTAGAACAGAACACATAAGTTTACTTTATGACCCCAATGAACAAACCTTGTTTCCACTTAGTGCCACAGCTGCATTTTCTTGACGGCTACATCCATGTTGGCTGCGTTGTCAACAGTAACAGCTACCACTTTGTACTTCACTTCAAAGTCTACTATTTCTTCCGCTACAGCAGGCCCTGTCTGGGAGACGAATACTGCTCTTGTATGGAGCCTCAGCTCAGCCTCCACTACATAGTGAACAGTAACTGTGATGTAGTGGTCTTGATCTACACTACTCCACAGGTCAGCAGTCACTGCAACATGGTCTACTGCTTTCAGATCCTCCTTCACGTTACTTATTTCAACACTGTACCAAGCTGGTATTAGTGTGTTGCAAAGTTAATTTCTGTTAGGGGGGTTGTATCTCGGATTGAGAGCCCTTGTCATCTCCCTGTTATGAAAAAATAATAATAAAAGTAATGATGATGATAAAATACTAATAACTTAACTGCTTTGTCATTAACTAGCCCCATCATACACATGATAACTCATTTTATACAATAAAAAATATACCTAAACCATGGGGTGTCCACTGTTGTAAAGGGTAACATCCCTTTAACCACAAATGCGGTCACAGCCCTGTGACACTCGTCGGCTCTGTGGCGAGGCAAAGCAGTCTCCTTAGCCTTTGTGAATGGAGTCACCGTTGCAGCTCTCACTGTAACTGAGGGGCGGGTAGAGAATAGGGCAGACGGACCTGTAGATCAACATAAGAGTGTAACGTTACGTTACGTGGAACCGATTATAACAACAAATGCTAATCAAATTGCAAAGTCACTTTAGCTCATTATTTAGCCTACCTGGAGCCAACGAACTTGATGATGATTTGATGATTGAGTCGTGATCGTAGGCGTCGTCATCGATTTTTGACGGCGGATCTTCTCCCGTGATGCTGGCTGCAGGTGATGAGCCACCACTGACGTAATCACGCTCTTCTGTGTCCACTGCCGTCGCCGCAACTTCCGGTCTAACTGACCCCTGTGAAGGTGCGTTCAGGTACCGAAATGTGGTACCAATTGACTTCACGTGAATTGGTACTCGGTACTTCAGGGGGAATTTGGTTGGTACCAATAAAAGTACCGAATTCGGTACCCATCCCTAATTGTGGTATCCACGATTTCACCCATTTAGCACTTTTCTTCATGTTTTGCCACTACCTCTGCCAGTGTCATTTACAACTCACTATCAGACACCATTATTATAGTGTGTATATACACCGATCAGGCACATTATGACCACTTGCCTAATATTGTGTTGGTCCCGCTTTTGCTGCCAAAACAGCCCCGACCCATCGAGACATGGACTCCGCTAGACCCCTGAAGGTGTGCTGTTGTATCTGGCACCAAGATGTTAGCAGCAGATCCTTTAAATCTTGTAAGTTGTGAGGTGGGGCACCCATGGATAGGACGTGTTTGTCCAGCACATGCCACAGCTGCTCGATTGGATTGAGATTTGGAGAATTTGGAGGCCAAGTCATTGTCTCAAACTCGTTGTATCCCTCAAACCATTCCTGAACAATTTCTGCTTTGTGGCACAGCGCAATATCCTGCTGAAAGAGGCCACAGTCATCAGGGGATACTGTTTCCATGAAAGGGTGTACATGGTCTGCAACAATGCTTAGGTAGTCGTATATGTCAAAGTAACATCCACATGGATGACAGGACCCAAGGTTTCCCAGCAGAACATTGCCGTAAGCACAATACTGCCTCCGCTGGCTTGCCGTCTTCCTATAGTGCATCCTGGTGCCATGTGTTCCCCAGGTAAGCGACGTGCACACACCTGGCCATCCACGGGATGTAAAAGAAAACATGATTCATCAGTCCAGACCACCTTCTTCCATTGCTCTGTGGTCCAGTCCTGATGATCATGCGCCCATTGTTGGCACTTTCGGCAGTGGACAAGGGTCAGCATGGGCACCCTGACTGGTCTCAGGCTTTGCAGCCCCATACACAACAAACTGCGATACACTGTGTATTCTGACACCTTTCTATCAGAACCAGCATTAACTTCTTCAGCAATTTGAGCAGCAGTAGCTCATCTGTTGGACCACACATGCCAGCCTTTGCTCCCCACGTGCATCAATGAGCCTTGACCGCCCATGACCCTGTCGCCCGTTCACCACTGCTCCTTCCGTTGACCACTCCAGACTGGGAACACCCCACAAGAGCTGCAGGTTTGGAGATACTCTGACCCAGTTGTCAAGCCATCACAGTTTTGCCCTTGTCAAGCTCCCTCAAATCCTTACACTTACCATTTTTACTGGTTCTAACACATCAACTTTGAGGACAACATGTTCACTTGCTGCCTAAAATATCCCACCCACTTACAGGCTCCATGATGAAGAGATAATCACTGTTAATGTTTATGTGTGGGTATATACAGTCCCTGACAAAAGTCTTGTGGCTTATCCAAGTTGTAGGAACAACAAATAATAATTTGACTTGTAGTTGATCAACTGGAATCAGAACCCTAACCCAGAAATGTCTTATATAAAATAAAGTTGTGTATCATTCATTGAGTATTATTCATTAATTAGGACAGAAAGTTCAGATTTTGCTTGGAGAAAAGTCAAAAATCATGTATGATAGAAATTATACTTTATTTTATAAAACACAAACATGCTACAATAACATCAGAACATAAAGTCATGGTGACTTTGGAAAAATAATTAATATCGTGTATGACTTTGATGTGGAGGTTTAAGTATGAGAAGGAGCACCATCCTGCGGAAGAATTTGCCCTCTCTTGTGGTTTGGAATGTAATGAACAGCAAGAATTTCTTGATACTTCAGGTTGTTGATGTTGCCATCCACTCTGCAGATCTCTTGCACACCCCAAAACTGCATGTATCACCAAACCATGATTTTTCCTCCACCAAACCTGACTGTTTTCTGGGTGAATCTTGGGTCCATGCAGGTCTTCTGCAGGATTTGGATTGGGATGCAGTTCAATGGATAATTCATCAGAAAAATCAACCTTCTGCCACTTTTCCACTGTCCATCCTTTCTGCAAGCTGTGGGCCTTAGCAAATGCAACACAATTATTTTGTTGTCTTCTGTTTAATGATGGTTTGTGAGCAGTAATTTGGCCATGGAGACCACTGTGTGAGAGGATTCGACAAACTGTTCTTGTAGATACATGGGTTTCTGGTGACCAATTCTCATGTAGCTCTGATGCAGCTGAAGCCACAAACCGTCCTCTCGAACAGTTGTCTTACAGGGTCTGCCTGACCTGGGCTTGTCATGAACGTCACCAGTTTCTTTAAAATCTTTTTTTATCCTCTCCACTTGACGTTTGGATACATTGAAGATGTCTGCCACCTCAGCAGCAGACTTGGTCTTCAAGCTCTTGATGATCAGCACTTCGGTCTGTGGTTGAATCTTTGGCTTTGTTACGGCCAAATCCATCTCTCTGTGGCCAGAAACATATTAAAAAAGAGGCACAACCCGAATATATAATCAAACACAAGATTGTATTAACAAACTAAATAAATCAACCAAAAATTGATCAACACTAACAGAGTCTGTAGGTCTGGCAAAAGAATCACAAGAATGAAGAGAGTCCGGGCCAGCCACTCAATGGCCCGTAGGACCCAGAATTCCCTCCCTAAACTAAGATAGAAGTAACTTAAACTACCAAACTAAAGCCACAAAAACAGAGCTAACAAGACCACCATGCTCAAAGCAGACAGCCTGGGATCCAAGAGCATGAGAGCCTGAGAGGAAGAGAAGAGCAGAAAGAGAGAGAGACACCTCCAGTGTCTCTTCAATAGGGCACGAAGAAGCAGGACGATCACCCTCATCAGACACACCTGGTGAGAAGAGGAAAGGAGAAAGGGCGGGCGCGCATAGCAGGCTTTTTGTCAGAGGTCAGGTCACACTTAATATGAAGGTTTAGTGTGCTGGGGTTCTTTTTATACACACCTGGAAATGTTTACTTACGACTTTTTTTTGGTATAATAAGCATAATCTAGAGGCCTTTGCCTTTCATAGAAGCCATTTCTGATTCCAATTGATCAACTATAAGTCAAGTGTTTATTTGTTGCTCCTACAACTTGGATAAGCGACAAGACTTTTTCAGGGACTGTATATATATATGTGTATGTGTGTGTGTGTGTGTGTGTGTGTGTGTGTGTGTGTTTGTGTGTATATATGTATGTATGTATATATATGTAATTATACAGTATATATGTATATATGCATGTGTATATGTGTGTGTATATATATATATATATATATATATATATATATATAGAGAGAGAGAGAGAGAGAGAGAGAGAGAGAGAGAGAGAAAGTATATTGTCCTTTAACAACTCACCATCTACTTAGTCTGTTTATGCATTTGTATTTATCTTCACAGGAAATTTAACAAAGTTGGCTAACAATGCATTACACATTTGTTTTATTAAAAGTATAATCAGTAATGTTTCCTGATTTGAGTAAATGGGTAAAGAGAACAGAAGGTTTGGATCAAATTCAGACTCCTTCTCTGTCTCCAGAAAGTAGACTGACAATATGGAAGCAACGAGGAAACAAAACAAAAAACAGTCACAGCTTCCTCATAATTTCTCAAAGGTCTCTTATGACTTGATCGTGTCACGTGGACTTGGTGTGAGGACAGAGATCATAAACAGTACCTGAGGTTTGTGAAACCTTGTAGAACAGCTCTGACTGTTCATGTCCTCTAACCTGCTACCTCTCTGCACAGGAAAGTGTGTTTGTGGATGCGTTTGGATCTTCAGTCTTTCACCAAAATAAACTGGACAGAATTCATTGTTCATTTTTGCTCCTTAAGTAAGTACCACTTGAAGATGTCATATACAGATCAGTCCCAGATGAACTTCACTGTTGGAGTGCAGTATCAGCGGTTACTGAGATTACTGTTTTTTCCACTGTGACTATGGTACCATGTTGCACATTCCTCTTTATTAATGGGACTTTAATTTTCACCTTGAGGAGTAAACCTGTGTTTTGTGAGACTTCCCGTTACATTCTTCTATTTAACCTCCTTTTTGCAGACACTGTTCTATTGGTACTGAGCCAGTTAACGTACATACTAGCTGCCTCTAGAATTACACTGACATATCTTCTATGTGGTTTTCTTATGATGCTTGCCAGTCTCACAACTGTGATCTCTCCTCTCACACTAGTAGTGATGTCGCTGGAAAGATATGTAGCTGTGTGTTACCCATTAAGGCATGCTACTATCATCACCGTCAGAAACACAGAGAGGGCTATTGTTGTGCTTTGGGCCTTCAGTTCACTAAATGTCGTCATTCAAGTTCTTCTTGTGTTAAACGTTTCATTGAACAACCTACAGAACCTGCAGATGACAGACTACTGTGGCAAAGAAAGCATTATGCTTGATTCAATTTCTGATCAGTATGAAAAATCCTTTACTTATTTTCTGTTTCTTTCAGCTGGTGTGACAGTCAGTTTCTCCTATATTAGTGTGATCATAGCAGCCAGGTCAGCCTCCACAGACTAAGCTTCAGCCCGAAAAGCTCATAACACACTGCTGCTGCATCTGGTGCAGCTGGGCCTCAGTCTCTCTGCAACTATACACAATCGCCTGCTCGACTATATCTCCCCAAACATGGACAGGATAAAAATTGTGCGTATCCATACTGTGTTTTATGTGTGTTTTATTATCCTTCCGAGATGTCTGAGTTCTCTCATATATGGTGCTAGAGATGGTGCTACAGCAAGCAATTAATCAAGGTGATTTCTTAACAAATCTCCATAGAAAATAGCCACTTCTGTCATAGTTGTTTACTCAAACTTTATTAAACATGAAGTTGAATCAGTGCAGTAGTTTCAGTGATTGAAAAACCACAGCAGCACTCCTTAGCAATGGTGAAACAGGTGAAAATGATGTGATTGAGTCAAGCTGAGCCGCGCTGATTTCTTTTTGCATCACCAGTTTTACTGGTGCCACACCAACGATAGACTGTCTTCGGAGTATTCCCAAGCTGTGGCTGCCAAGTCTCCAAGAGGGCCGCGGTGATGTTGCTTCTGACTGAATCTGTTTAGTTTCTCTTGTCTTATTCTTTCTTTCAAACATCTGCTGTGTCTTACTATTTCATTGTGTTCACTTTCAGCTGTTTCAGGAGTCAGTTTAGTTACTGCTATTGAAAACACAACATTTTCTGTATTGCTGATTGATAATAAAAGCTTTTAAATTACTAAATAACTGGGGGCCTTTATTGTGAAGAAGTCAGAGTGAGTGAAATGTGTTTGTAACTGAATTAGTGGATGCACTATGTCAGTGGTGATTCTTCGATAGTACTATGGGGATCAGGACAAGCACACCATTGTTTTAAGATGCACCTCCAAGCAAGTAGACCAGTCGTGGTGGAAATGCAAATCACTGCTGTGCAGTACTTGCACAAACTCAATTGGACGTTGGGGTGTAAAAATGTTCAAATCTGTTCTCTGGGCTTTCAGAGACTAGAATTACTGAAGCCTTCAAATCAGACTAAGATAAAGAAATGTTTTCTATTTCATGAAAATAGTTATTCTATGTAAATGTGTGCCTAAGGCTATGCTGTGCAAACTAAGAGTCTATTATGTCATATCATTGACACGATAGAAGATTTGTTCTAATACTGTGTGAAAATCTTTTCCCCAGTCAAATGATGTTGCCATGCTGCAAGAACTGTGTTTCCTGCAAAGCCGCCAAGCGCTGCCGGTTGGGGTCGGTAATGTTACACATGTCAGTGGGAAAACAAATTCTGGACAACAGCAGATAGAAATAGAGTCAGATAAATGAAGAATAAAATGTAATTTAGCTCTGCTCTTTAATCAATTCTGATTCTGATACTTTTTTAAGTGTAAATATTAAATCATAAAAAACTTTTAAGGTAATTTTGATTTACTGACAAATTAAAAATTTTAAGTTGTTATTATAATTTAATGAGCTTTTTACCATAGGCCACACATCATACAGATCAAGTTTACTTGCTTATACGCTCAATAAGTTTACACCTTAGAAGTCACAATCTTCTGCAGCAATACTAGAGTGAGGCATGTGAAGCTATGGATTCCATATTTCAGTGCCCACATTTTTTTGGGCCCAAGCAAATACTACTTGGTAGAGCACCACAGCCTCTCTCCCTGCAGACCGATAAGTATCTTTTTCTAATATTACGAGTAACTGCACTTAAGCAGATAAAAAAAAAAAAACTGGCTGAAACCAGTAGCACCTCAACTAAGCAAATGGAAAGACTTGATTTATGAAGTATATAAAATGGAAATAATAAGTCACAGGATTAGGAATTTATCTTGAGGTGAGATGGAAGAGGATACAGATATTCCCTGAGCCAAATAAAGGCCTACATGTATGAACACATTTTTAAATTTATGTATGTATGTATGTATGTATGTATGTATTTGTTTATTTATTTATTTAATTATTTATTTAAGGGATTAATTTGAGACAAATAAAGAGTATAAGAAAAAAAGAAATCACAATCACATCAACCAGGGTGTTGGCAGAAAATAGATAGATAGATAGATAGATAGATAGATAGATAGATAGATAGATAGATAGATAGATAGATAGATAGATAGATAGATAGATAGATATTTCTACCTTTCTAAGGTAAGGAAAATAAGATGCAAGTGGAAAATAAGATGCAAGAGAAATAGACAACGGATTACATCATGTATTGCTGTTAACCATGCTGACGTGTGATGGTGTGACGTGTTGTGTTGTTGTCAGGCAAAGCTGAAATACAAGAAGTGACTGCAGGTTGGACCTGCTGCGATCACACTGATAACAGGCAGAGACTCTAATCTGCCAACAAGGGAAGATGTTTGTGGATGATTTGGGGTTGTGGACAGGAATCAACAGGAATCTGTGCTCAGGGTTTCTGCCGGTTTAAACAAGTCAAATTTAAGACCTTTTTAAGACCTTTTTAAGACCATTTTGAACTAAATTCAAGACCTACACGAAGTACGAAAAAGTAAGGAAAAATAAAAAATAAAATTTTCATTAGTTTTTATTTTAATTTAGTTTTTCAGTTTGTGTTTTCATTTTAGTTTAGTTTTAATTAGTTTAACAAGTGATCTAAGTAGTTTAAGTATAGCTTTTATCTAGGAATTTCATTTTAGTTAAGTATAAAAACCCTGGTGTGCGCGCACACATACACACACACGGTGTTCAAAATCGAAAGCACCTCTGCTTTCAACGTCGGAGTTGGGCCAAAGATGGTTTGAATGTTGCTTAAGGCAGGCGGCAGAGGCGGCGCAGAGTTCCGGTCGAGCAGAACTGG
Source organism: Diplodus puntazzo (assembly GCA_963678695.2). Lineage (NCBI taxonomy): Eukaryota > Metazoa > Chordata > Actinopteri > Spariformes > Sparidae > Diplodus > Diplodus puntazzo. The sequence continues at coordinate 30,958,231 of OZ023167.1, read as the reverse complement.
ATGAAATTGGACCGGGAACTGGTGACAAAGGTGTACAGAAGTGTGTGATAGCGCGACTTCGCTAGCTAACTGGTGTTTTTTACGATTTTGTGTGTGACACAGGCGCATTCCCACCGAGTGTGCCCAATTTGAGGGCCCTCTGGCAGAGTCAGCTATCGAAGTCGTTCCGGAACTGGCGAGGTGTGCGCCGATGAAATTCCGACCGCGTTGTTGGCAAAATAAAACTTACATTCCTGGATACTTCAGACAGAAGAACACACGGAGCTGACTGTGAATCTCACCAACACATTTCCTCCAAACAAAAAAAAAAAAGGAGATGACGGAAGCGGTAAATGAACGTACATATTTAAGACCTGACTACATGTAATTTAAGACCTATATGCAAAATATGGACATATTTAAGACTTTTTAAGGCCTAAAATTGAGATTGTCAAATTTAAGACTTTTTAAGACTTTTTAAGACTCTGCGGAAACCCTGTGTGCTTAAAATACTTTTTCATTTTCTTTTCACTGTTCTCGGAATACAAACAGGAAGACATTTATTGGGCTTTTGTGTTCCAGTAACATCGACAGGTTCATATTGTCACATCTTAAATGTTTGTCTGAGATGTCCTATGCAACTCCATCTCAGAACAATATCACTGTTGGCCGGGGATTTCTGGAGAGGGTGACGCTTTTGACTCTGACGACTGTACCCTGCTGTATATTTCTCTTCATCAATGGCACCATGTTGTTCTCCTTGAGGAGTAAATCTGTGTTTCGTGAGACCTCCCGTTACATTCTTCTGTATAACCTCCTTTTTGCAGACACTGTACAGATGGCACTGAGTCAGTTACTCTACATACTGTCTTCCTGTAGAATGCTACTAACATATCCTGTGTGTGGACTTCTAGTCATGCTCGCCAATCTCACAAATGAAGTCTCTCCTCTCACGCTGGTGGTGATGTCTCTGGAAAGATATGTAGCTGTGTGTTACCCACTGAGACATGCTACCATCATCACCATCAGAAACACAGGGGTGGCTATTGTTGTGGTTTGGACCTTTTGTTCACTCAATGTCCTCACTCGGGTTCTCTTACTGTTAAATTTTCCATTTGAAAACTTGGAGAGCCTGCAGATGAAACAATTTTGTAACACACTTATTATGTTTCTTGATACAATATCTGATCATTATGATAAAGCCTACACTAGTTTTCTGTTTGTATCAGCTAGTATGACAGTCATTTCCTCCTATGTTGGCGTGATTGTAGCGGCCAGGTCAGCTTCCACAGACAAAGCTTCAGCACGAAAGGCTCGTAAGACACTGCTGCTGCATCTGGTGCAGCTGGGCCTCAGTCTCTCCTCAACTATACACAACCCAATGCTAATAGCTGTCTCAAAAGTTGTAAAGAGGATAGATCTCGTGCGCATACAGAACGTTTTCTATGTGTGTATCATCCTTTTACCCAGATGTCTGAGTGCTCTCATCTATGGACTCAGAGACCAGACTATCAGACCCGTCCTTGTGCACTACTTATGCTGTCGACTGACACGTCCCAGTTAAGGCTGAGGCCTAAAATACATGAATTGAATGAATCCGTCTATATATTTGTTCAACTCCTGCTGTCCTCAGACGGGTCTTCAGCATATCCAACATTGTTTATAAAGCAGAAAAGACTTTTAAATTAATTGGCCTAAAGATTTGTCTTTTTGATATTTTATTTGTAGTTCTGTCAGTATTTATTAAGTCGACTTATAGAGGCCATTCAAAATAATCATTCTGACAACCATCAGAAGCTGATAATCACAATGGTTTGAAAACAATCAGTTTAAGTTTCATTTCACATTGAATTCTATCCTAAAATGTGTGGTTCCTATTCCAAGGAATATTAGGGCATATAGAGAAAAGCATTTCTTTCTTAATAAAAGACAATGGAAAAACAATCAAATAACAGAATTATTTCATTTATATATACATAAATATATTAAAAGCATTTTGCTTTGTTCATGGTCTTTACAGATTACATGTTGTTTGCATCCGTCCTCAGCCACCATCAAAAACATGCATGCTAAGTTAATTCTGCTTAGGATGGGTAAAAAGCAGAGAAATATTTTCAGTATAAATTTTAATGTGTATGATTGTGTATGTGACAATAAACATGATTTGATTTTAAGAACATAAACTCACATTTTAAAGTATTATCTATTTTAAATTAATTTATACTTCTCTTCTGCGACGTTTCAGAGGGAAATCATGTACTCACTACATTTATCTGATGATTTGAGTTACGAGATATTTCTCAGATTTAAATTTAAGTACACAATCTAAGCAAATAAATTGTGATGTACTATTATAATTGAACTACCCAGCAGTGTATAACATAAATTAAATCAGCTTGGCCAGCACCATCTTATAATTCTTATAAACCATATACTTATTTACTTTTAAAGGAAACACAGAACTTCCTTTTGAATTAATGACTTCTACTTGAAACAGAGTATTACTACACTGCAATCTGTAGTTCTAATGTTTAAGTAGTTCATTCACTGCTCACCTGCCTGGAGGTGATAAGAGTCTGGATTATAGAGGCCGCCCCGTCTCTGGCCACCGATATTCACCAACACTAGCTGAATCCAAAAGGTGCTGACCTCCTCTTACATAAAAACGGCTCTTTTCTTGACAATTTATAATTTACTTCGAAAGAAAGTATGTTGTAGTATAAAGGTTTGGTCCACGGTGGCCACTCACCAATGAACAATCTACTAAACATAATTTACACATAATTGATAAAAGTGTAATTCAGTGAAGTTGTAGATCTCAAATAGCATCACTGATGTACAAAGTATGCAATTGTTTGTAAAGAATAGAATAGATAATTACGTAATGCACTAGCTGTAATTGTTTACAATTTACAGCATCAGTTTACTCGAAGATGGACATTGTGTGATGTGATGTGATGTAAAAATAATACTTTGGTAAAAGTGAAATTCATATGAATGGTAAAAAAAGTCTTTCAGTATCTAATATTACATTTACTTAAGTATCAAAAGTACAAGCAAAAGTTAATCACACATATTTAAATGTATGTTAATATTGTATACAATAAGTTGACTGATTATCGGCCTGGATCCAATATTCAGCATTGTTCTGATTATCTTAATAATCAGTATTTTCTTTTTATCTGATTGTTGAAAAAATAAGATAATTCACTGATATTTCAAGAGAAAATGCACTGATACAATCAGAGAAGTTACAAAGTAACCAAAGTTATCAAATGAATGTAGTGTGTAAAACATACGTTATTTGCTTTCAAAATGTAGTTGAATTGGAAGTATGAAGCAGCAGAAAGTGGAAATACTCAACATAAAATAAGCACTAAAGTTGACTTATTTTCACTATATATACACACACACACACATATATAAAAAAAGTATATATATATATATATATATATATATATATATATATATATATATATATATATATATCAAAAATCAAAAAATAGATACACATATATACCTGTGTTGGATGTTTGTCTTCCCGTAAACACAGAAGCTATTTTCATAACCATAGTGATTCTCTAGCTCCACCTTCTGGTGTATACGTGCAGCGTGTAGGTCAATAGTACCTTCATGTACACTTAGTTTAGTTTAGTTCGATCATTTTCTAACTTATAAAAATGCAAATACGCTGGTAGATATGATGATTGACATACATTTACTTAATTCTTTCTAGCTTCAGAAAAACAAGTCAAACAAACATACAGACGAAGGTCTTCTTTAGGATAATAATGATCAAATTCACGTTGATGCAATATGGAAATATGAAAGAAATATGAAAGAAATTCAGCGATAATTAATTAAATAAAGATTTTGGTTTTCAAATGCGGCACTCGTAACGTCGCCGTCATGACGTATGACGTTTGAAAGGGCGTAGTGACGACAGAGACGTTAGTCGACAGTTTTCCCTCCTCGCTGACAAAGCTATCCGGCTATGCCGATGTTTAGCTAAAGATACTTTTATCGCTGAATATTTTTGACTCTTTACCTTTAACATTGTAGGAGGAAGGTCGACAAAGAAACCGAACATCCATAGCAAAGTAGTTACAGGTAAACGTTCGTAATATCAAGTATTCTTTATCTGTCTTGCTTTTTGTTTTGCTAACGTTTACGTAGCAACGCTAAGTAGTTAGCGGGAGAGCTAGTTGCTAACTTAACATTAGCTTGACACACGTAACTTCTAACTAGTAACTGTGATTCAAATAATAACTGCCCCACGGCAGGATGTTTGTATAATGGTTAAAAGCGTTTTCTGTCCCTTAGGAAAGAGGAGTGGACTGGTCGATAGCTGTCTGTGCGCTGAAATCGTAGCGCTAACGTTGTCATGTTGTTAGCTGACGCGGACATTATGCTACGGGCATGTCAGTGTTAGCTGTCTCTGCGTGTGTTGATTTGCGGTTCACAACTGGTTTTGTCTGGCTTTGACTTGCTAATGAACGGACTGGATTTCCATGTAGACTAAACTCACCTACCAGGGCCTGTCGTTGGGGATGTGTTTTGGATTAACGGCTGTAACTGATGGCAAGCCCAGTTAGCTGCACGTGGAGTCGGGGGTCAGGTAACCCCCGAGCGAGGGTCGGCTGAGGTTGTCCTCCGCGACAACTTTACTTTGTGCTTCCAGAGTTTCGACCATGGCATCCTGCTTTGATTTTGAAACAGTTCACCTGATCCAGTCACCATCATACAGCCACACCTTCTACACCTCAGTTCAAAGTTGATCTAAAAGCAGATCCAGCCGGATGTGTTTGACAGTGAAGACACAGAGCTAGCAGTTCCTAAAAACCTGACTTTTTACTATTTTGAATATAGTTAGTAGTATAGTGTTTGGGGTAATATATGTAGAGGGAAGGGTGGCCATAGCATCAGTTATGAAAGAAAGATTTGCAAAACATCAACCAGCATTAATGAAATATCACATTCAAGTGTTTTTCAGCCCACAGCAGCACTTCAGATGTGTGATCCAACTCAGAAATCCCACTTCAGTAGAGACAATGATACATTCTACAAATCTAAACTATTGATCTAGTCGGTAGGGACGTAGGTGGTGTTTACCCTATCACCACATCTACAAGTAATGTAATCCTCTAGCTGTAATAATTCTTAGCCTTTTCTGAACACACAATTTATACAGTAAAGAAGAAACAGTGAATTGACTGCGATTAATTTCTTAACATCGAACTGTTTTGAATTGAGCTCAGTTTGTGGTTGAGAATGTGAAACGGGTTAAAGAAATTGTGAAATTATGTTGATTTTGGATTTAATCTGTTTGGGGATTCTGTCTTCCATTCTGGGCTGTATAAAACATGATTTATGATTACAGTTGTCAAATTTTACAGTCTTTCTAATCTGCAATGATGTATAATCTTGTACTATAATTGTCAGTTTGACTGAATGTAAACTATTCTAATGACACATTTTGCCTGTTGATTTTATTTTCCTGCAGTTTTGGACTGCAGAACATAAACAAAGCAGACGTTGCTATAGAAATGCACTTGTTTAACTTGCTATTTATGTTGTTTGTCTTCAAACAGAAGACATATGCGGTCCTGCTAGCAGGGCAAGATGTTCAACAAGTCATTTGGTACTCCCTTCGGTGGAGGAACAGGGGGCTTTGGCACCTCATCGACCTTTGGAGCACAAAGTAAGTTATTTGATTTATTTGTTTAACTTTACATTTTGGGAATTACTGACCTAATTATCCAATTGTGGCCCTAAGTACTAATTTTGTATATTTCACAAAATTCATTATCTGAATATCATTATGCATTTCCTTGAGGAAAACTCTTATGCAAAGGCAGTTTAAACGTTGCTTTAACATTCACTTTGGTGATCTGATTGCAAGTAGTATGTCAGTTCAGACATTCATGTACACACTATTAAAAGACTGTAGCTATGTGTGACCCAGACTGACCAGATCTCAACCCACCTTTATTGCCTTCACACCTGTGCTTTGAGCTTCTGCTCAGGGATCAAAAGATCCTAAGATACCGAAATCTTGACAATCCTCATCTTAATTTCCTCATCAGATGATGCTCCAAACAGTAGCCATACCAATTGTAAATTATTATATATTATAAATTGAAACTATTATAAAGATAACATGGCATTTCCCGTGCGAAATGGCACATTACATAGATTAAAGTTGATATTTTATGTCATACAGTGAAACCCTGAATTTAACACAACACCACAACAAGCAGTGATATCTGGCCAGAAGTATGACAGGTGTCCAGAGACTTTAACTGTCCATGTTGTCATTAACCAGTACAAACAGTTATTCTTGAAATGATCCAGAATGGGGCAGGGCCATTAATTAATCTCCAACCTGATCGCGATCAAACTTATGTGTATTGTGGTGATAAGCCTTATACATTTTTACCCCGTATGGTAGATGTAAGAGCCTTTCACTTGGCAAAAATAAACGCAACCACAGCCAGGGACCAATCAGGTTAAATTCCAGTCTAGCGCTCAGCTATCTTGAATTGAGGTAAAATAATGTAATCGGGCTGTTCTTCTACACTTTCCAAATTTTATTGGAGCAAATGTCTCAATTTCTGCCACTAAAACTGGTCATTTCACAGGGGTTGTGAGGCTCAAAAACAATATTGACTGTTTTACAGATGCTTCTTTCACAATGTTAGCTTGTGGGAAAAAGTCTTTTTGGGCCTGAGTGCATCACGCAACCATGTAATTACACGGTGTGGCAACTAAGAAAACTGGCTTCAATGCCGGCGCCCTACCTGTGACTTGATCTCGACGATGGGGCCAGTCGTCGTCCTTGCGGAGGAAGTTCTGGTCAAGCCAACAGCGTTCATTGCTACTCCTCCTCCTTTTTCTCTTTGGTCTTACCAGAGGACTAAAAACCACACCGCCATCCACTGTATCGGAGTATATAAAACACCATGCTATTCACTGACGGGTGGGCTGTCCTGACTGAGTGACAATGGGAAGCCCAGCTTCAAAAATAGAAAATCAATTATGTGGTGGCAAATGTAGATATTGCGGCGAACCACCAGAAGAGATTAGATTTTTTTGCCATACCACCCGGCCCTAAGACAGAAGGAGGAAAGCAATAATGTACTACTACTTCTCCTTTTCTAATCCTATTTTATTATTACTGATGTGAATTTGACATTTTTCTGGGATGTAGATTCAAGGTTTCAGTATTCTAGGTTTTATTCCTGCTGAATGAAGTTGCAACATTGAGTCAGTCTGTCATGTCGCCTCTCGTCACGTGAACTCTGTCACTACAGATGCAGGTTTTGGGACGGCAGGAGGCTTTGGGACGTCTGCGTTCGGGGCCACCACCAATGCTGGAGGACTGTTTGGCACCACACAGAATAAGCCTGGTTACGTTTTGTTAATAAAACTATCCAATGTCTGTATTTTAATGTCTGGGTAAAGTTTCACCTGCTGAGATGATATTGGCTCGCAACTTGTCTGAATCCAGTCCTGCAGTGAGGTTTAGATTGATCAAACCTTCTGATCTTTATTCAAGCATCGAGTAGTTATTTAAAAGTCAGTTCAGTTATATCATGCAGAAAAATATATATTAATATAGAAAATAACTTCTTCAAGATTTATAAATAAATGTTTTATAATCTGTCCCTTTTCTCTTTCCAGCAGGTGGTCTGTTTGGATCCAGTACGTTCAGTCAACCAGCAACTTCCTCCACCAGCACCGGTTTTGGTTTTGGTGCAGCGACCGGCACTTCAACAAGCCTGTTTGGTAGCAGTGCAACGGGCACAACTGGGGGACTCTTTTCCCAACAGAACAATGCTTTTGGGGCCAATAAACCCACCTCTTTCGGAAGTGAGAAACCTCTTTATGTCGCTGTTTTATGTACAGATTGCAGCTTTAGACGCATTAGAGAAAAATGTATTAACTCAGTTTGGTTCATCACAATATCCATGAGCATAGGTGAATATCAGAAACCTAAAAGATAAAAGCACCAGGGAAATTAAGCACATGTGTAAATCTGTCATAGTATAAGTAGTGTAAAGTACAGAATAAACCCACAAAAAGCAACATCTTTTTGCTTGAAATATGTCTGTTTAGAAAAACGATGTTCCGTAACTACAGATTTGTTTCCAGACTGCTCAGTTGAATTGTCACATATCGTTGTTTATTTAACGAAAGTCTGCTTCACTTTGTGTCCTTCAGGCTTTGGGACAAGCACCAGCAGCGGCGGGCTGTTTGGAGCGACCAACACCGCCTCCAACCCTTTCGGTGGAGCAACCTCCCTGTTTGGAGGCTCTGGGTTCTCCGCTGCACAGCAGCCAGGAACGACCGTAAAATTCAACGTGAGTACTTTGTGGACTGGGAGCCGAAGCATGCTTCCATCCTGCTGTAAAGTGACATATTGTCTGTAGTCGTGACCCAGTCAAACTACAGACTCATCAGTATTTATCCCAAAAACATGTAGGGTGATTTTTTAATTTTATTTTTTAAATTTTATTTAAACCTTGAACAATTCAATTCTTAGAAGAAGTGGAGGTGCTGCTCATAGCTGGACAGCATTATGTCTGAACTTAAAATGTTTTGTGAACACATTTTGCAGGATCTTTGAAAGATTAATTGGCAGCTGCGGTCTGAAGTTACAGTTCGACTTCTGACAGTTTTTGTATTTTTATAACTTCCGGTCAGTAACAAAACATTAGTATGTTGATTTCAGGTGCACAATGCAAAAAACATGTACCGTAAAGAAGATGGTATAAATTACAGAGGGAATATAGTGACTATGTAGGGAGCTTTTTTTAATTGAAAACTAAAGTGTGTTTATGTATTTTGAACTTTTTACTTTTCTTTCCCCATCAGCCTCCAACAGGAAGTGACACAATGGTGAAAGCAGGCGTGACCACAAGCATCAACACCAAGCACCAGTGCATCACAGCCATGAAGGAGTACGAGAATAAATCTCTGGAGGTGAGAATCGCTGCACCTGACCAAATCCTGTTCTGAGCTTTGCAAACTGCTGTTTGTATTTGAATGGTACTTTAGTTTTTCTTTGTCACTGTTTATTGGAAGAATGAGACTCGAATTACATCTAAATATGCTTAATACTTAAGATATCACAAACATCTTTTTCCTAATATTTGAAGCAGAAACAGACAACATTTTTAACTGCCCTCGCTCAAAGTGTTTCCCCGTGTTGCAAAGATGGCGTTTACAACATGGCTACTGGTAGCAGCCCAGCAACTCTCGAAAGCTAAAGTTAAAAGGAAACGCATATCAATGTAGAATTTCTGCCAAAAAACCCATCTGTTGATCTGCAGTGCTTTTTGTTGAAATAACACATATTTGTCTTTAGATCGTGGCTTGTTTTTCGGTTGCGTTCTCTCAGTTTTTCCATTTCTCTTTGTCTGTCTGCAGGAGTTGAGGCTGGAGGACTACCAGGCGGGCAGGAAAGGCCCGACCAACCCAATGGCTGCAGCAACGGGCAGTTTGTTTGGATCAGCTCCGGCCACATCTAGCACTGCTACCGGCCTGTTCGGCGCTGCTGCCCCCAACAGCAGCTTCTCCTTCGGACAGAACAAGAGCACCTTTGGAGCGGCACGTACGTGGTGGCGAAACAAAAAAAGACAAAAACAACAATAAGTGCTGACTGGAGTGAATGAAGCAACATGCTGTGTGTTTGTCTCTTTAGCTGCAGCCACTGGCGGATTCGGTACAGCCACTGGCGGTCTGTTTGGTCAGACTGCGCAGCCACAAGCCGCCAGCCTCTTCAAGCCCTTCGGTCAGGCCACCACCACACAGAGCACCGGCTTCTCCTTCGGCAACACCAACACGATGGGACAGGCCAACACTAGCAGCATGGTGGGTTGTTTTGTTTCTCTACACAGCTTTGCTCACAAACACTTAGAAGGTTTAACTGTCTGTGAATAAGTCCTTGGATAATACGTTTTAAAATATATATCTTAAATTCAGTTTCAGAGGACACTATATATTTAAACCTCAACACCGGATCTGTTCCTTAGAAACCCATTAATGAGCTTCGAGTCCAATTTTACAACTAAGCACCTTTTCAAGCTGCATACAGAAAAGTGAATGCATTCATGAATTTGGTTCTGCAGGAGTGGAAGAAAAAAGATGAAACTGTCATTAAATCTGCAGTCTTAATGCAGTATGAATCCAAAAGCACTGACTCCTCATTATGAGTTTTGAGGATGTTTTATGTTCCACTCTCCTGTGATTCAGGGTCTGTTTGGTAACACGGCAGCACCTCAGGCGAGTGGGTTGTTCGGCGCCGCTCAGACGAGCACAGCCACCGGCTTTGGGACAGGAACCGGGCTATTCGGGCAAACCAACGCTGGATTTGGAAATGTTGGCACTCAGGTATGAAACGCAATACTGTTGCAATTAGATGAGAAATAAATAACCCATGATATACACAAACAAAACGGGGCGTTTTATAACCTGTAATAAAGTCACTTTACACAGACGGTCAGGTTTACTGTGGCAAATCATGACAAAACACAGCTTCATGAAATGTAGAAGATAAACTCATAAAGATGTTCTTGGATCTCTGAAAGCAGGGAACTTAACAATAAACTAAAACGTCGACAACAAAAACATTTCCAATTTAATTTGCACACAGAGCCGAACAAAATAGAGTGATCCTGTAGTTCTTTGTTAATGCTTATTGATTTTAGAAAGTATAACCGCCACAAAACAATGAGCAATTTCAGTTTTATTTCTGTTTTTTAAATCTACTAGCGGTGCACTGACAGGAAATCAGCCCCGACATTGACAAAATAGCTGGATCGGGGATGGGAAAAATTAACAGATCTGGGCCGATCCTTTTTTTTTTCCCTACGTCGCAGCGCATCCTACGTCATTCGTCAGCAGCACGTGTGTCGGATGCTGGAAGAGTCGAGTTAACCGTTAAGCAACATGGAGCGAGCCAAAGAGTCGGCTGTGTGGAGATATTTCACGCTTGCCATGCCACCTAGTTCGACGTCTGTTTGCAATGTCTGCAAAGTAAATGTTGGGATGGTGGTAGAACTGCAAAGTATAATACTATCAATTTAGTCAAGCACATCCCAAAGCACCATGCTAAGGAGCACGCTGAATTCCTGCAGCTCAACAAAACCAAAGGGGAGCAGGAGACGGTACAGCCCAGCAACTGACTTGCTGAAACTGGCAGATTCACTTCAGCGACGCGAAAAAGTATCCGACAGAAAGCTTGAAAGCATTGGCAATAACACAGAAAGTTTTAGAACTCGTTGTTTTAGGTTCCTTAACAAATGTCAGTTGTTGAAGATGAGGGCTTCCGTCACCTACTGGAATACTTGGAGCCAAGGTACTCTCTTCCATCACACAAGTATTTTTCCGAGAGCGGTGTACAGTTTATTGTTAAATCAACAACGGTATCGGATCAGTATCGACAGATGCACAAAGCCCAGGCATCGGTGTCAGTATCGGTACTGAAAAAGTCAGATTGGTGCATCCCTTAAATGTACTTTGTTCTTTCGTTGCTGCTCCATCTCATTGTGGTTATGAATTCATAAGCTCGCTGCACTGCAGCGTCTGTTCTTCAGCTGTTTTCAATGTTAATAAGCTCGTGTCCTGACAGTAAAACCAGCCGGTTGCAGTTCTTCACACTCTCCCTGAGCTTGTCCTGTTTTTACACTCGGGGGTGACACTGCTGTCAGTGTGTGTGAACATCATTGTAATGTTCCTCCGTGTGTTTGTCTTATTACAGCAGAGTTTATTTAATAAGACAGCTGGGTTCGGCACCACCACCACCAGCGCTCCATCCTTTGGCACCGGCACCGGGCTGTTTGGCAACAAGCCCACCCTCACTCTTGGGACTGGAACCAACACCTCCACCTTTGGTGAGTCTGCTGGTGTTCAGAGTGGAGATGGATGTAAACCAGCAAAGTGAAAAACCTGATGAAAACAATTAAAGTGTACAGATGCTTCAGGCTACTTAAGTGTTAAACTTGAGATATTTTGATTAGTGATGAGTATTTTTGTGTTTCGCAGGTTTTGGTGCAAACCCTGCTGCAGGGAGTCTGTTCGGGAACAAGCCGGCCACTGGAGGACTGGGGACCGGACTGGGAACCAGCTTTGGAACAGGTACTGGAGCCTCAGTGAATTCAGAAAGGGTTAAATCATGAGCAGACTGAAAAATTTCAGCGATATGAACTGACATCTCAACAACGCCCTAAGGGATTTTCATCCAATTTGGAACAAACCCAAACTTGGCCTGAATGGATTTCGCAGGTCAAAGTTTACTGCAACCTCATTTTCTGTCAACGCTACATCTCAAGACTGCCTAAAGGGAATTTCTTCAGTCCACTTGGACTCAAGGATGAACTGATTCAATTTTGGAGGTCAAAGGTCACTGCAACCTTGCATATTGTGAGTTCACAGTGACCATATTGTACCTTCTTAGGAGCTTTACCTTGTTTAGAGCAGAGGCATATGACCGCCAGGCTGTAATTTTTGTTTCTTTTTCCTTTTTTGCCTCACTCTCGATATTCTTATTTGTCCCAGATAAATCCCCTTTAACATGATCAATCAATTAACTGCTTACAATGTGCAGCAGACCTGTCACTCAGGCAGTTACAGCTGAGGAGCGACTGTGGTAACATGCTGAGAGAGTCCTCACAAAAATATTGATGCAAGCTTTTATGTGATCAGCAGTGGGCACAGGGCAGACGACTCTGTTTGGGAACAACCAGAACAAACTGGGCTCCACACTGGGAGCGATTGGAACGTTTGGAGCAACCGGATTCAACAGCGGAGCCAGCACGCTGGGCTTTGGAGCTCCACAGCAGCCCGTTGGTGAGCAGCTGGAAACTGACTGTCTGATCCAATCAGAGAGGCTGAATGGCTTCCATAGCTACACTTGCATGATATTAATTTGTGGGAGTTTATGATGATTCTTGTGCAGTTTTTACATGTTTATCAACAATGAGACAGACTTTCCTCAAAGCTTCTTTATCTTGGTTCTTCTAAACATTTTTTCTCTGCAGCATCAGGAACAAACTTCACTTTCATGTCACAGAGGATATAATTGTACCTTTGATCTTCTTTAGCTCCTCCCACTGAGCACAGCTTACACCTGCGTAACTGTTCAATCTCAATTATGTGAGAACTATTCCTTCTCCTTTCTGCTGAACCAGCTGGTGGGAGTTTAAACTCCGACCGATAAAACAAGCCAAAATTGAAAATCTCCCTTGTTCTCCTGTCAAATCAAACGATGTATCTTTGATTGATTTTGCCTGACACCATCAGTTATTGTGCTATGTTTGACCTCTCCCAGGACAGGTGGAGCAGCTTTAAACTGTTTTTCCATATTTCTCCTGCAGCTCTCACAGATCCAAGTGCAGCTGCTGCCCAACAGGCCGTGCTGCAGCAGCAGCTCAGTATTCTGGCGTACTCGCCGTATGGAGACTCGCCACTGTTCAGAAACCAGCTGTCAGACCCCAAGAAGAAGGAGGAGGTAAGACAACTCCAGTATTAGTTTGTCTTCAGTAACTGAAGCAGCTGCTCTTGTTTGTACTTTCTTGACACGTGTTTGTTTTCAGAATGATGACCTACATTACATTAACATTTATCAAAGATGTAAAAATACATTTCAGATTATTCAGTATTCATTCACAACTTCTGTGCTCTGACAGCGTTTGAAACCAACAAATCCCACGGCCCAGAAGGCTCTGACCACACCCACTCACTACAAGCTGACCCCCCGACCTGCGACCAGAGTCCGACCCAAAGCGCTGTCGTCGTCAGGTGCCTCTAAGTCGCAGCTGTTCGACGGCCTCGACGACGACGAACCGTCTCTGACAAACGGAGCCTTCGTACCCAGGTAACCATCTGGTCACCATGGTGACAGTATCTGAATGTGCTTTGTGACATCATCCGGTAACAAACTCACTTATTTATCGCACGGTCATGATAAAACATGTTCAATGAAAAGACATTACTTGAATCATGCGTGAAAGAATGCCACCAACATGAGGATGGAATAACTCGCAGGTTTTCCCACCATTATAACACTGATGAGTTTTTACATATTTCAGTTATTGTTTTGGTTGTGTGGTTTGATTCATTGATAATGTATTTTATTTTGGATTATTTTGTTGTTTTTTCACATTTTCGGATTCTAATGTCTGAATTTAAAACATTTAAAGTTAAATGGTGGTTGATAGTTGCAATTGTGTTAAACTGACAGTAACATTGTTGTTTGTAGTTGTTTCTGGGACAATAAATCATCCAACTAATTGTAGTTATTGTGACAGGACAATCTAAATCAGCAAATTTTAAACAAAGTACACTCAATTGTAATATAATAATTGTAATAAAATCCTACACAACCAGTGTATGATACACCAGACCAGCCAGTATGTTGTGGTGACTGAGTTTGTGTTTCATTTACAGGAAGAGCATCAAGAAACTGGTGCTGAAGAACCTGAACAGCAGTCAGTACAACAGTCCAATCAACAAAGAGACAGACGACCTCGCCTCCCCATCAGAGTACCCACAGAATGGACACAGGTCTGAGCACACACAGACACACACACAGATGCTTCGAACTCAGCAGCACGGTGACATCTGCACTGTGCTGCAGTAAATGTAGATGCTGTCATTCAGCATTTTACAATAAGATAATTCATTTCTTGTCTGAAGAGTCTAGTTCGGAGCTTATCAACTGGCATCCTGTGCACTGTAATTTTTTTTTCTAATTTGATAAAGGGTGACTTCACGAAAGAGACACAAGCCTTCACTTTCTTAACAAACTAACGACAAACACACTTTGAAATATGCAGGATGATTCAAACAGCCCTTTTTATTCTGCAGTCATATGATGGAGGAGGAGGAGCTGAGGGAGGAACCAGGTCCCGGACGGGCAGACGACGACCCGGAGGTCACCCAGTTCTACGTCAACCCTATCGCCAAGCCCATCCCGCAGGGCCGGGTCCAGACCAGCCTGCAGGACACCATCAGTGACCTCAACATGCACAAACAGGCCAGGAATGGACTCGAGGTCAGAAGCAAGAGTTTCTGATGTTCACGTGTCAGTTCAAAAAGCACTTAGCCTGTAACAGTTTGATGAGCAGAGGAAGCTGAGAGGGCAGAGTTGCAACAGTTGACACCCTTATAAATTTGTCTGTGTTTATTTCAGGAGAATATTTGAATATCTTCATTGAGAACAGAATACAAATATCAGTATAGAAAACCTCCAGAAGTGTTCACATATGATCGAAACATTAATAGTCTAGTAGGTTCGACTGTTATGAAAACCTCAAACTTCAGTGCGTTTGTTCAGTGTGCTGATTTTTTTTCTTTTAATTATGATTTTTCCATAGCTGAGCAGTGAAGACGTGTCGGCGTCCCTGGGGGAGGAGTCCCTGCAGGAGGACAGAGAGGAGGAGCAGCAGGAGACCCAACAGGCTCCTCACCCAGCAGGTCAGAAACACTTTGGCATTCCTGTTAGACTACGCAAACTTAAGGCTTCCTTTACCCGAACAATAACACTGAGAGGGCAAAGTATTTATCTTCTAAAAGACCGTGATTTTCTGCTGAGTGGCTGCTGAATGAATGAGATGTTCTTGTTTCTGTTTTTTCAGGCATCGTTCTGAACCGTGTTGGTTATTACACCATCCCCTCGATGGAGGATCTTGCTGACATGGTGGATGAAAATGGAGACTGTGTGGTGGAAAACTTCTCTATTGGCAGGAAAGGTAACGCAAAACTGTCAAGATGTTACTGCTCAGTCCAAACAGGACAGCTCAAAATGTTATGAAAAATGAAGACGAGAAAAATGTCCTGTTCAGCTGCTGGGCCTGAGCTGCTTGTTGTCATGCAACTCTTAATTGGGCAGACGTGTTCTGATTGGTCCTAACAGGCTATGGCTCCATCTTCTTCCCTGGCGAGGTGAACGTGACGGGACTGAACCTCGACGAGATCGTCCACTTCAGACGCAAGGAGGTCATTGTGTACCCAGATGACAAAAACAAGCCGGTGGAGGGGGAGGGGCTAAACAGGTGAGCAACAGGAGCAGGTGAAGCCAGCGACTGCAACGCAAAACGTTTGTGATGGTTAACTTGTCGTTGAGTCATCTGTAGGATAAAATGTTTTATCCCAAGCTGGCCAGTTACATGTTGCTAATCTTGTCTCTGATCCCATCGTAGGCGAGCCGAGGTGACGCTGGACGGCGTGTGGCCGAACGACAAAACAACCTGCACTCAGATCAGGAGCCCCGAGCGTCTGACTGAGATGAACTACGAGGGTCGGCTGGAGAAAGCCTCACGCAAACAGGGAGCTCGATTCCTGGAGTACAGACCTGAGACCGGATCCTGGGTGTTTGAGGTCAGTTACTGCAACTCACACACCTTTCAGAAAAAATAAAACCTCAGCTCATTTACTTCCAGTAAACCCAAAAGTCACCTAAAGTTGTGTTTTTGAAGCTGAGAACACTGTGAATATGGATGTTATTTAAATTAAGATCAATCAGCTTCAGACAATTGCTGCTGCTAAGGTGTAACCGACGCCTCCCTCTCTCTCTCAGGTGGCCCACTTCTCCAAATATGGCCTCCAGGACTCTGACGAAGACGAGGACGTCCCGCTAAAAACCGACCCCAAGAAGCTGAAGACGATGTCGCTTCCTCCTTCCAGGCTGCAGCAGCAACTGCCCCCCTCCCAGCAGCAGGTGGCGCCACAGGCTCAGGTAGAGCAGCCTGCCACCATCTACACTAATCATCATCAGCATCATCCTCACTGACACGTCTGATGATTAAAGGAGCATTTCACTCAAACTTGTGCTTATATTCAGCTGCTTGGTCGTAGCAGAGTGATTCAGCTGCAGCTGCAAAAACATAAAAAGGATTATTATGCTTTCCTCTACAGTGACGGCACTTTCTATCCTTTAAATATTTTCCTAGTTAAATCATTTTCATGCACAATGCTAATCAAAAAGCAAGTGTCTTGATTTTTCCCACAAAAGCTTTACACTTTTCAGAATGGGAAATCTTCATAATGCCGTGTTTTTTTGTGATAAGGAGTTTTTTTTTCGTGCAGCAACCTAATAATGATCCGTTTCTAGCGATTAGTCTACCAGCTTGAAAAGATGAGACAAAAGTTATTTTCTGATGCAGTTCAGTTTATGAGTCTCAACAGGTGTCAGAATGTCATCGGCAAACAGAAAAGTGAACAGAGAGAGAGCTGCAAGTGATCTGAGGTCAGACAGGATTTTACTGATGCACTTTATCACAGGTGTTGTCTGATTCCAGCAGGTTTACAGGAGCCTCTCTTGTAGTTCTGATGTCTTTTAGGTAGGGCTGAAAAATCAGTTGGAATTGTGCAATATACACATCATCAGTTTTTATATGGTAAAATGCGTCACAACTTACTAAAGTTCTCAGTCCAGACAAGAAGGGAGCATTCTGGTTTGTTACAGACCTCAGTAAAGAAAAAGGATTTGAATATGTTTTTTAACATGAGAAATGATGCTGCAAAGGCTGCCTTTCCTGCTACGATATCTATCATTATAATCACTATAAGACTACAAAATATTTACGCTGTTATTTTTATTTTGACTTACAAAAGTTAATGTCATGAAAGTAAAAACAAATCCCTGTTTGAACAGAGATTGTAGAAAGATAGACGGCACAGAAAACTGCAACAGAAAATATAGACGGTGTTTCTGTGATATGAGATCAATCATTCCGCCACTACATGTCTGTACTGCAGCAGTACAATAATCCAAAACAGATCACTTTACAGAACATGTTGGGAGTCTTGTGGCTGCTTCATTTTGGTCAAATTGTTCCTCGGGTTAAACCCACGGCTGCAAGGAAAAGATTAGTTCTCCGTACCAATTAAAATGTAGAAAATAATCATTAGCATTGAACTGAACAGGGCTCCTTCAAATGCCATGATTGGAAGAATTCAAGGATAATCAGTTTACTGTGATATAAAACCGAGAAATGCAACAAATCTTCACATTTAACAGGTTGGAAGATGTAAATTTCACGTTATGTTGATTAAAAATTCCTTAAAGTAATCGATTACTGGACCACCAGTTTAAGCTTAAATTGGAACCACACATCCATCTGTTACATCAAACATCAGTTCTGGTTTCTGCAGTCGAGCCAGGACGAGAATTCAGCCTTTGATTCACTTCCGTCATGTTAAGGACAGGAGAGGAAAATTAACTTTAGTTGTTCAGCAGACAGAAGAATTTACTGTTTTCTCTCGTCATAGTTCTGAATTCTGTCTACACATCTGACGTTGTGTTGCTGCCAGCTGTTCTGTTGCAGATCTGATGCTGTTTTACGATCATAACATGAATATTGAGGGAATTAATTTTATCAAAAGGATGAAAGTCTCAGAGCTAATAGTTCAGCTCTGCGTCTCTGCAGAATGAACAAAGGAAACAGTTTATAACTGGATCTGTTTTTATCATCCATCAGATATTTGCTGTGAGTCCAGCAGCTCAGATTTCACCGCTGCTTCAGCTTTAACTTGAACAGAGAAAAAGAAGAAATATTTTCACTATTTAGGAAACTAATGAGGTGTTTTATAATGAGGTTTGTGCATGAGTTCATACAAAGAATGTCTGTGTTGGTGTTATTTTATTAGTACATTTTAACAGGCTTATATCCTGTCCAAAGTTGGTGGATTATATTAGACTCTAACATGCTTCAAGATGTGTGACGTAAACTGTACTTATTTTCATTTTTCAAGAAAAACTAATAAAGTTAATAAAGAAGATGATTTAATCTTTGGTCTGTTAAGTTTCTGTGAAGAGCTTTGTGGTTGATAACAGGATGAAATCTGAGCCGGTGGGAGAGTTTCAGCATAAACAGTATCTTGCTGAACTTTTAGATTATTAGTTGTTTAAAGTGTGAAATGTGAATTTTTACTCTGGATCAAAACATGTATCTAAACATACATCCAGATATCAGAGGAGGGTTTATACACCGACCTCCATCAACCATCAGCAAACATTCGGACTGATGAGACTCTTGTAGCCCTGAACACAGTCAGAGCATCTGTGGGTTGATGCAGGTCAAGCAGATATTAATTTAATGTTTGTTATGTGTTAAATAAGTTGTTATTTTGCAAAGAACAAGCCACAAAGGGTTAATAATTGAATGAAATAATGAGTCACTGATGATAATTAATAAACTGTCAGGTTTATTTTTGTCTGTGACACTGAAATGACTCATAACGAAGCAGATTGTTCGTCACTCACTCTGACTGTGTGTGCGCGTGTGTGTGTGTTCAGTCCACCGTTGTCGTGGATCTTCCAGGTGGTATGGCGGAGCTGGACAGCGACATGGCCGACATCACCCAGAGCTTCCCGACAGAGAGCATGCTGGGAGGAGAGGAGGACGGTGAGCTGCTGGCGGGAGAGATGGACACATCAGGCGGGAAGCTCGGAGGTTTGATCTCTGCGGAGCACGACGGCATCTCTGCGTCCAGCCACATGGCGTCCTCGCTGGGGATCAACCCGCACACCCTCCAGGTAGAGCCGCGGCTCTCGTCCACAGACAGGAAATTCATCACTTCGCCACACTGCCATCGGAATAAAATTATCAAATCTTCTCCCATTTTGTCGACAGATCATGAAGGCATCTTTGTTTGCGGAGGATGAGGAAGAGAGCGAGATGTTTCAGGATCACGGAGCAATGAAGGTCGCCCCTGATGTCTCATCTCCCCGCATCATCCTGCCAGGAACCCAGAGCCGACCGTCCGGTAGGAAACACAAGCCTCCTTTAACTTCCCCACCCAGAATCATCCTGCAGGTCCAGGGATCGAATCAACAACCCTCCAGTCAAAAAACATCTCCTGCTCTAACGTTGTGTGACCAGCCAACTTAAAAATAAAAGTCAATTTATTTTTTGGCAGTTGAACACTTTAAATGTTACGATGCAGCAGTAAGAAATGTTTAGTTTTCATTATGTAAATTAATAAAGCGCTCAACAGATGATACTGTGAGCATCCTGTTAAAATGTCTGCTGCTGTTTATAAACTGGTTGGAAAATGTCCTCACAGTGTAATGCCTACGCTTTAATGTTGTTGTGGTTAATCCACTAACATCAACAGTTCCAACCAACAATCAAAAAACGGAAAGATATGAAAATATTCTTGTTAACTAAAATACTTATGGATCAGCAATGTTTCGGATTGATACATTTTGCTATAATTCAGTCCTTCAATTTGTTGTTTGTGCAGATGAGAATGAGAACATGACCAACATTTCTTCTCTTCGACAACAACTACAGCACAAGTGTTTGATTTATCCAGCAAAGTTAAACCACATGAAAAGTAATCAGGATGAGCATGTTTTTTGTCTGGAACCAAAAGAAAAATTTCTCTTCAAGCAAACATGTTATTAACATGTTATATTATTGTAAATAAACGTTATGACAGAATGAATATTCACAAAACAAATCTCTTTCTCTTTCTTTTAGTGGGAGGTCTCCTTCAGGCTCGTTTTACCTCTGGACTCCTTTCTCAGCTGTCAGATTCTCCTCGCCCTCCTCCGTCCCGAGGGTCTCCAGCAGCTGTTGAATCCCCTCGTCAGTTACACTGGGCTGGACCAGGCCCATCGTCCTTCGTGCTGCCCCCTCGCGGTCCAGAGCCTTCGATCAGGACGGTTGGCGTGCGGCGGCTGGGCGGCCCTGTCCCCCTCAAAGAGTCGGTGACTCAGGGGAAGGTTGGTACTGATTTAGTTCTGAATTGCCCTCAGATGTTTCTCTGGGCAGTTTACTCTGACCTAAATCATGACACAAAATGAAAAAGAAACCAAGATAATTCATGTTGTGTTGTTGTTGTTTTGTAGGGGAGTTTGTTGATGGATGCTGGACTGTTTGTGGGTCGTTCTTTTCGGGTCGGGTGGGGTCCCGGCTGGACGCTGGCACACTGTGGCCAGCGTCTGACCTCGCCGATGGGCAAACAGCTCGAGCAACAAGAGCTGATGGCCAAAACTGACTTCAGCTTCCCACCAAAACCTGCCAGGAGCAAACCGTAAGACACAGACCTGTCCTTTAAAAAAACAGAATCCAACAGTTATTCTGAGCAACTGATGTGTAAATATGAAGCAAGAAAAAGATTCTGTAAAGACACAAAACCAAAAAATATCAATTGCAGTAAATGAAATGGGCTTTAAATTAATGTTAAGTTGTCTCCTCCTGCAGACTGATGGACAGCTCCTATAAGGTGACGTTGGAGCAGCTGGTGGGTCTGGAGGCTCCAGCAGTGAAGACCAGTGAGGAAGAGGAGGAGGATGAGAGCCAGGCGGTGCTGCAGCGCCCCCTGGAGATCTGTCTGAAGCACAGCACCGTCAACACAACAGACGACTCCGCCTGCCCTCTGGTTCGACCACAGACCGGCGTGGCGGCGCTGCACGAATACGCTGAGTGGATCACTGAACTGAACGACAAGCAGGGCGACGCAGACCGTGAGTTAGACAAGTTAGAAACTAGTTCATGTACGTAATGATAAATGGTTTGAATTTCATGTGAAAATAATGTTTCTTCAGAATTCCTGGATTTTTTGTTTTTTATTTAGTACTGTTGTGTGTGTTGGACATATTTTGAGTAAAACTCTTAAAATTAACACTTAAATAACTCTGTCAGCTTCTTCTGATCCTCCATCCTGCAACATATTCTCTTAATGTTTAGTTTTAATAGTTAAAATTAGTCTCGACTCGAGGTTACCCTGTATACTACCAGTTCTTAACAGACACATGGCCAAACACATTCTAAACAACGAACCAGCATGTATTTTCTTGGGAATCAGGAGCAGATTTTGACCCATCTCTCTCTCTCTCTCCTTCAGCCCTACTGGGTTACTGGTCTGAGGTCTGGACATTGTGTGAGGCCTTGTGGGGCCGGTTGAGCCCCGCAGATCAGGAGCCCGATGTTGAGTTGCCCAGCGAGTATGAGCAGCAGCTGGAGAGGAGACGGACCTTCTCGGACTGGCTGTCCCGCGGAGCCACCTCCAGGGTGGATGAGGAGGTGGCGCTGGCGGGGAAGGGCAGCCACACGGAGGCCATCTTTAGCTACCTGACTGGCAACTGCATCAGTGAGGCATGTCGACTGGCTCAGAAGGAAGGTGAGATTTATAACGGAACAAGGAGAGGGGAGCTGGTTCAAACATTTTTTATAAATTCAGCACAAGGAAATGTCAAAGCTAGACAGTGGATAGTCCAGATACGAGATTAAACTAATACAAATGAATTAAATGGGTTAAATGTACTAATTAACTGACCGATAAGTCATATAAGCTATGCTAAGTACATTTTTTCAACTTCACTTGATGCTTTGAGAAGCAGCACAAGTTCGAGATGCTACATGTTAAACAGACAAACATGAGGCGGTTAGTTAGCAAAATGTTTCATTAACTGTTAAAACTACCAACTAACATCCAGCTGTCTGTCCTCAGGAGACCACCGTCTGTCCCTGCTGCTGTCTCAGGCCATCGGCTCTCAGTACTGCCGGGAACTGCTCGCGCTTCAGCTCGCTGACTGGAACTGCATGCAGACCGACTGCTACCTGCCCGAGGAGCGACTGCGCATCTTCGCGCTGCTCGCCGGGAAACCTGTAAGACAACTTGTCCAGAAGAAACGCTTTTACTGGCTCAGAGATTCACTTTGTTGAGATTCACTACACAAGTTTGTTGTAGTTTGATGGTGACAGTGTTTCCTGTCTGTTCCTGCAGGTGTGGCAGTCGACAGACTCTGTGGTGAACGTCTGCTCCGAGTTGGACTGGAAACGCTCCGTGGCCGTCCATCTCTGGTTCATGTTGCCTCCGACTGCCTCGGTGGCTGACGCCCTCGCCAAATATGAAGCTGCCTTCCAGGTGAGCTGCTGCCTGTCAAACTGCAGTCACATGATGGTTTTACTGTGTTGTTTCACACTGTTGACCGTCCTGCCGTCCACTAAACATCATTATTTCTGTCCTGCAGGGCTCATGTGAGGGGGGAAAGTATGCCTGCGCCCCCCTTCCTCCATACATGGAGGCGGAGCAGCTGGACGAGGAGGAGGAGGAGGAGTCTAACCGGCCACTGCACGACCTCTGCTTCCACCTGCTCAAACTCTACAGTGACAGGTAAACTAGCCTCATCATCACTCACCTGAACAGTGGAACAGTGTTCATATGAATGAGGGTATGAGATACATTATATTATTATTATTGTTATTATTGTCATTATTGTTATTATTATTATTGTTATTATTACTGTTATTGTTGTTGTTAACAACAGATTTGTGTTTTCCTGAACTGGATTAAAATTCAGAATGATGAAGAAACCCAACATGAATTTATAACAGACGCTCATCTCGTCTGCAGCATCAGATTTAAATTCTCCTTTCAGCCTAAACTGGTTTGAAGTTTCAGGTCAGCATATAACATATCAGTACATTTCGAAATCTGATGGGTCAGCACAAAAGATCTCAAACAGGTGAAAACTTCTCAGAAATATTCTGAGAAAGACAAAAATACAGCTCCAGCATTTTTTTTTAAATGAGCTCGATACAGCTTCTTACAAGACTTCTAACAGCAGCCATGGTGGAAAATCTGATCTCAGAGCTGCTCAAACTGCAGAACGTCTGACCATCAACTGATCTTCAACACCAAAGATGACGTGACTGAGGACATCTCTCAGACATCATCAGGGTTACGATGATGAGGGATAAACAGTTGTCTCTGTGTCGTCATGCAGACATTACAGCCTGCAGCAGCTGTTGGACCCGCTGACCGTCACCTGGGAGCGGCTGGATTACCGTCTGAGCTGGCACCTGTGGGGCGTCCTGCAGGCGTTGCACTACAGCCACCTGAGCGCCTCGCGGCAGGGACTCCTCCACACCAGCTACGCCGCACAGCTGGAGAGCGCCGGGCTGTGGCACATGGCCATCTTCATCCTGCTGCACATCCCCGACCACAGGTACGTTTTAAATCTTCAAACTTGATTTTCTTTCACCTTTCAACACCTGTATATTCTACATTTGTTGAATTATAATTTGGATTAAATCCTAAATGTGTCTGCTGATGCATGAAGCATAATTATCACTTGATTGTCAAAGTGTAAAAAAATGATTGTGAAGTATACAGACTGTAACCAGAAGAATGTCGGTTTAATATGAGCGTCAGTTGTAGTGAGAATGTTCCAACAGTAGGCTGCAGCAGTGAGATTCAGTCTCATCTTCTTCACGTCCCTCTTTCTCTGATTCTTCATAATTTTGTACTTGTTTCATCGTCTTTAACTCTTATTAGCCTCTGTTGTCTCCTCTCGTCCTCTCTGACAATAAAGCTATCTTCATTCTTCTTCACTGTGATGTTTTTGTGTCTTCAGTCAGCGGGAGAGAGCGGTGAGGGAGATGCTGACCCTCCACTGCCCCCTGCAGGAGACAGACGAGTCGGTCCGGCGGGAGCGCTTCCTGACCGAGAGGCTGCTCATCCCGGAGCGGTGGATCCACGAGGCCAAGGCTACCCGAGCCCGCCGCGACGGTGACAGACACCAGGAGGCGCTGCACCTCTACCGGGCCGGATACTGGAGCCAGTGTCACCGGCTGCTGATCCAACACCTGGCCTCAGGTCTGCATATCTGAGGGACTCTGGTTTAATGAACAATACAAAAAAAAAGATCAGTTTGAACTGGTTTTCAGTTTCATGTTCATATGGATCAGTGTCGTGTTTCTAACGGTCAGGAGACGCACCTGAACTCAGTTTGCAGGAAGTTTTTCTTGTGATGAAAAAAACTTGTGTTGAAGAGAAAAGTGTCTGTTTTCTAATTCAGTTGAATTTATGGAATCTGTCATCTGTGTAATCCCTCTGTAGACTGCATCATCAACGACAACCATGACTACCTGCTGGAGTTCCTGGAGGGGCTCGCGATCCCTGAACACAGCGCCACCATCCAGGACTGGGACACTGCAGGGAGGGTTTACCTGGACTACATCCGAGTCATCAAGACTCTGCAGGATATCCAGCAGGTACAGACACCATCGCTGTTTCTAAATGGCTTCAAATATAAACGTTATTCTTAATTTGAGTTGTCAAAGCGTCACAGGCAAAACAGACTTTTATATTTGTTTCTGTGGTGCTCTAATGTGCAAAGTGATGAACACAAACCTGTGATAAGACTGAGGAGTAGTTAAGTTTTAAGTCCACCGCTGGCTGACGTGTTGGCATGCTGCTAATGCAACACTTCCTGAAGCTGCCTTCAAGCTAAGGAAATAAAAGTTGATGGCATTTATTGTGAAGTTGAAGCAGGAAGTGTTGAGTAGTCACCGAGTACTTCAGGTTAGTAAGGTTATAACTGCTGATTTTTTTAATCATTTAAAAGAACAGAAATAAAGTTTGAATATGACAAGATGGCAGCCGTACACTTCAGATTAATTACTTGAATAAAGGCAACAAAACTATAAAATAAGTTGTTCCTTCAAAAAGGAACTTAATTTAAAGCTCAGAACTGTTGACAGCAAAATGTACTTCAACAACAAAGCTACTTTTACACTAAAGCAGAATGAATTCTGTATAAGATCTAAATTGATCCTGTGTTTTATATGGAAAACTTGAATCTGTAAACTAACTACAGCTGTACAATAGATATAGGACAATAAAAAGTACAATATATAAGTATAATGTGACATAAAATAAAATGGTCGATATCTGATGTTTGTGTCCTCGCTGACAGATGGACAACGCTGGTTACGAGCTGGAGCGTCTTCACACCGACGTGACGTCTCTCTGCAGCAGAATCGAGCTGCTGCCCTGCAGCACCGCCAGAGACCGCCTCGCCCAATCAGGTAACAGCACGACTGCTTCATGTTCATCAAGTTTAACCAGTGACGACACGCTGACGTCCAGCAACAACAGCAGCTGGATTCACTCACACATCTGTCCTCTGATTGGCTGACATCAGATTTAAGACTCATGTCAGTGTGAGATTATGTTAAACTCTCTGTCCTCAGTTGATCTGACGGCTTTTTGAAAACAGACCAGATGTAGATCATCTGAAAAAAGTGCCACAACGTGAGGCTGCAGTGTCTGAAGTGATGGAATATGAGTTGATGATGAGAAGGTGATATGACGGCGAGTATTTGCCCTCAGAGGAGGTTCTGCAGGTCTAGTGTGATTTTTGAAGACAGGAAGGATTCAGCGGACTGAATCGAGTTCACTCACTTGAGGGAACACAGAAGAAGAGTTTCTGTTGAGACTTCCTGCCTCACAGTGACGGCAGGAAGTCGTCATTTGTTTGCAGATCAGTAGTTCAGGTAGGTGAGTGAAGTCAGCACTTGTTGGATGAGAATGAAAACCTGCAGAAGTTTCCAAGACACACAACCTAACAAAGCTCCGCCCCCACCCCGGCCCCCTCCCTCCCTCCCTCCTTGCAGAAATGGCGAAGCGTGTGGCCAACATCCTGCGTGTGGTGCTGAGCCTGCAGCAGGGCGACGCAGCATCCGACTCCCTCAGCATCCCGCTCACCCAGCTGGCGCCGCACATCACCCGCCTGCCAATGCCGGAGGACTACACGCTGGAGGAGCTGCGAGGACTCATGCAGTCGTACCTGCGGCAGCTCATCGTCAGCCAATGAGAGCGCACGTTGTCCGGTGTTTGAGACTTCAGATGCTCAAACATCCCAAAACTCTGATGCAGAAAAAGGAGCGAAAAAGAAAGTCTGTCGTCTTCAACCGAGGAGGAGAACAGTTTGAGAACTTTATCCTGGAGTTTATTCACTTTGAGCTTCTGCAGCGCCTTCAGTTTGTCCAGAAAA
Source organism: Diplodus puntazzo (assembly GCA_963678695.2). Classification (NCBI taxonomy): domain Eukaryota; kingdom Metazoa; phylum Chordata; class Actinopteri; order Spariformes; family Sparidae; genus Diplodus; species Diplodus puntazzo. The sequence goes on along the minus strand of OZ023167.1, from coordinate 30,931,452 downwards.
CAGCAGAGAGCTTCGATACCCCATTCCTCATTGTGTGTGTGTGCCTGTGTCTGTGTGTGTGTGTGTGTGTGTGTGTGTGTGTGTGTGTGTGTGTGTGTGTGTGTTCATTCAGAGGAGCATTTTAAAATGAAACAACAGTCAATGTAATGACTCTTAAATTGAAACTCCTGACCAGTGAATTTTTATTTACAACAGTCTACAAATCTCACATTCTGAACGTCACAGTCGAACGTTTAAAAACATGTTTTACTGGTTTCGGCCAGCGGTTCCCAACCTCAGGGTCCAGACGCCCAACAACACACCTGTATGGGGTTGTTAAACAAATTATCCTTGATTTCTCAGATTCTATGTTTATGATTTGGGATTACTTTCCCCCAAAACATATTAAAAACATTCAGAGAAACTGTGTACTTTGTGGCGAAAACCAAATATCTCAAACTTGATCTGATCATAACTGACTGGTTCCATCTTAAAGGTGTCACAAGATATTTAAATGTATTTTTGGTTTGAATTACATTTGCAGGGATTCGTCCTCAAACGTCTTGTTCTGTCCACATCTCAGATATTCAGTTTTACTATCACAGAGAAAGGAAACCAGAAAATACATCTGTCAGACTCACCAATCACTGTCTTCCTCCAGAATCACCGTCCCTACTTTTTAAATAGTTGGCAACTAATCGATTAACCGACTGAGCATTGCAGCTCCAGTTTCTCCTCATTTCTGTTCAGTATGAAAATCAGTCACTGTGTTTTATAGGGTCCATTATTTTATATCAATGTAAAAAAAACACTGACGTAGTAATCATTCAACTGTAAACATGTGAGATGAAACAAAGAGAATCAAGACAGATTAAAGTCTCCACAGCCTGCAGATCTTCTGTTCACGACTCAGCTCTCATTTATTTTGACACAGATTGGAACCAAGATTCAAGAGCAGAACTTAAAGGAAACTAAAGGCTGACGTCAGACAGCAGGAAGAACATCTAAAATATGAAGCATGTTGAGTTTGTAGACACACTGGTGCGGTCCCTCTTGATCACTTCGTGACCTGAAGAGGTCGAACTGAAAGTATATTCACACTGAGTCATTTCTGTTCCGTCGTTGTTTATCATTCTGAAATGCTCCCTGAAAACAGAATTATTTCCATCTTTAGCAGTTTCTTTCTGTTTGAATAGCGTCTTTGACACTGTGCATGTGAGTGTTTAAATGTGACCCTCAGTCACTCGTTTGATCTCCGACCCCAAAGAAAGCTCCAAGATGTTGATGAGCTCTGACAAAAAGAGGTTGGAGGGCAAAAATCCTCTCCGACTGCTTGTTTTTCAGTTAAAGATTTGGATTTAATAAGCAAATAAAAGCAGCCGTTAGCTTAGCATAGTGTGACTGTAGCATCTGTTCATCTGTCGATATGTGAATAAAGACGATTATCTTAATATTAAAGACGAGCGGTGATGTCGTACAAACGGGTTCGATGTGCACAAAGTTTAATTTTTGGAGACGACTCAGAGGAAAGCTCAACATGCAAAGTGTAAAATGCCTAATGGTCTATTTTTGTAGGTTTCTTGTTTTTCTGTTTGGTTTGAATGTAAAATCAGAAGAGTGTGTGTGTGTGTGTGCGCGTGTGTGTGCACGTAAACCAGAGATAAACAACAAACAAACAAACAAGCGTGTTATTTTTTATTAGCACTTCATCAGAGTTGGTGAAGAGTTTCCTTCCAAAACGAGCTGCCAACCAGAGATTTCGCTGCATGTAATTATATAAATATTGTATATTTTTGGAAAATCAAACAGGGAATATCAGGTCATTTTTATCCTCCACCTTTAATTATTCATAAATTGGATGCAAAGAGTTTTGGAATGAAACCCTTCACTGATCGATCGATGGATTGATGGATCATCTTTCTTTTGTCCTGTAGAGTAACTGTCCGCTTGCCAAGAATGTTTTTTTTTTTCCCTTCAAAATAAAATCAGTTTAGTTGTTTTTCGACAAACAGGGAGCTCTATATGATGTCTGTTATTTCTCCTGTTGAACAGAAACTGTGTGTGCGTGCGTGTGTGTATGTGTGTGTTTGTGTGCATGTTTCTGGATGATTTTGTTGATATTTTTTAATAAAGTCAAGTAGAAATAAAGTTGTTTTTTCATGTGTTTTCTTTTCAGCAAGAAAAGATGATTTCTCAATAACTATTAAACGTTTTGTGCTGCTTAATTTAGGAAACAAGGAAGTTCAGCTTGTTGCTAGAATTCGTATTAGGACAGTAGGTGGACATTTATTTTTCTTTCTAAACTTGGTAGAGTGTAAACCTCCGCCAAGGCTCAACAGCCCCTTTTAATTCAATGAAGCCTAATTTATCATTAATAAAACATTTGAATCCGCTAGATCCAAACTCATAGTTGCTCCAAGTCAAGCCGTACTCACTCAGAGATTTCAGCCACCTAGACACCTGATTTCCTTCCTGAAGATCCAGTGCGTTCTGGATCACTCAGCCCGTCACCTGTTGTGGAAACTGAAGTTTTCAGCCAGGTCCCAAAATTTACAGAAAATCTGAAAAGCAATCTCAATCGCCGTCATCGTTCTCTGCGTTCTTTAGATACCGCGGTAACAAACAGTTCCTGTTATAGTTTCTCTGGTTCCACGAACCTCGATCAAAAAGACCTCAGCAGTCAGAGCAGGTTACCCACCACAGATCGCTTTTTATTCAGTGACAAGTCAAACAACAGAAATGGAGAGGACACACAGTCAAGACAACACCCAACAAATACATGAATGCTTTTTCTACAGTTTTTCACAATCGTTTGAACACGTTTCCTGAAACTAAAACTCAGCTTCTCTTAACTTTATTTCAGAAAACTACACAGACGGCAGTTAAATGTTCTTTCAAGCCTGATTCGATCCACTGAAACATTTATCATGAGTATCTCCTACTAGTGTCATTTAAACTCCAATATGTTTCTACTGTGCACCTTTTTTAAATGTAACTTTTATTCCTTACGAACTGACATCAGTTTAACAGTCTGAGTGAAAATCTTTGGAACAGATTTGTCCCACTGCTTTTATGACAGCATGGACTCCACAAGTTTGCACAGAACCTGATGAATGATTGGTTTTCAATCATGGTCTTCAAGTGCCCCTATAAATGTTCACTGTTACACATATCCCAACACCACTTACTTATTTTGAATAATGCAATAATAATGAAATCATTAGTTTAATCTTTATCACAGAGGAATTGTGCCGAGAGTACGTCAGTCTGGACTTTTTTGATAGATGAGCTTTGATTTCCAGTTTTTGTGCGTTCACAACGGAGAAAATCTGTGATGTTTGTAACTTTATTTAAAACCTCCAGGCGAGCGCTCTTCTAACTGGCCTTCTTGATTCCTGCAGTTTTCTTTGTCCCGGGCTGGACAGCAGCACTCTGAGCCTGCAGGAGGACAGATTGAGATTCATAGTGAGACCAGCTGAGAGGTACAGAACAAAACTCACCCAGATAAAATGGTGGAATAGTCCACAGGTCTCAGAGTGGGCGTGTTAAGGACGCACAACAGGAGGTTTTACAACATTTTCAAACAGGAAATAAACAATAAAAATTTAGATCGTAGTGAAAATGTGCTGATGGGTGAGATGTGTCCATCTCAGCCCTGAAAACAGTCTGAGACGTGCAAACCTCAGAATATATACAGCTCAACACTTTGGGTCGGCGCGTCTGATGATCAGTTGACTCTTTCTCCAGAAAGTTGCATTTTCTTGCTTTATAAAATAAGAGATTTAATGTCTCAGTAACAGATTGGTTATGGAACATAGACTCAATGTTTTTATTTAACAGGTATTTATTTAAAATGTTTTGGTCAACTCTGTTGGTTGATTAGGACGATACGTCTTTTAAATTAAAACATATTTCAGCTTCAGAACAACAGAGACGACCTGCAGCTACCTTGGAGGTTTTGATGGATCCGTTCGAATCTTGCTTCCCGGTCTTCTTCGGTTTGGGCTTCACAGATCCAGCAGGATCCGCCTGAACAAACCAGAAACACAACATTTTAAAATAATCAGATATATCGTGTACATTGATGATGATCCCTCCATTGACGATCTGCGTTGTTTAAAGTACTGATGGAGATCCTGTTGTAGAAAATGGGACACCTCAGGGAAGTGTGTCCACTCCTCAAATCTGAAGATTAAGACTGATGTTCACGATAATAAACAAAAACACTTTTTTAACATGTTGGCTCCAGTAGAATCTTCCTACCGTGGAGGTTTTGGTGGATCCAGCTGGTTTCTGGGACAAATCTTGCTTCTGTGTCTTCCGCTGTTTGGGCTTCAGAGGTTCAACAGGATCAGCCTGAATAAACCAGAGACACCAGATTTATACACTATTAGAAAGAACATTTCCAAGTTATTAATTGTTCAAATATTGGAGACGATTTGATTCTTTTCTACAAAAACATCACATCCTTGATGAAGACAGAAGTTCTCTCAGGGTTGTTTGTTTAGTTTTAACGGACTGTGATTAACGTTTATGTTCATGGACTCAAAGCTCCGGAGAAAGATGGAAAGAGCTAAATCAAAATATTCTTTACTATTGATTATTTAAATCTGGTAACTGGAGTTTGAGTTAATCTTTAAAATCTTTGTTTTTATATACTTTGATTAAATTAATGGGCATATTGATATTATTTCATAATTGTCATATGAGACTCCAGATCAGGATGGACCGACTATCAGGGCTGATGTTCAGCATCTTTCTGCTTCTTGGTGTCAGTGATCTTTCTGTCAGATTGCAGATAAAATAAACAACTTTAAAAATGTGTTATTTGATAACTCAAGTCATTGAATAAATGCAGTGGAGAGGAAGTATAAAGTAAAAATAAAGAAAAGAAAAATAAATACAAGTATCTAAAAATGTAATTGTGTAAATTAAATTGAGGTTAATTTCATCACTGGTTGTTCAAAGTTTTGACAAATATTTAATTTTTACTGCAAACTAATATTGGCTCTAAATATCAGTTATCTGTCTCTTTGGTTCCTCACAGTCGGTATAAGTGATGAAAAATTACTGTCTGTCAAACCCCAATACTTACAACCACTTAGTAATGATATCCAGACTATTAATGATGGTGATCATGGATCGTGGATGTATCAGTAGGACAGTATAATAGGAAATCAAACACTTTCCTGACATGTTGGCTCCAGTAGAATCTTCCTACCGTGGAGGTTTTGGTGGATCCAGCTGGATTCTGGGACAAATCTTGCTTCTGTGTCTTCCTCTGTTTGGGCTTCACAGGTTCAACAGGATCAGCCTGAATAAACCAGAGACAACATTAAAAATAATGAGATATATTGTGTCCATTGTTGATGACCTTTAAACAACGCAGTTCGTCAGTGGATGGTTTTACTTTTAAAGTACTGACGGAGATCCTGTTGTAGAAAATGGGACACCTCAGGGAAGTGTGTTCAGTCCTCAAATCTTCTGATTAAGACTGATGTTAACGATAATAAACAAACAAAGCTGACTGTAGAGGAAATCAAACACTTTCCTGACATGTTGGCTCCAGTAGAATCTTCCTACCGTGGAGGTTTTGGTGGATCCAGCTGGTTTCTGGGACAAATCTTGCTTCTGAGTCATCTTCCGTTTGAGCTTCACAGATCCAACAGGATCAGCCTGAACAAACCAGAGAGCTGTTAAGACTCACAGACGGATTAAAGCTGCATCTGTCACTCACTTCTGGTGTCACGCCTTGTTGTTGTTCTTCCTGGAACCAATTACAGTTTTGTAATGTAATGTAATGTAATTTGTAATCATGTGGATGAATTTTAGCCATATCCATCGACTCCTAGGTGTTCAACAGACGACTCAAAAAGAAACCGGAGGAAAGTGTTTTAATTCTCTCGTCAGGTGTCCCGTCTTCATCAGTGTCAGGTTGTTCGACCTCAGGTGTGATTAAGCCGTGCTGACTTTAAAACTGGGTTCTGAGTTACTGTATGTAATATGTTTATCTTTATTTTATGAGGCTTGCTCTTGTGCTGCTACTTATTTCCCTCTGTACTGCTGTGTTACCTGCAAACAGCGGGGGAACATTACTTTATTTATCTTTATCTTTCACTGCCACCTCTCAGATTTCCTTCTGGATACAAAAGAAGAAGGTAAAGAAATGTAAATTCTAATTAATATGATAATAATAAAGAAAAGAATAAGACTGTGTGTAAAGTGTTTTTTAATAATCTCATCTGGTTTCTTTCACTCACCTTTTCAGGTTTGCAGCTCTTCTTTTGACCTTTAAGAGAAGAAACAAACGTGGGTGTGTTGATGGTCTTCAGGTGAAACTGTTTCTGTGAGTCGAGTTTAATGTAAAAGATTTTAGTGTTCAGCTGATGAGTCATGATTACAGAACAGACTGCAGGTGACTACTGTAAAAACAACTTTATTCTCAGAATGACGACTTTCTCTCCTCAGTGTGTCCTTAATACCGTCACAGTAAAACTGAACAGACACACTCGTGATGTGTTCACTGCCCTGTCAGATTTCTGAAGAGGTTCAGTGTGTTTAACTCACCAGCTGCAGCTTTGCTTGCCGCCTCTGAAAAAGATGTTTTAAAAGGTTAAACACAGGAATTTAAAGTGTCTGACATGTCGAGTCTAAAAACCATAGTCAGCACTTTTATCGTTAAGTTTAAAAAAAAAAAAGTTTAAAGTTTAAACTAAATTCCCAGATAAAAACTAAACTAAAACTACTTAATCACTTGTTAAACTAGTTAAAACTGAAAAACTAAATTAAGATAAAAACTTCTGAAATATAATGAAAATGAAATGAAAACTAATGAAACTATAATAACCCTGACACACACACACACACACACACGCCATTCTTCATTGTTTGAGTTGTTCTCTGAATGGCAATAAATTTGGTTATTTTTGAAAGTAATTCTGGGACTGCATTTTTCTTTACTTTTTCGTACTTGGTGTAGGTCTTGAATTTAGTTCAAAATGGTCTTAAAAATGATTAAATTTGACTTGTTCAAACCTGCAGAAACCCTGTAACATATTCACACATCACAATTGGCTACAACAGAGAGTGTCTGACATGTGGAGTCTAAATAAAACCATAGTCAGCACTTTTATCGTTAAGTTTCTGGCCCTGATGAAACAAACTCACCCTTTTTTTTCTGCTGTTGTTTCTTCAGTTTGTCCACAAAGGGTCGCAGCTTGTCCTGGACTGCAGCGTCCATCCTCGGTATCTGCTTCATTTCTCTTTCTACCACAGTGATGGACCCTTCAGTCCCGAAGTACTGGATGATGATCTGAGGGATCTCCTCTCTCACCTTACCGCTCTTCACACCCTGGGGGATTTTGTCCAGATCGAACAGCATCTTCTTGAACTGTGACTCGGTCAGTTGCTCCAGGATGGAGGTCAGGGCTGTTTTCCACCTGGTCTCTAAAGCCTTTAATGACATCTGCAACACAAATTAAACACAGAAATCTGACGGAGTGAAGAAACACTGATGGATTAACCAGATAAATACTCAAGTAAAGTCTTTAAAAAACACTTACCGTCACTTTCTTTACAGATCTTTTGTTCTTCTGTGTCCTCAGGAGCGTTTTTGTTTTTATGGCGGGAAGATTCAGTTGTCTTCCGGGGTGGAGGACAGGTAACAGACTCCAACCTAAAATATCTCACCGACATGTTTGCAGCTCTCTTTATCTTGATTATATTTTTTCTTAATATGTGGACAGATTTTTCATCATCAAACATTTAATTTTTTCTACCTTTGAATGTTAATCTTCTGAATATCCAGTTTCACAGTTCACAGTCACCCCTCCTTTCAACAATGGTTTAGCCCGCTCTGCCTCACCACAAGTCAACACAACAATGAACCACAGTTGCTTTCAGTTTCAGTTATTGTGAAGTCATTACGAGGGCAGACTGTCTTCTGTACCATACTGTAAAAATACACTGTTAATAGTACTTAATTAAAAATGGAGGTGAAGTGTTTTTTTTATACAGATTGGCCTATTGTACACACTATAAAGGAGCCACACACTTTATATATTTTATTTACATTATTGAATTATTTTTACTGATGCATTCACATGTACGCAGGCAGCAGCATGTTGTTGTTGTGGCTCGTCTCTTTTCTTTCCCTTTATTTCACACAGAACAGTCACAGTGAAAAGAACGACTCGCTCTCTTATGGTGACGGATGGACAAAAGAGAATGTCGTTTTAAAAGAGTTGTATATAATATTCGTCATCCAGATATAAGAATTACAAACAAATTACACACATACACACCCTTCAAAAGCAACATGACAATAGTCCCCCAAAAAGTTATAAACCAACGATGTTTTAACCCAAATAGTGTGAAAAGTGTAACTTCAATGTGCTCTGTGTATTGTTTAAGCAGAAAAAAGAACAGAAGAGCTGCAAAAACCCGTTTGTGTTGCTTCAGAACCTCAAGATGGATCTCTGAGACTCGGCCACCGCCGTCCGTGTATGAATGTATGTATGAATTACTGTAAGTCACTTTGGATTAAAATGTAAATGTACTAGAGTCTCCTGTGCTGTCTGAACATGACATGAGGGATTCAATGCATCAGGTTCAATCTGTAAATCATTCATACAGGTAAAAGGTAAAGTTATGGATAATATCAGATACATTAAGACACACAACACAGAACTTTGAACTGAAAGGAACATCATTTAAAAAAAACAAAGAAAAAGAACATTATTTATAAAAAACTATTAACACTAGGGGGCGACAAAGATCCGCACTAAAGTTCTTGTCACAGGACGAGATGTGAAAGTTTTAAATGCTTTTTGTTTCTGAGTGTTATTTTAACAAATGTGTTTGAACTGGTTGCTATAACAACACGTTTCTGTAAATTTATGTTGTTGGCATTTAGCCATTATTGTTATTATTATTATTATTATTATTATTATTATTATTATTATTATTATTATTAGCTTTATCATGATATCATGTTGGGTTTTTTTTCTTATGTTATTTTCCAGGAGACCAAACAACAACCTTCACTTGTAGCTCAGCTTCGTGGAGCTTAAGCCCTTTAACTTTAGTTAAAAACTGTTTTCAGTCACACGACAAGGTCGATAAAGTAGCACATAGACAAACAGAACAATCAACACATTCAACATCATTTATTATTTCACTGAAGCAGCTGTGAGTTTTTTAATTCTACCTCCTTGTATTACTGCGTCTGCTGACATTGGAATGATTTCAAGGAGCTTTTCGTTTATATCACCCTCCAGTTTGAAGTCAAAAGCCTTTGCCAGAAGTCGAGAAGCCACAACACACCTGTGCATCCCGTCTTTGAAAACTGCGTCCAGGTGAGTCTCCGTCTTTGTGGCTTTTGCAATTCCTTCGATTTCAATTCTCTCACTCTGGCTGCCACTTTGAACCTGTGTAGAGATCAACAGTCACAGTTCAGGAGATGATTAAAAACACTTAAAGTCACTACAGTGATTTAACAGTTGCCAGCTCATAAACTTTGCAGTGAGGAGGTCGTATCAAAGACCATCAGACACATGGTTGGTGCCTGACAGATGAGGCACATGTTGTTATCTTCCTTTTCAACACATTTTTTACAGGCTTAGGATGCTCAACCCCCCCCCCAAAATGACATACGTGTCAAAAGTGTTGCAAATAAAAATATCTGATTATGGGTCTTACGATTGGGTTTGGCAAGATGGCTCAACAGCGCCCCCCCAAAAATTTCCCCACAGTAACCACAACGGTACATTTCTACCAGATATACAGAATTCTGAAGGCGCCTCACATTTAGATTCACAAAAAACCTCTTGCTGCTGCTCTCACCAAACAGGAACATTTTGTTGCCAGTTACCTCGTGGAGTATTAGTTTGATCAGCTTCACATTCGGTTGGCTCATTGTAAACACTTCAACAATGTAAAGTTATTAAACTGTTGTGTTGGCTGTGTGCTGAATAATGACTTTTCACTATGAAACAGGACGTTGTTGCAACTTAATTACACAATGTTAAAGTGAAACTCTCGCCAAAATGCAACCTAGGGTCTTTTTGTGAATGTACCCGAGTTAAACGTTCGTTTAAAAGCATGATTATGACGAAAGCGCCACTTTTAAGATTGACCGTATTTTTGTTTTCTGGTCAAAATCATTTTCAATGGGAGTGCGCGGGGCAAATTCTATATGAGCATCGAAATCGCTACTTTTAAAACAGTAAGAAGGCTCGACACAACATGAAACTTTGCTCGTAGTATCACCAGGGTCTCTACATTTGAACACGAGCATTGAGAACATTGTTTGTGTACCCAGAGTTACTAAAAAGAACGTTTTTGAACAACTCACGTTTGCAGTAGCTTCTTCCTCTAACCGTCGCCATGGCAGCCCAGAAGTGTCGATCTCAGAATGTGACGTAACCTGGAGGACAGTTGATACTACGAGCAAAGTTTCATCTTAAAAGTGTCTCTTTCGTCGTAATTATGCTTTTACACGAAGGTTTGACTCATATACATTTACAAAAAAACCTAGGTTGCATTTTGGCGAGAGTTTCACTTTAAGACTGATGTTAATGATAATAAACAAACAAAGCTGACTGGAGAGGAAATCAAACACTTTTCTAACATGTTGGCTCCAGTAGAATCTTCCTACCGTGGAGGTTTTGGTGGATCCAGCTGGTTTCTGGGACAAATCTTGCTTCTGTGTCCTCCTCTGTTTGGGCTTCACAGGGTCAACAGGATCAGGTTCAACAGGATCAGCCTGAACAAACCAGAGACACCAGATTTAAACACTATTAGAAAGAACATTTCCAAGTTATTAATTATTCAAATATTGGAGACGATTTGATTCTTTTCTACAAAAACATCACAACTTTGATGAAGACAGAACTTCTCTCAGGGTTGTTGGTTTAGTTTTAACGGACTGTGATTAACGTTTATGTTCATGGACTCTGGAAAACTTGAGATTTCACTCAAAGCTCCGGGGAAAGATGGAAAGAGCTAAATCAAAATATTCTTTACTATTGATTATTTAATTCTGGTAACTGGAGTTTGAGTTAATCTTTAAAATCTTTGTTTTTATATACTTTGATTAAATTAATGGGCATATTGATATTATATCATAATTGTCATATGAGACTCCAGATCAGGATGGACCGACTATCAGGCCTGATGTTCAGCATCTTTCTGCTTCTTGGTGTCAGTGATCTCTCTGTCAGATTGCAGATAAAATAAACAACTTTAAAAACGTGTTATTTGATAACTCAAGTCATTGAATAAATGCAGTGGAGAGGAAGTATAAAGTATCAGGAAAAGAAAAATATTCAACGATAATAAACAAACAAAGCTGACTGGAGAGGAAATCAAACACTTTTCTAACATGTTGGCTCAAGTAGAATCTTCCTACCGTGGAAGTTTTGGTGGATCCAGCTGGATTCTGGGACAAATCTTGCTTCTGTGTCTTCCGCTGTTTGGGCTTCAGAGGTTCAACAGGATCAGCCTGAACAAACCAGAGACAACTTTTAAAAATAATGAGATGTATCGTGTTCATTGATGACGACCTTTAAACAACGCGGGTTTGTCAAAGGAGGGTTTTACTTTTAAAGTACTGACAGAGATCCTGTTGTAGAAAATGGGACACCTCAGGGAAGTGTGTTCGGTCCTCAAATCTTCTGATTAAGACTGATGTTAATGATGATAAACAAACAAAGCTGACTGGAGAGGAAATCAAACACTTTTCTAACATGTTGGCTCCAGTAGAATCTTCTTACCGTGGAAGTTTTGGTGGAGTCAGCTGGTTTCCGGGACAAATCTTGCTTCTGTGTCTTCCTCTGTTTGGGCTTCACAGGTTCAACAGGATCAGTTTCAACAGGATCAGCCTGAACAAACCAGAGACAACATTAAAAATAATGAGATATATCGTGTCCATTGATGATGATCTTTAAACAACGCAGTTCATCAGTGGAGGATTTTACTTTTAAAGTACTGACGGAGATCCTGTTGTAGAAAATGGGACACCTCAGGGAAGTGTGTTTGGTCCTCAAATCTTCTGATTAAGACTGATGTTAACGATAATAAACAAACAAAGCTGACTGGAGAGGAAATCAAACACTTTTCTGACACGTTGGCGCCAGTAGAAAAATTACTGTCTGTAAGTTTATCTGTAAAGTATCTATTTTATTAACTGATGACCTTTAACACTCACTTCAAACTGGAGGTTTTTAAAGTATTGACAGAGATCCTCTCCAGAACAGAGGCGGTCTGCTGCGACCTTGGAGGTTTTGGTGGATCCAGCTGGTTTCTGGGACAAATCTTGCTTTTGTGTCTTCCTCTGTTTGGGCTTCACAGGTTCAACAGGATCAGGTTCAACAGGATCAGCCTGAACAAACCAGAGACAACATTAAAATAGGGAGATATATTGCGTTCATGGATGATGACCTTCAAACAACGCAGTTCGTCAGTGGAGGGTTTTACTTTTATAGTACTGACGGAGATCCTGTTGTAGAAAATGGGATACCCCAGGGAAGTGTGTTCAGTCCTCAGATCTTCTGATTAAGACTGATGTTAACAATAATAAACAAACAAAGCTGACTGGAGAGGAAATCAAACACTTTTCTAACATGTTGGCTCCAGTAGAATCTTCCTACCGTGGAGGTTTTGGTGGATCCAGCTGGTTTTTGGGACAAATCTTGCTTCTGTGTCTTCCGCTGTTTGGGCTTCACAGGTTCAACAGGATCAGCCTGAATAAACCAGAGACAACATTTAAAAATAATGAGATATATCATGTCCATTGATGATGACCTTTAAACAACGCAGTTTGTCAATGGCGGGTTTTACTTTTAAAGCACTGTTGTAGAAAATGGGGCACCTCAGAGAAGTGTGTTCGGTCCTCAAATCTTCTGATTAAGACTGATGTTAATGATGATAAACAAACAAAGCTGACTGGAGAGGAAATCAAACACTTTTCTAACATGTTGGCTCCAGTAGAATCTTCTTACCGTGGAAGTTTTGGTGGAGTCAGCTGGTTTCTGGGACAAATCTTGCTTCTGTGTCTTCCTCTGTTTGGGCTTCACAGGTTCAACAGGATCAGGTTCAACAGGATCAGCCTGAACAAACCAGAGACAACATTAAAAATAATGAGATATATCGTGTCCATTGATGATGACCTTTAAACAACGCAGTTCATCAGTGGAGGATTTTACTTTTAAAGTACTGACGGAGATCCTGTTGTAGAAATAGGACACCTCAGGGAAGTGTGTTTGGTCCTCAAATCTTCTGATTAAGACTGATGTTAACGATAATAAACAAACAAAGCTGACTGGAGAGGAAATCAAACACTTTTCTGACACGTTGGCTCCAGTAGAAAAATTACTGTCTGTAAGTTTATCTGTAAAGTATCTATTTTATTAACTGATGACCTTTAACACTCACTTCAAACTGGAGGTTTTTAAAGTATTGACAGAGATCCTCTCCAGAACAGAGGCGGTCTGCTGCGACCTTGGAGGTTTTGGTGGATCCAGCTGGTTTCTGGGACAAATCTTGCTTTTGTGTCTTCCTCTGTTTGGGCTTCACAGGTTCAACAGGATCAGGTTCAACAGGATCAGCCTGAACAAACCAGAGACAACATTAAAATAGGGAGATATATTGTGTTCATGGATGATGACCTTCAAACAACGCAGTTCGTCAGTGGAGGGTTTTACTTTTATAGTACTGATGGAGATCCTGTTGTAGAAAATGGGATACCTCAGGGAAGTGTGTTCAGTCCTCAGATCTTCTGATTAAGACTGATGTTAACAATAATAAACAAACAAAGCTGACTGGAGAGGAAATCAAACACTTTTCTAACATGTTGGCTCCAGTAGAATCTTCCTACCGTGGAGGTTTTGGTGGATCCAGCTGGTTTTTGGGACAAATCTTGCTTCTGTGTCTTCCGCTGTTTGGGCTTCACAGGTTCAACAGGATCAGCCTGAATAAACCAGAGACAACATTTAAAAATAATGAGATATATCGTGTCCATTAATGACGACCTTTAAACAACGCAGTTTGTCAATGGCTGGTTTTACTTTTAAAGCACTGTTGTAGAAAATGGGGCACCTCAGAGAAGTGTGTTCGGTCCTCAAATCTTCTGATTAAGACTGATGTTAACAATAATAAACATAGCTGACTAGTGAGGAAATCTGACACTTTTCTAACATGTTGGCTCCAGTAGAATCTTCCTACCGTGGAGGTTTTGGTGGATCCAGCTGGTTTCATGGACAGATCTTGGTTCTGTGTCTTCCGCTGTTTGGGCTTCGAAGATTCAACAGGAGCAGGTTCAACAGAATCAGCCTGAACAAACCAGAGACACAAGATTGAAAAATAATGAGATGTATCGTGTTCATTGATGATGACCTTTAAACAACGTAGGTTTGTCATTGGATAGTTTTACTTTTAAAGTACTGATGGAGAAAATGGGACACCTCAGGGAAGTGTGTTCGGTCCTCAAATCTTCTGATTAAGACGGAAAAATTGGGAGAAGTAATCACGCGGATGAATTTTAGCCATATGTATCTACTCCTAGGTGTGCAATAGACAACTAAAAAAGAAACCCGGGGGAAAGTGTTTTAATTCTCTTGTCAGGTGTCCTGTTTTCATTAGTTTCACATTTCAGGTTAAACGACCTCAGGTGTGATTAAACCTGACATATTGACTTTAAAGTAGAGTACTGAGTTACTGTATAGTATGTTTATCTTTATTCTAATAGTTTTATGTTGAGACTTACTCTTGTGCTGCTACTTATTTCCCTCTGTACTGCTGTGTTACCCGCAAATTTCTCCCAAGGTTGATCAATAAAGGAACATCTTTATTAGGGTCCGAGCAGGGAAACCTGCAAGGTCCCTATTGTTTTTGTAGTGACGACTTTTTGGTCCCAAATGATCACATTTTTCACTACCTCAACATACCCCAAAACTCACCAAACTTGGAATATACGTCACTCCTGCAGAAAAAATTCATAATCTACTGTTGTCCTCAATTTCCACCACTAGGTGGCGCTATAATCAAGGAGAGTGTGTTTTGGCTTATAACTCCCATATACTTTGTCGCACATTAAAAAAACTTATATCCACGCGTTCAGTGAATTGTGCTGAATCTCGCGATATAGGCCACAAAATCTTGGCCGATGACCACTAGGCGGCGCTGTTTGAATTGAACTAGTTTATATCTCCACATCGGTTGGTTGGATTAAGACAAAACGTGGAACAATTTTTGCCAATGCCCTCCTGAGGACAACTGACAAAACTGTTACCAATCCGCCACTAGGTGGCGCTCTGGTGGCAGTCTAATTGAATATTAGGCACTGTGCCCACACCATAACTATTATGGCAATGAAATTCATAGGGCTGGTATAGACTGGCCCCTGTAACTCACACTTCAAAAATGACCAGCAGGTGGCGCTATTTTCAAGGCAAAATGTTTTTGCCCAATAACATTTTTAAACCTTATGTCTATGTGTTCCCTAAATTCGGCTGAATTGTGTGATGTAGGCCACGCCAACTGTCTATTCGCAGAATCGCCAAAAATAAAAAACGTACTTTTTCCAACTCCTCCTTGGCCATTTCACCGATTTGCACCACACTTGGCAAGTAACATCTGTGGACAAAACTTATCAAAAGCTTTCACCTACGTCACACCTGGTGGCGCGGTCCTTTTTGATGCCTTGCCATAAAACCATGAAGTCATTATAATTTCCACATACAATTTGCCATCTACTCCAAATTGTGCAAACATGTAGAGGGTGTTGCCCTGAATACGTCTACGCGGCACAGCCCGACAGCAGCAGGCCCTGAGTGTGGACTGCAAGGATCCGTTCATTGCTGCTTGAAGCTTTAATTTATCTGTATCTTTCACTGCCGCCTCTCAGATTACAGATGTTTTACTTCTGGATACAAAAGGAGAAGGCAAAGAAACGTAAATTCTAATTAATATAATAATAATAGAGAAAAGAATAAGACTGTGTGTAAAGTGTTTTTTAATAATCTCATCTGGTTTCTTTCACTCACCTTTTCAGGTTTGCAGCTCTTCTGTTGACCTTTAAGAGAAGAAACAAATGTGGGTGTGTTGATGGTCTTCAGGTGAAACTGTTTCTGTGAGTCAAGTTTAATGTAAAAGATTTTAGTGTTCAGCTGATGAGTCATGATTACATAACAGACTGCAGATATGACTACTGTTACGACTGTAAACGACTTTATTCTCAGAATGACGACTTTCTTTCCACAGTGTGTCCTTAATACTCTGTCACAGTAATACTGAACAGACACACTTGTGATGTGTTTACTGCCCTGTCAGATTTCTGAAGTGGTTCAGTGTGTTTTGACTCACCAGCTGCAGCTTTGCTTGCCGCCTCTGGAAAAGATGTTTTAAAAAGGTTAAACAGGAATTGAAAGTGTATCTAACCACAAAACTGCCACTTGAGGTAATTTGAAAATTTGAAGTCATTTCCAACGTGCCGTTGTGCAAAAGATGATGTCTGCCAGGGCGTGTGTGTGTACCGTTTATTTTATGCAAAAAAAAAAATTTACATAAAACCGGCTATGCTGAATGACTAAACTGAATCCAACAATAAATATAACAGAAAACCAAAAACACTAACGTTATGATATGACAGAAAAACATCTCGGACGAACACACACACAAACATGCACAACACAACATACACGCATACACAACATAACACAGGGTTTCCGCGGGGTCTTCAAAAGTCTTCAAAAGTCTATAATTTGACAATTTCAATTTTAGGCCTTAAAAAGTCTTAAGTACGTCCATATTTTGCATATAGGTCTTATATTACATTTAGTCAGGTCTTAAATATGTACGTTCATTTACTGCTACCGTCGTCGCCTTTTTTTTGTTTTTGTTTTGGGGAAATGTGTTGTGGGAAAGTTCTGTGTGTTGTACTTCTTTCTGAAGTATCCAGGAACGCAAGTGGCATTTCGTCAACAGCCCGGTCGGAAGGTTTCGTTGTACACTTTGCCAGTTCTGGAAGGACTTTGACAGCGGAATCTGCTACAACTGTGGGAAAGTGTAAATTTAACAAGTGTTGGCTTGAACAACTAAAATTCAGCTGGTTAAAAGTCGTACCTCATAATGAATCTGAAGCGCAGTGTACGCTCTGCAGGAGGACCCTCAGCTTGGGTACACTCAGTGTGAAAGTGCTGGTGTCACACACAAAATCGTAAAAACACCAGTTAGCTCCTAAAAGTCTGCAGTGAAGTCACGCTATCACACCCTTCTGTACGCCTTTGTCACCAGTTCACAGTCCAGGGTCATCCAGTTCTGCTCGACCCGAACTCTGCACCGCCTCTTCTGTCTCGCAGCCAAGTGACATTCAAATCTTTGGCTCAACTCTGATGTTGAAAGCGGAGGTGCTTTAGATTTTGAACACCGTTGCTAAAAATTCTGGCAACAGATTTGGGTGTAAATATTTGTGCCCCTCTCTCCTCCAGTTTGATGTGAGGGGAGGTCTGTGACAACCCGTCCTGTGCTTTCCGTTCCTGCAGCCTCTCGTCTTCCACTGTTGAATAAACTGAGTGTATCTTCTCTCTCACACACACACCAGGGTTATTATAGTTAACTAAACTAAATTAAACCAAATTCCCAGATAAAAACTAAACTAAAACTACTTAATCACTTGTTAAACTAATTAAAACTAAACTGAAATAAAAAAAAACTGAAAAACAAAATTAAGATAAAAACTTCTGAAATATAATGAAAATGAAATGAAAACTAATGAAACTATAATAACCCTGACACACACACACACACACACACACACGCCATTCTTCATTGTTTGAGTTGTTCTCTGAATGGCAATAAATTTGGTTATTTTTGAAAGTAATTCTGGGACTGCATTTTTCTTTACTTTTTCGTACTTGGTGTAGGTCTTGAATTTAGTTCAAAATGGTCTTAAAAATGATTAAATTTGACTTGTTCAAACCTGCAGAAACCCTGTAACATATTCACACATCACAATTGGCTACAACAGAGAGTGTCTGACATGTGGAGTCTATATAAAACCATAGTCAGCACTTTTATCGTTAAGTTTCTGGCCCTGATGAAACAAACTCACCCTTTTTTTTCTGCTGTTGTTTCTTCAGTTTGTCCACAAAGGGTCGCAGCTTGTCCTGGACTGCAGCGTCCATCCTCGGTATCTGCTTCATTTCTCTTTCTACCACAGTGATGGACCCTTCAGTCCCGAAGTACTGGATGATGATCTGAGGGATCTCCTCTCTCACCTTACCGCTCTTCACACCCTGGGGGATTTTGTCCAGATCGAACAGCATCTTCTTGAACTCTGGCTCGGTCAGTTGCTCCAGGATGGAGGTCAGGGCTGTTTTCCACCTGGTCTCTAAAGCCTTTAATGGCATCTGCAACACAAATTAAACACAGAAATCTGACGGAGTGAAGAAACACTGATGGATTAACCAGATAAATACTCAAGTAAAGTCTTTAAAAACCACTTACCGTCACTTTCTTTACAGATCTTTTGTTGTTTTGTGTCCTCAGGAGCGTTTTTGTTTTTATGGCGGGAAGATTCAGTTGTCTTCCGGGGTGGAGGACAGGTAACAGACTCCAACCTAAAATATCTCACCGACATGTTTGCAGCTCTCTTTATCTTGATTATATATATATATATATTAAAATTTAACAGATTGTCATCATCAAACATCTATTTTTTCTACCCTTGATTGTTAATCCTCTTAATATCCAGTTTCACAGTTCAAAGTCACCCCTCCGTTAGCAATGGTTTTGCCTGCTCCGCCTCACCACAAGTCAACACAACAATGAATCACAGTTCAGTTTCAGTTATTGTGAAGTCATTACGAGAGCAGACTGTCTTCTGCACCATACTGTAAAAATACACTGTTAAATGTACTAAATTTAAAATGAAGTTTTTTATACAGATTGGCCTATTGTACACACTATAAAGGAGCCACACTCTTTATATATTTTATTTACATTATTGAATTATTTTTACTGATGCATTCACATGTACGCAGGCAGCAGCATGTTGTTGTTGTGGCTCGTCTCTTTTCTTTCCCTTTATTTCACACAGAACAGTCAGTGAAGAGAACGACTCGCTCTCTTATGGTGACAGATGGACAAAAGAAAATGTCATTTAAAAAAAATTATATTTAATTCATCATACAGATATAAAAATTACAAAACAAACTTACACACATACACACCCTTCAAAAGCAACATGACAATAGTCCCCCAAAAAAGTTATAAACCAACGATGTTTTAACCCAAACAGTGTGAAGAGTGTAACTTCAATGTGCTCTGTGTATTGTTTAAGCAGAAAAAAGAACAGAAGAGCTGAAGAACCTGAAGAATTTTCTCTTGTTTAAATCACTTCAACAAAATTACAGAGAGCACAAAAACCAACAAAAAACAAAAACCTGTTTGTGTTGCTTCAGAACCTCAAGATGGATCTCTGAGACTCGGCCACTGTAAATCATTCATACAGGTGAAATGTAAAGTTATGGATAATATCAGATACATCAAGACACCCAACGCAGAACTTTGAACTGAAGGGAACATCAACACTAGGGGGCGACAAAGATCGGTACTAAAGTTCTTATCACAGGACGAGATGTGAAAGTTTTAATTGCTTTTTGTTTCTGAGTGTTATTTTAACAAATGTGTTTGAACTGGTTGCTATAACAACACGTTTCTGTAGATTTACATTGTTGGCATTTAACCATTATATTAATAAGAAGCTTTATCATGATATCATGTTGGGTTTCTTCTTATGTTGCTTTCCAGGAGAACAAACAACAACCTTCACTTGTAGCTCAACTTTATGGAGCTTAAGCCATTTAACTTTAGTTAAAAACTGTTTTCAGTCACACGACGAGGTCGATAAAGTAGCACAAAGACAAACCGAACAATCAACAAATTCAACATTTTCCATGATGACGCATCAATTCTTAAAAAAGTGAACATAATAAAAAGTATAAAGTATATTGTTGATTTCAACACGTTTACATGTAAAAGTACTCAACATAAATCTGCACAGACATTTTCATTAACATAATGTAAATGTTGCACCCGTATGTTTGACACAGAACAAACATTAATACATTTTCAAAGAAGTAAAAGCAAGAAGAGATTTGTCACAAAACTTTTTACTGAAACACAAACAGTTACATTATTAACATCATTAATTATATCACTGGAGCGGCCTTGAGTTCTTTAATTTGACCTCCCTGTATTACTGCGTCTGCTGACATTGGAATGATTTCAAGGAGCTTTTCTTTTATATCACCCTCCAGTTTGAAGTCAAAAGCCTTTGCCAGAAGTCGAGAAGGCACAACACACCTGTGCATCCTGCTTCTGAAAAATGCGTCCAGGTGAGTGTCCTTCTTTGTGGCTTTTGCGATTCCTTCAATCTTAATTCTCTCACTCTGGCTGCCACTTTGAACCTGTGTACAGATCAACAGTCACGGTTCAGGAGATGATTAAGAATACCTTTAAAGTCATTCAGTTTTTCACAGATTAAAAAAACAATTTGTTTGGTAAGGATGTGGCTCCATTAGTGCTGCACTGAATGTTTTCACCAGTCTGACTTTCAGATCAGGTATCATGTGATCAACAACTTTGTCTTAGTTTCAGTTCAATTTAGAAAACGGCTGGTCTGTGTATCATCTGTTCATTCGAAGTCGATTTTTAACTCACCTTTGTAATGGTTCCTTTAACAGTCACGCGGATGCCAGCTGATAGTTTGGCATCAGCAATGGAGTAATCTGGACTCTTGGGATAAATGAGCTCCCGAGCTTCCGTCTCGAGCTTGTCTGGAACTTGAACAGGTTTTCTCTTCTTTGAGAATTTACTCTGTGCGCGAAGCTTAACAAAACCTTTCTCATCTTTGGTTAGCTTTCTGAACATGTAGGTCTTCTCTTCCATGATTTGTTTATAGAACAGTTTTCCATACACCATCAATTTAATGCTGGCTGTCTCATCGGCGACTGCCAGATAAAAAAAATACTTTTTTATATTTTCTTTGGTTCGATAACTGCGCACACCTGATTTCTGAATAACTTTCCCTACAATGCCATCAGTGTCAAGGAGTGCACTGCTGGTCTTCAGCTCACGGATGGATTTCTTCTGCATACAAACAAGAGACAGAAATCACAAAGAAACATCAACACAAACATTCAGGTTGTGAGCAGTGAAAGAAAAAGAAAACCACTCACCCAACGGTCCGTGTTCCTCTCCTGGAAAACAAACGTTTCATTGATGCTCAGTTCTCAATAACGTGGGAACAAACATGAACACATGAAACATGTTACACCTGCATCATTCTCATCATTCCACATCGTCAGCTACACAGTCAGAGGCATCGTGTGTTTGAAATATTTAGATTATATATCCTTTAAATATGCGTGTAAGAGTGCATGCAAGGGGATTAATTCAGCAATAAACTAACAGGTTAATTTAAAAACTCCTACCTTGACAGGTTGGCTGCTCTTTGGATCTGTAAAAGGAGAAACAAACATCAGTCAGTGTTTCTGGGTGATGTTCTGAATCAGCGTGTGATACAGTAGAGTATTAAAGCTGAGCTGAAATCAGCTTTAATACTCTACAACCCACAAGCTGATTCAGAAAACTGGTTTGTTAACGAACTGGCTGGTCATTTGACTGATCGTGATCTCAGATATTAACTTGAGTACCTTTTATTATTACTGGTAGATGTTATGGATAAAGCTACAAAAGTGAGACCCAGGTTGACATTAATCAGAGTTTTCCATTGTTAAATATCTCATTTTATAAAACAAACAAGTGTAAAGAGATGTAGGACCAGATCTTACAGCTGGTGAAACCTTCGTACCTTCTGCAGGCTTTTTTTTCTTCTCCACTGGATCAAATTTCCTCTTCTTCCCTGAAAACAAAACATAAAAATGTAAATATATATAAATGTAAACATACAGATTGGATACTATACCAAAAGTTGTAGTTTCAGTAGAGATGACACTAAAACAAAGAAACAGGAAAGCTGATTTTCAACAAGCTTAGTTTCACTACAGCGTTGGTAGTAGATGCAACTGAACAATGCTAAAATTCTAATCTCTTTAAATCCAGTGACATGTTTTATATGTTGTGCATTATGGTTGTTGTAGGTTTTCTGTCTTTGGAGAATTCTACAGCCATTCATCTCTGTTCTCTCCGGTCATGACGTGCCAATTTCAAACACATTTGTGTGTTTCTGCTGCAGAGACGAACCAGTTTTATGCACGAGCCAGCAGTGAAATACTTCTGAGTGATGTGGTCTGTTAACCCACCTGCTGGAGGATCGTCTTCCTTCTCCACTGGATCACATTTTCTCTTCTTTCCTGTAAAATAGATTTGACACTAAATGTAAGTTTAGTTCCCGAGACACCCACTGTCCACTCAGTGTCCATGCTTCAGGGGGCGAATACTTAATAACTTATTTGGGTTCAATATTTATATTTATTGTTTAGATATTGTTTTACATCTTGACATTAGAGTATTTATACATCCTCCACCCGTGATCAAATGAAACATTTGTAAAGTCCAATATTTTAAAACTCTTATTGTATGAACTCACCTTTTCTCCCTTTTTCATTTTTGTTCCTCAGTCCTTCAACAAAGGGGCCCAACAGTTCCTGCATCTTAGGATCCTTCCTCGGTATCTCTTCCATGATATCATGTATTGCAGAAATTGATTTGTCGTGTCCGTAGCGCTCAATTATTTTTTGGGCCATCGTTGCTTCAGATCTGCCTTTCTTCTGACCTCCAGGTATTTTGTCCAAATATTCCATCGTCTCTCTGTACTGTTTGTTGTCCAGCTCCTCAAGGATTTTAGTCAGAGTTGCTTTCCACTTTTTCTCTGCAGTATCCGACATCTCTGTCACACAGAAACATGACAGAACAGAAACATGAGAGACAGTTCCTGCTGTTTTTATGATGTGAACACCCTCAAGTTAAAGATGGAGTTCATCACATTATCGTTGTCATCTTGATTTATTCTCAGCTAACAGTCAGCTGTTTTTACTGTAAACACATGTTGTGCTGTTTTCTAACTGTAAATGTGCAATTAAGCACAGTACTGTATGCAACTGAACAATGCTAAAATTCTCATCTCTTTAAATCCTCCCAGTGACATGTTTTACATCATCTGGTGGATTTTAGGGCTGTTTGATCAACCACAGAGAGCTGCCAGGTTGTCTCACCAAACTCTGATCAAACTGTCTAAACTAGGTTGTGCAGAAAAAACTATAAACCTAGACGGTGTGACTACAACTGCCTACTTCTGCCTTAAATGTTTTCAGAAACATACTTTGGTGTTTTGCTTAGATACAGTAGAGAAAAATGTGTGTCGGAAGTCAACCTCATATTGTTTCTGTGCTGTGAAAACAGAGGCTGAAAAATCTCTGATTGAACTGTAAAATTGCTGATATTAACCACGATCCAGTTCGTTGGCTTTTTTTGTTTCTGTTGTTTGTTAGCAGCCAGCCAACTACGAGCCAAAAACAAGCACCGCCATCTATCAGTGGATGTTTACTTTTTGGTCCGGTGCAGTGTATTCTGGTTGTTGTAGGTTTTCTATCTTTGGGGCAGAAGGGAATACTACAGCCCTTTATCTCTGTTCATCACACTACTATCAAACACATTTGTGTGTTTCTGCTGCAGAGACGAACCAGTTTTATGCACGAGCCGGCAGTGAAATACTTCTGAGTGATGTGGTCTGTTAACCCACCTGCTGGAGGATCGTCTTCCTTCTCCTCTGGATCACATTTTCTCTTCTTTCCTGTAAAATAGATTTGACACTAAAGCGGCAAGTGTCCATGCTTCACTTTGACAGTGTGAACAGTTTAATAGCTTCACAGCTGTTTCCTGCAGCCAGAGATGTCTCTGCTAAATAAAACCTGAAGGGGGCGTATACTTAATCACTTATTTGGGTTCAATATTTATATTTATTGTTTAGATATTGGTTTACATCTTGACACTAGACTATTTATACATCCTCCACCCGTGATCAAATGAAACATTTATGAAGTCCAATATTTTAAAACTCTTATTGTATGAACTCACCTTTTCTCCCTTTTTCATTTTTGTTCCTCAGTTCTTCGACAAAGGGGCCCAACAGTTCCTGCATCTTAGGATCCTTCCTCGGTATCTCTTCCATGATTTTGTGTATTGCAGAAATTGATTCATCATGTCCGTAGCGCTCAATTATTTTTTGGGCCATCGCTGCTAAAGATCTGCCTTTCTTCTGACCTTTAGGGATTTTGTCCAAATATTCCATTGTCTTCCTGTACTGTTTGTTGTCCAGCTCCTCCAGGATTTTAGTCAGAGTTGGTTTCCACTTTTTCTCTGAAGTATCCGACATCTCTGTCACACAGAAACATGACAGAACAGAAACATGAGAGACAGTTCCTGCTGTTTTTATGATGTGAACACCCTCAAATTAAAGATGGAGGTTATGGGATTATCGTTGTCGTCTTGATTTATTCTCAGCTAACAGTCGGCTGTATTTACTGTGCTGTTGCTCTGACCTTAAATGTGAAGTACAGTACTTGACTAAATGTATTTAGTTAGAAGTTACAGTTAAGCTTTTTGTATACTTCACTATGTCCTCATTACTTTTTAAATATTTTTCCTTGTTGTGAGTGATTCAAGTCAACAAACAAGTCAGTACCAGCAACGACTAGCAGACCTGAGACTGTTGTACATGAACGAGTACAGACAAGATAAGAGACGCCAACAATAAACTGTCTCCTCCTTCAACCTTTAATATGATCTTAGTCCAGCTAACAGCTAACAGGGAGCTAGCATCAGCCACCATTCAAACCGGAGAACAAAGAACAAAGAAATCATCTTCTCAAAGTCTGTTCGATGTTCAAGCACAACTATTAGTTTGATCATTAAAGTTACACAGGTTTTATCTCACAGTGGATTCATTCAAAAGAAACACGTCTTAAATGAATACTTAGAATAGTATTTATTAATAATTCATACTCACTTCGTCAACAGCTTGTTTACATCCGACACCTGAAGGCTATTTGTGAGTCTCTCAGTCAGAGGCGGGAACAGGAAACATGGCACATACCAACTTATATCATGTCAGCGACCCGCCTGCCGTTCTGGTTATCAACAATACATTTAAAAATATATACGACGACAGTTTTTTTATCACCATAGATTTGATTTTTTCCAACTTTGATGGTTAATCGTCATTACATCCAGTTTCAGCTCACGAGTCACCCCTCCAGTGAACAATAGTTCGGCCCACTCCTTCCCGCCCAAATCTGGGTGGAACCCAGCGCCATAGAGAGACAGAGTTGCAACACTCTTTGATGTCCCTGCCAGGACGGTCACGTGGTTCATGTAAGCCCCAATAGTTGCAAAACACATGCTGGCTGTCATAGTCAGTTCTTTGATAGGACAGACAGCAGCAATCGCGTTATTGAACGGTAAATATATATATAAAAAAAAAAAAAACACACACCCAAGTACTTGTTCAGCTGTTATTGCACTTTTGTTAATGTCAGTTTTGCATTTTGAGAGGCAGGTTGACAATGAAAAGCTGTATATTACTCAGATAAGTTTTACATTTTTGGAGGGAAAAGCTTAGTGTTCATGTTAAACTTTTCTTTTCCACATCATTCATCCGATGATAGACGTCTCATGATTTTCATTTTAGGGCAACTGGGCCATATTATTGATTCCCATGATTTGGCTTATAAATTCCGATTCAGCTATTAGCTTATCTTCATGGTAGCACTAAGAGGTCTGCCGTGGTCCGTTCAGCATCCACCGAGCAGCGAGCTCACTTCTGATGAGAGTGGCCAAGCCAAGGACCACAACGTGAAACATGATCATGTTAACACTAAGAATAAAATTTTAAGATTAAGCCATACACATATTATCAAAACTATTACAGAATAAAAACTAATTTACGCTTGTATGCTTGGGTCTATAGTTTAGTGCAGAGCTATTTCTCTGTGACTCTGGGTTAGTGCAGAGAGTAAGAGTAACGTTAGCTGCTAAGCAATGTTTCAGGAATTGATGCCATCAAGCATTAGCAAGTATTGCTAGGCTCGTTGTTCACTACAGCCAAGTAAACACGGAACAGTACAAAAAAAATTAAGTACAGCTAACACGTCACATAATGAAAAGTTAGTGTATCCCAAAATTCAATGAAATATAAAATGAAATATTTATCACAAACACCCCCTTATTTATCCTCCTTGAACCGGCACTTTATCGTGGTGGAGGGGTTTGAGCACCTGAGTGATCCTAGGAGCTATGTTGTCCAGGGCTTAATGCCCCTGGTAGGGTCTCCCAAGGCAAACAGGTCCTAGATGATGGCCCCTAATGACAGATCAAACATCAAGGATGTTCACGTCGCCCGGATTGGCGTCACCGGGGTCCCACCCTGGAGCCAGGCCTGGGGTTGGGGCTTGCAGTCGAGCGCCTGGCGGTCTGGTCTTTGCCCAAGGGACCCGGCCGGGCCCAGCCTGAAAGAGCGACATGGGCCTGCCTTCCAGTGGGTTCACCACTCGCAGGAGGGTTCAGAAGGGGCCGATGCGGTGTGATTTGGGTGGCAGTCGTGTTTCAGGGACCCCTGTGACCCAATCATCGGACGGTGACTCTAGCCAATGGGGACATGGAATGTCACCTCGCCGGGGGGGAAAGAGCCTGAGCTGGTGCGGGAGGTTGAGCGGTATCAAATCAAATCAAATCATTGATTTGATTTGATTTATTGAGCGGTACCGGCTATAGATAGTCGGGCTCACCTCCACGCACAGTCTGGGCTCTGGAACCCAACTCCTTGAGAGAGGCTGGACTCTCTTCTACTCTGGAGCTGCCCGCGGTGAGAGGCGGCGAGCTGGTGTGGGCTTGCTTATAGCTCCTCAGCTCAGCCGCCATGTGTTGGAGTTTACCCCGGTGAACGAGAGGGTCGCTTCCCTGCGCCTTCGGGTCAGGGATAGGTCTCTCACTGTTGTCTCGGCTTATGGGCCGAACAGCAGTGCAGAGTACCCGGCCTTCTTGGAGTCCCTGGGAGGGGTACTGAAGATTGCTCCAACCGGGGACTCCGTCATTCTACTGGGGGACTTCAACGCTCACGTGGGCAGCGACAGTGTTATCTGGAGGGGTGTGATTGGGAGGAACGGCCTCCCAGATCTGAACCCGAGTGGTGTTTTGTTACTGGACTTCTGTGCTAGTCACAGCTTGTCCATAACAAACACCATGTTCAAGCATAAGGGTGTCCATATGTGCATGTGGCACCAGGACACCCTAGGCTGGAGGTCAATGATCGACTTTGTGGTCGTGTCATCTGACCTCCAGCCATATGTCTTGGACACTCGGGTGAAGAGAGGGGCTGAGCTGTCAACTGATCACCACCTGGTGGTGAGTTGGATCCGCTGGCAGGGGAGGAAGCTGGACAGACCTGGCAGACCCAAACGTATTGTGAGGGTCTGCTGGGAACGTCTAGCGGAGCCCTCTGTCAGGGAGGTCTTTAACTCCCACCTCCGGGAGAGCTTTGACCAGATCCCGAGGGAGGCTGGGGACATTGAGTCCGAATGGACCATGTTCTCCACTTCCATTGTTGACGCGGCTGTCCGGAGCTGTGGCCGTAAGGTCTCCGGTGCCTGTCGTGGTGGCAATCCCCGAACCCGGTGGTGGACTCCGGAAGTAAGGGATGCTGGTTGGCCTGGGGGACTCCTGAGGCAGCTGACGGGTACTGGCAGGCCAAGCGTGCTGCAGCACGGGCAGTCGCGGAAGCAAAAAATCAGGTCTGGGAAAAGTTTGGGGAGGCCATGGAGGAGGACTACCGGTCGGCCTCGAAGAACTTCTGGGAAACCATCCGATGCCTCAGGAGGGGGAAGCAGTCCTCCACCAACACTGTTTACGGTGGAGGTGGGGAGCTGTTGACCTTCCATAGAGGAAGCAGAGGCTGGGGACTCAGAGTTTGACCCATTCATCACCCAAGCCGAAGTCACTGAGGTAGTCCGGAAGCTCCCCAGTGGCAAAGTAGCGGGGGTGGATGAGATCCGCCCTGAGTACCTCAAGTCTCTGGATGTTGTGGGGCTGTCTTGGTTGACACGTCTCTGCAGCATTGCGTGGCAGTTGGGGACAGTGCCTCTGGACTGGCAGACCGGGGTGGTGGTCCCGCTATTCAAAAAGGGGGACCGGAGGGTGTGTTCCAACTATTGGGGGATCACACTCCTCAGCCTCCCCGGGGAAAGTCTATTCCAGGGTACTGGAGAGGAGCATTCGGCAGATAGTTGAACCTTGGATTCAGGAGGAACAATGCGGTTTTCGTCCGGGCCGCGGAACACTGGACCAGCTCTATACCCTCCACAGGGTGCTCGAGGGTTCATGAGAGTTTGCCCAACCAGTCCACATGTGTTTTGTTGACTTGGAGAAAGCATCGACTGTGTCCCTCGTGGCATTCTGTGGGAGGTGCTCTGGGAGTACGGGGTCGGGGGCCCTCTGTTAAGGGCTGTACGGTCCCTGTACGACCAGAGCAGGAGCTTGGTTCGCATTGCCGTCAGTAAGTCAGACCTGTTCCCAGTGCATGTTGGACTCCGGCAGGGCTGCCCTTTATCACCGGTTCTGTTCATTATTTTTATGGACAGAATTTCTATGCGCAGCCACGGGCCGGAGGGGATCTGGTTCGGGAGCCACTGGATTTCATCTCTGCTTTTCGCGGATGATGTGGTCTTGTTGGCTCCTTCGAGCCAGGACCTCCAGCATGTCCAGGGGCGGTTTGCAGCCGAGTGTGAAGCGGCTGGGATGAGAATCAGCACCTCCAAATCCGAGGCCATGGTTCTCGACCGGAAAAAGGTGGCTTGCTCCCTCCAGGTTGGGAGAGAGTTCATGCTTCAAGTGGAGGAGTTTAAGTATCTTGGGGTCTTGTTCACGAGTGAGGGAAGGATGGAGCGTGAGATTGACAGGCGGATCGGTGCAGCGGCTGCAGTAATGCTGTCGTTGTATTGGTCTGTCGTGGTAAAGAGAGAGCTGAGTCGAAGGCCGAAGCTCTCGCTTTACCAGTCAATCTACGTTCCTGCCCTCACCTATGGTCATGAACTTTGGGTCATGACCGAAAGAATAAGATCCCGGATACAAGCGGCCGAAATGAGTTTCCTCCGCAGGGTGGCGGGCCGCTCCCTTAGAAATAGGGTGAGGAGCTCTGTCACCCGGGAGAAGCTCGGAGTAGAGCCGCTGCTCCTCCACATCGAGAGGAGCCAGCTGAGGCTCCTCTCGATGCCAGCTCCCTCAGGAGGTGGTACTGGCATGTCCCGCCGGGAGGAGACCCCGAGGAAGACCCAGGACACGCTGGAGTGACTATGTCACTCGGCTGGCCTGGGAACACCTTGGGATCCTCCCAAAAGAGCTGGAGGAAGTGTCCGGGGAGAGGAAAGTCTGGGTGTCCCTGCTCAGGCAGCTGCCCCCGTGACCCGGCCCCGGATAAGCGGACGAGGATGGATGGATGGATGGATGGATGGATGGATGGATGGCCCCCTTATTTCTACTATTGCTACAACTACTCTTATATCACACACAAAACCGCCTAACGATGGTCGATATTTCAGCAACTTACCTCTGGAACTATTCGACATGCAGCAATGTAAGTGAATGAGTCAGACTCCACAGACTGAACTTTACACTCATCAAAAACTGCTTCCTGCTGAAACATTAAGTGTTTATTATGAACAAGTTTATTGTTAGTTAACTTCTATACCTGAAGTTAATTATTGAGCCATTTTATTAAAAAACCTGTTTAAGTGTAACTAACAGGAGACTTCAAACCAGCCTTCATTCAAATAAAGAACAATTTCTACAATTCTATAAATAAAGACAATTATCTCTTCGTTTACATTCACACACACTTTATTGCAAAGGATCATCCACAATAATTTTTGTAACATTAAACATCTTTCAGTTTGATCCACAGTAGCATTAATAACAACAGCCTGAACACACATTAACATTTGTATTTCTTCTGAAGGTTTCTGGAGTCGACACCTTTGTGTGTTCATTCAACAGGTACAAAATAAAGACTGACTCAGTTTACAGCGTTTTCGCTTCCAACCGACAAGATGTTCAGTCAGCTGACAGAAAATCCAACATTTACTTTCATTTCTAATCTTCCCGTTAATTTAAATCTAATTCAGTGAGGAAGTAATTGTGACGTTTCAGGAGTTTTGAAGCTAAAGTGAATCAGCGGTTGGTCGTTTTCATGAGAAAGGAATGATGCAACGTTTCATTCAACAACAACAACAACAACACACATCACAGCAGACGACAAACACATCGAGGATTTTATCTTTAAAATAAATAATTACAGTGCTGCCTGACCACCGTCACATCGCCCCGAACTGAGATTTAAACGATTCTCCGGTGACTTCAGCTGCTGATCGGTCAGCTTTAAAAGAAAAGTAAACTTTGTGGACAGAAAACGACCTCCAGCTGCTGACGTCAGGTCCTCAGAGGGGTCAGAGGTCAGATCCCGGCTGATTATGTCACCATGTACTCCTGCCGTTTGTTGAGGCGGACCTGGCAGAGCGACACGGCGCCCACCGCCACGTAGATCCCTGCGGCGATGAAGCAGTTGATGCCGACCTGGTTGTAGAGACCGTAGATGTTCCCAGGAGGATTTTGACTGCAGGAGAGAAGAAGAGACGAGTTCCTGAAACTGTTCGTCTGAAAACCTTCAGCTGAAGTCAGACACAAAAATATGATGATGATTCTTTTAATATGTTGGCTGACGAGCTGCAGAGGAGCCGGATGATGTCACATCACGTGTGGTCGAGCCGCAACGAGCGATTACTAACATGATTTAGAATATAAAATAACAGAAACAAGGTTGTAGTTTCCGACAGTCTTTAAACGTTCACTCAAAACTGCAAGTTATTCAGAATAACATAAAAATAACTATCTCTTTAAGAAGCTGGAGCCTTTAGACAGTTTGTGTTTTTGGTAAAAAATTATGAGAAATGATTCTGACCGACCTTCAGATTTGTTTTTGCTGCAGTTTTTCTTTTTATATAGATATTTATTACGGCTGAAACACTGATACATAATGGAGCTGACAGAAACAGTATTTTGTTTTATTTTGTGTATGTAAACACAATAAAGTGGATCTAAATGCTGCAGCTCGTGGACAATCAATAAGAGAAGTAAAGAGCGTAAAGTGACGACAGTATGGTCGGATTATTGATATGGAGGTATTTGGTCAATATATGGTGATGTTGGATTTTGTCTCCCAGTCTGATGTTTCTGAAGTTATTTTGAGGAGATTTCAAGCTGTCGAGATCACTACTGTGTATCTGATACAGCCTAAAAATACTGTAATATTATTTTTAAGGACACGTCGACCAGCACTGAGATCAGCTGATATCTTTAAACAACAGTGATCTGAACAACATCCTGTTGATTCAGCTGCTCTGAAACTCACAGATATTATCAGACAGTTTTGGCCCTATAAGTAATTAAACTCCCTGTGAAGTTTAATGCTGTTTAACTGAGATATCCTGCATCTGATTTGTATCTTTGTCACAACCGGAAAATGCGTGTTTGTCGTCTGATATATAAATATATTGGTGTTTTTTAACTTCCTCATATCAGCGTTAGCAACAGCAACAACGTCGACTCACTCGCCACGGATGTCCTCCTCAGTGAACGGGACGTCCTCGATCAGCACGGCCGACTTCGCGCTGAAGAAGATTCCCAACATCGCCTGGAAGGAAAGAGAAGAGCGGATCAACACGAGGCTCCAGTTTCACTTTATATCATCTGCTCCTGTTTGTTTATTTGAAAAATGTACGTTCCATCTGGTGTTTAAAAAAAAGCTTCATATGTTTCAATCAATAAAATACTCAGAATAACTCTGACTTCTTTACAGGTGAACACATCATCAGTATATAAGAACTTCTACATCTTCTTGTTGATTTCAATGATCCGTTTATTCAGTTTTCTTCCAGGATCAAACCAACACACTGATGGAGTTCAACATGTGAGAATGCAGCCTGATGAACAAATAACTAACATTTCATACAAGACGGTCTCATGAAGCACCGAGTGAAACGAGTACGAATGAAATCATTAAGATTCATCTGCAACTATTTTAATAATTAACGATAATATTTATGCTTTAGTGCTTTTAAATGATACTTTACAAGATTACATCAGAAAACATCATCAGACAAACTGCTGACATCATGTCCATGTCTATATTTTTGCCTTTATTCTACTTTACTGATCGTTTATCTGTAGTGTTCTGGTGTATCGAGCTTGTTTCTGACAGTCTGTCTGTGTGCAGACAGTAAACTGAAGGTCTTTGGTTTCAGCCAAGACAATTTATAGAAAATATAATACATATATGAATTCATAATCAAACTGATCATGAGCTGTATCTCAACTGTACAGACAACTTCCTCCTTGACTTTTACATGATCTGAGTCTTCATGTGTTCTGACTTTCTGACTTCCTGTTCTGAAACATCACATGAGGCAGAATAAGAGTCACATGACTCAGTCACAGAAAACCCAAAATAACTTCATATACTTTAATATCCGTGTCATCAGCTGATCACATGATCAGGATATATGTCCTGCTGATCGATAACAACATGATCAGTGTGTGTTTGAGTGACAGCTGTCTGGACTTTAACTACTGACAGGCTGTCATGTGATCAGAACCTTTTCTACCGTTTAACTGACTGAAACACCAGGCTGTAGTCGGCCCCATCACGTTTATTACACAGGCACAGATGCTTAATTCAAGTTAATTGATCGATGTAGACATGTATTGATTACTAGTGCAGTATTGCTATCGTACATACATTTAGCTTGGCCTCCTCGGGCTCCGTCTATATGCCGGAGAACGGATTACTTTGAGACAGACGGTTTGTTTTCGTCATTTTTTAACGTCTCACGAACTACAATGAACATATGAGGTCATATAAATTAGTTTTAGAGAGATTTGTGGTTTATCTTCAGATAAGAAGTCAACGCCACCACGAACGGTTCGCTAGCTAACCAGTATAAATCCAGGAAATAGTCGGCTCCCCTGCCGGAGCTCCGTCGGTCTTACCAGCATGATGACGCCCCAGATACTGATCACGATCCCGCACGCGGCCATCTTCGGCCCGCAGAACAGCAGCGACGGCATGTCTGTGTTCGAACTTATCGATCGATCAGAAGAAGGATTTTATTTTTGATTCACTAAACTGAGAAATGATCCATCGAAGGACGAACGAGCCTCACGGTCAGCTGATCCTCATCACTCGGTTACACTCGGTGAAAGTCGACTATTATCGTGACACGCAGCGCAGCGACCAATGAAAACGTCGAACGCGCTGGCCCCGCCTTTTCCTGTGAGACGGGCCAATGGCGTTCAATCTCCAAACTCGCGCAGCATTTCCTTTCTGCCTTCACCTTTGTTGCACGATATTTATATTTTCCTTCTGAATATGTTGAATATAAATAATCCAGAAGTGTTTCATGGTGTTTAAACGCACGCGGACCCTTCAGAGCTTCGTTTGTACAAATCTTATCGAGTTCTCTATGGAAGCCCGCTAACAATAGCGAGCTAGCTAACGTTACAGGAGCTAACTTTAGCTAGCAGCTAGCTGTGTGTTTTCGTGTTTTTGTTGAGTGAAGAACAAGTTTAAAGAAAAGAGCTTCGACCCTTTTACTGAAATGACGTCTGCCTCAGCGAAGGTGAGTTCTTACCTGGTCATCACCTGGTGATATAGACTTAGTTGTAAGTAAATCTTAACTGTTGGAGAGCAGGTCATACTGTGCACAAAACTCCGTTCAAAAATCTGCTAATTTCAAGCATTTCCTTATAACTAAGATATAGACTTAGTGAAAAGTGCTTTAACTTTTTTCTCGTTAATAAATCAAATGTCGTGGTAGATTCGGCTTACAGTTAAAGCATCAAACAGTTAATATGAAACAAAAACAAACTTGATTAGTTGTGCTAGTCAGCTGTGGTCTGATGTATATACTGTCATTTTGTATGTGGCTTGTTGCTCATCTATTTATTATATTTACTGTGTTATGTGCTGTGTAAAGTGTCCTTGGGTGATTTAAAAGGCGCTTATAAATAAAATGTGTTATTATTATTATTATCATTATTATTATTATTATTATTATTATGACACCTTCAGATTATTCCTGCACAGGTACAATGATAAAGTCACATCTGTCTGTTGAGTTCCATCATTTTAACCTTTAACCTCTGATGAATCAAACCAACACATCGTCCTCTTCTCGGCAGGTGGGAGAGATTTTCTCAGCAGCAGGAGCTGCTTTCACTAAGCTGGGAGAGCTGACCATGCAGCTGCACCCGGTGTCAGACTCCAGCCCTGCAGGGTCAGACACACACACACACACACACCTTTTATTCAATTTATTTATTAATTGTATATCTGTCTGCATTGGAATTATTTTTATATAAGGCAGCATTAAGCTTGATATCAGCTTTATCAGCATCACTTTTTAAGGTTAATTTACGTTTATTTACCGTTTTATAAGACGTTGAGTTGGATTCCCTGCTGCAGATCACTGGTGTTGTGAGCAGACAGGACTGGACTGTATCAGTTGGAGCAGGTGAACCTAATAATCAGGACACCGCGTGTTTGCTGAGACTAGTAGTTCAGATTGTGTTCACAGTGTGATGATGATGCTGCAGAAATGTTCTTGTTGCTCAGTAATTCAGACTTCAGTGATGACGCAGCACAGTTGAATGTATTCAGTAATTAAAGAGCTGAGCAGTGAAGTTGAAGCTGACGTCCTCTCTGTGTCTTCGTCCTCAGAGCCAAATGGACAGAGACAGAGATCGAGATGCTGCGTTTGGCGGTGCGTCGATTTGGAGACGACCTCAACAACATCAGCACTGTGATCAAAGAGCGCACCGTGTAAGTCATAAAGGAGCAGTTCATCTACTCTTCTTCCTGTGTTTTTAAAGAACTTCCTGCACATTTAAGGTGAAAAAACAGCGATGACTTCAGCTCTGTTTGATAAATACTCAGATGGTTTGTTCAACAAATGTACCTCTGAACACTTTAGTAGAATGTATGATAATTGGTGTATTATGTAAGTTTTAAGTATCTAATTAATGTGTTTTTAATACATTAGTTGCTCGTTAAATAATCACAAAACTACGGACAGTCTTGCAACATTTGACCAGATTTGTCGCTAGAAAATGAAAAT
The DNA here is from genome assembly GCA_963678695.2 of Diplodus puntazzo. NCBI lineage: Eukaryota > Metazoa > Chordata > Actinopteri > Spariformes > Sparidae > Diplodus > Diplodus puntazzo. The sequence goes on along the minus strand of OZ023167.1, from coordinate 30,896,233 downwards.
AACTTTGAGGAGATGTTCAGAGATTTAATACTAATTGGAAGAGGGAGGGGCTATGTGCCAGGCTGTTTATTGGCTGGGAATAGTTGCCAGGCAACAAGCGGTGACTCCAGGAATCTGTTGGACAGAGCCAGGCTAGCTGTTTACAGTCTTTGTGCTAAGCTAAGCCAACTGCTATCTAGCTAACTAGCTGCTGCTGTATTTACTGAACACATGAGATTCAATCTGAAAATCTATCTCAGCAAGAAAGAGAAGAAGAAATACTGGACAAAACATTGAAACCCTCAGAGTGTTTTGGGGTTGCCAGGTTTGATCTCTGCTCTCACCACAATCAGCTGACTACAGGATGGACTGCTGACTCACCTGTACCTGTAGGTCAGGTGTCCTCATGTTGCTCATGTTGTCCTCCTGCAGAGCTCAGATAAAGAGCACCGTGAAGAGGAAGTTGTACGAGGACAGCAGAGTCCCCATTTCCTCTGAGTCCCCGAAGAAGACCGTCAAGAAAACTGCTGTTGCCATGGCGCCAGCGCAGACTCCCGCCGCTCCCGCCATGATCGCCGTGTCGACATCACAGGTTGTTGTGGCAACAGGCATGCAGAACAGCCCCTCATTGGCCCCGCCCATCAAGAAACAGAAGACGGCAGGTGAGAGACAACAGGAAGTGACTTCTGTCACATCAGATTTAGACGTGATGATGACACTCTTCTTCCTCTTCCTCTTCCTCTTCCTCCTCCTCTTCCTCCTGCAGACGTGACGCTCAGCGCTCTGAACGACTCGGACGTGAACAGCGACCTGGTGGACATCGAAGGACTCGGCGACGGCTCGTCCAACAAGAAACTCAACTTCGACCAAGGTCGGTGTCTCTGAGGTTTACTGAAGGACGAGAGTCACAACTAACGATTATTTTTAATTGTCTAATAATTGTTTATAAGAAGTCAGAAGGAGACGACGTCCTCCGATGTCTGTTTGGTCTCCTGACAGTTTGTACAGATAAAGCAGAATCAATAAGTCGATCGATCAGTTCACTGACAGAAAAGTCATTATTTCTGCGTTCCTCTCAAATTAATGAATACATTTCTTATATTTTACTACTTCATTAAGTACTTTTACTTTAATAAATACTTTCTCAGGTTACACTCACGTCACTGCTGCCTTGTTGAAGTCATCACATTAAAAGCAGACAGTGCCGCGGTTCTGTGTAATCGGACCTGAGGACCGTTCTTCTCTCAGCTCTTCTGTTTTATTTAACTTTTCTGTGAATGTGATCAAACGTTCAGAGAGACTTCAGTGTTTGTTGTTTCTGTTCTGGTGTGTCACATGACTCTGTCAACTAACCAACAAACAGATCGATAAATAAATCCATGAGAGGACTGAGCCTCCTGCTGCACTCAGGCTCAGCCACAGTGTGAGTCTAAGTCGTCCTGATCCTGATCCTGATCGTGTCTCCTGTTCCCTCAGAGAGCCTGAACCTGGACTCCAGCCTCATCATGAACTCCAGTGACCTCCCCCTCCTGTCCCGCTGACCTTTGACCTCCAGATCATCCTGCAGCTTCACGTCGAGCCGCCTCTCAAACATGTACATTTTTACAAAGCCTCTGTTACCGTCCTGTCACCTGAAGCTCACCTGTTCATCAGGAGGCTCCGCCTCCACGTGGTTCAGCTCAGATCTGAGCTGAAGGCAACAGTTCAATTTTCTTTTTAAAGAACGTGATGAGCTTCAGGTCAGGATTTAGTTTGTTGCTTTTTGTTTAGCGGAATCATGTTTCCATCAGATTTTAGTTTCTGAGTTCTGAAACGTTTTTAGAAATCAGACAGAAAGTCTCAGAAGAGAAACATCAGTCAGTGTTTTACGTCCTGTGTTTATCGTGCAGAATAATCTGCTTTAAAGACGCTTTAACATGAAGAAACAACGTGTCGGCAGGAAGACGATGAGCTGTTCACTCAGATCAGTCGTTTGTGCTCAAAGTACTTATTTCATCTTTAAGCTAATAATTAATCCCTCGTTTTAATTATCTTGCAGATATGAAGCGTCGCTGTAATCACGTGTCGACACCCGAACATCTGAGTCACAGCTTCTGTTTTCAGGAAGAAATTATAAAGATTTTTACCCAGAATCCTGAACGGCTCTTTGAACCATCCAGATAAAATAATAGTAAATACTCTGTCAGCTGATCAACAAACGTGTTTGAATCAGAGTCGAGCACCACGAGGAGCATCTGAAGGTAACAGAACTTTTAGCAGGAAACAATATAAAACAAAAACATTCACACAGTGATTGTGATTGTTATTTTAGGTTGAGAGGCTGATGTCTTAAGATCAGAAGTTTTTACTCCCTCATATCGGCAGCGAACCCGAAAACAAAACGAGGTTTAAAGAGTCTTCGAGGATTGTGGAAACTGGACGTTTAGTGCGATGCGGTGATTGTGACAGACACACAGGAGAGAACAGAACAGTAAAATGTTGTGTTCAACTGACAGAACGTCGATTTTCTCCACAACCTGTTAAAGACTTCTGACGGAGGACGAGAGCACAGCGATGCTGATGATTAAAGCGAGGGAATAAACAAACATACGACTGACTCGAGCGGACAGTTCATCAGATATTCTCCTGAGACGAGCTCGGCTTTAAAGCGTCACTCTGATGTTTGTCTACAGTTTTATTTTAGTCAACAAACCTCATGAAAAGACTCAAACCAACAACACGCGAGTCCTGACTTCCTGTCTGACGCTCTCAGCTCAGAGCTCATTGGCTCCTCGTTAAGATGTAAATCTTTCAAATCAACTCACAGATATGTTGTTTCACTTTTAAAGAAGAGCTGCTGACTGCAGTTTTGAATCAGTCGTTACTCAAACAGGAGGAACAACACGTGTTGGTGTCAGCAGCAGCTTTCAGTTTGAGTCTGAACGTTTAGTTCTGTTAAAGATAAAATGTAGAAACCAGCAGACGTTCCTGTCAGAGTCCTGCTGGCTGGTCATCATGAAGGTAGCTGAGATAGAAATCAGGTTTTTGACTTGAACATGTTCCCGATCAGTGGCTGAGTGACGTACAGACACGTTTTGATTATGTTAGTAAAAAAAACTGAACTCAGATCAGCGTGTTCGTCTTTATTTGTCTGTGTTGGAGGATGTTTGATGGAGTTTTCATGTGACTGTAATCAGCGTCCACGTCGTCTCGTCAGGCGAACTGTGGATGTTCTGCTATTAAAGGAACAGTTCACCCAAAACTGAAAACTTAGTATCTACTCGCCTCCATGTCGATGGAAAATCAGTGACAACGTGATTCATTCATTGAATATCTTTAAAATATAAAAATCTTGTTTTGTAATGTAAAGACCAAATAATTATGAACATAATTAACAGTGCAGCTACAAATTAATGTCACTCCATTTATCTGGCGGGTACAGAAGCCTCGAGGGGCAAGAGGAGACTTTTCTGATTCTGTTCTGATCTGTGAAACCGTGATGAAATTATATTTATTAATTATTTTTCCAAGAGATTTTTTTCTCCTTCAAGATTATTATGTTGTTTTCATGTGTTTCTCTCTTTTTCACCAAAGTCATTTTGTGTTTTCAGAGGAAAAAGTAAATTAAGTAACTTATAAAAACGTTTTCCACCACTTCTCAAGTCATAAACACAGAAAAACAATTTGATCTCCAAAATATAAAATGCTTCACTTTCCCCTCTGGGCCTCCGTAGTTTAATACCGTGCACCTGCAGATCTGTCAGCTGCAGCTACGAAGTGTCATTGTTTGACCTTTTTGCAGTTTGATTTAAATAAGCACGACAACTGATGTTAAAACTTATTCTGGAGCCGGTCTGGTGAATATTAATGAATTAAAAGCATCCAGTTCAGAAGAAAACTTTATTTTCTCCATCTGTGAAAACGTTAATTTTTATTTTTTCTTTCATGCGTGAAAATGAAAATATTGTTCTACTTGTTTTTTACACGTGAAAAATGTTTTTTTTTTTGTTTTGTGTTTTTCTTCCTCGTAAGGGAAAAAAAGTGAAAAAAAAAACATTTTTCTCGTTTTTCCTGTTTCGCGTATGAAAAGAAAAATCTTGACTTGGTTTTACAAAATCTTCAAAATATTTATTTCAATTATTTTTCATTAATTCTTTCCTCAAAATGTTTTTCCTGCTCAGATTACTTTTTTCCTTCTCCTGGTTTACATTTTTTTTTCACATTTTCAAAGATGTAAAAAGAAAAGAAGGAACTAAGAAAGATTATTCAGCCAACCTGAAAACGGTGATTAATTAATAACTAAAAAAAATAATAAAGAAAATGACACAAAACCAGAAAATTAAAACGCACTCGTAACAAAACTGAATGCTTCTGCTGAGAGAAAGAAAACAGACTCTGATATGATACAGACTTTGTTTTATTGGTAGTTTTTATACAATATAATATATATTTATAGTTTGTAGATGAATCGTCTCCACTAAAAACTAAAAAGTCATTCTGCGTCATTTTTACAGCCACGAGATCATCAGGAGGGAATGAACACTTGAATATAGACTTTTATTTTACAGTTGCATAAAAATACATCATCTCATTTGTGTATGAAGAGAATTTGTCCAAAAGAAAAGAGAGAAAAACTATTTACACTTTGAAAATACTTGTGTGAATGTTTCTATAGATGTGCTTTTAGTTCCCTTTTATCGCCTCACTAAAACTCTAGCAGCCCTTTTTTAAAGTCCAATCTCACTCTGACACGTCGGCGACGTCTTTCAGCACTGAGGGCGAAGTTTTAATGTCTCGTGACGTCTTTTCTGATTTTTAGGGAAAACTGATTTTTGTTTTTTTGCGTCACAAAATGTATAAAGTGCTTAAATATTTCAGACTTCACGTCCCGACAGAAGTGAAGCCGACGCTAAACTTAAAAACATAAAGAAATTGATATTTTGGGAAAATGTTTTATTTGCTTTCTAACGGCAAGAAATCAGCTACAGAAGACAGAAGATTTTGGGCCGTGAACAAACCTGACATTCGTTCTGACATTATTGACTGTTTGTAGTTTGTTTAATCTAAAAAACGTAACATTCAAGATTTCATAGTAACAAAAACACTTTTCTCTTAAAGCATTTAAACATTTTGATGACGATTCTTTTCGTCCAAATTAAAATATTTTTTGCAAAAAAATGTTTTCACATCAAGGTTACTAGAACACTTGTGATGAAACAACAAATCAAATGTTTTTTAAGGCTTTAACAAAACAATCTAAACTTCAGGACGGAGGATCGACGTCCTCCTCCACAATGACTACGTGATCTCCTAATCTGATCTTTAGGTCGTGACGGTCAGTTTTGGTGTTTTTGCGTATTTGTGCTGAGAAATCATCGTATTTCTGCCAGAGTGAAATGTCACTTTAATACTGAAAAACGTTGACTGGTTACTCGCTACATGCTCGAACTTCTGTCTCAGTGACGACAAACTGAAAACACAAAGAGAGAGAGAACGGAGCGGCCGCTCTGAACTCAGGCTCGACTCCGACACCGGCTCAAAGCCCGAAGTGTAACTGAAGTGTAACTGAAGTGTAACTGAAGTATAACTGAAGTATAACTGGTGTCACGTGGAGAAAAGGTCAAAGTTTATAACGAAGAATGACCTGAACAGAAAAACTTGAACCTGTAAAATCTTAAATCCACGTTTGTAAAGAAGCTAAAGATAAAACGGGCGCTGAAACACTCCTGAACATGAGATTTTGAGGGAGAAGAAATCGTCACGAGGACCAGTCATTTAAAGGAACATACGACTCCAGTGTGACTGCCGTGCTGATAGATTCAGATAATGTTCCATAATCATCCAGTTCATTTTTCTTAGAGCTGCAACTAATAATTAATACAGTTTTGTCTGTAAACCAGGCTGATGTGTCCACATGTCTCTGATATTCCGTTTCAGATTATCAACCAACCGTTTTACATCGTGTCCCCGGACAGACTCGAGCTCAGCAACATCCAAGCACTTTCATTTGATATGCTAACTGTTAGCATCTACACCCAGATTAGCATCGAGAGTTCAAAATCACACTGGAAATGTACGTTAAAAAATAACTGGACTTAAAATGATTTGAGCCTCGAGACACAAACCAGGAGCAGTGAATCCAGACGAGACGTCGGCTGAGAGAATACTGATCGTCTGTGAGAACGTTCGGACTAAACTTTTGCATTTTTGCTGACTAATTTTTGGCTTTAAAACTTCTCTGAAGCAGAAAGAAATCCAAACGAGCAGCAGAGTGCAGACGGAGTCCTCGTCACATTGTGATCCGGCTACATTAGCGCTGCTTCTCTCTGTGTGGGAAGCGAGTGTGCAAAGGTAAAAAAGGACAAACAGAAATTGTCTTAAAGCTACAGTTTGTGTCTGTACAGCTGGAGGAGTTTGGCAGCGTGTCGTCACCTCTGAGGAATCTATCCTGCTTCTCAGCTCAGACTCTGATTGTTCTCAGGTTCTCTGACGGTTTAAAGGTTAAACTTGACCTGTAACTGGATGTTTACAGCGTATTACTGTACAAAAACACGTGAAAACAATCAAATTGTGTCCGAAACTTTGAGCTAAACGTCTGCTCAGGTTTATAATTTAATGTCTTGTCTCTTCATATTTAACAATGAGTAATTCTTTTGGACTTTAAGTGCATCTTATGGAAACAGGATAGACTCAGAGAGACGGTAACAAGTCAAGAAATAAAGCAGGAAAAACAGAAGAAGCAGCAAAACTTAACAGCGTTTCTTTCATGAAGATTTGTTACTGATCATGTAACAGAAGAAAGATTTAAATGGTCGAACTAGAACTGTGCAAAGTCATGACAACGAAACACACGACAACTCACTAACAGGTTTGGAAACACGTGACGAGCTCGGCGGCGTCGGAGCCGCGACCGACTCGCTGACTCAGAGATCTTTTGGGGGCGTAAAGACACTTATATAAAAACAGCTTATAGAGACTCTATGTACAAACATCTCACAGGTGGCAGGTCGGGTGAATAGAAAAGACCAGGTCGTCAAAAACAAAACAAAAAGATTCCTGTCGATGTCGAACGTGATGAGAACCGACCTGGACCTGAATATGACGACATGTTGAGGCACAATGATGAGTGAGAATACAAAACTGTACAATACTGTGCAAGTGCAAAAGTTGGAAGCAGAACTGCAGCTCATCCCTGACCCCCTCTGACCCCCTGACCCCCTGACCCGGAGGCCTGACCCCCTCTGACCCCCTAACCCGGAGGTCTGACCCCCTGACCCTCTGACCCTCTGACGAGACGCTGCGAGCTTCCCGACTCACCGAAGTCGTTTTTGTGCACTCGCGTTGATTCGTTTATAATAAATCCAGACAAAAGATAAAAGATAGAAAAATCTCACGTTAATATAATCGTCATTAATCCGTGCTGTGAATTGTTTGTTAGAATGACGTCTGTGCGAGGGATTCAGGTTGTCACGGTAATTTAAATTTTGATGGGACACGACAGAAAAAGTCAACGAATATCTGTAATAATGTGAATATCTGCAGGATAAACACCTACAGAAGAGGATCAGAGCCACTGGTAAACTTTTTTTTTTTTTTTCAAGTGTTGACTTTTTCCTCAAAGTTCAAAAAACATTATAATAATTCGACTAAAATTCAAAATTTTCCCCAAAAATTCTCACGCAAAATTTCTTTTTTTTTTACATTTTCCCTCAAATTTTGGCGTTTTTTTTTTAAATTCTGACAATAGATTCCTTTTTCTCTCTGACTTTAATTCTGAGATAAAAAGTCAGAACTTCTTGTTTCCCAGCGGTTCTGATCCTCGTCCATTATTATCTGATTATAGATCCTGTGGCTGCGCTCAGCTCGGATGATTTGGATCTTCAGGGACTCTCTGCTGATTCTCACCAGGTTCTGTGCGGCAGAACTAGAATTATTGCCCAGTTCTAGATTACCATCAACTTCATTTAAAGATTTATTTTGATCTTAAATTAAGGGCATTTCTTTTAAGTGCAAGAAGATAAAGAATCCAGGACACAAACACCGAGGTCTTAAAAAATCTAAAGTTGTAACTCCGGTAAAACACACTGCAGGTTTGACTCGCTGGTGAACCTGCGAGAGATGTTTCAGGGTGAACGAGGACATACGGGCGACTTCTGACTGGCTGTGTGACAAACAGGCAGTAAAGCAGGCGGAGTCTTGTTTTCTGTCTTTAACCAATCAGACGACCTTCATGAACAACAGTGAGGCTGATTCAAGTAAGAAGAAAGAAGTCGGTCAGAGTGAAAATGAACTGAGAAGTGAAAGTCGCGGTATAAATGCACCTTCGGGAGGAAAGAGTGCGTTCGCTTCCTGCAGATTCAATATGTACAATCAAACACTGCAGCCTGAAGAAAACTGAGCACTTATCAGCTGCTCAGACTGTCCATATTCACATATAGATACACTATTAACAAACACTCGGCTGCTGACGGGGAGCCAGTTTGTAAAACCAGTCTCTCAAAAACCTCCAACAGTGAAACCATCAGTTTAACAAACTGCTGACTGTCAGTTTCTCCTGGTGAACCCAGAAGGCTTCAGTCACGCAGTCGTGACAGACGACTAGAACCTTTCGTTAAAACACAAAAATCTTCTGCTTCAATGACTGAAACTTTGTTCACGGCTGAACTTTGTCAGGTTTTCGCTGGTTTGGGCTCAAAAACACTGACAAAAAAATACTGAACTAGCAGTTTTGGCCTGACAGAAAGCTTTATCCCCTTCATATGGTTCAGAGTTTGGACAGAGAATCCTCTGCTTTGTCGACTAAAGATGAAAAAATCATCTTGAGCAGATTCTAAATATATTTTCTGTTAAGTCTAACAGAAATGATACGAGGCACAAGAAGTGCAGAACCCTGGTTCACTGTTAGACGTGCTGGCAGAGTCCAGATGTTCCTCCACAGATCCAACAACTCAAGACCGGATCTGAAAAATCAGCTGACGGAGAAATCAGTAAGTTACGTACGTGAGTGTCGTCTGGATCACTGAAGGTGGAACCGAATGCTCCTGAAAGTCCTCAACTCCTTCAGAGATTCTGATCAACAGTCTGGGAACATTTTGTTGTCTTGATTAAAACTCAAGACCTTAGTAGAACTCCTTCAGAACCTGAATCAGAGATCAAGATCTGGAACTTCATTAACAGCGACGGCTGATTGGACCCGAGCTGCGTCCTCCAACGAGCAGCGCCGAGATGTCGTCCATCCAAGAAGCAGCAAGACGAGCTTCATCCCAGTTTGGGCTCGGACTCCTTCCACATCTGCAGAACCGGTTTGACGGAACCCATTCCATGTTCTCAGAGAACTGCAGCCCGGGAACGAGACGGTCGTCCGGCTGCATGTTTGTGTGCTTTGTGCTTTTATCTGTACAACTTACACAACAAGTGTGTTTTACTTCTCTCTCCAACGAATCGGCCACGTAGCTCGATTGAGGTTCTGGTCTGCGGGACAAGTTGAGGGTCGTTTCTTGTTTTATTCCCACAGATGTTTTCTTCTCGCCTCGTGTCCTCGGTTTCACTTTGTGATCGTGCGATGATGCTGATGATGAATCCTCTATAAACCATTTAACTCGAGGGATCGAAGGGGAGAATGTGACAGCGGACATCGGTCCTTCTGCCCGAGCAGTCCAACATGGTGACACCTGTGAGGGATTAACTGAAGAGTGATGGAACTGTTAGAAAGTTCAGCTGGTTAAATATCCAACCAGCCAATAGAAACAGCGGAAACTTGCTGCAAAAAAATAAATAAACTTGAGGGATCAAATAACAGGAAACCCGGCAGAAGAGTTTCACGTTCGGATGTCGCAACCTTGAAATCATGATTTCTTTCCTGTGATTCTTCTGACGATCCAATGAGCTCGCGGGAGGAGGCGGGGCTTACAGTGATGCTGGCAGGTGATTGGAACAGAAACGAGGTCCGATGGGGGATCGATGTTCCTCCAGGTTTCTTTTAATGTCTCTGGAGCTGCTGGTGGTCGGTCGGCACCCACAGTGACAGGGTCGTGCTTCTGGGTGAGAAGGAGGCGGGTTCTAGTGTCCGGGGTGCTGGTGGGAGGTGAAGGGGGTGAAGGCGGGGGGAGGAGAGAGGGAGAGAGGGCTGGACTGAGGACTGACACCTCCTGCAGGTGGAGAGTCTGCCACCGACTGAGAGACACTGAGGGAGGAACGACAGGCGGGATCAATAAGATACAATCATCATCTCACATTTATAGAGTCCTGACTTTCTTATTAAAGTTAAAATCAATTGTAAAGTCAGAGCTCAATTGTCTCTGAGCGGCCGCGACCTTCAGTAAACATGGCGGCCTCACCTGACTGTGTAGCTGCTGCGGTTGGTGGGATCCGTCACCCCGGCAACAAAAAGCTTCTTGGGGGGTCCGTCAGACTCCACCCCTCCTGAGGAAGACAGAGAGAAACACTGACAGCGCTGTCGACGATCTACAGAAGAACGAAGTTAAAGCTGACGGTTCATTTTAAAAGCTTTTACTGTGAAAACGTTTTCTACTGGCTTCTTTGCTCTTCTGGTTTAAAAAATATGTTAATTATCTAATAACTGTGTGTTTAGGAAGAAGAATGTGATCGGGCCGGACCAGCCGAGCGTCTCAGATTTCAGAAGCCTGCAGCTTGTTTCCTTCATCACCACATGTTCTTTTAAAGCTCGAACAGCTGGAGCTGTCAGTGGGCTCGCGGCACCTCCACCTGTTATACGTAACTTTAACCATCAGCAGAGAAGACGGACATGAAGGAAGATGAACGAGTTCCAGCAGGATTATTCATCGTCTTCTGTCTAGCAATGAAGACAACAACTCCCATGATTCAACACTACTTCATGACATGACTAACTGAGAAACCCCTGACAACCAAAGTTACACACTGTATGTTTAAAGGAATCCACAAACTCTGACAGAGCTGAAGGGTGAACAGGTGAACAGGTGAACAGGTGAACAACAACACGTCTAAATATTGATAATGTTGCTCAACAGCTGCTGGAGTGAAACTGTTGACCAACAATCAAACATATCAACACGATACGTCTCTGTTGTGTTTAAAGCTTGTGTAATATATTTAATTACCTTTTCTCTTGAGCGGAGTGAGTGCCGGCCACCTCACAGTGGCACTGACGGCCGGTCTGCAGGACGATAAACAGATGTGAGTTCAAAAGCTCAAAGTGGAAAACAACCTGAAGAAGCTTTCTGTTTGCTCAGGTACCTGAACCTCCTGGTGGGACTCGGTGAGGAGTTGGGCGTGACGCCGCTGTCCTGTGACTGGAACCACTGAAGAAGAAGAAAGTGAAACACAGAATAAACAGTCTGAACCCTCAGAGTGTTAATGAATCTGATCTAGATCAATCAGAACCCTCTGATCTGGATTCTAGTAGGGAGGACTTCTGTTCTGTTTTTCTGGTGATCCATTTTCTAAGTCTGATCTAAATTGTTTTCTCTTCTGTGTTTATGACTTGATAAGTTTTGCACGTATAATCCTTCATGTTTCAAACTATTTTAAATACGTCAAAACATATGGAGGAAAAAAAACATGAAACAGGCTGAAAAAAAAGTTGTTTTTGTGTGAAAGAACTTTTTTTTTTTCCATTTTTCTTGTCCAAAAGATCCACTGAGAAAGAAACATTTCATATTCTTTTGGGAATTTGTTTTCCCCCAGTAAGACTTTTCTTAGTTACTCTAAAATGACTTCTTTCCACTTGGTTTCACAAATGAAAAAAAAATGTCTCCGGAAAATAAATTTAGGGAGCTTGTAAAGTTTATCCTGGCAAAACGTTTTTCCACTGGTTCTCAGTCATAACACAGAAGAGAAAACACCTCAGGTCAGATTTAGAGAATGAGTCACCAGGAAAAACATTCTTCATTTGACCCTCAGGGCTTCCGTAGGTTCAGTCTAAAGTCTAAAGTCAAAGATTTCCAATTGGTTAATCTTTCCTTCCCACCCTTATGTCTACACCTCTGATTGGTGGATGGGATTGCACTAAACACTACATTACCCATGAGCCTTAGCTTTCTAGACATGAACCTGGTTAGAAAAGCATCTTAACTGACAGGAAGCACCTCCAAATATCCATCAAAATAAGAGTCAGGTAGTGAAGAAGCAGGAGTGGAGATGCTCACCACTGACGCGTGGTCGTGCCACTGACTGACTGGAGGAACTGGGATCAAACTGGAAGAACTGGGACAGAGATACGACGAGTTAATTAGACTTTTGTTTCTTGTTTTAACATCACACTGCTGGACAGTGATGAATATATTCTGTACCTCAGCCTCTGCAGACTCCCTCTGAGCGTCATCTCCATGTTCTCCTCCTGTATTCACCACAAACAGCCGTTATTAACCTTCATGTAGAATCAGCCACTTCCTGTCTTCACTGTCAAATTAAACACTTTGTAATAAAGAGAACAAACGTCACCCAGAACATTTGACTAATGTTAAAGACTTCTAAAACCCAACGAAGGGTCTGGATTTAGTGTTCAGAGTCTCATGCAGTCTGAATCCTTCAGGAGCCCCGAGGGGGAGCGAAGGTTCTGACCTGAGGACTGCTGGAAATACAAGTTCTACCAGGATGAACTTTCTTAGTTCCTTAATTGTTTTCTCCTTCTGAGAAAACGTGGAAAACCAATATTCTCAGGAAAAAGTTCTGAGGATTTTCTTTTTCATCTAATAAAACTGACAAAAGGTTTGTTTGTTTTTCCAGGAGGCAATTATTAATAAAATTCATGAAACAAATTAAGTGTAAAACCAAGTGAAAACCTTTTCTATCATCAGGTTAGTCTAAACGAAGAGAGGAGTTTCTGTCCTCACCTGTCTCTTGTGGTCGTGTCTGTCTCCGGTCAGGGAGAAAGGTGAGAGAGGAACGAGCTGCAGAAGAAGAAGAAACGATGGATGAGAAACTAAAACAGACAGTAAAAATATATCATCACTGGTAATCACACCGACCTGCGACGGGCAGCTGGGGTTGATGGAGACGCTGCTGCGTCTGTATCGAGCCGAGGACACGGGACTGAAGACCGTCATCCCGTCACTGAGAGACAACGACAGATTCAGAGAAAATATAGTTAAAATCTTATTAATCATATAATCTTCTCAGCTGTTCTCAGTGTCTGTAGTGGACAAAGTTTCACTCTCAAATGAACATGTGGCTTTTAAAACATTGTCTTCATGTGTGAAGCCAGATCACATTTTTACATTCTCAGTACATTTTTGGATGTCAGGAGATTTTTTTTCAAAACTGAATTTTTGGGAAATTTAAAGAAAAACTTGAGAACTTTCTTTAGAGACTTTTCTTTTTGGGAGACATTGTTTTGTTTTTTAAATGTATTTTTCCTCAATAAAGATGACACCAATTTTTTTTTTTTCATTCAAGTGGCTTCACACAAAAATAAAAGATTTCCAGAGTTGTTTTCTTCAAACATTTTTATTTCTAAAAAAGAAATGTCTCCTGAAATAAAAGCGTTCCCATATTTTGTTTGCTATGTTTTTTTTCTCTTTTTTCAATCAGAAGTTAGAAAATATTTCTCCTATTTTTTCCTCTTTTTTCCCCTTCACTTGATTTCAACAAATTCCTCTGTAAAAGTAAAAAAAACTAAAAAAAAATGTATTTCACAGATGGAAAAAAATAATCTCCTCACTTGCACCTCGGGGCCTTTGTACTTATAAACTTAAAATAGCTGCTATTGCATTTTTATTTTACATAATAATCAGGATTATTTGGAAATGTAGAATATTTGATGTTATTAGTTGATTCAGGATTTAAGACTGATTTTATGAACAGAGACAAATGTTTTTAAATATTAACTTTATCAAAATGGTCATGTTCTTAAATATGAGAGCTGATCACAGAACAGTAACACAACCAATCAGAGACATCTGTGAGGGTCACAACAGCCTCATAACTAATAAACTACACATGTAAGATTTGGATTTTATTCTTAACTTACAAAGTTCTGCTTGGTGTATTCAAAGTACGCCGAATTAAAGAGTGGCGCCTTTAGATTAATGAGATGTCTAAAGTAATACTCGATGACATGTGATTGGCTCTCTGTGAACAAGGCAAATATAAAAGGATTGTTTTTCAATGGAAGTCGGTGTCTCCCAGCTGGGTGTAGTACCACTGACCTGACACTGGTGATCATGGGGGCGCTGTTCGATCTACGGAGTGCCCCGCCTCCTGCCCCGCCAGCTGCGCCTGCGCACTGGTCCACTTCCATCCGTTCCATACCTTGGTCCGCAGGCCCGGCGGTGGCAGCGCCAACTGCCGGCCTCCGACCTTTCGATGGCGGCGTCGGGCTCTACTCGAGCCCGGTGGAAGCCTGACCCGCAGGCCTCACGAGCAGCAAACCCAGAGCCGCCAAGTCAGCGGGCCGAACACCGAAGCTGTGTCGTCTCTACCGCATGTCCCGCAGAAAAACAGCGTATTCGTGTGAGACTGCGGGTCAGACCGTCATTTAAAACCCACAGCTACGCTTCACTTGCTGCTGTCTCAACGCGAATATAATGGCTGCGTGAGAGCGAGATAAAACACGAACCCCGCGCAAAAACACTCGAGACAAAGTTTTGACCGCGCTCACCCTCCAGACTCACCCGGCGGCCCGAACCAGCGGACGAACTTTTAATTCGAGTCCGCACAGGTGACGTGACTTTTAGGATTAGCTGTTGAGCTAACTTGGTTGGCAGTAAAACCTCCAGTCAGGGATCAGAAAACCGCTAACAGCTGTCCGAAACAGTCGACCCGGGCCGGCCACACAGTCCTCGGGGAGAGTCGGTCACACGGTCCCCGGGACACCGAGCGGATCTCCAGAAGAGTCCCAGAACCAGAGAAAAGGAACAGTTAGAAAGATTTTTTACTACATAGTCCTTGACCAAATAGAGGTAGTTCACCAACTGTGAAAACAGCGCCGCCGCCCGGCCAGCCGGAGCAGCGCAGCGCAGCGCGGCGCGGCAGAGCGGCGGCAGAGCGGCGGCAGAGCGGCGGCAGAGCGGCAGGTCCGCTGACTGACTTTATCACTGTTTCACACTCAGCAACGATCAGTTCATGTTTGTTTTACACTTCATAACCTTCATCTTAAAATCATGTTGGGATTAAAGTATTTATGTGGATCAACTCTGCTGTATTTCATGATTCATCTCTTTATAATTTATTCTAAAATATAACTTTTAATAAGTATTTATTACGTCTTGTCGATATTTTTTATATTATATGGAATAGATATTAAATAGTTAAGTGCTCTGTTTATTTAGCCAAAGTAAAAATGTTTACTTTTTAGTCAACACTTTAAATAATCATTGAAATGAGGGATACCGCGATTGATTACTTTAACGATGATCATATATTTCCATAAATTTAGATTTTAATCAGAAAACGTTATTTAAAAAAAAGGTGACCAACAGAAATTCAGTTTAAAGTGAAATAAAACTGAGAAGGGTGTAAAATCCTCCAACTGGAGACGGAAACATTTTGTATTTTCAATCAATGAGCAGTTCTTCTATTGATCGACTGATCAGTTTATTGACTGACTGTAAACCATGTTGACGCCAGCGGGAAAAAAAAACTAAGAAATTATTATTTTCAATTTGTTTATATCAAATAATAAACTAAATAAACTCACCATAAAGAACAATGCCATTAACATAAATCAGACTGTATGTATTGCAGTAATAAACTGACACCTGAGCAGATGAAGTAAAATACGAACTGTAAATAAAACTACAAATCACAGACATCAGAACTCACAACAGGAATGAAATTGTTCAAACTGAAGCCAGAGTGACTTCAGGTGGTTATAATCTCCTCAGAGTGAAGAAAGAATATTATTGGAGGGTTTTTGTGTTTCCTTTGTTGTTGTGACACTAAACTGTCTGCTGTTCTCCCAGAATCCCCAAAATCCTCCATCTGCTTTGAGTCGTCATCTCTAAAAAATGGTGAAACTGGACACCGGGAGGCTCGGCCGTTAACCCCTTCACTGCCTCTGAGACACCGAGTCAGAAACCAGAGAGCCGGCGAGATCTGAACCGTACAAACATCATGTACCGTCACAGAGGCTTTTCTTTATGTCTGTTAACGTCTTCTGTGCACAAAGAGACAACAACAAACACGCTGTGACCAGTGGAGGAACGTAACTGAGTACATTTAGTCACGTACGGTATTATAGTACCTTCATTTATACCCACATGAAACAATTACTGAACGTTTGCTGCATCGACTACATTTATCTGACCGCTTTAGTTACTTTGAATATCAAAATTTTACACACAAAACCATCAAAATATTACAAGTTATACATTTAATCAGCCGGCAGCGTGTGAAACAAAACAAGTTAGCACTTCCCCTCTAATGTCAGAACAACACGAGTCAGTAATAATAATTAAATCATACGATATGAAATTAAAATAACACTCAAAGGTCATTTCTGTGTTATTACTATTTCTACTGAAGTTAAGGATGTTCTTCCACCACTGACTGTGACTTACAATCATACTGCAGTTGTAATAACTACAGAAATACAAAAAGACAACAACTGTGCAAACATTTTATTAATTATTTCTTGTTATTACCAGAGTTACAGGTTGTTAATGAGATATTACGTTGTACTGATGTGACCGTGGTCGTGAGACTCTTCTTGTTTTAGTTTTGTTCTTGTGATCATGTTTGTTTGTTTGTTTGTTTGTTTGTTTGTTTGTTTACCTGGATTCAGTGTTCTCTAACTGCAGATAAATAAAAAGCTACAGTAAGTCTTTACTTGAGTATTTTATTGTCTGCTACTTCATTCTTCCACTCTGCTGCATCTGGAAAGTACAAATGTTGCACATCACTGCATTTAACTGATAACTTTAGTTACTAGTTACTTTGCAGAGTGCATCAAAGCCAAAGTAGTACACTAATAGAGTTTGTACTTTATCATCAGTCAGATAAATAACAACAAAAATACACAATTCCAATAATCTGTAGATCTTTGGAACACACTGACCTGTATATGGAAGCTAAATATGTACTGAACTGTAATTTTTACATTTTTAGATTTTGATTTATTGCCAGACATTTACTTTTGATACATAATATCTTTACTTTAACTCAAGTATGACCTCAGAGTACTTTCTGTAACAATGCCTGAAAGTAATACGATACATTATTATTATCATGACAGTCGCTGATATTTGTCGGTTTGGCCGGGAACTACTTGAGTAAGTCTTAATCTATCTGATATTTCTTGCAGTTAAGTATCAAATGTAATTTCTGCCAATAAATCAAAATTTAAAATAAATAGTTCTGCATGTATTTAGCTTCCATATACAGGTCAGTGTGTACTACAGATCTACAGATTATTGGAATTGTGTACTTTTGTTTTTATTTATGCACCTTTTGGCATGAATGCATCATGTAATCTGCAAAGTAACTAAAGTTAACAAATACATTTATTATCTAAAACTTGCACCTCAATTGAATAAATGTATATTATATATTTAGTACATTCCATCCCTGCATACAGTAAATAGTGCTATAAAAAGTAGCAGGAAATGGCAAAACTCCAGTAAAGGCTCACAAGGATCTTGAGTAAATGTACTTAGTGACAAGTAACTAAGTTAGTTTAATGTAACGTCCTCGATAGAAGCTTACAAGCACCGTAACATTGAGTACTTCTGTCTCAACACGGACTGAACTAACCCGTTACAACAGCACTAATGTCCGCCGGCGGCGGGCTGCTGGGTCCCGGTGCAGCCCGCCGTCTTCTCCGTCGCTCCGCCGAAGACAAGAGGTTAAAGTGGGAAGAGCGGAAGGGGGGAGGCGGGGGGAGGAAGGAGGAAGGGACGGTCCTGCCTTCCTCCTTCACACGGAGTCAAACTAGTTTCAGGCCACTTTCACAAACTTTAATGTTTCAGTAAAACGTCCGCAGCTTCGCACCGCGGTCAGTCCACACAGCGACGCCGGCGGGCTGAAGGGACCCGCGGGGTGACGGGCGGCGACATGTCGGAGGGATCCGGGGCCGCCTGGATGTGACTGGTAGGTGGGAGAAAACTCCGAAGTCTCCCCGCTGCTGGTAAACAACTGCGGGCAGGACAGGAGCTCTGCAGCGGGGCAGCACAGCTCCACAGCCCGGAGACCGTCACAGAGCTTACAGCCAGAAAAGACTGTTTAGTCCAGATTTAAGTACTTCAGATAGATAGATAGATAGATAGATAGATAGATAGATAGATAGATAGATAGATAGATAGATAGATAGATAGATCAGTGTCTATTTTCTTTCTGATGTAAGAGTTCAGTAGAACCACAGACTGAAGCACTCTGACTTTATTGCCTTAATGTCTTTAATTTGTGCGTTAAATCCACATGAATCCTGTAAGAACCTTCTGGGTTGGTATGGTGGAGTTTTAAGAGTCTTTAATAACCGGTTCTGTTTAATAAGAGTCAATAAAACTGACTAGTCTGAGTTTAATAACAGGTTGATTCTTGCGGGTTCAGTATTTAAAGGATCTTGTGGATCACTGTAATGGTTCAGTCTGACCTTTACTTTGCTGCATTATTGGTATAAATGTTCTGATGTTCTGGACTTTTACTTGGTGTTTGTTTTAATGCAGGAGCTGCAGCGATGAAAGGTTTGATGTGTTATTAAATCTTGTTACATGTGAATATTTCCTGGTTTGTTTCCTCCTCTGTGACAGTAAACTGAAAATCTTTGTGTTGAGGACAAAACAAGACGTTTGTTGACGTCGTCTTCGGCTTTGGGAAGTTCTGATTCAGACACTTTATTGACCAAATCACTAATCAATTATTATGCTAAATGTTTGTTGCATCTCCAGTTTCTACATAATGGTTTTACTGTTTTTATTTCATTAAAAAGCCAAAATACTTGTTACTTAAGGAACTTGCTGGAAGAAACTCATTAACAGATTAAATGTAATACAAGTTACTATAATCACTGGTTTGAACGTACAGAACAGAGTAAATATAGCCGACTTTTCTACACAGTTTAACCTCGACACTGGTGATAACGAGCAAATAATAAATCTTTTATGTTTCCACAAACAGGACGAAGGTAAAACTCATGAGTACAATTGTTATTTGATTATTTCACTGATATATTTTTGGGCCTGTTTCCTTTAAAGTTTTTATCATTTGGTCTTGTTGTTTGTTTGCAGAGAGGAGGATGGAGGGAGAGAAAGAGACGGCCGAGGAGAAGGAGGAGGAGGAGGAGGAGGAGGAGGAGGAGAAAGAGCTTCTTCACATCGCTGCGGCGACCTCTGTAGACTACCCGGGCCTTCCCATCATGCACTGGGAGGACCTGAGCCAGCGGATAGCTGAGTTGGAGAAACAGGAGCAGGAGAGGAGGGAGAGGTCAAAGGTCAGCCATGAACACACGAGCGTTTCCAGGGTTCAGTTTTCTGAGCGAGGTTAGCTGTTGGTGGTAATACTTCTCTAAAGACTACATTTCCCATGAGGCTTAGCGCCCTCTGCTCCTGAGCAGTGTAAACGTTGTCAGCTCTGTTTATTGAAGACACATCTTTCAGAAGTTTCCTCTCAGGTTCTGCTGGAGCGTCTCAGATTGAACCTGACGGAAGTTGTGAGGTTAAATGTTCAGTTTGGATTCAGAGTCGTTGCTGTCGGACGTCTGATGAGACGAAATGGAACCAAACATTTATTTTTGTTTTGGTAAAACATCATTGTATTCATCCTTGTTGTTGGTTTTGATTTGTGGCCTTTGATTCATCGAAACAAAGCAGATGTATTATTTTTCCTGTGATGACAGCTGTTCTGTGTGAAGACCTGCGGGCCGAGCGAGGACATGTGATCGCTTCCTGAGTCTGATCTACATTATTTTCTACAGTGTTTAAGACTTGAAAACTGGTGGGAAAATAACACGTTTTGCATGGATAATCTTTCTTGTTGTCATGTGATGGACATGTGCATTAGCAGCTCCTGTTTGAAGTATAAAAAACCGAACTAGCCCTTTAAATAACTTCAAAGAATCTGGACTGAGGTTGAACGCCACTGAAACAGGAAATGACATCACAGTAAGTCTCAGAGCTTCTGTACAAACCTGCATGATGTGACATCATCTTTATGGAGCTTCATAGTGAGTTCAGCTCATCGTTGATCCGTTTGACACGACTTCATGGTTCTGGTTCTGTCAGCGCTGCAGACCGTCTGTGCACCGCCTGCTGAGTGCAGACAGACGAGTCACAGACGAGCTGCTGATGCTTCAGATATTTCAGGAGAAAATCTTCCTGTGACTCATCAGCTGACACCAACACGACTCAGCGTGACGCAACATTTAAAACATGTTTAATGACTTCAGTTGGATGCTATGCAGTTGCATTGTGGGAAATGTAGGACTGAGTGTGTTTGGACCGTATCTCGGCCTCTGGATTTCAGAATCTTCATCCCTCCTTCAGTCCTGACTTCTCTCCTCTGTTTGTCCTGCTTGTTGTTGTTTCTGTCTCCGTCTGATAACATTCCTGATGATGAGAACATGTTCGTCTGTAAATCCTCCAAACACAGTTTTTAATCCTGCTGGAGGAGCTGCAGCGAGCGGAGTGGGAGGCTCGGACATTACAGAGATGCTGAGTGGAGCTCTGCTGCATATTTCTACATTTCTGGGTGGTATAATGATAACTTTTACTCTGAGAACTCCCCAACACAGATGTCCTCTGTGCTCCAGTAAACAACCTCAGATCTGAACTGAGTTTAAATTCAGACTCTTTGCTGGTTTGAGGCAGATCACAACTTTAATCACTCTCCAGTCTCGTAGCGTCTTCGTTTCTCTACACAAGCTTTCAGAAATTAACCGTCTAACTGATGATTTGTTGTGTGATGATCCGGCTCGGATCTCACTGTGTTCATCTCTCTGTCTTCCTGCAGAGGGGGGCGGGGGTGAGGGTGGAGGAGAGTCAGGGGGGAGTGTGGAGAGACGTCTGGGAGGAAGAGGAGGAAGACTTCAGGAGGTGTCGAGTGACGCAGAGGTAACACTGAGCCACACAGGCTGCAGAGCGATTAACCGAAGCTCATCGACTGTTTATGAATCTTGTCTCGTCTCGTTTAACGCTGGAGGACACTCGCAGTGATTTAAATATTCAGTATCAGAGTTTCATCTTCCAATCATAAAATGTTTCATCTTCTATTTCTTTGAAGCTTCATTTGAAATATTTTCTTCACACTGAAGCTGAGAAATGAAACGAGGATGAAGCTCTGATGTGAAATAAACAGCAGAGAACAGGATGATGTAAACACGAGGAGCCGACTGAACACTGACGCTCTGTACTCTCCTGCTGGAGCTTCAGGATGTTTGTTATCTGTTAACAGATTTCACCACAGAAACCTGCAGCTGTGCTTCATCAACAACAGCGACAGTGAAGACGAGGAGGAAGGAGGCAGCAAAAAGGTCACTTCTGTCTCTTCTTTAAAGAACGTGCACAACTAGATCTGTGTTCAGAAAATCACCACGGTGTGAATGTTTAAAAATGTCTTCAGGATCAGTTCACACGTCCTCAGATATCACTGAATATGAAGTCACTTGCACATAAAGAGTTCATTTCTTATCTTCATGCATGTTCGACAGAATTGTTCAGAAAGTCTTTGTTTCAGTTTTATCACATAAAAAACAGCAAACTAAAAATAATTTTCCATGCAGTCGTCTGACCACTGACCTTACATCACTGTCAGGTTTCCAAGGGAACGGGTGGCAACGGTTGCCATGCCGCTGGGCTAAAACAGGAAGTGGCCACGGCGCTGAGGACGCTGAGAGACAAACTGCTGGCTGAACAGAAGGACACGGAGGTGAGAGGACGGAAAGAATGACTTTATGAGATGCGTCGAAGACATAAGGACAAAGACAAGAAAGAAATGTTATCAACAAAGAATGTGTGTGTGCGTGTGTGTGTGCGTGTGTGTGCATGTGTGTGTGTGTGTGTGTGTTGCAGCATCTGGCCGGCAGCAGTAGTGTTTCCAAGCGGAAACATCTGGAGCGCTGGGAGCTGCAGGAGTGTTCAGAGCAGCAGCTCAGCAGCATGAGAGCATCACTACAACAGGACGTACACGGTACACGCACACACACACACACGCACACACGCGCACACACACACACACACACACGCACGCATGCACACGCGCACACGCACACACACGCACACGCACACACACACACACACACACGCACGCATGCACACGCGCACACGCACACACACGCACACGCACACACACACACGCACACACACTGCAGTCTTAAAGGTGTCTCTGAGGAAATCCAATCAGAAGCATCAAAATGTCTGGACGAACTTCTCAAACGTCTCCTGCAGTTTAATCCAGCTGTGGAGTTTGAGTTTGAACTAAACCATCAGAGTGTAAAAAGATGTAACTTTCACAGAAGTGCAGATATAAAGAGACGGTGAAGCAGAACAAAGATCCACAGCAGCCCAGAGGTCTGACGGTCCAGATCTGTCAACAGAAAAGAAATCACTGTGTGTAAATATGGAGATTGTTTCCTACGTTACAGAAGTTGATAACAGACAGTGTTGGGAAAGTTCACTTTCTACATGAACTAGTACAAAGTTCAGTTCACAAATTTTAAAATGAACTAGTTCAGTTCATAGTTCATAATTCAAAATTTTGAACTAAGTTCACAGTTCCAAAAATGAACTAGTTCATAGTTCTTTTTTTTTTCTTCAATATGTTGGTGCAAGCTATTATTTTTCAAAATGATTGCCACAGCCCATATAGAACCACAGACAGCAATCATTATATCAGTTTTAACACTGAAGCTGCAGCTCTCCAACAACATACTGCAACACCAGGTTGTCCAGCTGCAGCTGGGAGATGAAGACAGAGGAGCCGCTACTGTTCGCCGTTAATTCAATTTGGGTGGTAGAGGATCTGTTTTGGCTCACTGTTGCCGTGTCTTTGGATTTTTTATTCACTCACACATACCTTGAAAGGCTCGCCGGGTTCTTTAGTTCAATGTGCTGTTTCAGGTTCGTGGTACAGGATAGAGTACAACCTAAAAATTAAAAATCAAATAATACGTAAATAAGAAAATAAATAAAGAAGAAAGGGAAAAATGAAATAATAAATGAATAGATAGTTCAGACAGTGGCTTCAGGGAAAACGTTTCATAATGACTCAGTAAGGTTTTACTTTTTTTGTTATTTAACAAAATCAGAGGTTTAAGCAAAGAGCTCAGTTCCAGGAGAAAAGGAGCAAATTTAGGTAGTGATTTTGCAAATTTTTGTTTGTGAATAAAACATTTTGCATAGGATAACAAAGTTCATCATGTGTTCAAGAGCATTATCTTCTGGGTTAACATAGTAGCAAATAACATGTTTCAGGGTAAGAGAATGGACAGAGTTAGCAGCATAAAAATATGAGATTTAACAACACTCCAAAACTTTTTAGATATATCATAATAAAAAAAAACAGATGTGAAGCCTTCTTCTGATTTTGTCTCCATGCTGAGCACATTGATGACGCATCCGGCGGTGCGACTCTGTGGTGGCTGGTGTTGCCAGTGTTGTGTCCGTTCAGGACGAATTTATCTGTGTTCGTTTGGTAATGCCTCACTGCATGTTTGGTATGCAGCTGTTTCTGTCTGAAATACTTAAGTTTTGTTTTGATCGAAAGTAAAGCGAGTTGCACAAACCTCTCGTCCAGCGTCCTTTTTATACACAACAGCCAGATTGGGTGTTTTTCCGCTACATATTAAAGCCTGTTCACGGTGTGTTTTAGCTGGTTTTTAGCCTGGAAGGCTCGATGGGAATCTGGCACTGTCTTGAACGACGTTAAACTGTGAGAACGCGCCGTTCATAAACGCCAGAATGAACGCGTTCACAATAACGTTCATCAGGCAGAATACAGTACGTTCAGTTCACGTTCGCCCAAAATATGAACGAGTTCATGAACGATCGTTCACTGAACGCGTTCAGGCACAACACTGATAACAGAAGATGCATCGTCAGAGCTTTTGACTATTACAGACTGAGTTCTTCTCTGAGACACGTTATCAAAACGACCTGCAACACTTTATGCTAAAGTAGAGTTTAATATCACATTTCAGCTGTTTGTGTTTATTATTTGCGACCAATGAAAGAAACGGAGTCCACACAAGTTCATTTCATCAGTGGTGACATCATTTCCTCCTTGACTCTGTCCTCTTGTGTTCCTGCAGCTCTGAGCTCCGAGCTGGTGGCCCACCTGTTGGTACGAGACCAGCTGAGGACGAAGCAGGACGCCATGCTGCTGGACGTCCAGGACCTGACCTAACACCAGGACCACACACCACCAGAACACTTGTCCACTCTGGGACCAGGACGGGCTGCTCGTCCACATCAGCCCAGGAAACTTCAACAAAATGTAAGCAGACCTGCTAATTAATGGAAACTGACAAATCACCAGCAGTCTGGACAACAAAGAGGGAAACACGAGTCCGATTCAGAGGAAATCACCTGAAAAAACCCAAAAGTCATAGTGACAGTTCTGTTCAGAGATCAGCGACAAATAACCAACGTGAAACCGACAGAAGTTTGATTACAGACTGATGAGACTTCAACACCGATTTAAGGAAGTGAGAAGAAACCTGGAACTGGCAGGAAGTCAGTGTTTCAAATCAACAGAGGAACTAAGATTCAGTTGGATTGTTTGGAAGCTGAATCCAAACGTCTACAATAAAGATTGGATGGTTCCAACATCTTCACTTGGCACGATCAGCATCTGACAGAATGTACGACACTCAGAACATCACAGAACAATCAGTCCAGTTTTTATAGACGGGTCGGGCCGAGGGAGAGAATCTCAAAGGCCCTGAGGATCTGTGAACAGTGAAGTCACACACCAACACACACACATCGACACACACCAACACACACCAACACACTCCAATCAGACTTCATCTGAAACTGAATCTGATGACAGGTGCAGCTACTATCAATCAAATCTGACAAAACTTTACAGCCTGCAGGAAAACTTTTCACACTGGTTGCACTCGTTCAGGTGCGCCAGCGTATAATTGAGGAGGATCCGATAAATGAAATGCAAAATAAATGCTTAATTTTATCATTTAACATGATAGAAGACACATTTGTGAATCAGGTTTTCAGGGGATTTAAGATGCACTCGAGAAATTATTGATGATGAAATCTTCAGGCACGTAGGAACGGGAGCGAAGTGGACATGATAATAAAAACCTCTCATAAGCTACAATTTTATAAAACAATGTGGACACGTCTTCACGAGCGTAAACGGTTTGAGACGTGGTGAAGTGTCTCTGAGCGATTCTCCTCAGGTAGGACGAACAGCAGCAGGTTAACTCGTAGAACTAAAACCAGTCGAGCTCGTTTAGCGACTGTTTCACATTTGGAAGAAAGTAGCTGATTGTATTTTAGAGAAAAGATGTTGTGTTGAACTCTAACTTTAATTTCCCTCCAGCTCAGAATGTTCCTGACAGAAGAGAGACGTGGAAGACGTTCTGTTTGTGGGGCTGCTGGTGTAAATCTACATTTATATGCAAACGAGGGATTCTAACTTATCTTATTTAAGTTTTATTGTGTTTACTTACTCACTTGTTATAATAATGAGGGGACATTACACTCATACAGCATGTGTAGCAGGACGAGCTCAACATAACTGATGTATTGATGTTTTTATTGTTGTACATTTATTTTTCTGAAAAACAAAAAGGAATTCCGTCAAAATGTGCAGCAGATAAAAGATTTACACAGACTTATTTTCAATGTTGTTTTCAGTATTATTGAACCTTAGATTAAAAAAAGAGAAATCCAGAGCTGCAACTAAAGCTGCAATTAAATTAAATTAACCACCAATTATTTTAATAATGAATGTTTTGGTTTGAGTCATTATTTTAAAGAAAAAAGCCAAAATTCTGAATATGATTTCTTTGTGTTGTGGACAAAACAAGACGTGAGGACGAAACACTGATCGACTTTTTAAACCATTTTCTCACCAATCAACTAATCGACTAATGGAGAAAATAATCAATTAATTGACAATGAAAAGTATAATTAGCTGCAGGTCTAAAAAGAACTATAAAAATTAAATAGTAGATGTTTGATGTTAGCTACAGCAACACGACCGTCCTTCTGTTTTTAAAGTGTAGAAGACGTGTTGTTACGTTGAGTTTTCGTTTTGTTGGAGTTTTGGTGGCATCGCTCTTTAACTGATGCTCAACTCTTCAGGTACCGTCAGAGATTCGTCAATGTTTACTCGTAAGAAATGCAAACGGAATAATGCACAGAATATATTAAACAGTCAAGTTTATGTGATGATGCACCAGAAATATGGCTGACATGTTTAATTTTTGTCTTCTATTAACTTCATGTTTATGTCGTACAGAAGAGGATCAGAGCGATCGTTAAAAAAGAGAAAAAACAAAGTTTGAGTTCTTAACTTTTTTCCCAAGAATTTTTACTTTAAACTTCGGAATTCTGACTGTAAACGTCAGAATTCTAAATTTAAACTTCGGTATTCTGACTTTAACTTTGGAATTCTGTTTGAAAACTTCGGAATTCTGACTCTAAACTTGGAATTCTGACTTTAAACTCGGAATTCTGACTGTAAACTTGAAAATCTGTTTGTAAACCTTGGAATTCTGACTTAAATTAAATTGTCGGAAGGCAATTATCATTATTATTATTATTATTATTATTATTATTATTAGCTTTGATTTTGAATTTGATCAGAGCAATCGTTAAAAAAGAGAAAAAACAAGAGTTCTTTTTTGTTTGAGTTCTTAACTTTTTTCCTAAGAATTTTTACTTTAAACTTCGGAATTCTGACTCTAAACTTTGGAATTCAAACTTCAGAATTCTGTCTGTAAACTTCAGAATTCAAACTTTGGAATTCTGACTTTAAAGTTTGGAATTCTGTTTGAAAACTTCGGAATTCTGACTGTAAACTTCGGAACTCCGATTTTAAACTTCGAAATTCTGACTCTAAACTCGGAATTCTGACTTTGAACTCGGAATTCTGACTGTAAACGTCAGAATTCTAAATTTAAACTTTGGAATTCTGACTTTAAACTTTGGAATTCTGAGTTTAAACTCAGAATTCTGACTGTAAACTTCAGAATCCAAACTTCGGTATTCTGACTCTAAACTCGGAATTCTGACTTTAAACTTGGAAAATCTGTTTGTAAACCTCGGAATTCAGACTTAAATTAAATTGTCAGAAGTCAATTATCATTATCATTATTATTATTATTATTATTATTATTATTATTATTATTAGTTTTGATTTTTTACAGTGGCCCTTATCCTCCTCTGTGATGGCACCTAAACATCACACTTTTTTTGTAACTTCCTGAATGTTTGTAAGGATGGGAAGTTTTATTCTGACACTATCTATGGAGATTTAGATGATTTAAAATGTGTCTTTTTTTAAACCACCACTAGCGATGTCCTCCAGTGCCTTACAAATAAATTATATTTTGATACTGATTAATTCTTTATTCTCTCATATTGATCTGTGAGAAGGAGCTGAGTTTCATGGAAGGAAATGTACTGCAATGGAAATGTGTTTGTTACTTTTTTATTCATATACTTAAAGTCACACTGAAATGTTGTTTAACGATGACTTTAATGTGTTTTGTCTTGAAACATGTTTGTGGAGGACGTAACACAGTTAAAGTATAGTAATAGTAATATTTTAATCTTTTTATGGTCCAAAACCGTCTGAACAGATTGTTTTTCATTTCATTGTGACTTTGAGTATTTAGAGATGTATTTTAAAATGTAAATAAAATTAATTGCAAATGTATTTTTAAATGTAAACATTAATTCTAAAATATATTTTGATGACTTGATACAGTTTTATTTTGCGTCCACTTTATTGCCTCAGTGTTTTATGTTGTCAGTATATTCATTACAGTATTTGAGTAAAAGTACTTTGTTATTGTCCTTCCCACGCAGTTTTTTAAAGTTTTGCTAAAATTGTATGGCCTGATTGATCACTGCGTATTGTTCTCAGTCAGAACTTCAGCTTCAGATACATTTTTCAGTTTAGAGTGTTCTAAAGAACGGATTGTTAGTGTTCATGTGTGTTGAGTGTCGGCAGAAGTCCAGAAAAGGACTTGTAATGAGCAAAGCGGCCATCTTGAAAAGCCAGTTTTCTTTATACATCTAACAGTAACAGTTGGTATTGAGACCATATTAGATTAGAGAGTTTATGTCATTATACAATATACAACACAATTAAAAGGGCTTCACATTAAGGTGCACAAGAATAAATAAAATACAGGCGAGCTAACAGAATTAGTTGATGCAAAGACAACCCTGCATGGTTCAAAGTGATAAAGCTCAGCAGTGTGTGCTGATATTGTAAAATCTTGGCCATAATTTAAAATTTATTTGCCACTTTGCCAAAATTAACACACGAAGCAGTATTTGTGCTACACTTCGGCCGATGGTTTATCAGGCTACGCTGAAAAACATAAACGAATAGTTTGCTAGCTAACAGTCTATTCTTTTGATGCCTGGCTAAGTTGGATGGTGTGTGTTGTAATGGTCAGATAAAGAGGAGTTTTGTTAGCAGGTGTTTGAAAGCCACTGCTGAAATTTATAAAAGTGCTGAGCTAATGCTAATGCTAGTTTCTTGGGACCTGGCATGTGGTTGTAGAGCAGTATTGGTGTGTACTTTTGGCAGATAGCGTTTTTTAGACTGGCGAGGCTTCAAAACTAATATTTGAACGCTTGCAAGTTAAGTTAGCAAGTTTAACTAGCAAGCTAATAGAAAGATTTGAAATGTTCTCAGGATTTGCTGTTAGACGTGCAGACAGGAGGTTGATTTGGACGGAGATCAACAGCTAACAGGTTTGCTAACGTAACTAACAAAACTGTGATTTCTTCAACAGAATGGTGAATGAATTGTGTTGTACAGTCACATGAGGAAATATATTTGTTTTTTGCAGCAGGTATTGATTTTAAATAAATGTCAGATTGATTTGATGTCCTAACCCTCTCTGTATTTATTCATACCTCTGCTACCTGCACGCTGTTCGGCCGCCAATTGTGTTGCCGTGTTTGATTTACACTCACACTATCACATGTTCAAACACACACGCAGTGCTTTGTCGTTCAGCTCTCTGACTGTGTGTTCACGCAGTATTTACTGTCTGAATCAGAGTTTATGATGTTGATGATGGAGTGAGCAGAGCGGAGGAAGAAGAGGAGGAGCTGCTGTGTTCACTTTGCTTCTTCTGAAGCCTCAGATAACGAGAGGAAGAGCAGAGAGTCTGACGTTACAGCTTCAGCAGCCTCTGGAGGGAAAGGTGAGAGATTTATTACCTTTAGAGAAGCAGATTTATTTAGCTTTACGTCTCAGCTAACCAGATTTATATCATGCAGCAGTTATTGATTAAAGATCTGTGCATGATTATTTGTGATTCAAAAATATTATTGCGATCCCAATTTCCTATGGTTTTAATGTGATGTTGTCTCGAGAGCTCAAGAACATTAAAGCTTTTGATTTTTAGTTTCATATTTTGTGCTATAAATATGTAAAGACTTCATGATTACCTTGTCTAAATGAATGTTAGTGGTTCAGTTTGGATTATTTAGCGAGGACCAGGTGTGACAGCAGGGTTAGCATCAAGCTTATTTGCTGCTTTCTATTAATTATCTGGACATTAAAATATAATATTAAAAGGAAATAAATTGTAAGTGAATAAAAGGTGAACATTTGTGGAGAATTATTTAGCAGAAATTAAACTTGAACACAAAAGATCTCAGAGTAAAGCCTTCAGATCTTTGTAGTGTTTTATTTTCATATGTGTCCTATTAAAAGTGAACAACACGGCGCTGCACTGTGAGCGCCTCCTCCTCCTCCTCATCTGCAGTCCCTGTATTGGGTTTCATTCCTGCAGTTCTGACTGAATGAACGCTGATCAATTATTTACAGAGAAGCTGAAGGTCAGAGGAGAAACCTCCAGAGACCCTTCGGCCCCGAAACAGACACTTCTGAGCCACGACTCCACCGACGAGACCGAGAGGACGAGGAGGACGACTGGAGGTAAGACCAGACTCACCTCTGATCCAGATCAAGCTGATGTTATGAATGTGAAATACTCACACCTGATTGGCCAAAAGCAGCACTTTTGCTTAATTCACACAGTTTTGATTCAGATCTAGTCGAGTCTTTACAGTTCAGGTGTTTCGTGGACTGATTCAGGGTCAGTTAGGTCAGCCACTAAGGCACAAATCCAGCTGTGACGTCTGATCAGATCAAACAACTCAATCAACAGAAAACTGGAGACACTTTTCATAATCGAGTGATCGTTTGGGTTTTCTAGTTCACCGTTTCTTCAATGTGAGGAGCTGCCGCTTTATTTTCAATGAAACTAAACTGAAGATATTTCAGTTTTTTGTGTGTTGGTCCGACAACACAAGACATTCACAGCTAACAAATATCGAAAACTGTAAAATACATTTTTCACTTTTGTTAAGACCAAACAATGAATCAAGAACTAAAGTCCCAAAAGATATTTTCTTTTTTAAATGTTATGCACACAGCTGGAGTCAAACATCACATTATTATTGTTTACTGTAATGGATAATAAGAAACACACACAAGTAAACTGGACCAAAAACCTTCTTCCTTTCTTTCTGTCGTTTTATTTCCCTTCATCAGACAGAAATCTACACAGATTGGTACATTTAATAGACACTCATGATTAAACTAAATTATGACTTTGAAGTCTTGAGAGTCAACAGTCAACATGCCAGCAGCTGTGAGGCTGTACTGCTTTTACCCACATGCTAATGCTAGCATGCTAATCGGAACATCTACTCATAAAGAACATGTCCATCAGTTGATTCCTACAGCTCTCATGTTTCTGTGATGAACGAGTGAACAAAAACATTCATGAGGTTTGGTCCAGTAATTAATTTATTAAAGGTCGTCTGAAAATGTCCTGAGCAGCTGACTGAGTTTAGGCCTGTCGCTCTTACATCACTTATTATAAAAATCTTTGAGAAAATCATGAAATATGAGATTGTCATGAGATTGGATGCTAAACTCCTCATCCTTGACAAAATCTACAAGCACTTGGAGAAGCCAAAATCACACGTGAGACTTTTATTTCCTGACTTCTCTTCAGCTTTTAACAAGATGCAACCGCATATTTTAATTCAACGGCTTTCCTCTTATTTTAATTTACCTGATCAGTTCTTATTGTTGCTTTTAAACTTTTGAACTGATAGGAAGCAGCAGGTTTAACGGAGCTTTGTCAGATGCTGTGGTTTCAAACACAGGCTCCCCACAGGGTTGCGTTTCATCTCCCCTTCTTTTTATTTTGTATACAGACAGTTGCAGGTCTCACAAAGAGGGCAGCTACCTGGTAAAATTCTCAGACGACACAGCACTTCCTCCAAGGGTCAGAGTCGGACCATGTTAGTGCCCTGCCAGACTTAGCTGGTTAGCTGGTGTGACGAAAATTTCCTCAATCTTAACGTGAACAAAACCAAAGAGCTTGTCATTGATTTTAGAAAAAATGGTGGAAAACCTAAGGCAAGTAGTATTCATGGGGACAATGTCGAACTTGTTGAAACTTACAAGTACTTAGGCACTGTTTTCGATGAACTGGCTGAACTCTTTAAAGTCTGTAACAAAATCTTGTGTATGTTCTATCAGTCTTTTATCGAGAGCATTTTAAATTTTTCCTTCATCTGCTGGTTTGGCGGCCTGGCTGTAAGAGACAAAAACAGCCTTTGCAGCATCGTAAAGGTCTGTTCTGAAATAATTGGCGTCCAGCAGAGGGACTTGGGTTCCCTGTGTGAGAGGCAGGTGGTTCAGAAAGCTAAAGACATAATTTTCCAGTATGGCCACATCCTGTCCTCTGAGTTCACGACGATGCCTTCGGGCCGCCGTTTCATTGCACCTATCAGGAGGACAAATAGGTATGCCAATTCTTTTATCCCAGCTGCAGTTAAGCTCTTGAACATGGACAGTGGCAGCCACTCTTTGTAACATTGTGTCCTTGTAACTTAATGTGCCACTTATTTATTTATTTATTACTGTTATTATAGTGGCTGTTGAGTATTCTTATTCTTGGTCTCTGTTATTTAATTGTGCCACTCCACACAATTACGTGACAGTGGCCTAAGTGCCGTGGCCCCCTGGGGATTTGTACTGATCTGCATATTGTACTCCTGTTTGTCGCCAGCTGCTCGTTGTTATGCCATGGTTGTTGTTTGTGTTTTTTTTTTTTTACACCAGAACTGCTTGAACTGAATTCCCCCCCGGGGACTAATGAAGTTGTCTGAACTGAACTGAACTGAACTGAAAATGTGACCAAATCTGCTGGATCATAAATAAACAATAAGTGATTCTAATAGTCGGTTAAATGTCTCTTGACCATTTTCACCTCAGTCAGGTGCTTCTCATGTCCAGCCACAAGCTTCTGCTCGTCCTCTGGCTGAATTTTCACTCCACTCCTCTTGACAGAATCGGTGAACTTCACCTACATGTGTTGGTGTCCTGGTACAGACTTGTTTCTTCAGCACAGTCCACACGTTCACGACGGGGTTCAGACCTCAGTTCTAGCCTGACTGATCCATTCCTTTACCTGTTTGAAAACCCAACTGAACCCAAGAGCCAATCTTCAGCTGATGATTTTAGGTCTTCCTGAAGAATTTGGAGATAATCCGCAGATCCACTGGCAGCAGAACCGGCCCACAGCATCTTACTGCCAGCTCAATGCTGGACAGTAGGTCTGGTGTTCTCTGGGTCAAAGGATTCACCTTCTCTCCTCCGAACATGTTGCTGCGTTTCTTCTTTGTCCATGTGATCAGCAGCAAACTTCAGTCCAGCTTTAAGGTGTTGTGTCTGGATCAAGAGCTTCCTTCATGTGCAGCAGCTTCTCAGCC
Source organism: Diplodus puntazzo (assembly GCA_963678695.2). NCBI lineage: Eukaryota > Metazoa > Chordata > Actinopteri > Spariformes > Sparidae > Diplodus > Diplodus puntazzo. Next base: position 30,863,390 of record OZ023167.1, on the reverse strand, counting down.
CATGTTGATGTAAAACACACCTGACTGTGGACACTGTCACCTGTCCAGCAGGTGACTTTTGCCTTTTGGAGTGTTTTGGTCGACTCCTGACCATCCTGACCAGTTTTCTCTCAGCAGCAGGTGACAGTTTGTGTTTTCTTCCTGATCGTGGCAGTGACACAGCTGGGCCATACACTTTATACTTACAAACACTTGTTTGTACCGTCGATCTTTGGACGTGTAACTGCTGTTGAAATAGTTTTAATGTTGCAATGACAGTCTTTTACACAAGCGCCACCGTTTTGCTGAATCCTTGAATGCATCTCAACACAAACTGCAGCAGTTGTTGTGACGTTATTTGACAGAATGACTTTAAACCCTGAACCCTGAACCAGACCTCCAACCTGCCGTACAGAAAGGCTACAGGAATGGAGAGAGGTTTCCGGAAAGCTTCGTTAATGATTGAAGGGCTAATTGAGCGAAACGCAGTCTTCATCAGCAGAACAGCGGCGGTACATTCTGAACGAGCTTTTCTGAACTAATGACATGTTTTTTCTTCCTCGTCTGTCACAGAAACTCCTTCTACATGCCAGAGACATGTCGACGTGAACAGAGATTAGATAGACAGACAATCAGACAATCAGACAATCAGACAGATAGATAGACAGATAGATAGATAGATAGATAGATAGATAGATAGATAGATAGATAGATAGATAGATAGATAGATAGATAGATTGATTGATTGGATGAAGGACAAATGAAGGAAACATCAGTGAGTGAGAAGACTTGAATCTGGAAGCTAAGATGAGGCCAGAGGAACCTGAACCGGTCCAGCTCTGCCAGAAATAGCCTCCATCATGGGACTGAGCCAAGCCTCCAACATCACCCCAGACATCGGTTTGGCGGCAGCAGCAGCGGCGGCGGTGGTGAGCAACCACCCCAACACCTCTGGCACCTCCACTCTTCCTCCGTCGTCCTGCAGCATCGATGAATCCTATAAGTACGTCTTCCTGCCCGTCTGCTACTCGCTGACGTTCCTCTTCAGCCTCACCCTCAACTCCGTGGTGCTGCTGCGCTCCTGCCGCCACCACGGCGGCTGCTGCAGCGGCATCAGCGGCGGCGGCCGGCGCTGGAACACCTCGCTGATCTACATGGTGAACCTTGCCACCACCGACCTGATGTATGGACTGTCGCTGCCCTTCCTGGTGGCGAGCTACGTGCTGAGGGACCGCTGGGTGTTCGGGGACTTCATGTGCCGCCTCGTCCGCTTCCTCTTCTACTTCAACCTCTACTGCTCCATCTTCTTCCTCACCTGCATCTCCGTGCACAGGTAGGAAACCCTCCGCCCAATCAGAGATGAAGTGACCACAGCTGCTCTCAGCTGATTCTTCTGATAAAATCACAGCTTTTACTTTTCAGACTTTTGAATTGGTGTTTAAACTTTAGTCTCAAAACAATCTGTTTACTCGGCTATCCGTTCTGTCTCTTGTGCAGTTAACAACAGTCAAACTTTTATCCAAACTCAGTGCAAATGTTAACTGAATTTTTAGAGAAAATCGTCAAGATAAATGAAAATTAATGCTTTATTCTATCTACTACTGAAAATTAAACGTTAGGCACATTGAGATAAACATTTGGTGGAGTAAATTCAGCTGCTAAATGTTATCAAGTCCTTCCAAAAGTCTTTTAGTCACGTGTTATTTGAACTTTGACTTTCTTACATAAAAGGGTTAGGGTTACTACCAATCTTAAAGTTGGAAGCTAGCTGATTCTCCTGACCTTTGAGCCAATCAGAAGCTTTGGAAATGTTAATAAAAGGGTCAAGTTAGCTGATGGGTTTGACTTCAGAGAGTAAGACGAGTTCTGGTTCACACACCCCAAAGCTGCTGACCTGTTTCCTCACTCTGTCACACAAACCTACACCAGGTATGGAAGCTCATTAGTACGGAAGCGTATTGCATTCACTTGAAAAAAAAAAAAAAAAAAAACTCTGGTTTTTCTGAGTAATTTATTTTTTGGTTTGTTTTTTTGAGTAATTTTTTTCTGTTTTTCTGACAATTTTTTTTCCCGGTTTTTCTCTGACTAATTCTTTTCCTGTTTTTCGGAGTAATTTTTTTTTCTGTTTTTCAGAGTAATTTTTTTTTCTGTTTTTCAGAGTAATTTTTTTTTCTGAATTATCGAGATACTTTGAACTCCCGCTAGAACTTCCAACCTGCAAGTGACTCCCATGGACATATAGTGACTCCTGCTCCTGATTTCAAATGCATGTATTGTATCCGTGGAGCCATATCTGTCCAACTGATCCTGGAGAAACATTGCTATGTCTAGCAGATCTGAATGGGCTTTCCTTCTGAACAACCGCAAAGTTCTCCATATCAGGTGCCTGTCGAGAAACTAATGGTAATACCATCTATATGACTTAAAGACAGGACTATCTCCCAGTGTCTTAAACCCAGATCAAAGTATTAAAACTAAACAAGCCGGTCTATTTGTTTCCATTAAATCGAGGAATGAATGTGTCTCTTGTTTCAAATGCTCTCTAAACTCTGAAAAAAAATTATTCAGAAAATCAGAAAAAAATTACTCCAAAAAACCCAACCATAAAAATAAATTACTCTGAAAAACAGAAAAAAAATTATTTCGAAAAACAAACCAGAAAATAAATTACTCAGAAAAACAAACCAATTTTTTTTTTCAAGTGAATGCAATACGCTTCCGTACATTAGTGACAAAACAGCTATTAATCTAAAAGTTAAGATTGAGACAGGTTAGTGAAGAACGCGTTTAAAATGCAAACAAATGATATGTGTAACACCAGGCTGCGTCCATCACCTGTCTAATAAATCTAAAAACATCTAAAGTTCACATTGAAAACATTTTTATGAAGACAAATTTTTTTCTTTATTTTTTAAATAATACATCTACAGAGCTTGTAGAAAGGTGCAGAAGAAAAGTGTCTTTTCCTTAAAAATGAGTGTGAATCTGTAATTTAAGATGTTGGTGGGTCCAAAATGATAGTTTTGTTTATCTTTGTGTCAGAATTCTGATGTCTATCAATAGAATAACACTGCTGGTATCACGCGGTTTCTGTGTTTCGTAAGCAACAACAGTCTTGGTAGTTGGAAAAAATAAAACATAAAATGGTTGATTTCTATATGATGCGCCCAGTATAATGTTAGCTAGCGACCATTGAGAGTGAAAAACTGTATAAATATTGAACATAAAGAGAAATCTGCATTAGATTGCCGTGCTGAATCAGTGCCCCATTTTTAGTCACTTCTTAAAACGCACTTTCTGGAAGCTGCTTTAACACCTGATTAAGTTGATTTCAGCTTTGTTCCTGATCCAGACTGTACTTACTTTATTTCTTTATATCAGAAGGCTGAAAGTAATATGCAAAGTGCAAGGGTGTTGTCTTTAGACCCTTAATGAGTCGGTTCTGTAAAAGTTATTTTACACATCAAAAGTTCTCACACACAGTTTAGGTTCGGAGTAAAGCAGCTGTCCTCTGGAGGAATCCTGAGCTCCATCAGAGCTGTTCCAAGAGTTCTGAGTTTCCTCTGTCCTGCCAGGTTTATGACTCCAGCCTTTAGTTTTGTTGCTTAAATGTGTTACAATATCTGCTGCAGTGACATTACGGCTAACATGTGAATGTTTAAAATGACTGTAAGCAGCTTCTCTAATCATTAGAGCAGAGTGTACACAACATGTGCCTCTGAGACACTTTTTATGTTTTAAACAAGAATGAGATTAAAGTGAAGGATCTGAACTCACCCCTGGTCGTCCGTCCTCAGGTACCTGGGGATCTGCCACCCCATGAGGACCATCACTCTGGAGAGTAAGCGGGTGGTGAAGGCGACCTGTGCACTGGTGTGGGTGGTGGTCTTCATCCTCACCTGCCCCATCTTCAGGTTCGCGCAGACAGGATACGTCAAAAGAGGAGGCGGAGGGGTCATTGAGCCTGGAGGGCCGAGGGAAGGCTGGAACAGTTCTGGATCTGAGTTGGACGACCAGGAGGGGTACATGAACTGCTGGGACGACGCCATCGATAAGGAGTTTGCCGACTACGTCCCATACGGCATCGTCCTCCACCTGATTGGCTTCTTCGTACCCTTTGTGATCATTGCCTGGTGCTACTCTCAGGTGGTTAGGACGATATTTCAGACCTTGCGGTCCCCTCCCAGCTCGGTAGAGGGCGGCGAGGACGGTCCGGTGGGAGACGGCGCTACAGAAGGCGTTAGAGATCGGGAGAGAACCTCGGTCTCCATCTCTGGATCGCAGTACTCGCACTACATACGGCGGCGACGGAAATCCATTAAAACCATCGTAACCATCACGCTGCTGTTCGCGCTCTGCTTCCTGCCCTTCCACGTGACGCGGACGCTCTTCCTGCTCCTGCGGCGGGGGCAGCTCGGCGGCTGCAACGTCATGAAGACTGTCTCCATCTGCTACAAAGTCACCCGGCCGCTGGCCTCCTGCAACGCCTGGCTCAACGCCCTCCTTTACTTCCTGACGGGGGATAAGGGCGCCCCCTGCTGCTGGCCGGCAGAACCCATTGTCCGCAGAGACCGCCGGAGCGGCTCCCTCTGGTGGCCATTGAAGATCCTGAAAAAAGACGGTGTGGGAGAAGACGACCAGGAGGCAGCAGAGAAGGTTGAAAGGGAGGTGCACATGGAGAACGAGTCCAAGTCTTCACGGGTCATCTTCTAGAAGCTTTTAGAGCCATTTCTTTATTAGAAAAAAGACTTGAAATGATGTGTGACGCACCAGGAAATGATCCAGCAACCTCACAGGAAAGTAATTAAAATAATTTCCACAACATCGTCGAAGGAAAATGAGAATTCATGCACATTTAAATCTAGTTCTACACATTTGAAGTTAGATTTACTTTGTTGACATTTTTTTGATAAACTGCCAGCAGGACTGAAGAGACATTTTACTGTCTCACATGCAACTGTACTCCAACTCCAGTTCTGCAAATGTTGGGATGCCGTGTAAAATGAAATAAAAACAAAATGAAATCTTGTGCAAACGAGCTGTTTATCGATGGCTGTTGTACGAAGTGTTTCTGAGCTCATGTAGAATAACAAAATATTTACAAAAACCAATGAAGATGGTGCATTAAACATGAAATATATCGTCTTTGTACGGTTCAGTTGAGTAAATTTCAGAAAGGATTATCAAATTAAATTAATTCTGTTTTATTTATTTTTTTACACAGCATCCAAACTTTTTGTCTTGGAACTACTGTCCTCAGATCAGAAAGAGAAACACGTCCTGAATCATAACCGTGTGGAGTCTGAGGGGACGTGTTTCAATCGACTGCCCTCAAATAACTCACAAACTCAGCTTTTGCTCTTTGTTGCTCTTTGTATCTCTTTTGCCTTTAATTACTCAACTTATGTCCTCAGAATACAGAAATTGTTCCTTTGAATCAATTAATTTCCTCAAAATTAAAGAATTACAACAAAAAGCCTTCGTCCGCCCGACACTCTCAGTGCAGATTTAACTGACCTTTATTCAGACTTTGGATTGTCATTTTGAAAGTATAGTCAACATTTAAAAATGCACAATCATTCAAAGCAGAAAATAAGTAAAATCAGGTATTAAATCAGACAGGATGCAAAATAATTATGGTCGATTTGTTTGTGTCCTGTGATGAAACTGAGCACAAAGGAAAATGAGGAGCTGCTCATAAAATAAGATAAACTGTAGGTTGTTCGGAGAAAATGGTAATTATTTAGAGATAGTTAGAGAGAGTTATTGGGTCGTACACACTGTATTGAAGGGATTTGGGACACTCTGAACGTTGGTTGTGTTGAGAAGAAATTAATGATTATTCTGTTGATTATTAGAATCATATTGGTAATGTTTTATATACAAATATTTGTCAAGTAGTTGTTGATGTGATCAAATATCTGTTTATTCTAACTAAAAGTCCAAAATCTGAAGATGTTCAGTTTGCAACGATAACTAAAAAAATAAACTGTTTGACGTCTTTTCAGCAGATAAATGACTTGAGAGATTTGACTATTAACGTATCGATAGTCAATTAATTGAAACATATTTTCCACCTTTCTTTAGCTGTAATTATTACATATGTCTGAGCACACAGATGATTAATTTGAAAGAATAATTTTCACCTGATTTCCAGCTCTGTAGCAAACCAATGAATTAAAGGCTCAGTTCACATTAAATGAGAAACACTGTAAAGACTCAGCGAACATTCACCGTCTGCTGCTGTCAGCCAGGCAGCAGAACGTTGACCTTTGACCCTGTTGTGTAATATCTGTCTGTTCTGTTGAGTATTAACCGGCTGCTGACTCTGTGATATTTTCCCTCATGTTGGTGAAGATGAACTGAATCGTTCCTGGAACCTGTTATTGACGTCGGCACTCCTCTTTAGATGTTAAACCCTGAATGGCGGCCATGTTGTCTGAATGTATCTCCTTCACAGAGCAACACTGCACGCTCCTGCTTCATGTCATCGTGGTGTTGTTGTTGTTGTTTTGGAGCTCAGGTCAGTCTGTTGTCAGACCTCATATTTTTCACTCGTGTATTTTGACGTTTTGTGGCGCAATGTCCGGATTAAAGTCTGTTGTTGATCAGCTGTCTGTGTGTCCGGTCTCGTTCATGGTTAACCAGAGGATCCGCTCGTCCCCAGAAATGATGAGTCAGCTGAACGATCACATCACTGCTGAACTGACACACACAATGTATCTCACAACAATCTGGTAATTCATTCATATACCACTCAACTGTCAACCTTTAGTATTCCTTACATGATCTAATGAGGATGTTGTTGTCATTCTGCAGAAGATTGCTAAGATCTTTGGTACAGGAAGACTGATCGAGTCAGTGGGTCACATGACCTGCAGCCACTGAGCAAGAAGCAACACACTGATTGGCTCTCAGTTTGATGGACAAGTACAAAATTAACATCAACAAAATAATCAACAGCAGAAACTTTAATACAATCAAAGAGGTAGTTCAGAGTGTACAATGTTATTTAGATGTTCATTCAAACAAAAATAATGCAAGAATTGTAATTTCCTACAATTCCCGAGGAAAATTCACTTCAGCTGTACATGTGCATGATTATATTACTTACAATCAACAAGCTAACACAAGACAAAGCAACCCAGCTACTTCGCAGTTTACCAGCAAGAGGGTCGGCTCTGCGTCAAGCAGCTTTTATTTCATCAGTCTCTCTCTAAACAATTGGACAGGCTACTTACAACAGGAACACAGAATTTGGATCAAAGGATGAAATTAGCAAGAATTTGTCAGAGACAGCCAAAAACTTTTCTGTATGTTTATAAAGTGTCTCCAACTCAACAACTCACTAAACTGACACATTTGTTAAGGGAGTCTGGGGACTTTCTCCACGGGGACAAAGAAGGAGCCTATATTGTTCCTGTTTAGTGTCTTTGTAACATGTGACATGTTTAGATCAATAACATGTTTCTTCTTTCATCAATGGAGTGTAAATGGTGAAATCAGTGTAAACAGTGTGTTCAAACAGCTGATCAATGTTGGCAGGTAAGACTTTAGCACTTTAGACACAGAAGCAGACAGGCTGGTACAGACATGCTGCCACAAACTGACACTTTTTACAAGCAGACAAACAACTGCAGCTGAAAGATTTAATGCTGAATTTACAACAAGGACACAATAAGCTAGAATCTGTCGTAGCTGTTTTACAAAGTCTGTTTGGTTTCTCCTCATGAAACAACTCTTAAAATCACTTGATTTGTTAATGGAGTCTGGTGATGTTGTGGTTTAGTTCCATGACTAGAGTCGTTGAAACAGTGTGTTCGGACAGCTGCTAAATGTTGGCAGGTGAGACTGTAACTGATTCAGATGTGTCGTTTTTAAATTCAATGATTTATATTAATTTAAGTATTAATAATGATAATAATCATTGAGACAAAAAATGAAAGAAAGTGACGTCCACCGGTATTTGTTTACAGGGCAGACCTGCCACATCCAATATGGCGGACGAGCTGATATATCGAGCCAATGGTCCAACAAAGTTATGGCGTCTACGTATATATTTTAAAACGCTATTAAATTGCATTTTTTAAAGCTCAAGTTTCTGTGTATCCGTGTGCACGTCACACACATGAACCTCCTTTTGGTTTCGGTTTCTCCGCAGCAGCTCGGCGATGTGTCAGGAAGGTGTTCAATCTATCAAAGGTCCCTAAATATGAAACACGGAGCGCTCACATAAAAATTAAGACGTTGCTTCATTTTGTTTGAGTTTGTTTGAGTGCTGCATCAACTCTGAATACACGACACTTATACAGCCTGTAAAACGAGTGTTGTGATGAATCACCACGTCTGAGTGCCTCAACGACTCGGGTGAAGCTGCTGTTTATGAGGTTTAAAACGCTGTGATGTGTGTTGTGGTGATTCTGTGATTTTTCTACACCTGCTGTCTCTCCGTCAATCGATCAGCTCCCACTGGCTGTCGCTGATCAGCCTGTAGTTGAGCCTCCGGTAGTTTTCGGGGTGAACTCGTCGCTGTTGCCACACCTCCTCGTACAGGCTGCGTGTGACCGGTGGCAGCGGTGGGAAGCCGGCGGTGCGAGCCAGCGTGTTGCAGTACTCCCACTGATCCCGGTCCAGGATCATCAGGTGGCGCTGGTGGATGGCCTGCTCCGTCTTCTCCTGCAGCTCTCTCCGGACCTCTTCCTCCATCTGAGCCGCAGACGGTAAAGTGACCGAGCCGTCCAACACGGCCAGAGCGAACTGGACCTGCAGAGAGGAGATGATTTGAGAACGGCTATAAGCTCGGCTGCTCGCTCTCCTCCTGTGGACTCTTCAGCTCACCTGGCAGTTGAAGTGTGGGAAGGGGCAGATGATCTTGCAGATACCGATGAAGAAGAGTGAAGGGAAGGCTGGTGGCATCAGGAAGCGGTACAGCGGAGACACCAAATAGTCCTGGATCTCCAGACCGAGCTGAGCCGCGTCCAGGAATGAATAGGTGAAGTTGTAGCCGGTGCAGAACATCAGGACGTCGGCCGCGCCCACAGAGCCGTCCTGGAACAGGTGGGTTTTATTTTAGGAGACTAACTGGTGCTCAGGTAACAAACAACACACTGCAGCTCCGACTGAAGAGTCACGTCTTCACTGTGAACGCAACAGAAACCAAACTGAGCAGCTCAGAGCTGAAAGACTTCAGTAACCTGGAAGCGAAGGTTGCCGTCGTCCTCGACCGCCACCACAGAACTGGACTGTTGAATCCCAGACGGGAGAGGGAAGGTCAAACGAGGATGACGATGACTCAGAGTCACCTGGAGAGAGAGAGAGACAGAGAGAGAGAGAGGAAGAGAGAGAGAGAGGGAGAAAGATGGAATCGTATCAATATTTCCAAAGTCTAATTTAACAGGAATCAACACTGTGGCCACATTTGTTCTCAGCTTATGTTTGTGTGACACTTTTAATTTGAAGATATTTTGAAAAGCAGCTGTAAAGAAATATGATTTAACTTTATTGCAGTGATCAGTGCGTCTGAGCTGCAGTGTGCTGTTTCTCACCTGAGCTCCAGCTCTGGCCAGCTCAATGGAAATGTCCAATCCTGATGCTTTGGCTCCCAGAATGACCACCGACAGACCCGAGAACGGTTCTGCACACCTGTACGCATGACTGTGCAGCACCTTCCCTGCAAACAGAGAGAGGACTGACATCAGCTTCATCAAGAGCTTGTGTTAGCCTAGCTTAGCATGAAGACTAGAAGCAGGGGGAAACTGTTAGCCTAGCTTAGCATGAAGACTAGAAGCAGGGGGGAAACTGTTAGCCTAGCTTAGCATGAAGACTAGAAGCAGGGGGAAACTGTTAGCCTAGCTCAGCATGAAGACTAGAAGCAGGGGGAAACTGTTAGCCTAGCTTAGCATGAAGACTAGAAGCAGGGGGAAACTGTTAGCCTAGCTCAGCATGAAGACTAGAAGCAGGGGGAATCTGTTAGCCTAGCTCAGCATGAAGACTAGAAGCAGGGGGAAACTGTTAGCCTAGCTTAGCATGAAGACTAGAAGCAGGGGGGAAACTGTTAGCCTAGCTTAGCATGAAGACTAGAAGCAGGGGGAATCTGTTAGCCTAGCTTAGCATGAAGACTAGAAGCAGGGGGAAACTGTTAGCCTAGCTTAGCATGAAGACTAGAAGCAGGGGGAAACTGTTAGCCTAGCTGTCTTTGAACTGAAAAAATGATGTGTGCTCCATCTGAAGTTGGAGCGAAGGTCGACTTCGACCTGACGCCTGTAAATAAAATCTTTTCAGTTCAGTTTTTGTTCATGGGTCTTCTGCAGACTGTGATCACAGCAGACGAGGAGACATTTCATGTTTTTGGTTGTTCCTCTGTTTTAAATTAAGCCTCCAGCTGCTTCAGTTGTTTAGCAGAATGCTGCAACTCTGTTTTACTGTGAAGCTCCAAAACTGTTCTGTGGACGACGACACTTCACCGACTTCCATCACCATGGAGGGAGGACATAATGTGGGGAACTGTTCCTTTATGCTTAATGTGGACTGTACCTTTAAAGTTCTCTATCCCTGGTATGTCCGGGATGTGAGGATCGGAGTAATGCCTTAAAAACAAACAAACATCAGAACATCCAAATAACATTTAAACTGGAAAATGCAGCATTCAGTGACTCCTAGTGGCAAAAATCCAAACTTATCCATGATTATTAATAAACTGACCCCGAGCAGACAAAGACCGAGTCGAAGGTCTCCGTTTTCTGACAACCTGAGGAATCACATGATGTCACTTCCCACGTCGTCCTCTGCTCCGCCCCCTCTGTTGTCACGACAACGGGCTTCACGTTTTCCACCACTGTGTTGAACTGAAGCAGAGAAACAGAAGAGAGGAATGAAGCTGAAATAAGGCATTATTATTTATATTCTTGTTATTTCCAATCAATTCATATAAAAAAAATGCAATGTTAAAAAGTCAAAAAATGTTTCTTTACAATTTGTGCTATTTTGTTCAACCAATCGTCCCAAAACTCAAGAAATATAGTTTATTATGCTTCAAGACAACAAACTCAGAGCTGAAGAACCAGACAACGTTTGTATCTCTGTTAAAAAATGACTTGAATTCAAACTATTCACAGTTTAAATAGATAATAATAGAAACAGATTGTTTCCCTCTGAATGTGATCAGCAGCAGGACGACTCACCCTGATGTGAGGCCGGATGTTGTGGTTCTGGCAGTACCGCTCCAGGTACCTCTGGACCTCCTGATGGGGCATGAAGCTGTTCAGCTCGCGGTCAAACGGGAAGTCAGGGAACATCATCACCTCTTTGGGCAGGTTGGTTCTGTCGGGAGGGAATCAGAGTCACTCAGGTGGAGGCAGAACGTCCAGCGGACCTCGACTGCTCGACAGGTGTGATCACACCTCAGGAGTAAAATATTAAAACTATAAAATGTTTGAATGTTCTCGTTTAACCACTTGGGATCAGAAATGTTTGTGTGAGAAGTTCTCAGCTGGAATAAAACTCAAGTAAAATAAATATCTAAATGAATTACTACAATAAAAGCACCCCAAACTTAAAAATATGACATGAATCTGTATTTCTGTTTTAATTTGCTTCGGTATTTATCCATCTTTGTATCATTTCCTGTTTATTTTCATCCTTATTTCTTAATTTTCAATCAATTATTTTATTCATTTTTCAATTTTCTTATTTACATATTTATTTCTATATATATTTCTGTATTGTTTTTCCATTTGCATTTTCCAGGATAATACATAAATAAATATGTAAACAAACCCAAAGGTGGATAAAGTTGTCAGATAAATGTAGAGGAGCAGAAGCAGAAACTCCAGGAAGTTCTCAGGTACTCACCGCAGGTTTCTGTACATGCTGCTGTGGATTTGCCGGCCGCTGTCGTCCGTCCCGACGCGCTCATCGTAGCACCAGGTGCCCCCGATGTTGCCGCTGAGCTCGAACAGCACCGGCGGGGCGAAGGTGTCCGGACGGGACAGGACGTGCCTGGCTGCACAGAGACCCGCCGCCCCGGCACCGACCACCGCCACCCGCTGCAGCATCGTCAGCATCTGACGGAGAGAGAACAGCCGAACCGAGTCAGAACTCCGTTACAGCGACAACAGATCTGATGACGTGTCTGATGACGTGTCTGGTGACGTGTCAGCTGCAGGACCCCAACTGTAAACTGAAACAAACAGCCAAACAGCCGGAGGACCGGAGACCTGGAGGCTGCAGGAGCATGTTTGAACTGTTTCTTTCTTTCAATAATCAGACCAGTGAACGAACACAAGTGTGATCAGCTGCATCATTAACAGTTAGAGTCCACGTTCAGCAGAAAACATCTTCTGTCACTGATAAAATACTTCACATTATTCATTCTGGTGATTTGTTCCTAATGCTTTTTGATCATTTCTACAATTAAAAGTTAAAAGTAGTGACTAGTGCAGTAAAAATGACAATATTTCTCTCTAAAATGTAATGCAATGGAGTACACACGTAAAGCAGCATATAAAAGAAATACTCCTGTAAACGAGTCTGTCAGTCATGGGATGGAATGTAACTGTATGACTGTATTTAAGTACAATTTCAAATGACAAGAGCCAAAGTAGCAAACTTTAAACATTTTGTTTTTAGATTGCACTTTCATTAATAATAATCAGAAATATGCTCAATATCTGATTTGATTTTTGGTCGACTCCTTGTATAAAGTACGTACACACATGTAAAGATATTAATCTTTTATACTAAAGTAAATTTGATGGTGATACTGAATACACCTACTATCAGGTATTTTTTACTCCAGAATTATTTATCGTGTTATGTGTAACGTTTACTTGTGACTAAATAATACAGTAACTTTTACTCCACTATGACTCCTGGGGTAGTTTTTTCTTTTTTTTTTTTTTTTTACCAGCATAGTTAAAAGTACCCAAGATCAAAAGTAAAAATACTGAGCTAAAATGTTACTTTGCTGAAAACGAAAGTCGCCCATATGAACAGTCAAAGTCTTAAAGTATCTGAAATTAAATGTACTTAAGTATCATAAGTACGAGTAAAAGTAGATGGTACATATATTTATATGTATGTGGGTCAACGAATTATAGATTTGATGTTCATCATTTGTTAGATTATCACTATCAGTGTTGTTTTTTAAAAATCTGATTGCCAATAACATAATTGCAAAAGTAACTAAAGTTATCAAATACATGTAGTGAAGTAAAAAGTACATGTTTGCCTCCAACATGTAGTGAAGTGGAAGTATAAAGAAGCAGAAAATGGAAATACCAAAGTAAAGTATAACTCCCTCAAAATTGCACTTAAGTATTTGAGTAAAAGTACTTAGTTACATTCATCACTGCCTCTGAGTAAATGTGTGACGTGCTTTTAAATGCACTTTTCATACTAAAGTACAGTTACTGTCAGATACAGAGTAATATTATAACTGTATGACTCTTGAGTATGTGACGACAGCACAGTACTCGAGTAAATATACTCTAACTACAAATGTACTGCCGGTCTGACAGGATGTGGACTTTGACCCGCTCAGACGAACACGGACTCAGGTGTTCATGTTCCGAACGTGTTGAGTGACGTTATGACTTTAGCTGTTAGCTGTTAGCTGAAGCTCAGTTTACACTGTAATTAAAACGAGCAGAGACATTTAGATAATGAACATGTTGTAACTGAGTGATTCGGGACGAACGGACATTAAATTGTTGATTCTGCAAACTTCATCTCTAATGTTTAATGAATGAGTTAATAAGTTAATCGGCAAACAAGCTAACTGCAGTTTAATCAAACGTGACTTATCACTAAGTTTTGACTCCATGAAGTCAACTGCGCATGCTCACAGAGAAGGCTACACACTTTTGTAATGTTGCGCTAGCTAGCTAAATGTTAGCGCTTCTTACGGTTAAAGTTAGAATAAAGACACGAAACACTTGAATGAATCAGAGGTGTTACCGGAGTCTCCGTCAGTCTGTATCCGGCCCGCTGTCCCGACTGTCTGCAGCGGAAATCAACCAAACATCGCTGAAATATTGATAAATCTGAGAGGGCTCCTACTGATAAGGGACGAATTACGTCACAACACCGTGACAGTTACTATAACGACCTGGTGTAATGAGGAGAATAGTTCCCTTCCGCTAAATGTAACAACTTCCGACCGGAATCCTTCAGAATAAAAGAGTTATCGCGTCAACATTTAGTAAAATAAACCTTAAAACCGCTCAAATAATAAACCAAAGCTCTTCTATCGGCCTGTACTTTATCCTGACACGGATATTCAATTAGTCGCGGTAACAACAGTAATAAGGTTAGGCTAACACAATAACAACAGACCAGTTAAATTAATAATATGCAGATAAAGAATCAAATGAATACATAAAAAATATGTAAAGGAATCATTGAGTGGTATTACAAGTTAGTAATTCATCAGCAAATACATAAATGTCTTTTTTTTTTATACTTCATGTAGCATGACGGATAAAATGCTACAGCTACTATAAAAAGATTATTCTACATAGTAAAGACTTTTTGTTAACATAAAATACTTATGTGAATAGATTCTGTTGACACCAGTCAGACAGATGCAGATGTTGAGGCAGCTTCAGTTAAAGTTGGTGCGAATATTAAATGTAATAACACTGATGGAAATAACAAGAAATCTAACATTTCAAAATGTCAAATATTTTATTAAAAAGACAGAAAAAGTAGAAGAAATGTAAACAAATGAATCTGTTCTCATCCAAATGAAATATTCACCTCATTGCTGATGTTTAAATTGTTCAAACTGTGACTGTTAAATCTGTCACATTATATTTTCCCACTACATTGTGTTTTTTATCCGTTTGAACTGTAAATGTTCGATCTTCTCTTTACAGTCTGCAGCGTCGTCGTGATAATGACCTCAGAAGAAACCGTTTTACAACTTCTACTTTTTTTTTTTATATCAAGGAATCATTCAGTGGTATTACACGTTCTCTGTGCATCTCCGCTCCGCTAACGGAGGGCAACAGTAGCTAACCTAAGTTTATAAATGGAGTCTGCTAACATTAACCAACAATCGGCTTCCAGCCCCTGTAATGTCACACATGTAACATCATCCTTCAGACATATGTTCTTAATCAACAAGCAATGAGTGTCGAATCAAAGCATCTTTTCTCACTCACTGCTTCTTATTCACCAGTGAAGTTTCAGGAGCACTGTTGGATCTTTCAGTCACAGGTTGTTGGGAACATAAACTTAGTCAACAGAAGAAAATCTTGTCTGTGACTTACAAGCTGAAAATCAACGATGTCAACATGATTAAATCCGATGGAGAAATTTCTTTTGCTACAGTGATTAAAATGGAGTATCTTCTAATCAGTGCAGAGTTCTCCAGTCGGTGAGTGAGGAAGCTGTTCATCTTTTATTTACATGTACGGCCACCTGCAGTGACATCATCACTTGGCGGTGGCGTTCCCGTGTGGCGGCGGCTGCTGTTGCGGCTGCTGCTGCTCGGCCAGCGCCTGCTGCAGCCGGGTGCGTTTCCTGGAGTAATGCTGCCAGTGCAGCAGCTGCTGCTCGTCGATGAACTTGGCGCACTGAGCGTTGACCAGCTCCTTCCTGAAGTGTTCGTACTGCAGCAGCTCCAGCATGTGGAGGCAGTGAGGATACCTGCAGAGGAGGAGGAGACGGGAGGCGTCACGTCTCTGCAGAGTCTGAGACTGAAGGAGGGACGAAGACCGTCACAGTGACACAATCACACCAAGATGTTTGATCACTGGAGGAGTCTGACACACACAATGTGACTGAAGCTTAAAGGATCAGTCCGCTGCAAAACCAACTACATGTTAGTCCGTCTCTTAATACTGTCCGACTTCCTGTCTGCGGCTCTGAAAGGCCATTGGTCCGTGCTGAAGATGTAACACTTTAGAAACAGCTCACACATATACAGTATCAAGTTTATAAAAGGATTAGAAATGTCATTTAACAGCTGTTCACTGCAGTCTTTAGCTTTACAACCATAAATGATCTTTTATAAATCATAATAGTTAGTGACATGCTACTGTGCGTTTTAGCCTGTGAGCTTATTAGCAGGGAAAGTTGCAAGTGCACAAGCTAAAAGGAGGGTGAGCTGGTTTCTAATGTCCTGCAGGTAGATCCCAGCAACATCCACGCTAAAAACACATGTGAGGGTCTTTTTGTTAAAACACAGAATAAAGGTCTGATTTAGACTTTCCTGACTTTATATTTTAGGATTCTAGCTTTTTTTAGTGTTTGACACAGTTGACAACTTCAGTAGCTAAATGATATTGTAGTTATTTATATTCTTTCTGACTTTCTGCATGTGGCTCTCAGGTCCAAGCCCACTGGTTCCTATGGAAGACATAAACTTCACAAATAAATTAATTATTTTTCATTTCTACAAAAGGTTCAGCACTTTCATTTTGTTAACAGTTACTCACACAGGAGGAAATAGTGCATTTGTTGACGTTCGTTGCAGATTATCCACACTGGTGATCTGTGGCAGCAGGACGTGTGTGTGTGTGTGTGTGTGTGTGTGCCTGCCAGCGTTGTCTTACTTGAGGAACTTGGCGTACTCGGGCTCCTTCCAGTACAGCAGGTACTTCAGGTAGTTGATGAAGGGTCGCTCCCTCAGGACGCCTCTCTGAGCCAAAACTGGACACACAAACGCACACAGGAAGTCAGGAAGTTTTCACTTAATACACAACAGATTGTGTCTCGCAGCTGTCACTCACAGTTCAGGTAGTTTGGGTTGGCCAGACACTGGATGAACTCCAGCTCTGACTGGAAACGGTTCCGGGCCTGCTCCTCTGGACCAGAAAACACATGAACACACAGTTAAATATCTAAATAATAATTACCAACATGACGATGAAGATGTGACTGTGTGAAGAGGTGACAAAACTTGCAGATGCAGATTTAGAGAAACAATTCAACAGCAGTTTTTAAACATTATTTTCAGTACTTTTAATCTCATTCTAACTGTAAAACGTTTATTTGCCTTTTCTCTTTATTATAAGAAAAAAATGTATATTTAACCAAGTCAGTAAGAATGTCTATTTTATCATGTTGTATCCTCTACAGATACACAACTGAAGGGTTTTATGTGATAAGTGGATCTGAATGAGCTCTACACAGCTAGCTCACTATCAAAGAGCACAGCCTCATCCGTGTGCACCAGACTCCATTCAAATTCGGAGCAATTTAACGCGGTGTTGATCATCAGTCAATCACAAAATTGAAAGCTGATTAAACAATTACTTAAATATACTGGACAATCTAATTTGTGCCGATTTGCACAACAAGTCTCAGCTATTCAAAATATTTGGAAGTGATTGTCAAACATACACATTTATTTATTACATTTGTTTTTGTCAAGAAATAAGGCTGCACTTAAATTAGAACAATTCTTGATGTATTTCGGAATATCATTGTCTCCGTGTAACGTTAAGTGAAAAGGCTCTGATGCAAACCGATAAATACCGACTCAACATCGATACAATGGCGGTAAAACTAACTGAACAGAAATGTAACAATGCCTCCATTAATACGTTGAATCGTGTACAAACAATTAGAATGTATGTAACAGGAACACACACCTCGACGCACCAGACTCTATTCAAATATCTGACAATTTAATACTAACGCATTCAAGAGTCCGTCACATCTACACATACAATATGTCTTCAGTTATTTACTGTTTACAGTATGTAAAGCTTAATTTACACTCATTCATTGATGATGTTTCGCTGTCTCCAAACAGCTTTTAAGCTAGCAAGCTAACATTAGCGAACGAGGCTCCATTATGGGCTACTTAACCTGTTTCCATGACTCCGGCTGCGGGCTGAAGCGGTCCTGAAGACAGCAGACAGACACGACGAGACGAGATATTAACTGTTCAACTGAAACACGAACACATAAACTGCTCAGCGCTGGTTTTTGTTGCTTTCTTTAATCACGACTGTCATCAAGAGTGGGAAACATATTTGCCGTAAATAACTCTCTTTCCGTCAATTTACGTCGGTTTACGGCGGCTGTCGTTCAGCTACTGCCCGCTAGAGGGAGACATTTTACAACAAGCTGCTCTGAGTCTCTAAGGTTTGATGTGTGAGGTTCACTATAATAAGTTAATATCAAATATACTCAGATATATTTTAATAGATGCTTTCTGCACCAGACTTTGTTGTAAATTGGATTCATATTCAGAAGTGAATGCTGTTAATGTTAAACTTGGTAGCATCGTATGATAAGATAAATAAATAAATGTATCATCGATACTACTGAAGCGTGGTGTAGCGAGTGGATTTTAACACTTTAATTCTCTCTTTTCTATTCAAAATGTATTTACAGTGATCTTTACTTTCCTTAAAGCTGCACTAATAAATATTATAATATCAACAACTGACTGAGTGCATTATGAAAGTGACTCTGGTAGTCGGGAACTCATCGACAGTTGTACAGAGAATCAACAGCATTTTTTAGTCATTATTTATTGTAAATTTTACTTCATTCCAATTGTAAAACGTTTATTTGCGTTTTCACATTATCAAAAGAATAATAGAGAATGTGGTTTCAACCATGTAGAAAACATAAAAGTAAGAATGTCTATTTTATCATGTTGTATCCTCTACAGATACACAACTGAAGGGTTTTATGTAATCAGTGGATCTGAATGAGCTCTACACAGCGAGCTTCATATCAAAGAACACGGCCTCATCCATGTGCACCAGACTCCATTCAAATTCGGAGCAATTTAACGCGGTGTTGATCATCAGCCAATCACAACATTGAAAGTTGATGAAACAATTACTTCAATATGCTGGACAATTGAATGTGTGCCGATTGTAGATCCAGACTCGGCTATTCAAAAGATTTCCAACTCATCCTCACATATACACATTTTTTTGTTTTATTTACAAGAAACATGGCTGCACTTAACTGGAACAAATTCCAATAGTTTGGAAAAGCACTGTAAGTTCAAAAGCTCTGGTGCCAACTTACAACAATTTCATCTGAGAATCATCTCAAATTGAAGCTCCTCCAGGAGCTTTCCTGAGTAGAAGGAGTCATTGGTAACACCAGAAACGTCCATGGTTCTCAAAAGGAACCCTATCAGGCACTGGGTTCTTATAGGAATCCTCAACTGTGCTGGAGACCTCGATTTTAAAAAGGTTCGTCTAGAAGCTCAGAAATGAAGAAAACTACCCTGTGGTGGTCGGAGGTCTCTGCAGGAGCGTAAAGGTTGTTGAGGAATCTTCCAGGAAGTCACAGTTCCTTGAGCACTTCTCATCACACTCAAATCATTTTTTGAAGCAACTGAAATATCTTTTTAAGCTGTGTGGGTCACACTTAATATTGATGGCACATTTAGTTTTCACATTATGTGGAGGGTTTTGTTTTTCCTCAGAATTCTGTTATAGAAGAGAACTTGGTTAGACAGCACACATGATATAAACTGATATAAAAGCTTCAAAAATACAATAAAACATTTGTTCAGTCAGTAATCAGTTTTTATTAACACCAAATATAACTGTTAGTAACAAGATGGTACAAAACTCTGAAGGTTACATATGTACAGTTCACATTCGCTCACTTACTCACATGTTACTGAATAAAAACATGTTTAAATAGATATAAAATGTACAAACAGTGTTCTTTCTAACAACCTAAAATAATTCCAATTCACAGGGAGCCAGTTCCACAAATAATTTACAGATAATAATCTGTTAATAAACAAATAATGATTAAATAAAACACTAAAAGAGCCGTACTGATATGACTTTTATTTACCTTTTCAATGTTCAACTAAGTATTTGTGTTGAAAACTTAAAGCAGAAATTAACCTGAAATGATCTGATATTAGAACCAAGTATTGATATAAATAAGGCCTATATTAGGGAGAGGCTTTTATCTCTATTTCTATGTATTTATTTACTTATTCTTTTGGCGTTTGTATGGCTTTATTGATGGACAGTTTCAGAGATGACAGAGAGAGAGAGGTGACACCCAGGCCGGGACTCGGACCCAGAATTTCAATTAATACCATGTTCTGGGTGAATACTCATTTCTGATTGGCTGCAGAGTGCCAACTATTTCCTGATATATTGAAAAGTTCCACTGAAAATGTCTGTGCATCATTCTAAGTTAATGTATTATTGTCTGTGTCAAATCTAAATATCTTATTTACATCACTGAGTGTCGTCCTTCACAGGATGGAGCCCGAACACATGATCGTCTTACACCTACACTTCTGGCTGTTTGTTCACGAAAATCTTGATATTTATTTGAGGACAATGAGATGGCTCGTTAGCTACCTGGCTATTTACCGTTTGTCGACAATACGTGGTGTTATTGACTTTTACACTTGCTAGCCAAATGTTAGCTTTTTGGCTAACAGCAGAGCTGAAGTGAGTGGACGAGTCTATCTGTAAGTTGTATCAAAGGTTCGTCCTATTTACAGGAGTAGCGAACAACGTTTCCATTACTTAAGAACCTTGTGCGGTTGTAATGATTGTTCAAGGTATTAGTCAATATCATGGCTTGTAAAAGATCTTTAGATTTTGATCACTAACTCCAAATGCAAGTTATGAAAATATAAAATAAGGGTCTAATTTTTTTTTACTTTGACTATTGACCACAGTATAAACAATGTAATGCCCTCTGAGTTTTTCATAATAGGGAATCAAGAGCAATGTGTCAAAACAAAGGTTCAGTATCACCTCTCTGAAGCTGTCTCACAGTGGCTTCAAAATAATCTCTCTGAACTGAGCTGTGCTGTTCAGATTTGCTTTAGAATGAGGTGAAAAACATGCAATGATTTTACAATAATCACTGATCAGAAGAACATATAGAAAGTAAATAGCATTTATCTCAGTGTCGTCCTGGATTCCTAATTAAAACTATATCTGCTCGCCATTGCTGTGATTTTATTACACTTTGCTTATTGTGTAACTGTCTGGGTTCAGGCCACACAGCCCCTCAATAGCGATGACATTGCTGAAGTAGTCAGTGAAATGATTCTAAAACAAAGAAGCCACTGAGGGGTCCAGTTAGAGGAGACTGTAAACCAGAAAAGCACCAGACAGCGTTCAGTCAGAGAGTTAACGATCCGCCCTGTTACTGCAGCAGCAGACAGATCCTTTAGTGGAGCCTGAGTCTGACAAAAACACTGTGACACTCTCTACATCAGTACTGAGGAGGTCCAAACATCAAGTCGATGTTCCTGGTGGCTCAGAAGCAGCAGAACACATAAACACATTTCACTCAAAATCTCAGAGTTGATTTGAGTGATGAGGCCTGAAGGTAAAGATGAGGCAGCAGGTTGTTGTTCCTACACCGCTGCAGTGGTGTTGGCCCATGAAGGGAAAGAGTCCAGGCTGAACATGACGCGGCCCCAGCTGTTGATTGCCAGACTGATGCAGCCGATCCCAAGGATGTTCATCACTGCGCCAGCTTTAGCCTGCAGGGGGCACAATTCAAGAGACGGAGGAGCTTATTGTGACTTCCTTGGATGGTTCTGAAGAGTCATTTATTCTTGTCTGAACAGAAGCAGGACCCACCATGTCGGTCACTTTAAGGATACCATACGAGAAGACGATGGCGTTTGGGGGCGTGGCCACCGGCAGCATGAAGGCGAAGGAGGCGCTGAGCGTGCAGGGGATCATCACGTACAGAGGGTTCAGGCTGATAGACTGGGACTGAGTCAGGTGACACGGACAAACAGACTTCTGTCAGTAAACATACCGACGCAAAACATTCACTGGTTTTCTGCTCCTGTTTCTAATTCTAATACATTCTCACTCTGTCACTGTTTAAAGTCAAACATCTACAGGAAGTGCAGAAGATTAACAAAATAAAACGCCCCCTCCTACCCTGATGATGAAGTGCATTGAAACTGTGTGTACGTGTGTGTGTGTTTTGATACCATGGAGGCAAGGACGGGAAGGAAGAGAGTTGCCGTGGCGACGTTGCTGGCACACTCGGTGAAGGTGGCGATGAGGAGGCAGAGGATGATGGCGATGGCCCAGGGAGGGATGGAGTGGAGCGGCGTCATCTGAGCGCCGAGCCAGCGGGACAGACCGGACTCCTGACAGCACACAGACATCATCATTATTCACTCAGGTAGCAGTAATTAAGTACATGTGCTGAAATGTAGTCAAGAGTATTCATGATTACCCTCAACTGCATTCAAACTACAGTAACGAGCCGATTTGGAAAATGTGAGGAGGAGAAAGTCCAGACGTGGAGGAGAAGTCACAGAAATACTCAGGTAAAGTACAAATACCTGAAGCATCTACTTCAGTATAGTAACTAAGATTCTGTATTTCGTTACCTACCTATGTTACCTAAGTATGTGTTTAAGTCAGGCCTATATTTTGTCTAATTAATCCTTTTAATTATTGAGTTTGATCTGATAACATGTTCTGGGTGAATACTCCTGCACATCATGTAATGTTAGTGCGCACAAAACCAAATATCATCATGTGTTTTCTGCTGCATGCCGCTGAGCTCCTCCTTGAACCGGCACCTTATCGTGGTGGAGGGGTTTGAGCACCTGAATGATCCTAGGAGCTATGTTGTCTGGAGCTTAATGCCCCTGGTAGGGTCTCCCAAGGCAAACAGGTCCTAGGTGATGGGTCAGACTAAGATCGGTTCAAAAGCCCCTAATG
The DNA here is from genome assembly GCA_963678695.2 of Diplodus puntazzo. Taxonomy (NCBI): domain Eukaryota; kingdom Metazoa; phylum Chordata; class Actinopteri; order Spariformes; family Sparidae; genus Diplodus; species Diplodus puntazzo. The sequence goes on along the minus strand of OZ023167.1, from coordinate 30,840,741 downwards.
AAAGATTAAACACCGAGGAAGTTTACGTCGCCCGGATTGGCATCACCGGGGCCCCACCCTGGAACCAGGCCTGGGGTTGGGGCTCGCAGGCGAGCACCTGGTGGCCCGGTCTTTGCCCACGGGACCCGGCCGGGCGCAGCCCGAACGAGTGACGTGGGCTCACCACTCGCAGGAGGGTTCAGAAGGGGCCGGTGCAGTGTGATTTGGGTGGCAGTCGTGGGCGGGGGCTCCGGCGACCCAATCCCCGGACGGTGACTCTAGCCATGGGGACATGGAATGTCCCCTCGCTGGGGGGGAAAGAGCCTGAGCTGGTGCGGGAGGTTGAGCGGTATCGGCTAGAGATAGTCAGGCTCACCTCCACGCACAGTATGGGCTCTGGAACCCAACTCCTTGAGAGAGGCTGGACTCTCTTCTACTATGGAGTTGCCCGCGGTGAGAGGCGGCGAGCTGGTGTGAGCTTGCTTATAGCTCCTCAGTTCAGCCGCCATGTGTTGGAGTTTACCCCGGTGAACAAGAGGGTCGCCTCCCTGCGCATTTGGGTCGGGGATAGGTCTCTCACTGTTGTCTCGGCTTATGGGCCGAACAGCAGTGCAGAGTACCCGGCCTCCTTGTAGTCCCTGGGAGGGGTACTGGAGAGTGCTCCAACCGGGGACTCCATCGTTCTACTCGGGGACTTCAACGCTCACATGGGCATCGACAGTGTTACCTGGAGGGGTGTGATTGGGAGGAACCGCCTCCCTGATCTGAACCCGAGTGGTGTTTTGTTACTGGACTTCTGTGCTAGTCACAGTTTGTCCATAATAAACACCATGTTCAAGCATAAGGGTGTCCATATGTGCACATGGTCCAAGGACACCCTAGGCCGGAGGTCAATGATCGACTTTGTGGTCGTGTCATCTGACCTCCGGCCGTATGTCTTGGACACTCGGGTGAAGAGAGGGGCTGAGCTGTCAACTGATCACCACCTGGTGGTGAGTCGGATCCGCTGGCAGGGGAGGAAGCTGGACAGACCTGGCAGACCCAAACATATTGTGAGGGTCTGCTGGGAACGTCTGGCAGAACCCTTTGTCAGGGAGGTCTTTAACTCCCACCTCTGGGAGCGCTTTGACCAGAGGCTGGGGACATTGAGTCCGAATGGACCATGTCTTCCGCCAACACTGTTGGAAGGAATACTTCGAGGATCTCCTCGATCCCACTGACACGCCTTCCATAGAGGAAGCAGAGGCTGGGGACTCAGAGGTTGACCCATTCATCACCCAAGCCGAATTCACTGAGTTAGTCCGGAAGCTCCTCAGTAGCAAAGCACCGGGGCTGTCTTGGTTGACACGTCTCTGCAGCATCGCGTGGCAGTCGGGGACAGTGCCTCTGGACTGGCAGACCGGGGTGGTGGTCCCCCTATTCAAAAAGGGGGACCGGAGGGTGTGTTCCAACTATCGGGGGGTCAAACTCCTCAGCCTCCCTGGGAAAGATTTTTCCAGGGTACTGGAGAGGAGAATTTGGCCGATAGTCGAACCTCGGATTCAGGAGGAACAATGCGGTTTTTGTCCTGGCCGTGGAACACTTGACCAGCTCTATACCCTCCACAGGGTGCTCGAGGGTTCATGGGAGTTTGCCCAACCAGTCCAAATGTGTTTTGTGGACTTGGAGAAAGCATTCGACCGTGTCCCTCGTGGCATTCTGTGGGAGGTGCTCTGGGACTACGGGGTCTGAGTCCCTCTGCTAAGGGCTGTACGGTCCCTGAGAGCTCCTGCCTCAAGTGGAGGAGTTTAAGTATCTTGGGGTCTTGTTCACGAGTGAGGGAAGGATGGAGCGTGAGATTGACAGGCGGATCGGTGCAGCGGCCGCAGTAATGCGGTCGTTGTATCGGTCTGTCGTGGTGAAGAGAGAGCTGAGTCGAAAGGCGAAGCTCTCGATTTACTGGTCAATCTACGTTCCTACCCTCACCTATGGTCATGAACTTTGGGTCATGACTGAAAGAATAAGATCCCGGATACAAGCGGCTGAAATTAGTTTCCTCCGCAGGGTGGCGGGGCGCTCCCTTAGAGATAGGGTGAGGAGCTCTGTCACCTGGGAGGAGCTCGGAGTAGAGCCGCTGCTCCTCCACATCGAAATGAGCCAGCTTAGGTGGCTCGGGGATCTGTTTTGGATGTCCCGGGGACGCCTTCCTCAGAGACCTTATTTTTAATGGGAGGAGATTTTCTGCCATTATATTCTGCGTTTGATAATTCTACCACTTTTCACGTTTGCAGGATGTCAGCTGTTATTCAAACAATTTGCATCAATTCTCGTCATTTTTTCAAACGTTCTTACCTGCCAAGAACGCTGCTTTTTGTCAATAACGTCCCGACCATGTGAACTTTGTCCTTTCCAAACTGTACTCACATGAAACATCATCAAACGTCACCATCTGATGATCTAAAACTCTGATCTACACAACAAGTACAGGAAACACACACACATACACGCACACCACACACACACCACACATACACGCACACACACACACACACACACACACACACACACACACACACACACACACACACACACACACACCTCGCTGCCTTTGGCCAGAGCGAAGCCTCCTCCCAGCAGCAGGAGGATGTTCCACGGCATCTTCTTCTGTGTAACCTGCCAGGTGAGCAGAGGAGGGGCGGGGCCTCGCAACACCTGGGACTCTGATTGGATTAAAAAAACACACACAGATTGATGTTGTCTGTCTGCTATGTGTGTGTATATGTGTGTGCGTGTGTGTGTGTGTTACCTGTGTCAGACCTCCTCCAGAAGCAGAGGAAGTACGGTGGCTCGGAGGGAAGAACAAACAACAGAATGGCGACAAACAGAGAGACAGTCGCGTCAGTGACGAACCTGCAGACACAACAAGAGAATTACTTTTTTTTTCAAGAGATCATGAATCAATGGAAATTTAAATAAACTTCATGTTTAATATATAGATTTGTCCTGTGAGTCTGTATTGATTCAGACCTCCACATGGTGCAACACAGCCGCTCGGTTCCCGAATGAAGATTTCACCACAAAGTATTTACCCGAACCCAGCGACCGAAAGTCCTCTCAGGCTTTTCGTGTGTTTTATTTGAACATTTTAGGACTTTCATTGAAAAAGAGAAGGATTTTTCAGTGTTCAGAATGTATTAAAGGATATGATTAGATTAGAGCTCAAATGGACACACTGCTTGAAAGACAAAACAACATCTCATCTCTGTGTCAGCTGGTAGTGTACAGAGTCTTTTTACAGCTTTATCTCTGAAAATGAGTCTATGAGAGTGAACCAGAGCAGTAAAGTTGTGTTTGGACAGATAAACAAGGAGCTGAATCTCACTACGAAGCTGCAGATTCAGCTGATAATTCTCTGCAGCTTCAGACACCGAACACGTTGTCTCACCATTCAGTTTAATGTCCATATCTGTGAGTGACATCAGTCGATGTCTGAGTACGATCTGATGTCCAGCTGCACGTCTGAGCTTCACTATCACTCTGTGTAATCAGGAAACATGTTGAAACCATCCGTTTGCACAAACCTCAGGTCCAAGGTGATCGATTACCCACAACTCCCTGTCAAACTAGGCCAGGAGATCACGAGTCTGCGTCCTGCTGCCTTTGACCTTGTTTTTTAGGATGAGGAGAAAGAAGTGTCACACTGCACGACAAACTAACCGACAAACATCCTGCTGTCAGTTTATCTATACAAGGATTTGGCTACACTGTCAGATCTGTGACTTCTGGTTCCACTCCATAAATGTTCTCGACTACACAATATCAATTTCCCCCATATCGAAGACGATGTTAACCTGCATGGTTTGGAGGTTGTCTGGTGTCACTGGTTTGTGCTCGACTTTGTCTTGTGGTTAGTTTGTTAAACAAACACTCTGATCGCTGTCGCAGCTGCAGCATTTGTGGGTTAGTTAGCAGACCATCGGCGCGGTCGCCCAACAGACACCCAGCTCAGCATAACAAGCCCAGAGACACTTTGAAGATCGGCTCTGGAGGATGAGTGACCCTGACAAGAGCAGCAGAAGACCGGGAGAGAGACTGAAGAGGTCGGTGTGTTTACGAGTGTCGTGACCAGCGTGAGTCACAGGAGAACAAAACCAACCAGAGGTGGTAATGACCCGTACAAAACTCTGTTGCCCACCAGCTGCTAACAGCTAACAATCTGTCCTCCTGCCAATTTCAACAGATGTAGAATTATCTGGGAACAAATTGAGAGTGTTTCCCGTCAGCTGTGAGTTTACTGCGTCCTTTTGGATTCTAACGCATCATAGCCTATTTTCCGTTGGTCTCATGCTGAGTTGCCCATCCAGTCAATAACTGTGTGATAATGACAGTAACTTCAGTAACAGCATGAGCAGATGTGTTCTGTTGTAGTCAGCGCTTGGTTCAGTTTGTCTGTTACAGGCACAAACTGTAAAGTGCTTCAGATAAATGCACTGATGTTGACGATCTCTCACTGAAAGTTTCATTGGTGGATTTGAAATAATTCTGCAGTCTAGCAGATACTTTGAGTTTAGATCTCTATAATTCCCTTTCAGTCATAAACTGTATGTAATGTGTTTGGCTGGATATTTATAACAAGAACTGATAATGTAGTAATGTGTTCTGATTATCACTGTGGTTAGTCATGCTGACATCACAGTTCTATACCATTTTGTTTCAGACTGAAGTATCTAAACGACTGTTTGATGTGTTGTGATAAAATGTTCAGATGTTCAACGATCGGCATCATCATCAGGCCATCGTTTTAATGTTAAAACAATTTGGTTTCTGAATAAATATCTGCAGAATGAATGATATTCTCATCAGCCTCAGCTATAATGTGTGTTTATTGCAAATAAGCTAATGTTAGCATGCTACCACTCATATGGTAAACATTATTTACCACCGTTAGCATTGTTAACAGGTAAGAAGGATTCAGTTTATGAAACATGACTCTCATCAATGTGTGATCGCAGCACTCAAGTCTAATAAAATATATCTTTAGTTTAATTTTGTTTCTTTGATTAAATATTTTAAATGAACATCAGTCTGCCTCGGAAGTGTTTAGTCCAACTGAGCTGCAAACATCACGTTCATGAGCAGAGTTCAGGAAGGTAAAATGACATAAATGATTTATTTTCTGCCTCTTCTGAGAAACAGAGTTTTGTTTTTAAATCCCGGGCTGCTGCTGTCCTGATGTGTTCTCATCTCGTGCTCAACAAGAACATCACAGTTAATGGCCAAAAACATCTGTGAGGACAAACAGATCAATGGATGACGTGATCCGCTCGTCATGTGACCCAGCTGGCAGTTTATGAATGAGTGTGTATGGATAAGAGAGCAGGTGATAGGTGAGGGGGCGGAGCCAGGTGAGGTGAGGACTGAGAGGTCTCAGAGTTAGATCTTGGGTTACGATCTGAGTGACGTGACCTGGATGTATGTCAGTGTCAGCCGTGACAAGAAGGGTTTGAATTCTTGTAGGAAAGTTGTCTCAATCTGTCCAGTCGCTAGCAGTGGAAACACCGGACCATCCTCCTCCAAAAGAAAGGAGATAACACCGTCCCACAATTCAACATTTAAGCCACACGCCATTTGGCCATTCACGAAAAAAATCAACTAGTCATCGCACATCCACAGCGTTCAGGATCTGACTCTGAACTTGTGGCAGGTTCTGTAAATCAGATTAATGTCGGCCTCTGTAACCTGCAGCCTGATGAAGTGAGCAGCTCAGTACCACAGGTCAGAACCTCGGCTGCTGGCGCCGCACCAAAGTTTACAGTTTGTACTCAGGACACGTTTCCTCTGTTTGTTCTTCGCCTCTGATTCCTGCGTGTCCGGGGATTTTACCCCGAGGCGAGGTCCGAGTTTAACAGCAGTTTGGGTTCATTAAGTCCTCTGAACTGCAGCTTTTTTCCACTTTACATTAATGCGCACACACATACACCACACACCACACACACACACACACACACACACACAGAAATGTGACAAATATATTCAAGGCAGCGATTCTGTTAAAGTAGAACTACTGTCCAGACTGCAGAGATATAAATACACAGAGCTGAACATGTTCTCAGGTCGTCTCAGTGGAACGCAAGTCGAAATCTGAATGAAAAGATTCTATTTTCGTGATTCTAAAAGTTCTTTTAGAATACGTATGTACGCCTTTTTGTGATCTTCCAAGTTTATGTGACACAAAAACAATATAAACTTGCATAGTCATTTCTGGGAACTCACTCGGCCTTGGCGTTGAAGACATGAGTCGCCCAGCCGTCTACGAAGCGCGGGTCTCGTGTGAACCACAGCACCACCATGAGGATGAACAGCGCCAGGACGCTGATCTCTGCGTAACTCATCGGGCCCAAACGGCGATACTCGTCTCTGATCAGCTCGTACGCCGCTCGCTCCTTCTCTCGACTGAACCGCCCCACAGCCCCACGTCCTCCGCAGGCTGCGGCAAATGAAAATCAAAGTGCAACTTTTAATATCTGCATTCTACAGTACAGATACTTTTAAGTTAATAAGATGTGGTCTTAATGTGATACCTGCCAACGATATTAACTATGGTGGCCCTCAGGATCAAAACACAACGTTTCACAGAACACAGCAACATTTGAAAAAACACAATCATCTGCATATAAACATTTACATTCCAGAAAGTAATCAGTTACATCTGAGGGTGCGTCGCTGGACACACAAGCACGCTGAAGGGAAATAAAGTGTTTGGACTTTTGTGCGTTTGTGTTCTGTTGAAGCGACTCACTTGCAACCGATGTAGAGGAACTGCAGCCAGAACCAGGCGAGCGTCAGCATCAGCACCATGGTGGGGAAGGCGAACGCAAACCAGGATGCAAAGTTGATGACATCACCGTTATTAGGGAAGAGTCTGTGAGGAAGAGCCAGACAGGAAGTAACCAAAGACGATAGATTTTAACTTCACAATAAGAGGTACGATTTTCCGATTCTGTCTGTTTTATGCATTAGCACTTACTGGTTCATCTGTCCGATCAGAACCAGGTTGGGTCCGGTCCCGGTCAGAGTAGCGATGCCTCCGATGCTGGCAGCGTAACACACACACAGCAGGAGACCTTTACTCATGTTCCTCCTCTCCTCCTCCTCACCGCTCAGCTCCTCCAGCTCCATCTGACAGCAGACCTTCTCCACTGACACTGACACAAAGTCCAGACATTTAAAGGACTAATTCAAACTTTTGGACTTAAACTTTAGTTGAGTGAGTCTCCTCTGTGGACTCACCTGGCCCGCTGTATGTGTGGTCTGATGGAGGTTTGTCCTGGGGGGGAGGTTTGATGACTTCCTGTCTGTCCATCTTGTCTTCTAGGTTGCTGGTTTTCTCTGAGATTCCTTGTGCCAGAGTTGCAGCATTCAGACCTGTGAGGAAACATACAGAGGATCAGTGTCAGACAGCAGAAGAAGCATTGGTCACCTGATGATTCACAACCAGACTCTTCAATCTGTAAAGCGAAGTGCATCGATCGTACCGTTCTCCAGAGGAACAGCTGCTGGCAGGATGCTGCTGGTTTTCTCCGCATGTTCCTCGTGTAGAACCCCAGTCCTTCTCTGGGTCTTGGGGGAAGGTTCAGGGTCTACGTTGCAGTTGAGCTGGTCCAGGATGGCCTGGACGATGGGGACCATCATGGCAGTGGTGGCCGTGTTGCTGATCCACATGGACAGGAAGGCCGTCACTCCCATGAAGCCGAGCATCAGCCTGAGAGACACGAGAGGAGGAGATTATCAACAGGAAAACTCTGTTTGTGACTCAAACAATCATGGTGGTTCAGTGCAGAGCAGGAGACTCACAGGGCGGGTCGAACCCCGACCAGCAGCAGCACTCTGAGCGCGATGCGTTTGTGGAGGTTCCAGTGCTCCACTGCCACGGCCACCATCAGCCCCCCCACAAACAGCATGTTGGTGTCCTTCAGGTACTGCATACAGACCTGGAGAACAGCAACTAACGTCAGTGCTTCTTTGCTTCTTAATTCTTTTTAATGTCAGTGTATGCTGTGTGTGTGTGTGTGTGTGTGTGTGTGTGTGTGTGTGTGTGTGTGTGTGTGTGTCCAGTCTTACGTCTTTGGACTGCATGATGCCGAGGACGGGGAACAGGATGGTTGGTAGCAGCGCCGTCACCGGCAGCGGCAACACCTCAGTGCACCAGTACACCGCCATGAGGGCTATGACATAAGCACAGGCCGCCTCCTACACACACACACACACACATCACACGCACACGCACACACACACACACACACACACACACACACACACACACACACGCACACACACACATTTCAGGTTAATCCTTAGACCCACAACAGTCTCATCTGTATTCAGTCTTGTTGTGTAACGGATGAAACTGCAGAAACAAAGATCGTTTGTGTTGGAAGGTGAAGACGTGTTGGTTCAGACTCGTGCTGTGAACTCTGAGACGATTCAGAGTTCTCATGATCAACTCGACTGAGAGTGAAAACACCTGAGACATGCGAGTGTGTGTTGGATCTTTATAAATGATGTACTTAAGTGAAAGTAGTAAAACCACAGTGTGGAAATACTCTGTTACCGGCAGTGTTCTTACAAAGTACCTCGTACTTAATCAGAAATAACAATGTTGTGTTAATCTTAAAGTCTTAAATCATCTGATGTTAAATGTTTTTTATTGCAAATAAATGTAATTTGATATCAATGTACAAGTAAAAGTAAATGAAACATATTTGTATAGTTAGTGGAATAAACAGTATAATACAGAGAGAAAGTGTAAAGTAACAGAAAATGGAAATACTCGAGTAAAACACCTCAAAATTGAACTTGAGTAAATACGAACAAATGCCTAAAAGCTCTGCACTCCTGAATACTAGAGTAAAAGTATTGGGATCACAAAGTACCAAAAGTAAAACTACTCAGCCCATTTCTGAATAATACATATTGTATACTAATTCACATTATTTTAGTCTAATAATGTGTTTATCACTTTAATGTTGTGGATGATAAAGCTGGAGCTCATTTCAATGAGTTCTTACACTGGATATTTTATTATATTATAATATATCAAAAATAAATAAATGTAGTGGAGTAGAAGCAGAACGTACGAGGAAATTAAAAATACTCCAACTTGAGGTACTTGTACTTTACTTGACTACTTCCATTTTCTGCCACTTTATTCTTGTGGAAGCAGATATTCCACTTCTTTCTCTACATGTATGTGACAACATACTTTACACTTTACGGGCTGCATCAGAACCAAAGAAGAACATTTTAAATTCATCAATAAAAAACATGGATTCCAATAATCAGTCACTCATACTCAAGTACTGTTCATGCAGCTGACTTTCACTTTTCCTTATATCTTAACATGATATCTTTACTTTTACTCCAGTGTGAGTTTGGGGTACTTAGTACAACACGACTTTAATCCATCACCCGAGTAAATAAACTCAGTTACATTCCACAACTGCTTTAATAGTTATGAAATAACAAACCGAGGAGCATTTTCTGCTTCAACTTCTGTTTCTTAAAGGCTCAGGTAACAGATATCCACACCTCACAGCAGGTGTGTGTGCGTGTGTGTGTGTGTGTGTGTGTGTGTGCGTGTGTGTGTGTGTGTGTGTGTGTGTGTGTGTGTGTCAGCAGCCTCAGAGAAAGAAAAAACATTTCCCCTTGTTGTCATTCATCCTCTCTGTGTTCTCACACACAGACTTTTAGATACAACTAAATACTTTGTAGGAAGTGTAGTTGGTACCTGGATGATGTCCAGACCAGGAAGTATCACGTTGTTAGACTACAGAGGTCGTAGTGAGGCGGTTACACAAAGAGCTTTTCCAATATTTGACCAAGACCAGCATCTTTTCCCAGTGATGAACGGAAAGTATTCAGATAATGAATAACGTATAAATACAAGACAAATACACCAGTACAAGTAAAAGTCCTGCATTCAAATCCTCACTGAAGAAAAAAGGATTCAGGTGTACTTTATAGTATAACATGTAAAAGTGTTTCTGTTATATCTGATGTTTCTGGATTAATATTGACGATACTTTAACTGAAGTAAAGTTTGAAATGCACGACTCAAACGGAGTTTCTACACATTAGAAATAAAGCAAAATAAAAGATCTGAAGTGAAAAACATCCCAGTTCAGTGTTCGGTGTTGTGATTTTTCCCGTCAGTAACTTATGACAGTGAACTTTTACACCGACTGGAATCTGTTTGTCAATCAGTGACAGAAAGTTGTGAACGCAGCCTGCTGAGTGTTCGAGCAGCTGGAGGGAAAAAATCACAAACAACCTGAACATTAAAAAAATAGAACTCATTTTAATGGTTAAATGTTTAATGTATTTACATTTTCCAAGTGACTGATTACCTTCTGCACATTTACATTATCAATATCACTAACTAATTGTATTATGATGAGTAATATTGATTAAAGCATAATATAAAGTTATTAACATTAACTCCACTTTTACCAGCTGCAACATTAAAGTGAGAAAACATCAATAATTTTAATTTTCTATTATTCTGACAGGTTATTGAGAATTAAATCACTTTAGTTTAGTTAGTTAGTTTGTTTAGTACTTCAGCATATTTTGATTTGAATTTCTTTTTACTTGTATTTAAACTGGTTAATCTTGGATAAAGTGGTTGTTTTAACTGGTTTGTTCTTAACCTGGTGACTTGAACTGGTTGCTGCTCAGTAAACTGGTTATTTATACTATTTTGACTGCTGAGTGCTGGTGACTGTTTTTTTAATTTAGTAAACTCATTTTTCACAAAACTGTTAACTTCAAAATTAAATGTTCACTGTTACATAAGCTGGTTGTTTAGACTGGTCACTGCTCAGTAAACTGGTGGGTCAAACTGGTCACAACTTAACAAGCAGGTAAGTTGAGATGGTCATTTCTCAGTTAACTAGTTAATTAAACTGATTAATTAAACCGGTCAGTGTACTGGTCTCACCGTGGTGCTGACAGCCAGCGGCAGCAGGATGAAGGGGCTGCAGACGAGGACGATGATGCCCTTCAACCTCCAGACCTGCCGCAACATTTTCACCCCCAGAGGAAGAACTGACATGGATGAAGATGATGGTGATGATGAAGAAGAAGAAGAAGAAGAAGAAGAAGCGTGAGACTGAGTGACTGTCAGAGAACAACTGTGTCGACGAGACGAGTCAGACTGATCTTCACTGCTCACACTGACTGCAGCCTCTCTCTCTCTGTCTGTCTCTCTCTCTGACACATTTGTGATGCATTTCACAGTCCACAAAATAAATATTAACTTGATGTTACTACACACACACACACACACACACACACACACACACACACACACACACACACACACACACACACACACACACTCGGGCTCTCAGCAGAGTCAACACTGAGGAGGAAATCAGACCTACTGCACAGACTTCAGTCTGACCTCAGCTTTTATCTTCCTTCACCAATTCAACAAATCAGTTAAAGTTCACAGTTTGAACAGAAGTGGAGACGTCTGCTGTCAGATGAAGATCATGAAAATTACAAACCACGGCTGTAGTCACAGCAGTTTGAAGACGTTTAAGTAAAATACTGTTTTATGACCAGAAATGATCATAAATAAACAAACTTGTGGTTCTAAAGTCTTAAACTCAAGCTCTAAACAAGTCATCCTGTTCTCTTCTTTAAACTTAACAGCATTCAGTTATAAAAACAGTAATTATTAGCAACTATTGGCAATAACACACCTGTATGAATGATTTATCTACACTCTGTCAGGCCAATAACAGAAGAAGAAGAAGAAGAAGAATTCTTGGTGATGTCAGGGGTTTCCACTCAGAACAGCAGGGACCCCCTTTGAAATACCTTTGTTCATGTTTCATCCTGGTAATTGAGGAAAGGCGACTTAACTTTCAGGAACAGATCATCTGTGTTTGAACAACATGCAATTTTAATATGAAATATCTGTCTAATAGAGTGTTATTGTTCGTAGTCGTACACGTTCATAATCTGAAAATGAGTAAGAGTGGCAGTTAAGCAAAGAGGGCAAAGGGAGGTGCAAACTGATGTGTGACCTGCAGCCAGTGAAGACGCTTTCAGCTGATGAACTGTATAATGAACTTATATTCCTAAAATGTCACTTGCAGCCCTCAGTATGAACTGTGCAAAGGATTAATTGCACTGCAATATGAAAACTGATCAAATCTGCAGGAATAGGAACAGTAACGTGGACTGAGGTCTTCATAATTGTGCATTATGATAAAGTTTCAATGACCTGAAATTAAAAAAGTAGAGAGATACAAACTAAACTAACTACCAAAATACTCACATGTTAGTTTTGTCTATTGCCACACAGGTCAGTCATCTTTTGATTAAGCGTCCCTCTCTGACTCTGAAAGTAAATTATTTCTTTAGTTGGCCGTGCAGTGATCAGTGGAGTTTAAATCTTTAAACCCTGAAATATCTTCAGAGACAGATGTGCTGCTGCTTCACTTACAGTCGACTGAAGTGAGACTTGAGTTTATCCACTGCTGTCGCCCAGTGGACACACATGGACGTGCACTTCATTTAGAATTTCTTCATTTATAAGGACTTGACAAGTTTAAGTTTGTGCATCCTCAGCTGTAACATACAATAGTGGAGCTAGCTAAACTGAACTCTCTCGCTGACTGCTGCCATCGTATTTTCTATTAGTCTGACTTCACTCCACTAATTATAAAACGTCAACAATCAGTCCAATTTCCGTTATAACACAAGAGTTGTAAAGCAAAATTGAGTTTATATCCCATTATGCTACATAAGATAAGAAAACACACACACAAAAAACCAGGGTGGATTGTGGGGGATGAATTGAGCCTCAGAGTCTGAGGAGTGAAGCTGCTGTGCAGTAACGGCAGCAGATACTTCTGTACCTGTTGTCAGGAGGCAGCAGAGTGAACAGACTGCGGCTGGTGGGTGTTTAGTGTCTTTGGGCTACTTATGAGTTTATATCAGGATGTTTTCTTCTGCTCCTCCTTAAATGTCTAGATTACATTAGTTTAGTTCAGTTTGATCGATTTAGACTAGATTACTTTAATTTAATGTAGATTAGATTAGTTTTATATTAGATTTGATTAAATTGGATTGGATTGGATTAGTTTAGTTTAACTTAATGTAGTTTAGTGTAGTTTAGGTTTAATAAGGTGATGTAAGGTTATATTAGCTTAGTTTAGTTTAGATTAGATTAGTTGAGTTTAGTTTAGTTTAGATTGGATTAGTTTAGTTTAACTTAGTTTAGTTTAATCTATTTCAGGTTAGTTTTGATCCGATTCGATTCGATTCGATTCAATTCAATTTGATTTGATTTGATTTGATTTAATTTGATTTGATTGAGTAAGTTTAGTTTAACTTTGTTTAGTTAAATGTAGTTTAGGTAAGGTTAGGTGAGGGTTAACAGCGATGCACCCCAGTATTTTGGGCCATGGTCCGTTGCAACTTTTCATTTTGTACTCTGCATTTTGTTTTAAAAATTTAAACCCCTGGTGAAATAGTAAAAATCCCTATGGTAATGTTAGGTTAGGTAAGGTGAAGTGAAGTTAGTTTAGGTTAGTTTGATCGGTTTAGTCTAGAGTGTAGTAGTTTAGATTAGATTAGATTAGATTAGATTAAACTAGATCAACTGTGTGGAGAGTGGTGGGCAGTGGATATAACATCCTCTGTGGATGTGTTGGTAATTAAAACATACTGGTGAGGGCGAAGGATGGCTGTGGATGTCGAATTTGATAAAGAACCAGTTTCTAAAAGCCTTTCACCAGGATGGGGGTGAGAGCCACACGCAGTCAAGATGCAAACTCCCTCTGAACAAAACCAACAAAACAACTTTAACACTGGCACTTTAACCCCCAAATGAAAGTGCAGTGATTGTTGTGGAGGGCCTTCAGATGTAAACAGCAGCTCTGGGAGGTGTTCATAAAGTCAAAACGGTGACACCTAGTGGTAAATTATTGGTGTTGCATTTGTATGGATATACTGCATATACAATATGACTATATATGATATATAAAATACTGAGCACAGTCTAAATGTTTACTTTAGCAACATGCACTGTTCTCAAAACCAGTGTGACACATGTGTAATATGTATCAGGCCACTTTCAGGGAGATACTGTATTAAGTGGTCGACTAAGTTTAACATTAATATCAAATACTATAAAATACATCACTGAAGCTAGTGTTGTACTGACAGCATGAACTTTAATAGCACATTAATTATCATATTGTTCATCCAGCATGAAAATCTTTCCAACCATAAGTTGAGCACTGTTTAGTCTAGTGGTCTGAAACTCCAACCTGAACTCTCAGCTGTTTGAATGTGGTCAGTTCATTTCAGTCTTATTTGTCCTGCATGGAAAATCTGGGTTGCATCGTCCACGGAAATAAACACGAAGTTACAGATAAGGAATACAGATTCTTCAATAATGTTGAGGACAATACGTTGCCGTACTCTGAAACAAACCTCTGTGACAAAATTCACAGAGAGTCTCAGAGACTACTGTGGTTCTGTGGTGAAACTGGAGGATCAAGGTGAACCCTGTTTGTTACACAGCTGCATTGTGGGGGCGTTCAGCTGGAACCAGGCAGTCAGAAGAAGACAAATACACGCCCACTCTCTCTGCTGAATGTATGTGTAGAGCGCCATGACGGCCCGAAGCTGAAGGACGACTCAGAGAACAACTCAGTTTCCATATGAAACACTTTAATTCACAAATCAACAGTGTTTAGTTGTTTAGATCTTTTGTTTAGTTTAGTTTAGCTTTCTTTAGCTCAGTTTGGCTATTGAGTTCATATTACTTTAGTTTTTTTTTTTCCGTTTAGTTAACTTAAATTTTGATTAGGTTTGTTTACCTGTGTTCGTTTTAGTAGAGTTAAGTTTGGGTTTGTTTTTATTTAAGTTTAGTTAAAATTAGATCTGTTTTGTTTAGTTAAGTCTAGCTTTGTTAAGTTTAGTTTTGTTGAGTTTATGTTTGTTTAGTTTGCTTTGGTTTAGGTCTGTTAAGTTAAGTGATGAACAAATTCAAAGGTGTGCCATAATAATATGATAATCATAATGGCTCATGGATTCACAGTCAAATGTTAAGATTTCTGAAAGAAACCAAGTCACTGAAAAGACTTATAAAACAATCTGACGTTCTGTCTCAATATTTTTGCATCCTGTTGTGACCAAAGATATAGCAATGATCCGTCCCGGGTTGATTATTAACCAGTCAATAGGGGGGCAGCACTGTTTGAGTCCAGCCACTGCGCTGTCCAGCCCGGAGAAGGTTGACCATATCTGTCTTTACTCTTATTTTATTAATCTCATCTTTTGCCTCGTCTGCCTCCTCATCACACACAGGTCAGGTGAGTTCAGACTGTTGTTGAGTTTACCTTTTTTGATAATGCGTCTGGAGATACATTTGCTGTTAAATTTCAGTGCTGCTTACACACTCTTACACTCTACAAACTTAGTGAAGCATAAAGAGGGTTTTAACATGCACTCAGAGAAGATGTACCACCACAGATCTATAAATACAGACTGTGTATTTGAGCAAATGTGAGCGTATATAATCACGTATAGTGTTTGTACTAGTAGACTCATATTTCACGAAGTTCAGTGCATTCTGTGTTGTGTATTCAGTGTACTGCAGCTCAGCCAAAAAAAGGTTCTGAAACAGTAACCTTTAGTCCACTGGTAAACACAGCAGCCGTATCTGAAACCTCAATTGACTCTAAACCTACTAGAGAGATAGGCAGATGTGCCGAAAGATAACATGACAGTGAAAAACATTATCAACAATCTAATAACCTGGCAGCTTTCGCCGTTAGAAGCACAGCTCTAAATTAGCAAGTCGATCAAACACTTTGGTCCAGACTAAAATATTTGGCAATAACTGGACTGACTGAATTGAATAATTGGACCTGAAATTTGGTAAAGACATTCTTGGTCCCTTGAGGATGAACCCTACCAACTAATCCCTTGACATTTCCTCCAGCAACACCAACGGACGAGATTTATCATCACTATACAGACCATTTCTGTCAGCTTTATTTGAACTTAAGTTGAACTGAGATTATTGCAAACATAACATGCTAACATGCTAACATATATGCTAATAGCGATGTGGACTGTTGGGAAGAGTTTGGCCAGTTCTCCGGCCTGCTTTGTCGTGTTTTTTTAGGATTGGATGGACCCAGTAGGATATTTTTTTTGAAGTGAGGATCACAAAATCAGCTTCAGAGCTTGATGACTCTATCTTCTCTCACATTGTGAATTTACACAGCAAATAGAATACTTAACACATGCGACTCAGTATGCAAGGGTTCTGTGCCCAATGTTTTTTTTATCTAATGATGGATTGATAAAATTCATACAAAACAAACGTACTTGGGTCCAAAGGCCTTTAGCCATGGTAATGCTATGGCTCTCCTCCCTGAGTTCCTCCCAAAGTATTTTTGAGGAGCTTGGTCGCTGCATGTTATTTGTTATGGTAATCATCTATAGTAATTTTGATGATGTCTTTTTGTGTTTCAGGCAGGTTGAAATGAAGCTGTGTCTTCTTCTTTTCTTGCTATGTCTTTGCTGCCTGGGACTGACAGTAAGAACCTTATTCTAAATTCTAAATTATTCTAATTCTTGCTAACGGCTAACGGGAAATTTATTGGCTGTGCCTTTGTAATCATTCTCTTTATTAGTGAACACTGTCCGTCTTCTTGTTTTCAGGAGGATCCCAGTCCAGGAACTCCTTATGACTCTGATCCTGTTGATGAAGATGAGGAGACAGAGGAGGTTCAAAGCTGTGGAGGAAAGCGGGTGTTAGGCCCTGAGGAACGCAGGAGGATAGGGGGCACCATAGAGCGACTCGGTTTACAGCTCCTGGAAAATCTTCCTATTAGTCCACAACAGCCAAACGTTGTCCTATCACCTCTCAGCCTGGCCTTTGCCCTTGCTCACCTTACCTTGGGTCAGTCAGTTTAATTTAGTTTTTTCATGCTTAACAAACACAGCTTACCATTTTTCTGGTTCTCTGCAAGTGATGCTAGCTCCCAGTTAGCTGCACAACTATCGCGAAGAACTGCTTCAGAACCAAAAACAGAGCTAACCAAAAGAGAATGAATATTTTTACATATTAGTCTCAGTCTCACTGCCTAGGTCCTTAACTTCACAACTTTGTAACGGTCGGTGCTAACAAGTTTACTGCTAACAAATTCCTGTAAAGTAGATTACACACAACAGCAACACACACACACACACACACACACACACACACACACACACACACACACACACACACACATCTTCTGATGGTGAAGATCCCAGAGCAAAGCGGCCTTCATATAACAAAAATGCTAATGCTAGGTGAGGGAGAGCTACAGTATCAACACACAAAATGCAACATTAACATTTTGGCATCAAGTGAAGCTTAAAGATCGCAAAGCTTCCCTTTAATATCTCTCAATATTACAAAATGAGTCCAACGTCACCAAATTCAATTGGCTAACTTGAATGTACTGCTGAACCTGACAGGCTGAGTCTAAGATGTCCTAAATGGACATAGAAGATAAAATATAAATGATGATTCCACAACCTTTCGTCAGGTATTGTTTCTGGGAAGTCTAGCATTGCTACTGATATTGTCAGTGTGTTGTCATACTACCATAATGGAAAAACATCAGAGCAAGTCTGCCTCAAGAAATGTCTGCAAGTGTCAAAAAAGCCATGTGTTGAAGGGAGTGTTCACATTGCATTGGTTTTTCCTGTTTTGTTCAGATTAAATTTCTTTCTTGAAGGTGCTCATAATGAGACGGAGAAGCTGCTGCTGAAGACCCTTCATGGCCATAGCCTGCCGTGTTACCATCACATATTGGGAGGACTTCTACCTCATTTCAGAAACACATCGTTGGACATGGCAACTCGCATGTACCTGAGACCAGGTGTGTTGTCATGAGTGTTTAATTGGTTATGGTTTTTAAAAAGTTGATGTAGTACTTGTCTAAACTATCTTTTCCATACTCTCTCTCTTCTTTTATCTCTCAGGATTTCAAGTGAAGATGTCATTTGTTGAGGAGTCACTGGCCAGGTATCAACTACACACAGGCCGTTATACACGTACACTGGTTTAAATCAGTTTGCTGTCATTAAAATACAATATCCATACAGATAATTGGTTGATTCTTCAGTTTCTTCAGAGTTTGCATGGCTAAAAAAATTCACAATACAGACACTATACTAAAGACTGGTAAGCACTGACAAACTGGCCAGTGAGGAGCAATGACTGTGGGCTATATCTATGGAGGAGCTAATGGGTAAATTGGCAACAGCTGTTGGGATTAGGTGGTTAAGTGACATCTACTAGTGACATCTGCGGGACATGTGGGGAAAAGAATGGTGTGAAAAGATATGACAGGTAGCAGTCAACAATCATGACAATGGAGCTATGATCTATCAAACACTGATGGCATGATACTTAAACAACACAGTGACAGCATGTATCTATCTCCACAATCTATAGCAATTAATAGATTACTTCATTTTTGTTGTGTAAGATTTATATGGGCCATGTTTGTTGTTGAAGTAAAAAAAGTAATTCTCTCCTCTGCAGGTACCAATCCCGGCCCGTCCCTCTAGTCTCTGTGGAGGAGGTCAACCAATGGGTGGAGAATGCCACCAACGGTCACATCCCCAACTTTCTAGAAAGTATCCCACATGACGTGGTGCTCATGCTTATGAACGCTGTGTACTTCAAAGGTGAACCATTCCGCTAAAGACCACACAGTGTTGCAATTTACACCCATCAGCCACAATATTAAAAGGACTAACGAAGAAGTGAATCACATTGATCATTAAGATGCAGTGTTCTGCTAGGAAACCTTGGGTCCTGCCATTCATTTGTGTGCCAGTTGACGTGCATCACCCACCCAAACCCAGATCATTCAGATTAAGTACATCCCAACGGCACTCCCTGATAGCAGTGGCCCTCACCAGCAGGATGATGTGCTGTCAAACCCCACAAAAACAAAAACTGCTCTGGAATGACCTAGAGAACATGACAAAGAGCTCAAGATGTTGATCTGGTCTGAATATTCACAAGATTCCAATCTAATTGAGCATCCAAGGGATGTGCCAGGACAAGGCGAATCCAGGGAGGCCCCACTTGCAAGCCACAGGACTTAAAAGATCTGCCACCAAGGTCCTGTATCCAAGCCTCAACGGGTCAAAGCCAAGTCCAATCCATGGTGGAGCCCCCCTAGATCGGACTTGTTACGGCATCTCTAAAGGGGGCTTGATTTGATTTGGATCTGGGCAAACACCTTG
The DNA here is from genome assembly GCA_963678695.2 of Diplodus puntazzo. NCBI lineage: Eukaryota > Metazoa > Chordata > Actinopteri > Spariformes > Sparidae > Diplodus > Diplodus puntazzo. The sequence goes on along the minus strand of OZ023167.1, from coordinate 30,821,433 downwards.
GCCTAGGACACATTGTCCTGCTGCAAGGGCCATCAGGAAGTTGAAATGTGGCATTGTACCTGGTCTACAACAGTGTTTGGATGGGTGATGTATGTCAAGTGGCATTCCTCTGAATGTCAGGATCAGAGGTTTCCCAATAGAACATTGCATTATGAGGAGATGATCAGTATTCTTCACTTCACCTGTCAGTCCTTTCAATGTTTTGGCTGATTGGTGTATATAGTCAAAGTAAAGATGGGTAAGTGCCCAGAATTTTAAAAAAAGGGATAATAGATCAGTCTTACCTCCTCAGTCAATTAGCTGCCTTTATCTCTGTACTGAAGAATAAATTTTCTGTTACTTGTCTTGCTGATAGTTGTGCCACTTACATGCAGAGTGATGCACAAAAATAGTTCTTCTTGCCCAATGTTTTGGGGCATCTGTTTTACCCTGTGGATGTCTGGATAATGAATTTCCAAGCCAAAACTTCCTCTCCTGTCCTCTCCAACTTAAGATGCAGGAATGGAGTTGGAGTTGAACGATTTCTCTTAATTTATGTGCCTCTGAATCCAAATAGATAATGAAGAGGTGATAAAAAGCTAAATCATTGTCAGACAAAAGTTGATTGGTTCCAAGATTGCATTTCCGCGAATGCGTTCATTCAACCTCTTTTGCCCTCCACATGGACTGTTTACCTGCATGCAACCAAGCCAACGCAAACATGATTGGTCAATTCGATTCTACAAACAGACCATAAACGAAAACAGAACTTTACCTCAGACCTCATCCAATCACCCCCTCTTGTGTACAGATTCTGCATTCCTATGCAGATGTCTGTTTATAGAAATAAGAGAGTCTATATGTGCCCCCTCGCAATTTAAGACATCAAGTCTGTTCTGTCCATCTAGAGCCTCCAGAAGTGGGCATCATAGGAGCATCCTGAACCACTTCATCACTCCAGTTGTAAGCAGCTGCTCAACAACGAGGTCTTCTTGAAGCGCTGACCTCCTGTTTGAGTTACCAAAGTGATTACTTTGATCTATGTTTGCATGCCTTCTGTCAATGTTGGTCTCTAAAGACCATTTTATTGGTTATTAGTCTTACAACCCTTTTAATCCACTCGAGAACAAAATTCCTGAAGTCATCCACATGAGGGAGTTGCTCCCCATGCAGGTGGATGGAGCAATCTACCATTTCTGAGGGTAGACTGGGAATATTTGGCATTTTGACTTTGTATGACAGCCATTTTATAGGGAAACACAGAGAACATGGAAATAGAAACAGGTATGAAATACACCAAGGGTTCCCTGCTGGTAATCGAGCTGTTCATTTGGTACTGCTTCCTTATAAATGGGAGATCATTGTCCCAGACAAAAGGACAACATCATCAGCGAACAGTATACGTGTTGCCCTAATATCACTAGATCAAACATTGTTCAGACTGGGGTGGGTCCCTAATACCCTGCTGAGGAACATTATAAACAGGATTGCTCCCTCTAAAACTCTAAAATTTAAACTTGGATCCAGGTGGCTCATGAGTTTATGTTCTCAAAGAGAAGATTTTCTTCTTGACTTGCTAGTGATGCCTTCTTGCTCCCGTCTGTGTTTTCCAGGTGAATGGCAGACACAATTTGACCCCCAAGGGACTACCAAGGGAGCATTCTACCTGGACAACCAGAACTCAGTGTCGGTGGACATGATGAAGTCTGTCCAGTATCCTCTCCGCCTTCTGCATGATCCAGAACTTGATGCACAGGTAATGGGAGGGTTACATTTGTAACTGAGGTCTATTGTCTATCTGTTAAGAGTTGTTCCACATGACATGAATGAAACACAAAGCGCATTGTTCTCTTTCATCCAGGTTGCCAGTTTTGCCTTCAAAGGAAACAGCAGCTTCTTAGTTGTTGTGCCTTTGCCTGGGCGAGGAAACGTGTCATCTGTGCTTGCAAAACTGAACATCTCCGACCTTTACAGACGTCTACCTCAGGAAAAAACAATGCAGGTCAGCTTACCCAAGGTGAAGCTACAGTACCGCCAGGAGCTCGACGAAGCGCTGACCAACATGGGTAAGACTTGAGAAAGAAGGGATATCTGCAAGAAACAACATAGATACCGTGATAGTGGTGTGACTTCCAAACAGTGTAAAGGCAACACAATGGTGACACCACTGTTGTAAAGGCTTACCTTTGAAAACAAGGTTATTTAACGAGCATCAGTACTGCCTTTGTCTGCTGTACTTTGAAAAAGAAAAACGCACCTTTAAATTGCCTAGGCTCCCAAAAACCTTTTCCTTCCTTGTTTGTGCTAGAATGTATTTTGATGTTGCCCATGTCCATGTTCTGTCCATGTGGACAGCTTGCCATGCGCATTACTGCATACAGAGTATACCTGGCCCTTCTGTCTGTAATTGTACACTCTTTCTTCTCCATCAGGCCTTGGCTCTCTCTTTTCAGGTCCTGATCTTTCCGGGATTTCCGACCATCCTCTAAAGGTTACCGGAGTCCGCCACGCCAGCACCGTAGAACTCAGCGAAGAAGGCGTGGAAGCGTCCGCCACCACTGTTGTAACCTCCATGCGCTCCATCTCTCTCTTCTCTGTGAATTCTCCCTTTATCTTCGCCCTTGTCGATGACGACTCTCTGGCTCCCCTCTTCATGGGCATCGTCACAAACCCAGCCCCCGACAACGACAGCATGCTAAATGATGATCCCCACAGCAACAGCACCATGAGTGACCAGCCTGTGATGGAGAATAGCTACGAGAACAGCAGGTCGTGCAGCGAGACAGGAGCAGAGGGCAGCAGCATGCAGACATGTAGCGCCCCCGCTGGTGAGAGGGAGCATCTGCAGAATGTAAATGGACTGGAGGACAGTGACGGGAAGCAGTAACAGAGAGAAGACACCGGCTCCAGACGTCTCTGAACCTGCTTTAGATCGTACTTTTCAAAGGAATAGTTTGACATGTTTGGAAATACCAAACATTGATTTTGGAAAAAAAACATGTTGGCTCTGTTGCCAAGTGTTAGATGAGAACATGGATACCACTTTCATGTCTGTCAGGAAAATATGAAGCTGCATCCAGCAGTTTGTTAGCTTAGCATTACGACTGGAAAGTTTAGCAGATTACATTTAGTCAAACTTTTTATGTGTGGAAAAATTAAAATACAGTGCTCAATGACCTTAAAATAAAGGCCTGGCAATCCATTAAAAGACAGTTTTTACAGGAGACCGCTTCATACAAAACAAATGAAATCATATCTTTTCCAACAAATTGTGCATTATGATGTTAAAAGTTGTTGACAAAAAGTGTATTTGTGATATGGGGAAGAGTTTTTTTTTTAAACTTTGGATTAGTTTGAAAGAAGTGGATTCACTTGAGGAAAAAGAAAATCCAACATTTACCGAAACGTGAGCTCTTTTCCGAAATTAAATAAAGCAGTGAAACAATACAACAAGTTTCTGTTCTTCATAATCCTTACCTTGATGGATATGAGTGATAAATATTAATACTGGTATGAGAAATTGTATTTAATGAACGTACAAGCACTTGTGAACTTGTGTGCTGCAATTTTAAAAATTCACTTTAGAAAAGACCTTTGATACAAAATGAGATTATAACATTTTAGCCTCGGTGTGGTTTGGATTCTGTTGTTCTGGTTGTTGAACAGGCAGAGATGAAGCTCTGCAGTTAAGATGAAGTCATTATTTTGTGTTTTTTTGTTTAGTATCCAAGTGACTTTTAATTCGAATTGATCTGTTTTAGTCTACAAACTGTTTTCTTAACGTCCAAGCGTATTTCCTATATTACTAATGATTAACCGAGAGTGTTGGGTAAGTTACATTCAAAATGCAATATACTACATATTACTAGTTACCTTCATTTTAAAGTAATATATTACATTACTATAAAACTGTTCGTGCAGAGTAACTTATTACACTACTTTTTAGTTACTTTGAACAAAATGCCCAAATAACCTCTACAGAACGATTAAACAACCAAGAACTATTTAAATAAATGAATGTTCCGGGACTCAGGGACGAGCAGATGAAGGTCACAGTCTGATATATCACGAGATAATGATAAATATTTTTAATTGCAGGCTCATTGCAACACAACAGACCTACAGCTTCTATTATGAGCTTATAACGACACGACAAGACAAACATCTCTGTTTTGATGTCCTTTTATTTTAGTCCACAGAACAAGGAACACACGTGTGATTCAAGAATGTAAATGCAAGTACGCTTGGAGGTTCAGGCTTCATCATCAGGCTCATTTCAGTCACACAGAGACTGAACAGAACTTCTCGGCTCGGCTGTATTAAACTCAGAGTCTGTGTTAATATGTTCATGCTTGTTTGGACGGTTCTTAAAACAACAACAATAAACGCTTCACTTCGGTCGGTAACCAGATTGTAACGCGTTCATGACATAACTGTTGTAATATATTACTGAAATATAATCAGTAATGTTGTTAAATGACTCTGTTACCGCTGGAGGAAACATATAACTGTAACACGTTACCTCAGCACTGTTAACTACGGAGCAACCCCGGTGACATTGAATCAAAAAAAAATGCGTGGCCATAAATTGACCATTAACTATCTCGTGGCCACGAGATAATAACGCGTCATCAGGGGGGCTCCGTAGTTAACTGTTGTCACAAGACACAATTTAAAACTGAAACCTAAAGAAACGTGAGCTGCCAACATTTATTCTGAAGCTTGGGTTTAATATTGGACCAGAACTGAAAACGTTTCTGAGTAACGCTTTAAAGTGATCCGACCTGTCAGAGAGCGACATGGAACATGTGGCTCAGACTTCCGGTTAATCCTGCTCAGTGGAGATAAACTGTAAAGACAAACATGTTCCGGACTCTTTGGTTCCTGGTTCATCTTCTGTCTGTCTGACCGTCGTGCGCGCTCCCGGCGCTCCGTTGGCAGCCTCGGGGACGCGCCCCAGTGATCCAGGAGGCTCAGCGCAGAGCAGCTTCGTCTCATCTGCAGCTGGACGGAGACTGAACGACGTGGACCGACCGGACCGAGGAGAGGTGAGGACGCACTTCATGCGCTTTTACGCACACATGTAGACTTTTGTTCTGTGATGTGACGGCAGCAGCTTCGTTAGGTGATCAATAATGAACAGTTAATTCAGCTGAATGATGTTTAAGACAGAAAGTGGAGTGAAGCTGAAACACATGTTTGATGAAGCTGCAGAGAAGTCAGACTCAGACTCCTGTAAAGTTTGTGGCGTTAAGAAAATAAAAGCCTCACAGCTGTCTGACTTTTATTTATTTAACCTTTGACACGCATCCTGATTCAACATGGTGTCAGATACAAAACAGTTAAACAACAGGACAGTTTAAAGAATACAGGGTGAGTATGCAGAAGTACACACAGCTTAAAACAATGTGAGATTAGAAATACATGAAAACATTAACAGCAGCTGATGAGTTTGTGACAGAGACAGCAGAGAGTTTAACTTTGAGGTTGACGGTCAGAAAGTGACATTCTACCTGATTCTGTTCTGACTGATGGATCTAACAACCTGTCAGCTGTTGACGGTCTAAAGGGATGAAACAAGTTTATAAGATCTGCAGATGAATAAAGACCCACGCTGAGACATTAAGACCGTTTATTAAAGATCTGAAACATGAACTTTCTGCAGCGTCTCTGTGCCAAGAAACACAATTACATCGCTCGATCTCCCATCGATCAGATTATATAATCGTTCTGATTTCAGCGTCCTCGGTGTCAGCGCGGGTTCACTCCAATCACACTTTAATCTTTACATTTTCATTGTGTTTGAAATCTCATGAAACAAATGTAAGAAATGAAATATGTGATGAAATATGTAAAACTTTGGCACGTCAGGTTATTTCAGGTCGGACAGACTTTGTGTGCCAGTTCACTGGAATGATTTCAGGGTCGTGACCTTAAAAGAATCTGTGCTGAGATATCAGAGAGTTGATGATCAGCCAATGAGAAAACATTCAGACTGTGAGTCTGCTGTGTCAGCGGTTCAGGACTCTGCAGGTCTCCATCAGACCTGTTCAGACTCACAGAGGAAACAGTTCAGATTATACAAGCTGAATCTTTAATGACGCCGCCACATGTCCTGATCCGCCTGCAAGCTGCTGACTGGATGGAAAAATCCACCTGAAACTCCTTCAGCGCTGATACAACTGTGATTGTCATGAGATGTGAACGAACTGAAGTTAGTTTGGTTTGACAAAATCTTCACAGGCAGCCGTGACTGTAACTGACATCCTATTGATTTATTTCCCACAATCCCCTGCTGCCTTCACGCTCTGGTGAAAGTGAAGAAGAGAAGCAAACGTGACTCTCAATATAATCACCAGGTCGTTCTGTCGTTTCTCTGATCGTCTCATCCTGTAAAAGAAAAAGAGTCAGAATCAACATCTGGATCAGTTTGTCAGGTGTTTCAGTCACTGGATTAATAGTTGATGTAGTTTCACAACACATGTTGATATTAGAATATAATAATAATAATAGAATAAAAGATTTAATCCATGAGAGAGAAATCTTGATTTGATGGAAGTTTCAAAGCAAAGATCAAAGTCCGAGTGAGTCGGGAGGAAGAAACTGCAGCCTCGGAGCTTTTAGGACGAAACCGTCTGGATTTCCCATCATGCATGGTGTGTGTGTGCGTGTGAGTGTGTGTGTGTGTGTGTGTGTGTGTGTGTGTGTGTGTGTGGTCTGAGGTTCAGAGAACAGACTTCTGTTTTTTGTGAAACCGAGACAACCAGGTCCAGATGTGTGCAGAAGAACAAAGAGACATTGTGTGTTTGTGTGTGTGTTTGAACTGGACTCAGAGCAGTGTGTGTGTGCGTGTGTGTGTGTGTGTGTGTGTGTGTGTGTGTGTGTGTGTGTGTGTGTGTGTGCGTGTGTGTGTGTGTTTATTAGATGATGGTTTTGTCACATAATTACATGAAAACAGTTTTTAGGAGAACTGTTGTTTTGGTGTCAGTGAGGTTCTGTGTGTTCGGGTCCAGACTGCAGCGCTGATCCGGTCCGTCTGCAGCTCCTCACAGCGTCACCAGTTTCCACTGGTTGTATAATCTCAGCTCCGTCTCGTCAAACACTGATTCACAGTCTCTCTGTCGACATATTTTATAGATATTTTATATCATAATGACGCATGAACATCACAGAACAACTGATAAACCCAAAGAATGAAACCGACAGCAGCAGGAAGTCGTTTGGATGAAGATTTTTCCTGTTAATTTTCCTTCAGAGATGTTTTTATTAACTTTTTTGTACATTTCTGTCTGTATTATAATTTTTTTTCAACTTGTTAGCAATCAAAAATACATCATTGACTTATTTAAGCAACGTTCTTTCAGCTCTGTGGGGGTTTTATCTTGGTAGCTTGTCTGCTTTTATAATGAATAAGATTTTAGTTTTCTTTGCAGAACTGAATAAAATGCTGAGGTATATGAATGCATTCAGTATGGATTTTAAAACGTTTGTAAAAAGGCCTCGTCACCTGCTGCGAAGATTTGGCGACCTCGAGTGGACGCTGTTGGCTGGTAACGTTCAGGCTGCAGGACTTTAAAGTTCATGAGATTTTTATCAAGAAACTTTCTGTAAGTTCTTTTGTTCCTGACCGTCACAGTCAGGATTATGCTGTGATTATGCAGCATTTCTTTAAGTGAACACTTAAAGAAAAGCATAATCCTGACGGTGATTATGTTTAACTGCAGCGTAATTATGCTACGGACAAACGTAATTTCCAGGAGCCAGGACGATCATTTTGTGGCGTTTCCCCTCAATTATATAAAACACTGTTATGAAACAATGACGTGGCTCCGAACGTCGTCTTCGTCTTCAAACGCAGGAAGACTTTTCTGTCTCTGAAGGTTTTCTTGCGCTGCGACTCGTATAAAATCTCTGTTCTCTTGTTTCTCTTCCAGGATGAAGCCAACAGCTTTCCTGCTGGTGTTTGGAGTCGCGCTGAGCTTCTGTGAGGCTCAGGTATCCACATCACCTGCTCACCTGTCATGATGTTTTGAGAATGGCTTAACTTTAGATGAGTCTCGTCACCAACAAATCTCACTCGCAGCCTCAGAACAGACGTGTCAGTCTGTCTTTTGCAAAATACGAGAAACATCATTTTCTGTTTCCTGGATTCATGTCAGTCTTGATGTGTTCCAGACGGACACAGGAGGCGAGGAGACGGGTGGAGAGGAGGAACATGTGGAGCTCTTCACCACCCCTCAGACTAAGATGGGCGCCGCTACCTCGGACTTCGGCTACAACCTGTTCCGCTCTCTGGCGAGCCGCGACGCTGCGACCAACGTCTTCCTGGCTCCCATCAGCGTGTCGGCGGCGCTGACGCAGCTCTCCATGGGTGACAAACACACAACAAACTACATCCAGCACAGTTAAAAACATGCTGGAGGTTAGCTCCGGGAAGCATCTTCAACATTGAAGAAAATAAGTGCCAAGTACAGAAAACCTGAATCTGAATTATGTGAGCTCACTTTAGGTTCTTTAAATCCCTCAGGAGGGTCTGAGCGCGCTCAGAGGCAGCTGTTCCGGGCTCTGAGGTACCACACCCTGCAGGACCCGCAGCTCCACAACACCCTGAAGGACCTGCTGACTGCCGTCAAGGCGCCCGGCAAAGGCCTGAGCACCGCGGCACGCATCTACCTGGACCGACGTGAGTTCATGGAGGGCTTTTAGCTACTGGGTTTAAACATCAGGGATTCCCGTGTAATCTTGCCTCTTTTCACTTAAACGTTTTATAATGATTATTATTTCTCTCAGGACTTCGTCTGAAGCAGGACTTCTTCGCGCTCGTGGAGCAGCAGTATGGAGTTCGTCCTAAAGGTCTGCAGGGAGTCGCCAGAGACATGAACGAAGTCAACAGCTGGGTGTCTCAGCAGACGGGCGGGAAGGTTCAGAGCTTCCTGACCTCGACCTTCCCCCGAAACTTCGGAGTGAGCACCGCGAGCGCCGCCTACTTTAAAGGTACGTCAAGTTTCTCACAGTCTTTGACACGGAGGCTCACGAGCTGGTGGCTGTTTGAATCCCACAGAATCCACATTTCATTACATCTGTTCTCCCTGATTGGTTTCCATTCAAACATTTCTTTTGTGTTTTCTGTCCTGACAACATTTTCTCTTCTTTAAAAAGTACGTTAACAACAGCAGCTCAAATTTATCCTGATGGTTTTACGACAAGTTCAAATAATATTCTGCAAAAATAAAACAACAACAGTCCTCAGTGATTTAGCAGTAAGCAACGAAAGATACAAATTCAGTTTGTTCCAAAGTTCAGTCCAGAGTGAACCCTCTCCACAAACAAATCAATCAAGGATCTTCAGTTTTCCTCCATGAGTGAACCCTCTTCTCAAAGAAAATCTCTGACGCCAACAGAGTTTTCGTCCTGGTGTGAGTTTGTAGAAACTCATTGAAGCGATTTAGAAACTAAAAGTTAATTTCAACTGATGTCGATTCAGAATAAAAATCATGATGTGATGACTCAGTTTTCTGTCTGAACAGGGAAGTGGGTGACTCGCTTCGGTCAGAGTGGAGCGATGGAGAACTTCCAAGTGGATGGTGGAGCTTCAGTCCGCGTTCCCATGATGCAACAGGACAACTACCCCGTGAAGATGGGTGCTGACTCAGATTTGAGCTGCGTGGTGAGTGTTTCTTTAAAACATGTCTTCAGAGTGTTAAACTTCATTCCCCAGAATGAACGTCTCTCCTGCAGATCGCTCAGATCCAGATGCAGAACGACGTCAGCATGTTCATCTTCCTGCCGGATGACGTCACCTCCAACATGACGCTGCTGGAGGAGAGTCTGACCGCCGAGTTCGTCCAGGACCTCTCCATGACGCTGCTTCCTGCCCAGGTGTCGCTGACGCTGCCTGCGCTGAAGCTCAGCTACTCCACAGACCTGCAGCCGCTGCTCAGCGACCTGGGTGAGTCCAGCGAACACGTCGGTGTCTTAGGTTGAAAATGAGAAAACATTTATTTAGATAAATAATTGTAATGAATATAGTTGCTGACTAATTTTCAATAATCTTTGAAATAAAATATCATCTGCAAACTTGGGTATATTTGATGCAACACTTGCTTACATGGATCTCTTTAAAACAGGAAATGATGTCATTTATTTTCTTCTTGCTCCTCCTCCTTTTTCTTCTTCTTGTACTATTGCTGCTTTTTTTTCTGTCCTCTATCTTCCGTTCCTCCCTGCAGGACTCTCTGAGTGGCTCGCTGACACCGACCTGGAGAAGATCTCGGCGCTGCCCGCCAAGCTCAGTAGCGTCCATCACAAGGTCGTCATGGAGACGGCGCCGGAGGGGAACCAATACCCCGGCACCACCTCGACCCCGAGCCACCTGACCTACAGGGTGGACCGCCCCTTCCTCTACCTGATCCGAGACGAAGTGTCGGGGGCTCTGCTCTTTATCGGCAGGGTGGTCAACCCCAAGACCCTGACAATGTAACACACATGCACACACATACACACACACATACACACACACACACACACATAGACACACACACACACACACACACACACACACACACACACACACACACACACACACACACTCTTAGCAGGTCCTAGGAGGGATTCAGGTGTTTGTGGTGGCAGATATTTGTGAGGATATTTGATTTAATTTGATTCTTTACTTTTCATGTTGAAACATTATTGATCTGACGGACACACACACACACACACACACACACACACACACACACACACACACTGACGAGTTTCTCAAAGGATCGTTTTTATAAGAAATCAGAAATTGTCGAGCAAAATAAACACGACGATGAAACGAAACGCGTCTCTTTCTCTGTGTCGATTTGTTCATTGAACTTCTGAACACAATAACATGTAAAGTTTTTCAGAAACTTCTCCAAAATGCAGAATAAGTCATTTTTTCACTTTATCAAAGCGAGAGATGTTTGATGTGACATCATGGCGGCTCTGGAGGAGAGAGTCAGTGCAGATCCAGAACTTCTGGAGGAACAAACACTTCAGATTCTGCTCTGATCCGGAGCCGTTTACTGACGGGAGGAGAGCTCAGAGATTACCGTTTAATTTTTGGGATTAAAGCACAGATTATACAGTAATGTTAACGTTACGGAGAGGAGAGAGAATCTGAGTCTGTGGTGAGTGCTGAGTTTAGTCAGAGCTGACCTGAATTCTAACACCCTTGAAGTGTGTCAAAAGTTCACATTGTTTCCTCCAGTAGAAGATGCGCCTGTAAAAAGAAGCTGAGATCAGGCTCAGAGTCGAGTTAACGGTCTAAAGTTTTCTTCACGTTATGTTTCGTCTCGTTCTCTGACTCTCCTGGAAGTTTTAGTGACATGTGACCACATGAAACACACGATAACTTTAAGAAAACTACAGATTCCTCTGAACGTGATGTGTAATAAGTAAACAAGTTCAGTGTTTTTTAATCCCTTTTCAATGCAGATATGTTTTATATACATAATGAAGGATGAGTGTAACCTGCTGTAGAGTCAGCAGGAGCTGCAGCACACTGCTCGGCTTCTTTACTCACCTGTTCTGTCTCTGAACTCCTGCAGAAGATTATCAGACCTCAGATCTGATTCAAGTCACTGAGGGACTCATTTCTGCCAGCTGGGATGTTTAACCTGTCTGGGGCTTCTGGGAAATGTTGTTTGTCCGTCCTAACGAAGCCACGCGACACGCAGCTGAGCGTCTCGGCTTTGAGTCGGTACTGAAATGATGGAAAATGTGATGCAGCTGATGACCAGCAGGGAGCACATGACACAGAGAGAACAGAGTTTCTCTCCTGCAGGAGTGTTTTTGAAGAGCATTTTCTTTTTTCAGGCTAAATGCAGAAGTACAGAATTACAAAGTAGATCTGAGTCCGTGTTCAGATTATTCAGATCAACTCTGTCAAACTTTAACAGACGGGAGCTTCTCTGCAGACACTGAGGCAGCAGCTCAGGTCAGTTTCTGATCTGTTCTCCACATGTGAATCTGATCACATGACTCGTCTGCAGGAGGAGATGTTGGAACGACGTGTTGGCAGAAACGATTCCACATTCTTCTTCACTGACGTTAAAAACACAATCTCCTGCACAGAAGAAGACAAACTTCTTCAAACACATCAAGAAGAAGCAGAACGACTCAGGACACATGAGGTGTGTGTGTGTGTGTGTGTGTGTGTGTGTGTGTGTGTGTGTGTGTGTGTGTGCGCACATGTGGTCTGGATTTTCCACACAATCTGAGATTCCTGAGGTCTCTGAAAGTTTTCCCAGAAGAGAGCGAGCTGCCAGAGAGGAAAAACAGAGGCGAGAGTCGGAGGCTGGAAGCTGCATGAATCCTCTCTGTGTCCTCGACATCAGTCTCAGTCTTTAGTGGAGGAGAAACCGTTACAATGACCAGAAGTAATCTATTACAAGTTCAAGTCTTTGTGACGTGATCAGATTCTTTATGCTGATGCAGCAACTTCCTGCTGCAGACACTGAACCACTTCATGACGGGTGGATCAGTCTGATGTGGGACGTTTAAACTCCAGTGAGTGAAGATCTGCCTCAAACACATAAAATAAACTATTATCTTGTCAAACGTCCCGTCAGCTTTGTGTAGAACGATGGAGGACTGGAGGAGCAACATGTGACGGAGGCATTTACGCTGTTTGTTCGACACTAAATACTGTAATAATATATGTAAATACACTTTATATGAGTTATCCAGGATTGCTCTACCAGCTGTTTTATGTGTGTGATATCTGCAATCTTTATTTACACATGAAAGTGCTGCATCTGCAGTTATTGTACGCTGAGGTCTTCTGGACGTGCAGTACCTCTCAGTGTCCACTAGAGGGAGACAAACTCATAAAAATTCCTACAAACAACACAAACATTCATCATCAAACCTCACAGATAAATATACAGATATACTAATTATAACTGAGGTGTTTGAATATTATATGTTTATATTCCTAGTGTAGTCTTCAGAAAATATTTATAGTCCATAAACTCTCATCGGTCACTTTCCACTTGAGTTTGGGGATTTGAACCTGTGACCAGAGTTGCTCAAAACACTTGAGCAGGAGCTTAAAGAGGAAACAGTCTGTGACAGAATCACTGATGAAGTGCAGACGACAGGAAACCGTCAGAGGTCAGAGGTCAGAGGTCAGGAGGAAGGAGGCCGATCGTCTGAAGAACTCACATTTGTATTTTTACACGAACCACAAACCTGAAAGGAGGAGTTAGAAAATACAGACGCTCACTTCTCTTTCTGAGAGTGATCGTCTTAATATATGTGTGTGTGCTCAGGAGTCAGGCTGCGGTTAGCCTAGCTTAGCATAAAGACTGGCAGCAGGGGCAAACAGCTAGCCTGGCTCAGTCCAAAGTTTAGAAAAACAAATGCAGAAGCTGCAGTTGTTTGTCTGCTTGTAAAAAGTGTCAGTTTGTGGCAGCATGTCTGTACCAGCCTGTCTGCTTCTGTGTCTAAAGTGCTAAAGTCTTACCTGCCAACATTGATCAGCTGTTTGAACACACTGTTTACACTGATTTCACCATTTACACTCCATTTATGAAAGAAGAAACATGTTATTGATCTAAACATGTCACATGTTACAAAGACACTAAACAGTAACAATATAGGCTCCTTCTTTGTCCCCGTGGAGAAAGTCCCCAGACTCCCTTAACAAATGTGTCAGTTTAGTGAGTTGTTGAGTTGGAGACACTTTATAAACTCTGTGAAACTCTGTCTCTGACTCATTCTGCATTATTTGGACCTTCTTGTTAATTCAGCAAATGTTCCACATGAACTTCTGTCTGTCTGTTTGTTACAGTGATGTGACCTCTGATCACTCAGACGTAATAAATAATTATCATAATGTGACAAATAGAAGCTTTGTGTCCTTGAAAAACACGTTCAGGAGGAAAACTCACTTCCTCTTCTTTTCCTTCTGACAACATTCTGTCGCTCTTCTTTATGATGAAATAGACCTTTACACTAAAAAACTGTTTTCCTGTCTGTCTCTCTGTCATCAGGTTCAATCAGTTATTTGTGATGATGAATGAATGATGATGATGAGGGTCCGTGGGGTGATGATGAAGATAAATGTCACATTAAAACAGACAAACTGAGCCTGTGATTGTTTGTGAGCTGTAAAATACACAAGAAACACATTTTAACTTGAATACTTAACTGGTGAATTGTAATGAATCAGGTCAGGTAGTTTATGTAGTTAGCTAGAAATGATAAAAAATGTCTTTCTAGAAATCAGAGTTCATTGAGAGACGTCAAGATATCAGATGTCTGCAGGACGATGACTGTTCATGTTCTCAGAGTCTCTGTGTCTCTGTAGCGTTTGATACAGGAGATAAGTTGTGTAACTGCTCAGAGGATCTTGGGTTGTTGCACTGAAGCGTTCAGCGATGATGAGCAGGTGGAACGAGGCTCAGACCTCCAACATGTTCCACACGCTGATCGGTTCATGTTGGAGCCTGCAGCAGAAAACGAGCTGCCGCCTCGACACGTCTGACTGAAGCTCATCAGAGCTCAGGAATGTTTTGTATTAAACTGTGACGAAGACTTTCTATGTCGTCTGTCAGCGAGTGACAATAAACCGTCACAAGACAAATTCAAAATGCTTCAAACTTCATTTTTATATCCAGAGCGTTCACAGCGTGCTGACAGTGAAACAAACGTTCAGCTGCAGCAGCTCTGCTGGACGCAGCACACCTGTCACTGATCCAGGAGTTTGATCAGCGTGTTGATCGGCTTCACCTGTCGGTGGACGATCGGCTCTGCAGGAGACAGAAGTTCAATCTGTGTGTCACTCACTGCTTTTATTATTATATTATATTATTTACTTTTATTGTTGTCATTGTGTTCCTTGTTTTGTAAATCTCGCTGACAGGTCACATGTGAATAAAGTTGAGGTTGTTTGTCTACATAAAAAGTGTCATCATTTACTGAACTCCTAAAAAATGGGAGCAAAAAACGAAAGTGATGCGTTTATATTTTAGTTTGGTGATAATTTGCACTGTGCATCTGAATTATTCATCGACTCATTTCATGTTTTTCTTTCAAGAACACAAACTGTGTCAGAGGAGCAGAAAGCAGCTGTGTTTGTGTAGAACAGCTGATTTATATCAGAGCTACATGAAAATAACATGATGAGGAGCACAAAGAGAGTTATTGTCTGTTATTGTCTGTTATGTCAGAAGAACAGTTTGTGTTTATACGTGAAGAAGATGAACACGTGTTGGCTCATTTCTTCTTTTTATAGTTGCTTTTCTTTGCTGCTGTAACAATAAAGGATCATCGTATCTTATAAATCATCAACTTAATTTGCACGTCATGTGAGAAAGTCGTAACGCAGAAGCAGCAGAAACCAAACGTGTTTATTCAGGTTTATTACAGTTCACTCAGACTGGCTTCACGTTTCTCAGCTCAGTTTAAGATTCAGAAACATTCATCAAAGTCAGAACGACCTCAATAATGAGCTTCACCTCCGAACCAGGAGCAGGAGAACAGAACACATCACAGGAAACCATGCTAATATAATTAGCTCGTTGGCTAACACGACTGTCTGTCACAGTAAGTGACGACACAGAAGGTTTGTACAGAAACACACTTTCAATCAGCCGCGATGTCATCTCTCATTTCTTTGTCTGTCACAGTTTCAGGACTGAACTTTTAGAAAGACTGAAAAACATTTAATGAAGAAATGAGAAGGAAACTAAACTAGAGACAAAAGGAAGGAAAACAAACATTTAACAACACAAAGTGATCGAGTAAAGAAGACTGATCATTCAGTCAACTTTTACAATTTACAGTGAGCGAAACTGAAAACAACACGCCATTTTATGACCGTCAATAAAAGATGAAGCAGGAAAAAACAACATGTCTATAAAAAAGGTTCTGACTGACGGTGCAGGTCCAGATCAGCAGAACTGAACTCATTTGGTCCAAAGTTACTTTCTTTGTTTGTAAAAATGTGCTGCAGATCATCAGTGTGACAAAAGTCCCAATAACTAAAAATGATTTTTATAAATGTTCTTTTCTTATAAAATATATATGATTGTTATTTTCAAAATAAAAGCCTTGTTTTCAATGCATGTATAAAATGACATGAATCAACAATATTAAAAAAAAAACAGCGTCTCCACTGCTCCGGAGTCCGACTGATGACTGATCACAACATCTGTCGGGTTTTTATATCGGCTGAAAAACGCGTAATACAACGTGAAGAGACATTTTTTAGCATTTGAATTCATCCAAACAGTCGACGTGAAGACGTCAACACGTCTTCCACAGTGTGAAGAGTGGAGTGTGTTTTCACTCATCGATGAACAAAGACAAGAATGTTTTGGTGTTTCAGCTCTTTAAGGTGTTTTTACAGTTTATATCAGGAACATTTTCACGCAGACGAGACAAGAAAACCAACCAAGCACGTTGAATTAAATCTGGACACAGCTTTAATGTAACTCGTTCACTGACCGAGCTAACTTCTGGTTTAGCACCCGGCTAACTTGAATGGGGTTAAGATAATTTAATCACGTGGCTCCTCTACACTTTCTAAATGTTATCGGACCAAATGGCTCAAATCCTTACAGTAATCGAGTCCCGTCTGGCGGTTGTGACTATTACACAGTTTTAGTTACTAACTGGCTTCAAAGCCTGCTGCTCGTCCACGCAACCGATCTCTGATTATAAGTTGCGTTCGCAGATCTCAGTGTCTCGTGTTTCTAAGGAGAAGTTTGTCAGCAGCTTATTAAACATTTCAAGATGGAGGCGTTTGTTTGTCTGGGTTCACTGCATCATATAAAAACAGAGTGTATGTTTCATAAATGTCACAGTTCATTGATTAGCTTATGTACAAACACCAGTAACCCCCATGGAAACATGTAGTGTTGGAAAGTAACTAAGTACATTTACTCAAGTCCTGTACAGTTTTGACGTAGTTGTACTTTCTGTGATTCTACTCCACTACATCTTTCTTCAGCTCTCAGTTACGACCTACGTTGTTATTCATGAGAGCAGCTCATCCGTCGCCCCGTCATGCCCCACGCCATGCCCCACGCCATGCCCCGCCCCTTTCTGGGTAAAAACAGCCCGTCTAATCTGAGAGATGGTGAATCCAAATTCTGACGACTTAGTGTTGCCGATTTATAGCATATGGATTTTTTAGTGTTTTTGTGACAGCGGCTCAGCTCAGTTTATGTGTTATTAACATTAAGACAGACTGATGAACCAAACTCCATTTGAAAAACAGGTGTTTTATAGCCCCACCTTATGTTTTCACATTAAAAACTGTAGTTACAACTTCAAAGTGGCTCATTTCTGATTCACTTCATCTACAGACACAATCGGCTCACACGTCATTTTCTCAGTGACATCATCAACTCACCTGTGAGGAGGTGTTTGACACAGACCGACACGAGGACTTAAAGCCTCAGATCTCTTCTCTTTCTGTCCTTCGCTCTTTGGGGAAGTGAATAAAATTGTAAAATTGCTCTGAAGTCCGACTGCTCTCATCTGTTGTGATTAATATCATAGTCTCATAGAAAGAAGCTGAAAAGCTCCACTTTAACCAGCTGCGGTTGAAAGTGAGCACATTAATGCATCAATAACTAAAATCCAATAAATCATCGTGTGTGTTGTTTTCAATGAGCCACTCAGCAAAGAGTGACTTTGTTTTGTTTCTTTGAGCACATTTGTGTTGTTTCTCCTTGTAGACGAGTCGAAAACACTTCTTCCACCACTAGAAAATATATGCAGATTATGTGTTGAGTATTAGATGTAAAAAAATAAACATCACAGAGTATCTTGGCCTGGCTGTGCAGGCGGACTGGTCCTTTCCATGAGAGGAAGGAGAAACACTTGACTCACAGCTTTTGGTTTCAGCTTTCAAACGATCTTTCTGACCTCCTCCTCGTCTTTATTCTCCCCTTTCAGCCTCTCTTTGTCTTTCTTTCCCTGCGTCCTCTCTGGTGTTTCTTCAGGTCTTGATGCCCTTCACTTCTTTTTCTTTGGACGAAACGCTCTCCGGTGTTTTCTCTCCGTTCACCAGCTCGTACCCGCCTTTGCTTTCCGGCTGTGGCTCCTGAAGTCTGGCCCTCCTGCGCAGGACCACGATGGTCAGCAGGAAGCAGAGCAGACCGCCGCACACGAACACCACCTGCACACCCAGGAACCTGCACACACACACACACACACACACACACACACACACACACACACACACACACACACACACACACACACACACACACACACACAGTTAATCTGGTGCTTTGGAGCAGATTCAGACTCTCCGGGTCAAAACCGCAACAAGCTGCATGTTTCATCAAAAGCAGATATTAAACAGCTGCTGCTGGACAGGATTCCCCCTAAAATAATATCTTATAGTAATTCTGTTCATATGGATAAAACTTTTCTCTGGTTGTGATGACGGTGGCCCCTGAGGGTCAAATCATGACGACAGTTCAGATGACACAAAAGGTGGGACGGCACTTCTTGTTTGTGATTGGCCTGAACCCAAGAGGCAACAGGAAATGTCATTTCCTGTTTTGGCGGTTTTCAACCTCAGTCCAGATTATTTGACGTTATTTAAAGGGCCACTTTTAGTTTTTTACACTGCAAACAGGAGCTGCTAATTCATATGTCCATCACATGTAGGAGGTGAAAAGTGATCATCATAGACCTTCATTCACTAGAGAGATACATCCAGCCTGGATGAGGCTTCAGGTGTGTTCCTGTGTCACCTGTGATCAAAGTTAAAGGTGAGTCCAGTTCTGACCCACTCACCTCTGTCTGAAGCGGTCCAGGTTGTAGTAGAGACAGGAAGTATGTTTGCCGCACTTTTTGCCCCACAGGATGCAGGTGGTGTCGATGACGCTGCCGTACAACACCGGGCCGGGCATGAACGCTACACACACACACACACACACACACACACACACACACACACACACACACACACACACACACACACACACACACACACACAGTTTTATGATTACTGATATTTCTTGTGAGCAGTTGACAACTTTTATTTTTTTAACAGAGGTATTAAAGGTGCTGATGAACATAAATGAGATCAGTGAATAAACTGCAGGCGGCCTGCAGCAGGTTTGAGACTTTAAAGGAACAGTTCACCCACAAATGTAAACTCAGTCCTCCTCTCCTCCTCCTGATGATATGAAGTTGGGTGAAGTGTTCACAGTCTTCACAGTAAAGAAACCTGAAGGGTTTTGAAACTAAAGGGAGGTTCTGGAGTTCTTAACCCTGAAATATTTGAGATTGTGTTTCCTGCACTGTAACAGTGTTTTTATGTCAAATAAATGACTTTTTACTTTTAGTTTCAGCTTTCATTCATACATGTTTAACCGCTGCCCTCCTGACAGTCTGTGCACGCAGGCTGTTTGTCAGCTTCCTGAGTGGGATTGATTCTGTGACCTCCGTGATTGACAGATTTTAGTGCCCCTTTCCTTTAAAACTCTACAAAGAAATGTGAATCCTTCTCTCAAATGTTATTTCTCCTCTCTCTCACTCACTGAGGAGGACGAGGAGCGACTGTACAGAAACATGCTGAGATGCATTAATGGGGAAAAGGGGAGAAATTGTCATAAAGAGAAAACCAGGAGAGGGAAATGAAATGAATGAATCAGCACGGAGGGAGGAGGAGATGGCTGAGTTGTCACTTTCTGTATGAACTGTTCCTTTAAACCACAGACCCGACGTGCCTTGCTCAAAGGCAACGCAGTGTGACTCGTGGACTCACCGAGCACTCTGAACAGCATATACTGAACTCCCACCGCAAACGACTTGTCCTCGGCCGGCACCGTCCTGCAGCACAGACACAAACAACACACATGATAAGATGCTGATTGGTGAGAGTTTCTGTTTCTGTTGGTGTGTTTGGTGTGCAGACGTGCAGAAACAGATCTGAGCAGCAGGAGGAATGTTGATGACACTTCCTATGATAACATGTAGTCAGAGGAGTTTTGATTTGGTATTGTCTCTGTTCCTGTTCTTGGTTCTGGGTCAGAGGTTTTGTGAACTCCTCAGAGAGGTGTGGAACAGGTGAGGCAAACACAGCGTGTGGTGAGAAGGCGACAGGTGCATGCAGGTGGACTAAAAACAACCACAGCTTAGATGTAGTTTGGCTGCTTATCAGCACACACTGTGATACATGAAAACACTAAAAGACTCAGTTTGATTTACACGTCCAGGATACAACATGCTGAGTATCTGTGAGCTCGTTATCTCTGCAGAACTTCATGTTTCTAAGTTTTCTCTTAGTATCAAAGTCATCCAGTGAACGTTGTCTGTACATCCACAGGAACAGTGCAAACAGGAGCTGCTGATAGATCATTCAGAACACTTCTCATGGAGCTTATCTGACAAAACATATTTCAAAAGTTCTGTAGTCAGACTGCAGTCAGCATCGGACTGTCAGTCTTTTTCAGAACAGGACTTTATCAGGGCAACAGTTATTGATTCATCTGTTTTTCCTCTAACTGATTAAGTTAGTCCAGTCTATCTGGTTTGTGAAATGGTTCGATTCTCACCCACATGGATGTGAACGGTCATGCTTTTAAATCAAAAACCATGACTGTGGGAACAGGAAACCTGAAAGCTTAGGAACAGAAATGATGTGACAGCTGGCAGCTTAGTGAACCTCGTTGTTCACACAGCGCCAAGAAACGGCCCGACAGTGGACCCTGTGCCAGAAAGACTTTGTCTGGTAGAGAAGAGAGACAAATATCTTATTAATTTTCATGAATCACACAGTTTGTTGTAATTAAAGTCAAACCTCATGTAGATTTGTGTTAAAGCTCAGTGAACTACATCGTCGCACCAACACGTCACCAGAACCAACATGAAGCCAACTGGGTCAGAAAAGGTCGTACTGTATGCAAATGATTTCTGAGGATAATCTGCACAATCGATGCTCCAAACAGACGCAGGATACGAAAAAAGACGAGCATCATGTACCAGAACATACTTAAAGCAGGTATATCTTCAGTCTGAGAGTCTCAGGAAGTGAGTAGAACGTATTTGTAGAGGACGGTATTATCATAAGGTGAGTGACTGAAATGTTTGGATTTGATTCAAAGTGCATTTCTGTAAAACAAAATGTATCATGACGTCTGTTACGTCTTGTTGTTTGTCCATCTTTATTTCATCTATAACGCAGGAGGCTGCTGCTCAGCTGAGGAGTCACTCGCCAGAGAGACATCCTTTCTTTTGTTTTGTTCACTTCTGGCGTTACCTGGAACGCTTCGAGGACAGACGGTGAAAGTTTCAACTGGGAAATTCCGACCTCTGACGGAGTTTGGAGCATTAGACTGGAACATTTTTGATGACTTTAACTGTTTCCTGTTACTGATTCAAAATATGACTCTGAGACGATAAGGTAAAATAAAACTTGCTCTAAAAAGTCAGAATAGAAAGAAAAATGAAACCCACTCCCCTCTCTGACTTCCCTGCTTGACATTTTAAATAATCCTAAAACAGAAAGCTGGAGCTCTTTCATAACCATCTGGAATTTGTGTTAATGTAGTGCAGCTGTGAGCCGCTCCTCCCTTGTGCTCCAGAAACAAAGTGATTGTGTAACTGGGTCAAAACTCGAGAGGATGAGGGAGCAACTGTGACCTCCGAGCTGAAATAATCAAAGTGTCCTTGAGTTACGAAAACACATGCAGCTTCTTTTGTATTGTCCTGCTCTCGTACCTGAGAATCATCATGTAGGAGGGCGTCTGTGAGAAGGAGGCGACGAAGCTGGTGACACCCAGCAGAGCCATGAAGGGGAGCAGCAGGTGGGAACATCCGCTGCCACAGGTCCCAGGAAGGGCGAAGCCGAGACCGCCGACACACCGACACTCAGTGTAGTTCTACACAAACAGACACACACACCGTCACGATACAGGTGGAGGCAGCGCCCCCTACTATTGCATTGTTAGGTAAACATCAACTATTTTGATAATCGTTTAATCGAGCAAAAAGTCAATTTCTAGTTCCAGTTTCTTAAATGTGAAGATTTGCTGCTTTTCTTTGTCAGAAACTAAAGAGTCAAACAAAGACATCTGAAGACGTCTCTGTGGGCTCTGGGAAGTTTTTGTTTTCACGTTTGAAAGACCAAACACTGTCTGTTGACGAGGTCAGGTGTGGTTGTGTAGTGAAATGACGACAGGTTTGGGTTTTGACATTTCCCATACGTGGATGTTGATGAAGTGATAAACGTGTTTCTCAGTCTGTGGGTCATTAGTCACTTCTCAGTTACTCAAACTTCAGTCCTGGACTTTTCTTGTTCACAGTGACTAAACCTGTGGCTGTCAATTACAGTAGAGAGTGGAGAGAGTGAAAGTCATCTGGAGGTGAGTTAACATTCGTCACTGCTTGTCAAAGTTTCCACCTGTTTTCTGTCAGATCGACACGAACAACTCCTGAGTGTCTTAAACATGAACAACCCACAGAACACGTTCACTTCACCCAACCAACCGGAGCTGCTGCACACATCTGGAAATGATGTCACATCTTTCGACACATCTGGCCAGTTATATAAGTCCAACTTGAACTTTCACTTTCAAGTAGGAGAATGTAGGAATAGTGTCACCATGATGATTACAATCTAAAGTGTTTCCTTTTAATATCCTTGTAAGGAAGATGATGAAACTGTGAGAAGACTTTTCAGTTTCACTTTCAGATCAGCAGAAAGAAAACCTCCCGTTTGAATCATTTCCTGACTTGAAACTAAAATGAAAATGTTTCTCTTTCTATCCGTTAAATTTGATTGATGAGATAAAATGCAGCAGTCAGAGGAAACGTCTCCCTGTGTCTGCCTGTCCCTTCAAAATGAAGCTCTGGTTCTCTGACGGTTGGAGATTTTCACCATTATCTGTCAAATGTTGATGGATCTTTTTGCATCCCAGAGGGCGACTCCTCATCCATCCACCCATCCAACCATCCATCCATCCATCCATCCACCCTTCCATCCATCCATCCATCCATCCATCCATCCATCCATCCATCCATCCATCCATCCATCCATCCATCTAACCATCCATCCATCCATCCATCCACCCATCCATCCAACATCCATCCATCCATCCATCCATCCATCCATCCATCCATCCATCCATCCATCCATCCATCCATCCATCCATCCATCCATCCATCCATCCACCCTTCTATCCATCCACCCATCCATCCATCCATCCATCCACCCCCCCATCCACCCATCCATCCATCCATCCATCCATCTAAACAGTTAAGTGTTTGAAATAGTTGGTCAGCGAACTTTGCTCCAGCTGTCAGCAGCTTCCACTCCCTCGACTAACTGAGGGTCACACAGGGAGCTTTGTTTGGCCTCGACATTTGTTCCATTTTGCATATTAACGACTTGTTTTCACTGAGAACACTTCCACAGAAATAGGTGTTGATGTAGTAAAAATAAGGACATTTGAGTCAAATCATAAGCAGAGTGTGACGGCAGGAGGGACAGTGATTAAGAGTTTATATGTAAACGAGCCAAAGCAGCGGAGAGGATGAACTCTCTGCTGCTGGTCTGATTAAACAATGAGGTATTCAGTTAAGGACAAGATTTGACGTCATCCACTTTCACAAGAACCACGAGCATTCAGAGAGTAAATGGGAACTGGCAGAATACAAATGAAGAGCTGACTGGTTCTGTGTCACTGCACGCAACATGAATTTATACTCAAGACATGAGTTCTGTGTTGTGTGTCAGTCAGAGCGTGTGACAACAAGTTGTCTGGAAGGTGAAAATATGCAAGACAGCCTCAGAGTGAAATGATAAAACAATTCTTACTGTGGCTTTGTTGTTGGTGTCCGTCTCCATGGAGCTACAGCCGGCGTGACAGGGAGACCTAAACTCCACTCCATCTGAACCGCAGACCGGGTTAAAGGCCTCATGAGGACACCGACAGCCAGCGCTGCATGACAACCCATCTGAGCTGAAAACAAACACATAACATAAAAGATTTGAAGGGTCTGTTGTTAGAAAACCTTTCAGAGAAGGGCATTTGTTTATAACTTCCCCTTCAACAATAGTCAGGAACAACATAAGCGCACCTATCTTTTTAAATAAGAATGAAAACGCTCAAGAAAGTGAAATTAATTCACCGTCAGTGGTCAAATTAGTTTCCTATTAAGAAGTTTTGGTCCGCTGCTAAATTAGTTTGCTGTCAGAAGTTTGAGCTGTAAAAATCACTTCCCTGTCAGTGATTAAATAAATGCAATACCAGTAATGACATTAGTTCAATGCTCGTAGTAAAATTACTCATGTTACAAATATTATCTTTGAAATTAGTTTGCTGTAATTGTTAGTAGTAAAATTAATTTCTTGTTGTAGTAGAATTTGTTCCCTATTAGTGGTAAAGTTACTTTTAAATTCTGTTAATAGTGAAATCCGTTCACCAGGCTTCTGTAATTGCATGTAAGCTGGCGGCGCAGCTACCTCGGAGGAAAGACTCCGGCGACCTTCTGTGTTGGGCAGCCGATGAGCAACAGCGGCGTGGCGGAGAACACGCAGATCAGGATGGCGGCGGTGCACAACTTGCTGGCACCGCTGACTGAAAGGTTCAACCTCCTCATCAGAACTCCACCCATGACGGTGCCCAGCACTGCCAACGGGATACAAACTGCTCCTGAGAGAAAGAAATCAAAGAGGCAAACATGTTAATGTAAGTTTATCACATGGGTCCTGTTTTAACTGCATAGAACTTCAGTCTGATAGCAGCGGTCCAACTCATGGAATGAACACGTCCCGGGGGAAACACTCCACAGACCCGTGTGCACTCTCACCTATCATCATGGTGGAAAAGGAGACGGTCTGGCTGAACTGTCTCTCGATGAACTTGGCCATAAAGGTGGCGAGTCCGGCCAGCAGCGCCGCCAAGTTGACCTGGGCCAGAACCACCAGCAGGTAGATGGGGCTCCGCAGCGTTCGCAGAGCGATACGAGGAAAACCTGAGGGATGGATGTGGACAGTGTGGAAGTCAAATCATTAGTTTATCAGTTATTCACTCTGTTACTGCCATGTGTCTAATTCAATCCTGTTGTTGGGTTTCAGCTGAGAAGACAATTTAAGGACAGAACGCAGATTGTTACACTCTTACAACACAGATGTCAGAACCAAAGCTGCTGGGAGTCTCATTGATTTAGTGCTGACAGTGAAACACTTGACCCCTGTTCACTGTGGATATCCTTTAGTTGCCTCCGCTGCAGCCTCCTCAGACAGGAAACAGAAGAGGAGAAGAAGTCTTACTTTTGAGGAACTGTAGTAGAGATGCTTCCTGGTCTGTCTGCTCCTGCTGCTGCTTACAGTCTGGTCTGGACTCCACATCGTCTGCGCCGTCCTGGACAAATATGGTAGGAGAACATCACATGCTGGACTTGATTTCAAAACTGCCCAGTCTGCGGTTGTGGCTACTTTTAGGGAATCTGCTGGGAAGGTTTACATTCACGGCCTGTAAGCTTTAGATAAACAAGTCCTCTCCATGCCGCGTAATGAGGCTGCTGTGTTATGAACTGTTGCAACATCGCTCATGGGAAAAACGTATTACTCATGGAACAAAGATGTATTAAGTTAAAACACCAATGTCAGATTTTAAGGTCTGCGTAAGGACATCGGATAAAAATGCTCCCAGGTAGATGAGGTGAACTTTTAATCAGATAGTCAGAGATCCAGCAGGTCTGAGCGGGAAAATATTTTGCTTTTGTTGATTTTGGCCTCTGATAGATGTTCATCATCATATTTAGACGAGTCTGGAGGCAAACTCTGGATTTATCAGTTGATCTACGTTCCAACTGGATTCTTGGCAGCATGTTTGGATCCACCTCAGACGTCACTCACATTGTATTGGGAACTGATTTTAAATTCATTTGGAGAGAGATGGCTTTAGTACCCTGCCAGTCGTGAGTTTGTTCCCCGTTAATGAGGAAATTAAATTCATCTCAGTGGTGAAATTGGTTCCTTAAACCTAAACCATAATATTAATTAGTTATATTTTGATTTAATACACTGAATCTGTAAATTAGAGTCCCCAGTGTTGTTAAATAAACATTTCAGACATTTCACCACCGTCTAGTTCGTCAGAAAACTGATGGTTTAAATCCAGTAATGTTATCGACTCTGTAATGAAACCCGTCTCAGTTTGTGGAGGAGTGTTGGCTCCATGACAAAAACATTCAACCGCAAATGTTTTCTTGAACAAATGAGGCGATACGTGCCAGCAGGTTGCTCAACACAGCGTTCTGCTGATATCACTCCCAGGACGGAAATACACACTAGCACACACAAGTGCCAGAGTCCAGAGTCCAGAGACAAACCTCTCAGTCACTTCTGGTTCCAGTGAGGATGCAAAAACTGAAAACTGCTCAAACTCAAATAAGTTTTAATCAACTTACAACACTGAATGTTTTTGTAAAATGGAAGGAAGCGTTTTGGCAATTAAGATCATCTGATCCAACTAACACAAATACCTTTGTATTGTGTGTTATCTTAAAATATGTATAAAATGTAACAGCTCAGCTGGTTAAGAGGATATTTTTTTTATAAATATATCATTTTTAGGTGTTTTATCTGAAGATCACAGCTGCTGATCTCCGTCTGTAGAGGTCTGGTGGAGCTGCTACAAACTGTGCTGGAGGTCAATGAACCGCAGTTACAGCTCTCCTTCCAGGTTCAGTGTAAATATAAAGTGTAAACCCATCATGACGTCGTCCATTAGATTGTTGTCTACTGTTGGAGCCAGAAGTGACCATATTTGGACAAAAAGGCGGATCTAGGTGAGATATCCTGATTGGATCCGACCGACAACCAAAGACACACTGCTGAAGTAACAACTTATCAATCACAAGGTCGCCACACTGATAAAGGACATCCTGCTTTATCACCTACTTTACTGTAAAACAGACTCATCATGCTGTTTATCAACTAGACGTCAATTTCTCATAAGCTTACATACAATCAGACTTCTTCATGTAACAGTGGAGTCTCTCCCTGCCGGCCATTAGAAAGAACTCACATTGGCTTAATGAACGAACGCGAAGGTGTGAACGGGGTCTCGGCTGGTTTGTGTCGCCTCCAGGAAGTAGCCACAGCCTTACTGCTGAAGTCTGAATGTTACAGAAGTTTACGACTATTAATATGTAAGTGTTAATATTTGTTTTACAAAATGATTTAAATGAGCTTTATGTAGTGTACAGCTTTATATTTCAGGGGGATGGAGCCGGAACTACTTTATATCCATTCATCATCAACACATCTCATCAGTTTGGTTTGATCTTTGGACTGAAAGATACCAAAATACCAGAAATCGTCTAAATGTGGAGCTGAACCCGGTGAACTGAGGCAGCACGACACTCAAACACTCCTGTTTAATCCTTCAACTTCATGATAAATGACACACAAAGACAAACATCAGGTCAAATCTGCATTTTCTTTTTTGTGGTGTTGAATTACTGCAAAATTTATCTGCAACTTTATCATCCTATTTTGAATATTTGACGATGACGTCTGGCTGACTGCAGTCTGCTGTTTATCAGTCAAGGAGCCATTTTAGAAGGAATCTGTTGAGCAATCGCAACATAAACCACATTTGTTTTTGAGGACGGAGCCAAAGCAAACCGAAACAGAATCCTGTTGGAGCTTGTTGAGGTTACAGGGTTTCAGTTAATTAACAGGTTTTATTCGTTATTCAGATTTTTCATCCTGTTAATCTTAATTGACTTGACAACTTTAATATTCTGGCCTTGTTTGTATTTTTATTATTATTTCAGATTTTGGCCGGATAATTCCGGATTACTTTAATAGAAAACAATCTTGCACATGTGGCCAAGTTCAGAGGAAAATGGGGCAAATTTGCTTTAGAAACACCACCGTCAGTTTAAACACAGGCTCTACAAGACAACCATAATAATGCACTTTGTATTTTAGTCCTGCATATTCACGAAAAAGAAAACAAAAGTTAGTTTTACATCAGCTCAGCCGCCCCTCTCAGGCTCATTTCCTGCAGCACATTTAAGTCGAACCCTTCCTCCTCCGGCTCTTGATTCTGCTCCCTGAACTGAGTGTCATTAAATCATTTGATTGCGGCAGTTTGACTTCAACTGATCATTATCACCTCTGAGAGTACGATAAGTCGTCATCACACAGGCTGCGGTCAGTGTGATGCTTGTCTGAATCAAGTAATAAGCTTATAAACACATAAACACTCTGGCAGGAAACCACAGAGAGCCGAGAGTTCAGAGGGTTGTAGATAGATCTTGGAAACTGCCTCGCTAGATTCTCAGATATTTAACTATTTCAATGTGACAACTATTACATGTCTGGATTGTTAGGTATGTGAGCAATGAGGTCTGAGGTTTTACAGCAATCAAGGCTTCCAAACGGACAACTGCAGTTCGGGTCACACCAGTGCATCATGTTAAGGATGCAGAGGATAGTTTGAGCTGTTTGAACTACATGTTTTTACGGGACGTCAGATCATCTCCGTGTGTGATGGTGCCGAGTGTTTTATGTGCCCAAACCTAACCAGAGCATAAACAGTGTTGTGACGAGAGAGAAATCATCAATAAAACCTAAACAAACGTAAAGTTCCGACATAAAATGTTCAGTTTGAACGTATATGTGCTTCTGCAGAAATGCACTTGACATTTATTCTGGAGATTGGGTTGGACATGCAGGCTTCAGATCAGGTCCGACTGTTTCTGCTCACCTCTTTGGGCATGTTTCTGGGGAAGAAGAGGTACGGCAGCGCGGTGAGGAAGAGGAGGCAGGACGCCACCAGGAAGCCGAGCCACCAGGCTCCGACCCAGCGCAGGTCCTTAGGGTTCAACTTGATCTCGTCTGGAGAAAGAAAAGAATCACAGACTGAACTCTCGTCTGTTATCCAACGGAAAAAGAACAAAGAGGAATGAAAAAGTCGCCTGAATTATTCAAAATATCATGACAAATAGTTTATTATCTTTTTAATATTGGAGGATTTTACGGAGCTTGAGTTGATTGAAATTCACTTATGAAATCTTGTTTTGACATCTGTTGCCATGTCTTATAGATATCATCAGCATGTTTGTGTTTCACCAGCATAGCCTTGTTTCAATTCAACAAACTGATACTGATATCAGGGTTCACAGTTGACTGACCTTAACGTTTAACGTTTGGCTGCATCTACTAAAGCTACTTGGTTCAGGACGTCAGCTGATCACCAGGTTGTGAGGCTGCTCTCCGGGAGGCTTCAGAGAAACAGACGGCCGGTAAAACATTTATGGGGTTTTTGATGGTCCATCGGGATTTGTCTCGTTATGACAGATGGCATAATGGACTGTGTGTGAGAAAGTGGGGAGGAGTTCTGTTGCATCAACACAGCGACATGTTGGAGCACAAAAGATCTGAGCTGGTCTGAATGCTGCTCGGCTGCTTTCGTTGGATGTCTGCCTGAATGTGAAACTGACTCCTGACAGCTGCTCTCATCTCCAAACCTGCAGGTCGACTTCAGGAGCAGGAAGATGTTGCAGAGGTGAAATCCAACCTCAAACTCTGAGAGAGCTCTGCTTTAAACACTGAGAATAAAAGGAACTCCTGCATCAAAACAACAATGCTTCAACATAATGACGTTGTATTACCTACATCTACTGTATATCTGTAACTGCATCACTACAGCACGTTTACATGTACCGTAACAGAAGTACCAGCTTCCTGTACCGAGCTTTCAATAAACCCGACAGAGGAATGTAAGATTTGACACTGGCAAATAATCTAAGTTTTTAAAAGTGAATTATTCATTTGTGTAGGGTTTATTACACTGTAAGGCATTAATATTACATATACCCTTTAGTACCACATATATGAAATTGAAAAGCTGATAGATCACTGCTCATTGAATAACACAACGAGAGCTCGCTGAACACACCAGTATATCACCGCTGTGTCACATGACCGATCACACGACAGAATGTGTGTCTGCGTGTTTCCAGCGGACACGGCGGCGTCTCGCTCTGTCCTGGTTTTGTTGCGTCCTCCGCAGAGTTTCAGCAGCAGAACGTTTGTCTGCCTGATTTGTTGACTTGCTCAGATTTTGCTGATCTCTTTTTTTTAATTCTTCTGCTTCCATAATGGTTTAATAAGGTACATAGTTAACAGTGAATCTGTCGTCTAACGGGGAGAAGAAGGGTCAGTCCCTGGTTATTTTACTCACTGATGTATTATTTTGGGGTAATTAATATTTGTAAAAGACAATTTTATGATGACAGTTTCATTCTGCACACAGCATTTTTCTGAGTGGCAGTATTACATTATTAAATAAGTGTTGAGTTACATTTTTAAAAAAGTTAAGAATAATGTGTAATACTATGTGTATAACTAAATACTGGTAGTTAACTGGTTAAGTTATTTGGCCTACTTCTCTCAGCACATCTTGCCAAACTGGATGTTCAAATGAAAGCTCACCAGCAGCCAATTAAACAAAGTGTTATGACAGTTCATGAGTCACATCACATCAACAGATGGTTTAGTGATAAATTACTGGTTTGTATCCAGAACAAAGAGCTGCTGAGTCACACAACAATCCTTTAATCCCTGGAGTCCACACACTTTAATCACACAAACGGTTTCACTTCGTCTTCACAATTAAACACAACGTCCTCACTTCACAGGTCCTCACACACACACACACACACACACACACACACACACACACACACACACACACACACACACACACACACACACACACACCCCACAACAAAAGAGTCCTACACAAACAAAGACGTCCTCCCCAACATACATATTATACATGCATGCATAAACACATACACACATTATGTCCACACACACATACACACACATGCTGACCTGCACAATCACCTCTTGCCTCCATTCACACACCCGACATGGTATCAGGAAACAAGCCTCTGTTTGAACAAGCCTCTAAAAGAAGGTCAAGCTCCATTAATCTCAGAGGCACCAACCCGACCAGCGTCTCAGTTTCGCTGAACACCAACGAGCTTTCCCTCTGTGGCAGAATTAGAGCCCAGAGGCGCGATGAGTGTCTGCTGATTGATGATGATCGATTGGTGCTATTAAACATCTTTTTACATGAAAATAAGGTCTCAGATTTACGCTGACGACAACAACCAATAAGGTGCTCTCCTGGAATTAAGAGGTGAACAGAGAAAACCTTCTACTGTATACTTTAGTGATGTATTCTCATTTTTCCCAAAGAGTATGTTTATTTGAAGTTGTCATCATCGGGTGTTCTGAGTGAGAACGATGAATTGGGACAGGTTTAACTTTGACGTGTGATGGCGGCTCGTCTCATCGTCTGGTCCATTTCACACTGAGGAGTTTGAACTGATTCCTGAACTTCTCCCACACAGTTTAAAAGCCTGCCGCTCTCCTCCATTTAGTTAGAACTGAAGAAGCCTATAATGAGCCGAAACATCTTCAAGAAACTGAAACTGAAGTCCAATTGCCTAGAATACAGCAGTCAGAATTACCATGACCTGGATGACCGAGGACCTTCATCAACGTATTGAACTCATGTTTTGTTTCCTGTGGGTACTTGGAGATTCCTTCTTGTGTTCCGTGTGTTATTCCTTTGTTTCCAGTCATGAGAAATGTGTGTTTTTGTTTGGGAGATGCTGTAGATTGTGTGTTTCAGGTGAGGTCCGGGAGTTTTTTCTTCTTCCTTAGTCATGTGAGAAGTGAAAATCAGTGTAAGTTTAGAGTTATCTGGCTGCTGATTTAAAGTAACATGACGTGAACTTGTGTTCCCAGGTTTAAGCAGTGCGACCCCTTTTAACTAGTACTGTGGGGACCGTGGTTAGAGCGTTAAAGCTTAGGAACACGTCCATAGTTCATGGTGAGTCGCCAGTTTCAGGTGGTGGTCCTTCGCCACTGGGCTTCAGGTCTTCAGTAAGTTTGGCGAGCACAGAATAGTTTTTGCTTCGCCCTCAGAGGGCTCGGGTTAACGGGTCCTGCTCACACCACACCAAGTCAGCAGATACAGAACAGCCCTGAGTTAAAACAACACAAACGGCTGCATTGGCTAAGTGTTGTTTCACATAACTGGTGACATTATGAAACACAATCAGTCTGAGTAACTGACCCATCAATCTGAAAGTCTGTCAGAGGTCAAAACGCTCCACAGAGTTTTGATTTACACAGACACTTGTTGTGTTTGGAGCAGCCAGCGTGGTTGCTGAGTCCAGATTAGCCTGTTTGTTCAAGATGGCTTACAGAAGAGTCATTTCCTGTATCGGTGCCATGTTTCACCAGCGACCCGCCTCTTTTGGAAGTGAACAACAGGCCCCGAGTCATTTCATTCCAAAGAGAGACGTGAACATGAGTATAACAGATTCTTTCACTGCGTAGTCACCACAGAACATTTTGGATACGTTACACAAGCCAAATATCTGCTGAACATTTGACACTAAAATGGCATTTTTCAGACAGAGAAACAAATTGACCTTTAGACCCTCTCACAAGATCTGGAGATAGCATATTTAGATAGCAGATGAAATCAGCAGCTACATTAGGCTCAATCATACAAATATTGACTGTATCGAGTGTTTTGAAGCTGATAAGAGACAGCCGTGTTAGTTTGACATGCTCAGTAATCCGGAAGGTAGCACTGTCTTGATTTCATTGACAAAGAGTCTTTGGGATCATTCAACTGGGTTTGGACAGGACTGAAACTGGTCTGAAAAACTCAAAGGTTGTAGCTGTGAAACGTAATGAAGCTAACTTATCCTCAATGTCGAATCATTTGTTTCAAGTTGTTTCCTGGCAACATAGTTGTCGTCACTCAGTGTGAACACCCTGAGGACTGAGTGCTGCTGCTGCACGTCTGTTTCTCCCATGAACAAAAAGAGGTCAGACAGGCTGTGAGGTGACACAAAACAAACACTGCAGCCTCTGAACTAAAGTAACTCAGGGCTGAGCTTTACGATCAAAATCACTCAGTGCGGTCTGAAGAAACTGGGCCGATGTTCTGCCGAACAAATGTTTGTTTGTTTTGCCGATTATGGTTTCTTGGGAAGAAAATTGGAATCAGCACTTAATCAGACTTAAAAAATCAGAAATCAGAATTCGCTGCATCTCTGTGTTGGAATTATGAAATACATGAATATTATCAGTTTTGCACATGCTACAATTCATTACCCTGCTTTGCTTAAAGTCTGTGGAATGTTACAGAAGGTCGAGGCTAACCACAAGACACATATATCTGCTCATCCGCACGACAACAATGTTGTTATCTGTATTTTGTGTTAACCAATCATATCACGATCACGGCCACTGCTTTTGAATAAAAGGATGTGCAAGGGGAAGGTATCTTTGGAAGACTGCTGGTCAGACTCACAAGGCTGACATCCGTACTTCCCCTTTGCCAAGAAAGACAAAACACTCTGAGTCCGTGTCTGATTTTATGGTGTTCATTAGTGTTAAACCTAACACTCTGCTCTGGTGTTAATGTGTCGTTTCTGTGTTTTTCTTGCGGTTGGTTTGTAAAACAAACAGCTGGCAGTGATGCCAATAATGCAGCACGCTGACTTCTTCAGCTGCCGCAGCTGCAGTAACTCTGGGCTGGTTAGCAGATCGACAGCAGGGCAGCTGGTTCTGGCCGCTCTGCCGAGTCCAGAGACATTACTGTAGTCAGACAGGAGCAACAGAAGACCAGGAGAGAGGCTGAAGAGGTCGGTGTGTTTACAGGGGAAACGGCGGATAAATTACTGGATCAGAACACAACCAGAGGTATATGTTGGCTTGTACTCACCTGATGGATGTGGGAGACGACTTGTCTTGTTATTGTGGGTTTTTTGACTCTTATTTGGTGACTCAGACTAATTATCCAAAGTCTCTTTGCAGCCAAAACAAACCAAAATATTTAACTCCATATTGTCGTGTTAGACTGTTACGCAAAAATAAGTAGAATTTCGTACCGAGCTTTTAACTTGGTGTTGGCAGATTTATGTTGTTTATTGTTCCATCACATTATAAACTAAATCAAAGGGCAGCACTGAGTGAGTCAATCGCAGTCAGACAACAGGAGGAAGAATATCAAGCGGACATTGTGTTGTTTTTCTTTGTTTACTCTCAAGCTCATTACGAACCTGCACAGATTTAAACTTGACATTGAAACACTCTCAGATGTCAAAATAACTTCACTTTTTCAGTTTAAAATATTAGGAGAAAGTCGCAGCTGTTGAACGCTCAAACGTCTGAATGAAGTTTGTATGTGAATGTATGAAGGAAGAAGCTGACAGGATTCAGCCATCAGATTTTGAGCTGCTTTGTCAGGAACTGAAGTGTCGTGTACAACTTTTAACCTCTGGGATGTGCTAAACGAAGAGTCAGAGGATCATCAGAGTTATTAAAATAACTTCACACCCGATCTGCAAAAAGGTTCAAGGAGTGAAAACTTTTCACACTTACTGAACAACACATTACTGAACTAAACCAGCGAGAATGTTAATTTCCTTGTAGCTTTAAATACTCTGTTAGTTATTTGTCTTCTTTAGATGCAGCTCAGTTTTTATAGTTGTTGACCAACATCACAGTTTTTATTGATTGCTTTGACCTGTTTAAACAAACTGGAATCCACTCGGTTTTCACCATCACTGTCTCAGCAGAGCACAAGACACCTCTTGCAAATGTGTTAACCCTTTCTCATTGAATTGACACATTTTCTCACCCTTTTGCAGAACAGTTAACACGGATGTCATTCAAGCAGTCCAAACTCCATTGTTTTAGCTATGGTAACCAAACAGAAACCATCTGTTCTCTCCTAAACACAAATCTTCAATGAGCAATCAGTCTGCAGGCCTTAAAAAGTGCAGCGGCTGTGTTGTTCTTTGCCAACATGGATGGAGGTCTAAGGCAGATGAGAGTGAGAAGTAGGTGCGGAGGCCATGTGGCCTTTGATTCAATGGAATCAAAAAATGCATCAAAGCATTTCTGATTCTGGATTCAATTCTTTGCAAGAAGACAAATTTGACAACAAATGGCATGAAAGCTACGTAGAGTAACAGGCCACGATGACAAGCAGTGGTGCACCGATTCACACTGAGTGCTGTATTTTGTATTTTGTTGTCCACTGTGTAATGGTTGATTGGAAGAGCTCATACACTTGTTTGCAAGTTGTGTTGTTTGAAGGCAAAATTAGCTTTTGTTGCATATTTTAAATGTTTTGGCAAGGTTAGAGCCTTCTGCAAACAAAATGAGTCATGTTGACCATGAGTGCCACTGTTTCGGCCTGTGTGTTAACTGTTTTGAAAATGTGGAGTTTGAGTTGACTGCTGCTTCAAAGCAATCAATAAAAACTGTAACCAGCGGTTCAATTAAACTAGAAGTGGCTGCAACATCCAGGAAATCCTCCTTCTACTGTTAAATATGAGCTATAAAAGAGCGTGACTTCACTCGAGCCTAGAGATCATTTCAGTGTAGCTGTGAATGTGTAGGTTTGGTGTAGGTTTGTCTCCTCACCTTCGGAAAGTTTGTCAAAGTCGACATAAAAGCGCAGCATGAGGGAGCCGGTGATGAAGCCGAAGGCCGGGCCGATGGAGGTCACGGCGAGGAGGATGCCTGAAAAACACAAATATTTCAGTATCTTGCATGTTTTTAGTGCATAATGTAACTTTAACAACCGTATTGTCAGATTTCTCTTTGAGTAAATGCTTTATTATTTATTCAGTAGTATTTGAATATATTTTCATTTTGTTCTATTTTATTTTTCTCTGAGTACATTCATAACCTGCACGGCTGCTGTTTGTTACTGTTGGCACACTGTTAACCAAAGGTTCATCTTACCATCTTATCTTATTTAAACTAATGAATGTTGCTCAGTTAATGCTCATTAATGCACTCATTTTGTGTATTACGTGAAAGTTTTGTTCTTATCGGACTGAATCTTGGAATTTCCAAACTCTGTGACTGTTGTGATTATTAGCTCTGATTTGTGGATCAGGTTAGGCCTCAGACTCATTCCAGGAAACCAATAAAAACAGGCTTGTTATGTGAGCCTGCCTGCAGATTCCACCGGCTGGTGTTACAGTGCAGGATGTGCACATGTAGCAGGGAGGCTGCAGATACAACGGTTGAGTCCTGATTCAGTCCGTTCTGTTGACTTCTCCTCTCATGGTTTTGTTTATTTTTAACGATACACAGCTAAACTTCAGTGTGTGGTCCTGCAGGCAGGGAAAATGTGACCTCACCAAATAAAATGTTTCCATCCTTCAACTTAAAAATACCACACGCCAAGCTTTAACGTGTAATTATGACCAGGAAGGAGTTATGTTACACACAGCCATTATGCAACAGAGGGCCTCAGGAGAGAAAGAACAGTGTGCAGAGAGCAGACATGACGGCTCTGTGTTTAATGCCCATCCAGCGTGCCAGAAAAAGATTTCGGGCCTGTGTGTAAATAATGTGGTTTTCGCTGGCTGAGTGCTCGGAGTGCAGAGATGAAGCAACAACAATATGTTGACCACTGCTGCCGCTGTTTGATCGACACCCTTTGAGCTTTACTATCTGTTTTTGGCATATAGTGACATCAGAACAGGGAGGATGTGGGTGCATGACGTGATCCATAGGAGGCAAAAATATGGTTTATATCATCGCAGAGGCCAGAAAAAACACAAAGAGCGAAGGTGACATCGTCAGCGCCTTTCTGAAAAGTTGAGAGATTTGTGGGGAAATTACTTATTGACTTTAGTCTTACTTTAATCAGAACCGGACTGTTTGGATGAAACATGATTCAGTGTTTTCTGATCGGTCGTACCGAGGTAGAGCGGTGAGTTCTTCTTGCTGGCGTAGTCGTCGATGTAGGAGATGCCGAACGGCTGGATGGGGACGGCTCCGATACCCAGCAGCAGCTGACCCAGCAGCAGAAGAGGGTACACCACCCGCTGGGCGGGGCTCTCCTGCAGGCTGCAGCTCTGATTGGAGGATGAGGTGATGAGAGCGCTCTCTGATTGGCAGAGGCCAGAGCTGTTATCACTGGAGGCTGTTGGGAAACAGAGAGGAAATGAAGAGTTTAATAATGTGTTCAAGAGAAAGTGTTCGATCAACATGAAGGTCATGTAGACAATAAACTCGTGTGGAAACTCTTTACTGACATTAAGTGAGGAGTAGGTTCATTTTCTCATAAGCTTAAATGCAGTATAATTTAAATGATGATGTCATCAGAAATGTGGCAGCTGGTTGGTGCTCCTGAGGTCCAAAGTGTGAGTCCAATCAGAGTCACATGTCTGTGACCATCACAACATTTTCCTGCCAATTTGATGCAAACTGACTTATGTGGTCTGAATATTTTGGGACAGCGAGCAAATGAGTGATAACAATTGGAGAATGGCTCAAATTTGTATTAAATTTTAATATGTGAAGTTCAAAATATTAGGAGAAAGTCGCAGCTGTTGAATGTTCAAACATCTGAATGAAGTTTGTATGTGAATGTGTGAAGGATGAAGCTGACAGGATTCAGTCACTTTTCACTTTTAACCTCTTGGATGTGTTAAATGAAAAGTCAGTTATTAAGACACACGTCTGAGATCACAAGTGTCTGAAACCAAAACTGATAAAAATCCTCTCAGAAGTCTCTGAATCTGCAGAAGTGGAGGAACATTAATACAGATGCCAAATCTAGATGTGTACTGTTCATATGTCTGTGTGTGTGTGTGTGTGTGTGTGTGTGTGTGTGCGTTTGATCTCACAGCTGATGCGGTCCGTGTAGTCGTACGCTTCGCTCAGGAAGTGTGGCATCGCCATCAGCAGTGAGGCCAGGCAGGCGAGCAGAGCTCCGCATCCAATGAAGCGCGGCCGGTGGACTCGACTCCCGAAGAAACTCACGAAGACGATGAGGACGGTGTTTCCCACCTGGACACACAAACACCACAGCAGTACAACGATGAAGAATCACAATCAGTAGCATGAAAGGTTCCCTGTGATTCTCAGTTTTGTCGTACTTAAGTCCCATTTTGAGGTTCTCGTGCTGAATTTTATAAAATGTTTGCTACTTTACGTTACTGCACAACGTTTCAGAGAGAAATATTGTGCTTTCTGCAGTTCGCAGGCGCTCATAGTTACGGTGCTCATTAGACATGAGAAAGTGTCTCATACAGACCTCGTTAAAGGCGGCCAGCAGCCCAGACTTCTGACTGGAGAGGCCGTAGCGTCGCTCAATGGTGGAGATGGAGCTTTTCATGTAGCCCGACACCAACAGCTGTGCCAGCTGCAGCAAACTGTGGCACAACACAAAGAACTGCAGAGAGGAGAAGAAGAAGAAGAAGAAGAAGAAGAAGAAGAAGAAGAAGAAGAAGAAGAAGAAGTTTTTACAAATCAATTTGATTAAATCTGCATTAATCAACGTCAGGATAAGAAATGAAATTGAAGTGAGCATAAACAATAAAGACGGCGACTGAAAAAGTGAAATGACTTTTCTCTCACAGCGAGCTCATCACAGCAATGTGACAGGAAATGTTTACATACTGAGGCCTCGGAGAACAAAACCAGGATGGACTTCAGGAAGTGAAGCTTCTCTTCAGACAAAGACACAAATCTGCTCAGCTGACGCGACAGAACCAGAACCCAAAGATCACAGAGCTTCCAGTTACATTCAGAGGAACCTGATCACTCTTATCTTACAGTCTGTTCACATCCTGTTCGGAGAAACTGGGCCCTCATTTTTAATATTGTGTAGAAAAGCTGTATGAGTAAAATGTTGAATGTGCAGAAATACAAAACATTGTGTTTAAACCTGTCGCAGGTGCGTTCAGGCTGCACACTGACACGCTCAGAGCCCTGCCTATATTTACACACATTACTTATGAGTACAAGTATAAGTTGATGAACTCCACACACACACACACACACACACACCTGTGTGTACCCACTGTTGATAAATGAAGGCCCGGGAGCGTCTCACCTACAAGCTCAGCTCACTTGGGCTGATCTAAACACAGCGATCACACTCAGATGTGTTCGAGATTATCTGGACTGGATGGTTTCACTTCGCCTGCGCTTGAACTCTGGAGGAGATTCTTTACTGTCAGAATGAAATAGACCCTGTCTGTCACAGCAACTTGCCTGTGGGTGATTTCACAAGTGGTGTGTGAGTTTGTGGTGGTGTAAAGTGTAAACCCAGCGGTCTGCAGACTACAGAGGTGGGAAGTAATAGAGTACAAATACTTTGTTACTGTACTTAAGCAGGTGCTTCAGCTAGCTGTACTGTAGTATTTCTTTGACTCTCCCTCTCTACATCCGAACACAAACATCTGAACTTTCTCCTCCACATTAACAAAACAGGCTCGTTACTTTACTCGATGCTTTTGAGGTGAATTCTGGATTACTGATTACTTACGACGCTTTACCAACCCAACATGTGTCTGTTTGTCCTGGGAATGAGACTCAACAATCAGCTATCTTTGTGGTGCGTTCAGGAACAGCTGGGACAAATCCTACTGATTCTACCTTTAACTTTAATAGTCTTTGAATAGAAAGACTGCTGGTTTAAGGCTCTTTCACATTTACATTTACATTTAGGGTATTTATCAGACACTTTTGACCAAAGCAAGATGCTGGCTCCAGCCCTGATCCACACTGGTTTCACTTTTCAGACCAAAAAGCTCCGTCCACATGTTTTACAGTCGACGGGTGGTATGTGCTCATCAGAGTCCAGTTCAAACAGAACCTCAAATAAAATCAGGTCATGATTTCTAGAATTGCTCTCAACCGGATCTTTTGTTCATTTAATAAACACGCTGATTAACTGACCACATAAACGCTGCAAAAACAATTAGCAGCACGCGGTGCTGGTTCATGAACCAATGACAGAACCGCTCGCATGCACACTGCTTTTGTTTACACCAAATAAACATAAACAAGTCGTTATTATGTGTTGAGTGAGTTCCTGAATCAGAACAAAGCCAAAGAACCGCGGCTCTTAATACAGCTTCACTCTGGATCCTCGTTCATGAAACACTGAACTGAACGTGGCGCAGAGACAAACCTTGATGTTGTTGAAGAGACTACGCTGTCGGGCAGGAGGTCGTGACTCGGCCGAGTCGGAGTTCACGTTGAGACTTCTGGCCACCATCATGAGACTTTCACCACAGAGTGACTGAAGAACAAATCAACACCTGGAAAAGACAAAGACAGTCAGTCCACTTGAACACACGCTGATATCAACGTGTTCGTACATGTTAGCACACACACAGTGACGTCGCGAGGGAACATTTCAACATTCAGATGGCGGCTCAGTTCCTCCTGTTGTTACAGTAACTTTTATGGCATGAAGACTTGATGTTGAACAGGCTGAAGTTTTCTGTTTGTTTTACTCATTCAGGTCTCAAACACTCTGGACCTCATGTGCTGATGTGTGTGTACACAAAGAGTGTGTGTGAAAGCTGCCGGCTGCAGTGCGCTGACGGTCCTGAGAGGTCTGGACAGAAGCCAGGAGGAAACTACTGCTGGATCAAAAACAAGGCCATGTGGGAGACAAAAGGTTTTATGAGGGTTTAACAAAGAGATAAACAACCGCAGATAAGAGTAGGGAGGGTGACTTTCTTTAGAAATGTCCGTCCACATAGTATCAATATGTCCACTTATCCTGCAGGCTGATATTGTGCAAGAGGCAGAGTTCACCTGTCCGTCA
The DNA here is from genome assembly GCA_963678695.2 of Diplodus puntazzo. Classification (NCBI taxonomy): domain Eukaryota; kingdom Metazoa; phylum Chordata; class Actinopteri; order Spariformes; family Sparidae; genus Diplodus; species Diplodus puntazzo. The sequence goes on along the minus strand of OZ023167.1, from coordinate 30,780,790 downwards.
CAGGGCCGACATGCAACATGCAAACTCCACACAGAAAGGCCAGTTTGAACCTTCTGCAGCGCTACAAAACAGAAAAAACTGCATTGCAAAGTTTATTTTATGAGCCAGGTGTGTTGGACAGGAACAGGTGCGCCAGACTCTCCACTTATGTCAAACTTGTGAGATTCAGTTACACAGCACTACATTGTAAAGATGGTCTGATACAGAAACATGATTTTCTTCAGAGATGTTTCAATCTCCTGCCCAGGAACTACAGATGTATATTAGCATGTAGCTAGCTCTGGTACAGCTAAGACACTGTGCATTCAATAAACACAGTTTGCATGAGTTTCAACAAGGTTAGACTGAAGCACTCCTTTGTGCATCAGTACTCACAGAGTAAATGCACGTTAACGCCGGACGTTTGTTGTCCTCTGTGGCTGTAACGTCATGCTGTGCGTACTCGTGTTTTAGTGTTTTGTCTATCTTGATGTTTCTGTAGCGGCTGTGAATGCGAGAAGTTTCAGACCCCAGTCTAACAATAAAGTGTTTATCTTTCAAACCGGCGGTGCTAACCACTGCACCATCGCACCGCCCACTCAAAGTAATATAATTACTGTGTTGCCTGTGAGTCACTTTATATCTCAAGTTTCTCTGCATGAAGCACAGCTCGAGTCAGTTTGACTCTTTTCTCCTCTGATTTGTAACTTGTTCATTTAAGCGATTGTTCTATTAATATTATTTTTTGTGTTGCAGCCACTAATTGTTGTCATAAGAGAAACAGGTGCTTAGCCTCCCGCCGTGACTCTGACGTGATGCTAATGGACTGCACACGCTGAGGCTAATGGCCATGCTAGTGGCTCTGTTACCAGCTTTTCGACTGAAGCAAACCAAGTGCTGGTTCTGGGCTGGTATTAGTGTTGGTTAAGAACCGTTTTGCTTTTCCGAGGGCATGAGAGCAACTGTAGAGTCTCATTACATCACCGTATATATCTGCATTGCTAGGAACAACTATGGCGGACTGCACTGACTCTTTGTAATTGTATCTGCATGCCGACATTAGCTACACGACCGGTCCAACGCATCAGTGCTGCTTGTTGTGAATGCCATGGGTGCTATTAATCCAAATTAAGTAATATTTTAAACACAAACTACATCTGAGGCTGATGGGAATGTCGGAGGATCATCAACATAAATATCTGAACCAGTTTTTACTACAATCCATGCAGTGGTTTTTACCAAAATGGTGGACAAACTGCTGCTGCTAGCATGGCTCGCAGAAACATACAGAAAACTGGAGACCTTTACTGAGAAGGAGAGAGAATCATCTACACCTGAACAAGGTACACTCTAATAGCCTCTCATAGAATCATCAGTATCAAACATGTTTCTGATTTTCTTCACATCCTACAATGCTTTCCAACAGTTACTTCCACATTCAGACAAAAATGAGCACAGAAAAGGAAAGAAAACAGAGACACAGAAAGAGAAAGAGTCAAAGAAAAAGTCAGGAATCAGATGAGCAGAAAGGAAGAGGATCTTATCAGCTGAGGAATGTCAACAAATGAAAGCCTACGCTGCTGTATCTCATCAAAGAGCAAACCAAACAACACGACCTCCCAGTATCGCAGGACGAATGCTGCCTTCCAGTCAGTGTCAGAGGTCAAACTCCCCGGTTGATATTTCCAAATTCCAACCTCCGAGTGACACCAAACGTTAAAGAAAACATGGCTGACGGTAACAAAATGATGTTTCTGTGTGAGTGTACACACGAGGGAAACATCATTAGTGCCTCCCGCATTAGAAACGAAACAGAGGAGGGAAACAACACATAAGGAAACAGATGTAACTACATAGTTTATTTTTACAGAAGCCTCACAGAATCTCTAGCACGACTCTTGCTTTTACTTGTTTCTCTCCAGTCGTAACACGAGAGGAATCGCTCTCATCATTTCTGCCACTAGAGGTCGCTCAATTAAAACACAGAAAAGACGTAGTTTGATGACATCGTGAAGCAACGTGGAATCATGCTGCTGTTGTCAACCACATCTGATTTGAGGGAGACGAGATGACGTTCACAGACGAGGTAATGGGTCAGTACCGTTTAAAGATGGCTTCCCTCTTCACTCTCTGACGTATCATCCGATGTTTCTGATTTCTCTCTGGAGACTGTTTTGTTTGTTTTTGAAATTTTTTTTAAATTGTACGTTTGTACCCTGATGAAGAACATCAAGGCTGAAACATGTTAGTATTTTATTGTTCTGGCTTTTGAACTTAATTCAAGTATTTTTGTTCCGGCTGAGCAGATCGGCTGTGGTTCTTCTTCAGTCTGACAGAATAAACATAATCCTCGAGCAAGTATGTTAGATGTTATTCAAAGACAGCAGTTTTTAGACTTTTCTTTCTATGAACAATGTTGGACACAACTCAACACTGCTCAGCCAAAAACCAAAGCCACACACTCTCATATTTCGTTGGAACGCCTTCAGCTCTGGTTGCAGGACACATTCTTCATGGCATCGTTTTGACCAGATTATGCAATGTCACAAAAATGTATTTCTGTCCAGAGTTGCATTAATCTTTTGCAGAGAATCTTTATTGATATTCTCCATGAGGTTCAGCTCTGAACTCTGTTCATTCAGTACATTCAGGTAGTCAGCTAGTCAACCTAAACCTGACCAACTGAATCAGCCCCAGATCCTCACTCTGCCCCTGCAGGCTTGTACGGTAGGCGCTGTAGCACGATGGGTACATCACTTCATCTCTTCTTACGCTGATGCACCCGCCCCTCTGAACAGGGTCAATCTGGACTCATCAGTCATGTGGAACTTTTTGCATTCCTCCAGAGTCTAATCTTTCTGCTCCCGAGCAAAGCAAAGCTGTTTCTACAGATAAGCCTCAGTGATAAGTGGGTTTTTTAAGGCTGCACAGCTGTTTTGTCCAGAACCCTTCAGCTATCTTCACACTGTTTGTGTGGAAATGCTCTTACTTTCACTATTTAACACAGTCCGTGAGTTCTACTGCTGATTTCACCAAACGTTTAAGTGACCTCCCATCACAAACATTCAAGATGTTTTTCTGACCGTGAAGATAAAGATTCACCACCATCCTGCCAGGTTTTTAAAATGTGTTGGACAGTTCTTAACCAACTTTAGTAGTTTCAGCATCTCCTCCTGTTTTCTTTGCTTGATGTGGGCCAATAATTTGACCTTTCTGAAACAGAGAAACATCTTTTCCACGACCACAGAATGTCTCCTGACAGGTTTGAGAAGCTCCTCACTGCATCAGTTAGTTAAATAACGTGTTGCCACCTGAAACATATTAATCACTGCAGTAATTATCCACTGAATTTCTGCTTAGTTAAATCCAGGAGGTGACTTTTTCATTTTGGCCAGGCAGTGAATATAGCAAAGGTCTGGTCATTGAGACATTTGAATGTGGAAATGTTGAACATTATATCTCGACTTTATCACCCTGTTCTTAAAAAGTTTAACACACTGGAACTATTTGACCCACAAAAATCAATGCACACACGTTTTATTCGACATTAGATGCTAATTTAACTTTTTGCTAATGTATTAATCATTTATCTCAATTCAATGAAGTTTCTCAGAGCAGCATTTGGAGGTCATTATGGAGTGCAGCGTGGTCTGGGACAGCTGAATGTCCACAGACATCTACAGTAACATGACTGAGAGTCTGTTGGATCCAGAACGAGTGAGACTGCTGCATCACTCTGAGCTCAGTGTGGTGAAGGTGGTCTACAAGCCAGAGCGTTTCATTTAGCCTCGCGTGGTCACAGATCAGTACGATCTACTGAGGACTCGTTTCATCGATGTTAAAAAGGGCGTCAGACATGTTTATTCAGTTTGAACGAGAATTTCTATGTTAATATCAAACTTTAAGCTTGAGATTACGTGATTTCTGTACTTGTGTATAAAATATAAAACTGCTAACTTATTGAGTGTTTCGCCTTTTTAAAAAAAAAAAACTAAAGCTATACACATGTATCTAAAATGTAGTCAGGGAGAAGTATAAATTATCATACAAGTACATGCAAGTTCTATATTAAATACTTCCCAGCAGTCACACCTGCAAAAACCAAAACAGCAGCAGCTTCCATTCATGAATCAACAGCAGATCTGTCAGGATTCAACTCAGCAGTCAATAAATCAGCTTATATGACACTTTGCACTGTTTAAATTTACTTTGTGAAGAAAAACAACCAGAAACTTTCTTGCTTTTACAAACTGGCTCTAATGAAGCAGATGAGTCCCAGTAAGACCGCAGAAGAGACAGAAATGATTCATTCAGACTCACTGTGAACGCAGCAGCTCGCCTCAGATCACAGATCTCCTCTCGTAGTGTTTCACCAAAACCATTGAGTCCGTCCAGCAGCTGACAGCCCTCCAGTTCTGTCGGCCCACAGAGGAGGGAGGAGGGAGCAGAGAAGGGGAGGAACTGGAATTTGAACCCTAAGTGTTGAAGAACATGAGCATGCGAAAAGAGGAAGGAGGAAGGTGAGCAGCAGGAAGGTTTTCAGACCCACGTGAATAATCTTACAGCCTGAGAACAGAAAAAACCCCAAATGAATCTGATTTAAGAAGGTTGATTGTTCTCCTTCTTTAGGTTTCTTTTACAAGGACAAGTACAGTGCAAAGCGTGGATCGTGGATCATGTGTGATACTCTGCCACGCCTCCCCTCCCATGTATTATCTTATATTTATATATTTGCAAACTATCTCCATTTAAAATTTACTGAAGTAGCTGTTGCAGCTCCTGTTTGCAGTGTATCCATGGATGGATTTCTGATTTCAAAGCAAACCAATCGCCAGAACTACACTTCTGCAAAACCACAGATGAGTTCAAACTTCAAACTCAAACGCTGTGCTCACGGTCCAGTAAGGTTTAGTCACAAAAACGACTTGGTTAGTGTTACACTGCCACAGTAAACTACAGTAAAGTGGATGAAATGATAAATCAATGATTGTGTCATATTATTTTTTTATTACTGATCACTCTACTGATTATTTTCTTTAGTGATTTGATTATTCTAGTCTATTATATTAAGAAGAGAAGGAAAAATCAGTGTTGTCCCCACATGTTAGAATCAACTATGACGAAGAAAAGCAGCAACATTATCAAATATTTACAGTTTTCCTTTTAATGATCATCAGAATGGTTGCTGATTATCTTCTTGCGGTTGACTGATCGATTAATGAACAAACAATGACTTTAATAATAAATAATAAATAGCGATCAGAAAAAACAGCCTGAGATGTTCTGGGACAGACGGGACGGATCCATCAATAATCCATGAGGTGAATGTTGAACGAGGAGAGAAGCCGCAGGCGCAACTGAACGACTGAAACACAACAACTCATTTCATCTGCTGACTTTTTGGACATTTTCTCTGAGCTGGAAACAGTTTGAACGTCTGACTTCAGGTTGACAGAGGAAATCTGACGGTTGTGTGGTTCTGTGAGCAGCAGGTGGCGCCAGAGTCACATAAAACACTGAATCCTCCTCAGTTTGTGTCTCATGTCACATTTACCTCCTTATGTGAGGAGCTGCTGCTGATCAGAGGTGGAAGCACATTAACTTTCACTTCACTTATGTATTTCTAATCATTGCCACTTTATACTTCCACTCCACTACATTTATCTGACAGCTTCAGTTATTGGCTACTTGTCAAATTTGGACAGAGGTGGAAAATAAAAAGTGCACCAGCAGAAAGTCACGAAGCATCGAAGGTGAAACACTGCTGAAGATCACAATACATTTATTAAAAAGTTATGGCAATGTTTGTTTGTTTTTTACGTTTTGTGAAGTAGAAACGTGTAGAATCGCTATTTATACCTAATTTGCACAGGAAGTCAGTCAATTCAGGGAAGTTGGGGTCATTAACAACACAGTACAGAATAATGGGCGTTTCCTTTTTTTTGCACGCGGACGATTGTTAAGTTTCAGTTTTGTCTCTCAAAGGGAGAAAGTTTGGGCTCCCCTGACTGAGAGGCACAAAGAGGCCAACTACAGCAGAATGTGTCTCATTTCATCATAAAGGGCCTCATGCAGCATGATCTCCTGCACAACCGGCATGTCATCATGTTTGTTTTCCACCACAGTTGAATCAAACTCTTAATAAAACTCTGACATGTGCAGTGAAACTCAGACGTAGCAGTGAAGGAACAAGAATCACATTCCTGATTCTCATCACCTATCATCCCATCTAATATTCTCTCCAAGATCAATTAGCTTAGTGAAAAAAATGGTGAAAAATGTCGATCAGTGTTTCGTCCTCAAATGTCTTGTTTTGTCCACAACCTACAGATATTCAGTTCACTGTCACAGAGGAGGAAAGAAACTGGAAAAATATAACATCTAACAAACTGACATCGGAGACTCTAGACTTTAAAAACACTCAAATCAATTCATTGATAATCAAAATATTTCCTGAATAACGTAATCGTTGACACCTACTTGATCAATCGTTGCATCTCCATGACTGGGAGGCAGGTGTCAACTCTGTCAAGGACATTCCTGCTCCCTTTAGCAATTACATCTTTTTATTTTTAGGAAACTACGCACATGTTTCTCCTGAGTTTGATCAGAACAGAAAAAAGACAAATTAAAACACAAAAAAAGGTCCGACTTAAGAGTGATCTAAACCTCAGATCAGGTCAGATCAGATCCCCGTCAAAAAACAACCCAATTGCTTGAATAAATGTTTACATTGTATGTTTTTGTATGTTTAAACTTCAGCTTTACATTTGAGTTTTTTTCATTTCATGTCATGTTGTGCTGTGCTTAGTTGAAAATGCTGGGAAACTACCAGACAATGACTTAGGAATCCCACAAACACAGCTGCAACATGTCGCCAACATACTCAGTTTAGTGGTATGAAGTGGTCTCAGATGGTGGTCACTCATCTATTCTCGCTGTGATGACACACACAGTAATGTCTGGTTTCTGTTTACATCCACTAAAACAGAACCAAGTTCAATATGAATCCCTGAAAGACAAACCACAAGATTCAGAAGGCATTTAGCTCTGACAGTGTTTCTGCTGTTTTCAATGTTTTCCACAACTTCCTGGAAAAAAACACAAACTGGAGGTTTTTATTTGCTGAGACGTCTGAAAACTACGGAGTAAAAACCAGAAGTGCCTCAAATCTGGAACATGATGACTGAGGTGAAACAGGCTGTTCTGTGTTTTCAGCTGCAAACTCATTCAGATGTGAGTAAAGCTGCTGATGGAAGAGGCCCGCGGGAAGAAACATCCCGCTCAGCAGCGCAGCTGCTTGTTCAGGAATATCACTTCACTGACATCAAGATCGCTGACTCAGATTTTTATTGCTGGTTTCATCTGATTTTTGAAAATGTTTCTAGATTAATTCTCATATTTTCTCATCGGCAGTTACCGATGGACCAAAGAAAACATCATCCAACACGCTCAAAACAGACACCAGATTAGGTGAGACAGGTTGAAGCTTCCAGATTAAACACTTTTTTCAAATGTATAGAAAACATGGCTTCATATATAAAAAAGATTAAAATCCAATGTTTCGGTAGTGTACGTCTGAAACACACAGAACTAACTGACCAGACAGGCAGTTTGGGAGATCTCATACCTCCTAGATTGACGACAAATCTCCTCAAAACTGCTGTAAGTCATTGAGTCATTACTTAACTGAGCTCGTCAACTGATCACGTTATTTCAACTAATTACAGATCCGCTCATTGAAGGTCCAATAAGTGTGAAAGTTGAGTTTTGAGTCTCAGTCGCAACTTGTCAAACACTTAATAAAGATGCTTGCAGACTATAAACTGATGACTCAACTTGTTGATTAATGACTTGATGATGGATATTAGCAGGCAATGTGTTGATATGTGAATGTATATGATGTGTTTACATATGTGAAGTCTGTGTGGCTTCAGCTGAAAGGGACGAAGTGTGAGAAAATATGAAAAATTCAGGTCAAGATTTTTCCTGGCAAAAAGAATTAACTACTTACTAACTGTATCACAGAAAGGACACAGGATGTTGTTCAGTCTTCATCTGTTCAGTGATGGTGGTCACATTTCTCTGGCAGGTTCTTCAAAACCCAATCACCAGAATAAATGTTAACTAAGCACATTTGTGCAAAACCACAGACAAATTCAAACTGACTGTCATTCATGTGAGGACATTCATGACTACACCCATTTACGATCATTGCACTAATAAAATAATTCAATGATTAGCTTATCTGCAGTGTTTGTTATCACAACCTTATAAAGTCTTACTGAACAAATAAACAAATAAACATGACTAAAAGCGACTTTCTGAGAGGACTTTTCCTTCTTTCCTTTAGATAAACAATCTTTTTATGCTCATGACGAAGTTTGGAATGATTTCTGTTTTTGGCTTTTAAATATTTAGAAGAGGTTAATGTACATATTAATTAATCTATATTTGTTGTAGTAACTGGTATTACTGGTGGCAATGTAACTGTGGCATCAGCAAGATATGAGGCAACATTCTGCTGTTCACCTTTCAGAATTTGATGACACAAATATAAACAGAAATTTGCTTTATTTTTCAGACCAGCCAGACATTTGAGATTGGAGTTATTCCGTGAGAAGAAATATAGAAACAAAAGTGTTACTTGTGAAACCTGCATGATGTAACTTCTCATGTTTGTTCAGGTTGGACCCTGGAGGCACTCACTGTGTTTGTTTGTGGTTAGAAAGTCAAAGTTTGTTTGAACTGTTGCATGTTGGGAGCTCAGGGGACCACACTGCCCCCTGGTGGTCCACCAGTTTCATCACTGTGTGTTTCAGTTACCATGGCAGCTAGTAATGAGCGTTAATGATTCTGAGACAAGCATGACTATTAATGAGGTCCACAGTGAGACGCTTCTGAACAAAACACTTAACAACAGTTTCTGGTAATCAGTCCTGTGGGAGCGAAGAATGAGAGAGAGGGACACTAATAGATGTTTATCAGAGATCAGAGGATGACACTGATCCCAGGAGCCAATCACAGCTCCTGGGATCAATAGAGACTCTCTTCACAGCAAAACTTCTGGCTGATGACTTTCTACCATCCACTAAGAGTAAGAAAGAGATTCATCAGTTAAGTTTTGATAAAAATCACTGAAATACCACTGCAATGTGCTCAAAACATGCTGACATGCCAGTGGTCAGCAGGCGTGATGTTTATGTACGTGATCACCATCTTAGTTTAGCATCTTAGCAACTCTAGCATGCTAATAAGAAGCAGTTAACACACAGCAAAGCTGAGGCTGATGGGAAAATCATTAGTTTTGCAGGTATTTCATTATAAACCAAAGTGTTGGACAATAAAATGTTGACCTGATGATGGAGATAGGTTGTGTCAAAATTCACATGAATTAAAATTTCAATCCATCCAAAAGTTGTTGGACCATTTTACTCAAAACTGATAAATGACAGGGAATTATTTAAACCAGTGTCACCCAGTGTCTGATACTGACAGACCAGACTGATCCTGACAGGTAAATACAGCACATGAGCAACACAAATCTGGATGTTATTCTTTTGAAATATCCTATTAGCCATGTACATTTCAGAATGGATGCCATTTTTAAAGATGGTTCTTTTTTGTCAGTGTTCATTCAGATGTCAGATCACAGGTTTTTAACTCAAAAATAGTAACCAATAGTTTTAAGAGTAGGGTGAAAATATGCAACACTAAACAACTTTTTTTTAGAACTGATGTAGGCTTCAAAACTGGCCATTTCATTTTCACATGAGGAACTGACTGTGACGCTGTGGTACATCAACACCTGCATTGGCCATCTTGTAGGACAGTGCTATCATCAGAGAGTCGGGGTCAGATGAGAACATTTTAACTGATTTTGAGACAGTGTAATAAAAACATCTACCTGAAAATATGACTTTAACAAAAAGTGTTCTTGACCTGGTTGACACTGATGGCAGCCATCTTGATTATTGTATGGATTTTATCAAAAGAACATTTGACAGATGGTTAATATCATCCAAATAATTGTTAAGATTTGTTTAAAACTAAAACACACGGTAATTACTTTACCTTACATTTTGTTGATAAACACATTTTACTGCATCACAAATAGGACACATTTTGTTTTTAGTGAACATTGTTTTTTGTCCATCTGTTCAGTGTATGGTGCTCACGTACGCAAAGTGTTTGGTACTTTTCACAAAATTTGCTTTCTTAAAAACATGCACTTTGCTAGAAGCATACAGTGTATACCTGTACTGTAAGAGATACCAAAAATCATTGTCAAATTAATTTAACTATCATGCTTCACAACCACACAATACGAATGAGTGTGAGAGTAAAACAGAAGGCTGGTCTGCAGGCTAGAGTCCCTCCAGAGAAAGAGAGCAGCTCCCTGTCCAACAGTCCCTGAACGCCTCACTGTGGTTTTACGGTAATTCTATTAACCTGCTGGTCAATGAGACACCTGGGAGCTCCAGGTCCACCAGGAAGCTTATTACAGCCTGACATTAACATAGAACAGCAAAACACACATCTGTACAAGGCAGTCTGAAGACCATTTCATACCATAGAAGATTACAGCAAGTGGCCACAATATGACTAAATTACAACTCAGCAGCTCAACTATATCAACTACAGCTTTTGGAGGAAAGTGTTATATTGTAACTCAACATAGAACATAAAATGTTGAGCGTAATCATCAGCTTGCTCGTGTAGTGTTTGTCTTGATGGGAACTGATGATTCAAACAACTTTAACACTTTAAAGGACAAGCCTCTAGTGAGATCATCAATGTCATCCCATCGCCAGAAGAACATTTATTTGGGACAATTCTGCACATCGCCCGAATATTTGGAGTTGCAGCCAGCATCAGTTCTAAACCAGGGGACAGTGACCTGAAGTTTCCATCTTAAACACAGGAACCTCTTCTTCAGTTTCAGTCCCTCTGACAGGCCTGCTGCTGCTCTTCTCAGGTTTTGACTCATTCTCTGGCTTTTTGCTGCTAGAGTGTCTCTGGATTAGACTTCTGGCAGGACAGCTGCTCCTCCACAAGCAACCCAGCAAACACCGCCTGCCGAAATCAAGTAGTGTTAGTGTCCGAGCTTGGTGTGTATGGAGGGGTAGCCCATTCTGTGGACACCTGGCCCTCCCAATGTTCCTAGCTTGGAGATATGGCTTCTTTTTTAATTTTTTTTTAATTTTACCCTAGTATCAATGTTGATATGTTATGTTTTTATCTATAATTTGCACTAATAAGGAGTTGCATCTCAATTCGTCTATCATTTGTTTTAAAAACCAATGGCAATCAAATCAGTGACACAACCGCAGGAGGCAGTCAGAAACTCTTGCCATGCTGCTGGGATAAGTTGTTTCATGGTAAGCTACTGACTGACCTGAAGTATTTTGATATTAATGAAAAACTTTTGAAAAAGTATGTCTGTTTTTTTCCATTGTCAATCTAACTACTTCTCATGAATACTACTAAAGATTAGGCCACAAGGTTAGCAAACAATGCAGAATATATCCAGTTCATACTCACGGCACATTTTTTAATGACTTTACAATTAATCTAATTAGCAAAACCCTTTTAATCGCATTCAGTCTAGAGGTCTGGGGCCTTGGGGGTAGTTGCCCTTCTTGCCTAGCTGGCAATAAAGCTTTGCCTGAATGCCCTAGTACAAATCCCAAATATGGTTTTTAATATGGCATAAAATCAGAGACATGGTTCTACATGGTTGAAAAACATTATATAAAAATAACTTCTATCCATGTTTCAAAAGGCAGGGATGACAATGCAAAAATATACAAATAAAAATTATATCAAATGTAGAGCAGGCAGGAGAAAGCCAACAACACCTCATGCAAAGATCACTTATTTTGTCATTCTGTGATGTTAACCATCACGTAGCTGTGGTTGGAACAAAGTTGTAAGAAAACTCACGATATAGAAGTATTTTGATGTCTTGAGAACCCCCCAGGGAAACGCAAACTGAGTAAGATGACTTTTCTTCTACAGAGAAGCAGGAGCTTGTTGATTCAGCTCTGCTGGTGTCGGGTGGGAGGTTGGGGTCAGCTGAGGCATATGGTAGTTATTAACGCATTGTGGCCGTAACAACAGCAAACACACCCTGGTGGTGAAACACTGAGGTCATGTTTACATTATATTTCTCAGCATGGGAGGCCTCACGGCTCAGAGTGAAAAGAAGCTATCATCTGACTTTTAGTCATTTCACCATTACTGGATGATTTACAGTTTCCCCCTATTCACATGGGACTATTATTACCTTTGGATATTGGGGTCACAACTGAGTGATTATGTTGATCAGCAGCCGACAGCTGTGCCGTGAGGTCGGCTATAATGAGGTTAAGAAATAATGACAGAGAGCAATACAGGTTGTCAAATACAGCCACAAAGCATCAATTAGCTGATCTAAATGCCTTTCAAATGAGCATTCCTGCTTGACACACATGCAGAAAGTGGGAAAAATAACTCCCCAAATTTGTGATTTTCTAAATCACATAGTAACACTGATCTAGTGCAAACAGAGCTTTGGGTTAATTTTGGCTAGCTTGACTTGAGGAACTCCAAGACAATATCTGGCTAGTTTTGTCATGCTGATGCATACTTCTTTCACCTCTTTCATTATTGTGCTTCATCCTGACAACAAAACTCCAGGAAGTAGACCTTTCAAGGAAGTTGGAACAACAGCACGATGTCTGTGACTCCCTTTGTTGTTGGATAGTCTCCATGACCACCATCTTGACAACTTGAAATTACATCACCATGACTGAACCTCTACATAAAAGCTGAGACAGGTTGAAGCTTCCTGTCAGAAGGTTGGCTGGTGGCTGATAGAAACTAAAAATAAAAATAGAAATAAAAGGTAATATCTGAATGCTTTTTTTTTTTTTTTTTTTTTAAAGTTATGTTTATATTGTTAATGTCTGAACTGTTTCAAATATATGTCAATTAAATTGTGGCCTGGCAACATCCGGTCTTAAAGCCTTAAAGATTTGAAATGTTTTTCATGGATGACTTTCTGTGGTCAAAAAGCTTTTCCTCCTCTGTTTGTATTTGCAAAACTGTTAATCATAGATCATGGAGATGGTCACTAATATATTTAATGTTAAACATGTGATGAATCAGCTTTTGTTTCTTTTGTTTCAGGCTGATGGAAAACTACACTTTAAACAGCTTTACCCTCCAGCTGGAGGGATTGAAGGTCACTGAAGTTTCAGTGTACCCTGTGTTTTTCTTCTTCTTTTTGTCCTACCTGGTTATTATACTAGCCAATGTAGGGATTGTAGTTCTGGTTTTCATTGACAGGAACCTTCACCAGCCGATGTATCTCCTGTTTTGCAACCTGCCAGTCAATGACATTATTGGAAATTCGATCATGGTGCCTCGTTTGCTCTCAGACATTTTGCTGCCTCCGTCTGAGCGTCTCATCAGTTATTATGAGTGTGTTGTTCAAGCTTTTTCCACACACATGTTTGGTACTGCTTCTCACACTGTGCTCATGATTATGGCCTTTGACAGATATGTGGCCATCTGTGATCCTCTGCGCTATGCTGCCATAATGACCAACAAAATGGTGATCAAGCTGACAGTTTCTGCCTGGGGAGTGGCAATGGTTCTGGTCGGGATTCTTCTCGGTCTGACCATACGGCTGAACCGATGCAGGACAATGATCACAAACCCCTTCTGTGACAATGCCTCCTTGTTTAAACTGTCCTGTGATAATGTGTTTATTAATAATATCTATGGCCTCACTTTCACAGTCGTCCTCTTCACCTCTTCTATAGGCACCATGGTTCTCACTTACACGAAGATTACAGTCGTCTGTTTGACCAGTAACAACAAATCTTTGAACAGTAAAGCCTTGAAGACCTGCAGCACTCATCTCTTTGTATATCTCATTATGTTTTTATGTGGGATGCTCATCATCCTCCTGCATCGCTTCCCTCAGTACTCAGACTACAGAAAACTCTCTGCCATTCTGTTTCATATCATCCCCGGCAGCCTCAACCCCATTATTTATGGTGTGCAGTCTAAGGAGGTACGAAAATTCCTGTCAAAGCTATTTGAGTCCAAGAAAATAGTGCCATCATAATAAATATGCTTTCAAAGGTTCTATCTAAAGAAATACAATTCTTTTTACATTTGTTCCAGTCCAAAACAGTTTTGTTATCACGCTGTTGTCAATACAAATTAATTAATGTCAAAAAGTCATTTAGAAAAATGTGCTTGTCTGTCCTCATTTTTGAAGACTGATGTATTACTTAAATATTGACATGGAGGCTGATGGGTCAAGTATGTATACATATATTAATAGATTATTGGCCTCTAAATCAAAAGATTTTCTCAAATATTTTATTGTGATGATGAATCCGGTCTTTCTTCTATATCATTTTATTCTTGATTTGGAGGGAGCTCCTCGCCTCTCCTGTCACATCTGCTTCACTTCTGCTATCTGTTATGCTATAGTATTTTTTCAAGACAAAAAATGAAATACAATTAAAAGGATTAAATGAACACTCTCACTATTGATGACGCTCACTATGCACTTAATACCAAGGAAATATCATGCGTGTGTTTTGTTTGAGTTGTTCTCATGGTGGATCTCTGTTGCATTAATTTGATGTATATCTGTGTGCACATTATAACTATACAGATTAAAAAAATAATGCATACAAATATTTTATTGTGTAAATTGTTAATCCACTACGCTATTCTGTGGTTTGCACAAAGGTATAAGAAAAGTCACAATATCAAAGTAGTTGGACAGAGTAAGAATCTGCAAAATAAACACGATAAAACAAAGGATTATCACTTTGTTTTATAAAATGATACACAGTGTGAACACTTGCAGGTTAAACAGGAGACATATTGAATGATAATCATATTGATATTTTCTTCACTGATGAGAATAAATTAAATTACTTTTGCAGGAATGATGTTGAGATCTCTCTCTTGTTGGTCAGTAGTTTTTCACAGAGGAGTTGTAAATATCGATCCCACGTCAGTATGGCAGGCTTTATGAATTTGATAAAATATATTTAAATCTCTTTAGGTATTTATTATTAGTCTTTTAGGTATTCATTATAAGGTTATCAGTTTATATATTTGGGTCGTTTTTTTAGTTTGACTGCTTGATCCATTGCCTGTTTTTTGTTTTTTTTTGTGTTTTCCTTTGTCCTAATCACACAACAATTAATATAACTGCCAGATGCGATACTCTTGATGTTCTTGTATGCAATTTGCATACGTCATGTTTGTCATGTATGTCTTAAATGTTGTTAAATTGAAAAACGAAAAATAAAGTTATATACAAAAAAGAAGGCTCAGAAGACTTGACCAGGGGCGATTCTAGGATCTGACCTTTGGGGGGGCTCAGCCCCCAGGAGCAGCTGACAGATTTTTCATAAAAGCATATATAAGAATATATACAAGAATCTTTGATTATCCAACCATGATCTATGTACAAGTTCCACTGACATAAAATCACCCCACTAAATCAGCCATTTTACAGGATGAGAGTCTAATATCTTCCTAAACCTATGATGTATAACATTAATGATTATGGATGAACAATGATCAACTTTTCTCCAAAAATTAGTTAATGCAAACTGAGGAGAAGGCTCAATTGACCACAGCTGTCTGTCTATAATATAGTGCTCTGATCCGGTTTTGCAGTGCCGCAGTTATAGGAGTGTGTTATAAAAACAACAACACGAAGAGTTCCCGACTGAAGGATTGGTAGAAGAGCTTGTGTTTGTCTCTTTTTTGAGATTTGTGTGCTGGTGTCAACACGGAGTGTTTTATTGTAAAAGTAACCAGATGTTCCTGTGCGTGACTTCCTGTCTGCTCGGTGCTATGTACAACTGAATTGCTGCGTCCTGCTCCAGCATGCGCCGAAGTCCTGCATATCTGGTCCGGACAGCTAGAGCCATCCGGAGCAGATCTGCAGTGCAGCGGACCTGGTGGAAGTTAAGACATTATCTAAAGTGAAAAACCAACTCAGCTCCGCCAGGCAGCGGACACGTATCTGGTAGAATCACGGAGTTCGTTTCGCCATTGTTCGCTGAAAGTGAAACCTTCTCCTTCTGCGCTCGGAACAACTTTCGGACCCTCCCCCTCCACACATTAGCCACTTACAGTGCCAGTCCCTGCCCATCTAACACACATTGGCCTGCCAGCTGTCATTCTAACTCCCAGATTCACTTGGTCGCAGTCTGGAGGCCTGGATATACGATTTGTGGATTAAACAATCTGATGGGCTAAGGCAGTGGTTCTCAATTATTTTTTGTCATGCCCCCCAAGAGGACAGAAAATTTTTCACACCCCCCACGAATTGAAATACTATTGAGAACCTGATAATATTTTTTCTATCTATCTGTATAAACCACTGTATGAGTTGCAGCATTCTACATACAATCACCTGATTATCAAAATGGTTTCATGCTGTCCTGCCAGAGTTTTTAGGCAAAAAACACAAACAGGTCTTTCCACATTTCCGACCGTGTTCATGGTAAACCCAAGAGCTATGTAAGCATCGTCATATTTCCTGCTCCATAGTTCCCGACCGAAGGATGAGCAGAAGAGCTTGTGTTTGTCTCTCTTTTTAGATTTGTGTGCTGGTGTCAACACGGAATGTTTTATTTTGAAAATAAACCGGATGTTATATTGTTATTTCGGTGCTTTACTTCCAGTCTGCTCTGTGCAAAATTCAGCTGAATTGCTGCGTCGTGCTCCGGCATCCGCCAGATATATATAAGTCCTGCGTGTCTGCTCCGTCCAGCTACTTGCTGGAAGTTAACGCATTGACTAAAGTGAAAGTGAAAGCTATCAGCTCTGCTGGCGTGACGGAGACCTCAGTGGACACCTATCCAGTGGAAATAGACCTTCGCGTCCTGCCCTGCCTCTCACGCCCCCCCTGACACCACACCATTTGAAAACCACTGGGCTGAGGCAAAGGCTAGCCTCACCACTGGACTTGACTAAAAGTCCATCAGAGAGCTGCAGCTGATTCAGAACGCTGCTGCTCGAGTCCCAACACGGACCAAAACTCCAATCGCTCCAGTTCTTAGGTCTTAATGCTGGCTCCATGTCTGTTGATTGATAGATTTGAAAATCCTGCTGTTGGTTTATAAAGCACTGAATGCTGCTCGCTTATGAGCAATCCAGAGGGCTGAAGACCAGTTTCTTTTTTAAAAAATTTTTTTTTTAATGTCCTTTAATGTTATTTTATGCCCCTGTAAAAGCACTTTGAGTTACCTTGCGTCTGAATTGTACTATATAAGTAAACTTGCCTTGCCTAGTGTTCTGTTTATTATACTGAAGTTCACTCTTTATGCCACTATAATTACATCACTACTACAGAGACACACTGATGATGCTCAGTCACTGGTTGCCAAGTGACAGTTGACCTGTCAACACGTGATGCTGCAGCTGAAGGCCAACAGACCTTTAAATAAAAGTGTGTGCTGGTTCAGTTCTTGTTGGATGGAGGATGGTGCACGGATACATGAGGTAATATTAACAAACATGCTGCAGCTGGAAACAGCACTTGTGTAAATACTGTGTAACATTTTTTGACAGCAGAAGCATTAATGTTGACAGCTGTTAGATTGTCATTTTTACTTTTAGATCCACTATTCAACCTATTTTTAATTTTTCATCTCAGTGGAGTTGATGATTCTCTGATCTCTGACAAATGTGACAAAATTCAGTTGACTTGCTGTCATTGTTTTCTGGCTCTTAAATGTTTCCTAGTCTGTAAGTAGGGATGCACTAATCAGACAAATCACTGTTTCCCTCAAATTTACAATCGGTATACCTCACTGAACGGAAATAATTGTGATTGTTCTATGCAACATGGAATGTCCGTCTCAGCCTTTATTGTTAGTTTAAAGATTTTAATGACTACATTTATGCCTTCTGATACCTCAGTTCTCAGAGGGAGTTCAGACTTGGTATCAACACGTGTCTCAAGTGACCGCTTCAGATCTGATCTCACTTCCCCGCTCTACATGCAAATAAACATGTACATCACTGGGACAAACAGACACACTGTATTTTTTATACAAAGACGTATGTACGTGTGTACACACTGTTTGTTTATCTCAGGGAAGATTTGACACATTTTCCTAATCTCTAATCATCATGCTTTTCTATAGATATGGAGAACCAGACTTTAAGTGAGGATTTTATACTTCTGGAGGGATTAAAAGTCTCCACCCAATCCTCCCTTCCTGCCTTCGTCTTCCTCTTGCTCATCTATATCTTTGCTGTGGTGTCAAACATTAGTCTTGTCACCTTGATCTTTACCACCAGGCGCCTCCACCAGCCCATGTATCTGTTATTCTGCAACATGAGTATTAATGACATTTTTGGGACCTCGATCATCACACCGTACATACTGAGAAACATTTTCATACCACCCTCAGAGCGATTCATTGATTATAATAGCTGTGTCATTCAGGCCTTCTGTGTTCACCTCTATGCGGCCGCCAGTCACACCATACTTATGATCATGGCCTTTGACCGCTATATGGCCATCTGCAAGCCTCTTCAATATGCCACAATCATGACCAAGGCGATGGTTGTGAAGCTGTCGGTGGGAGCCTGGACAGCAGTTGTTGTGCTTGTAGCAATCCTCTTGAGTCTAACTATTCGCTTGTCGCGCTGCAGGCAAGTTATATTCAACCCATTCTGTGACAATGCCACTTTGTTCAAGCTGTCCTGTGAGAACCTCCTCATCAATAACATCTACGGACTCTGCTACACTGTGGTCCTGCTAGGCTCCTCCACTTGCAGTCTAACTCTCACCTACTTGAAAATTGTTGGAGTGTGTCTGCGCAGTAAGAACAAGGCGCTGAACAGCAAAGCGCTGCAGACTTGCACCAGCCACCTGGCTGTGTACATCTTCCTGTTGGTGTCATGTTTCGCCGTCGTTATCTTGCACCGTTTCCCCCACCTGTCAGACCACAGGAAGGTTATGGCTGTCTTAATTGAAGTGACACTGCCTGCTTTTAATGCGGTTATCTACGGCCTGCAAATAAAAGAGATAAAGCAGAGGATTATTACTTTGTTTAATAACAGTAAAGTGACTCAAATGACTTGTACTTGACTTGTAGTCTGATATTCTGCAAGGGAGACATATTGAATGTTTACAATATTAATATTTGAAGATGTATTAAAGCCTAAATAGGCGTGTGTGGTAGCGTCTCAGTATTTTGCTGTGTTCAGGAAGCTTCTGAGCATCAACCTCTGGGCAGTAATAGCGCCAGGTGAAGACGTAAAAACATAGTGACTTGGTTACATCATTGTCTCCATCTCTCTAATCTCTGTCTGTCAAAGGCTGCAGGCCTGTGTTTCTGTTTGAACAAGGGTGTGGCTGAGCTACACACACACACAAAGGTAGAGCAGAACAGACAAACAGCGGCCATTCAGCGTTTTTCTCCAACCCAATCATCGGAACAACAGTGCGTTTCGGAAAAACCAAAGATTAGTTAAAGCTTTACGTTGCTTTATGATGCAGCTTCACGTTAGTTTAGGTTAAATCTTCTATCTCTCTCTTGTCACAACCCTGTGCTTGTGATGTGCTTCGTTTTAGGCACAAAGCCACTTGGTTAAGATTATGAAAAGAAATCAACTTTTAATGTAAAGATCAATTGTGAAGAATCATTCATATTTAAGTTTATGTATATACGTATATTTATAACTTATAGTATAAAAACTGTATGCATGTTCCATGTTTGTGTAGCATGAAGGAGTTCCACCCCATTGTTGTATAATGAAAAAATTATATCACCTTAAAACTCTAATGTGTATGATTTCATATGGTATAACAATGAATTATGTCATATAACGTGTAATGGTACTATAAAATGCAAACATTAATATATATGTCTATATATATATATTATAATATACTGTAATGTAAAGTTTAATTTCATACCTAATGTATTGTAATATAATACGTTTTAACATACTGGATTGTAAGGTATGGTAACGTAAATGGAAATAAAAATTGTAGTTAAAGTTCAGGAGTAGGACCACACCTCAATCACTCCCCATCCTGTCATGTGCCCATGTGAGTCTCATCGTCCTTCATGCCTGTCTCTTCTCTTTTCTTGTACATGGACATGGAACCTTTTTGCTTCTTAATTTAAGCCATGTTGCAGTCTCAAGTATTTAAAAAAACCCATTGATCATCCAAGATGGATTTTCTCTACATCAAGACAGTTCTGGGGTCGAATACTGCTGCGGCAGGGCCTTTCTGTGTAGAGTTGGCATGTTGTCCCTGCGTTTGCATTGGTCTCCTCCGGGCACTCCCGTTTCCCCCAACATCAAAACATGCACAAACAGGTTGATTTCCCAGTCAATTCACTTGACCAAAGGCACTGGCCAAGATCTGGAGTTGGTCCCCTGGTGCTAGAATTAACCCACAGGGGATTCATGAAGAATACCAGTTTCACTATGTTGTCCCTTGTATGATACGTGATCAAATAAAGAATCTTTGTATTCTGAAATAAAAAATCTAGTTGGTCTTGTTTTTTTAGCATGAATGAATAAGTCTGAGAAAGACTCTTGGACTTCAATTCAAGTCAGTTTCACTTGTTCTGTAAAGGTAATGTAGCACCCCGTTGCCACAAACCACAGGTTCCAACGCCCTTTAAGGCAGCCTAGACCATCCAGCACAGCTGAAATTATGGCTCGTTGGACCCCCGGGTCTTCATGAGACCCACTGCCTTGGTCAACCAAAAAACACCACAGTTCTACCACCAGCACTGGGCCGAACCAACTTGTTGCTCTACGCCAAATTTTAGCACCCTGTTGCTATAAACCACAGGTTCTGGTGCCCTTTAAGGAAGATATCAGCGCAGTCCCAGTCAGCCAACTTTATTCACCCACGGAGCACACAACAGGCAGCGTGCCAGCCCTCTGCGGAAAAACAAAGCAGAGAATCGTCTAAACGGGTTGCCAACAGGTGCCTTTTATCTCATAATCACCCATCTGCACCGATTCACAGGTCCGACTAGACCACACATCCCCCCAGCTACATTACGTTTTGACAACTTCCACAAATGTACAGTGTCCGTGAAGCCCTTTGTATTTCCACAAAGTTCCACCCGGCCACATTAAGAAATGTCTTTGTTATTTAAGTTATTAACTTGATGCAAGAGGCATGTACACTGCTCAAATAATTTAGGGAACACTTAATCGTCACAGTATAACACCAAGTCAGCGGCTCGTACATCGTCCAGCATGACCAGTTGGCAGTGGGTCAGTGATTGTCCGGGGAGGCATAACCTTTCAGGGCCGCACAGACCTCCATGTCATAGCCAATGGTACCCTGACTGCTGTAAGGTACCAAGGTGAAATCCTCAGAACAGCTGTCAGGCCATACATTGATGCAGTGGGTTTGTCCTGGTGCAGGACAATGCCCATCCTCATGTGGCCAGAGTGTACAGGCAGTTCCTGGATGATGAAGGCATTAATGTCATTGACTGTCCCTCTTGTTCCCCTGACCTAAATCCCATTGAGCCACTATGGACCTTTATGTATCTGACCATCCGATGCTGCCAAACACTGCCACAGACTGCCCATGAGCTCACTGATGCCCTGGTGCAAGTCTAGGAGGAGATCCCAGAGGACACCATCCGCCGCCTCACCAGGAGCATGCCCAGACATTGTTGGGAGTGCATACAAGCACAAGAGGGCCATACACACTACCGAGTCACATTTTGAGTTGCCGTGATAAAATTCACGCAAGTTGGATCAGCCTGTGATCGCACTTTTTTTTTTACTGATTGTGATTTTGAATCCTGCCCTCAATGGGTTGATAATTTTGGTTACCACTGACTGCTGTCACGTCATTTTGCTCTAAACAAATCATACAATGTAGATCAGTAAATAATGTCAACTTAAATAAATTGTTCATCAAGATCTGATTCATGATTAAAGTGGTCCCTTGATTGTTTTGAGCAGCATATGTAGAACATTCACTCTTTCAAAAAGACTGTTTCATCACATTAGACTGATAACAATATTGTGCTAAATGGTTTATATTGAATTTAATAATGAAACAAAAAAAACTACAGTCTTAAAATGATCATTAGACCACCAGACATCTTCAGAAATGAATAAAAGATTATGTCTGGCATATAAAACATGATGAAGACTAATTTTGTAGTAATTCAAGTTCAGAAGTGATGTGTTTGAATTGGTAGAACATTTAGATTTTTTGTTAAAATTTGGAAAACAATCAAGAGAAAAGAAAAAAAGTTCTTATTCTTTATCATTTAGCCTCTTTTTGTGCCACTATAATTACATCACTACTACAGAGACACACTGATGATGCTCAGTCACTGGTTGCCAAGTGACAGTTGACCTGTCAACATGTGATGCTACAGCTGAAGGCCAACAGACGTTTAAATAAAAGTGTGTGCGGGTTCAGTTCTTGTTGGATGGAGGATGGTGCACGGATACATGAGGTAATATTAACAAACATGCTGCAGCTGGAAACAGCACTTGTGTAAATACTGTGTAACATTTTTTGACAGCAGAAGCATTAATGTTGACAGCTGTTAGATTGTCATTTTTACTTTTAGATCCACTAATCAACCTATTTTTAATTTTTCATCTCAGTGGAGTTGATGATTCTCTGATCTCTGACAAATGTGACAAAATTCAGTTGACTTGCTGTCATTGTTTTCCGGCTCTTAAATGTTTCCTAGTCTGTAACTAGGGATGCACTAATCAGACAAATCACTGTTTCCCTCAGATTTACAATTGGTATAACTCACTGTACGGAAATAATTGTGATTGTTCTATGTAACATGGAATGTCCCTTTCAGTCTTCATTGTCAATAAGTTTTAAATTGGTTTAAAGATTTTAATGACTACATTTCTGCCTTATGATGCCTCAGTTCTCAGAGGGAGTTCAGACCTGGTATTAACATGTTTCTCAAGTGACCACTTCAGATCTGATCTCACTTGCCCGCTCTACATGCAAATAAACATGTACATCACTGGGACAAACAGACACATTGTATTTTTTACACAAAGAAAAATCTTGTTCATGTACAAATAACAAGATATGTAACTCAGATATTGCACATGTATCTACAAACAGTGTGTATGAGTGTACACAATGTATGTATATCTCAGGGAAGATTTGCATATTGCACACTTACATAAACATTGCACATGTATATGCAAACAGCTTTATCTATTGTAAATAGCCTCTCTATTGTAATTCATCTTATTTGTTGTGAGTCTATTTTTTATTCCTACCCTCACGCTGCCACTCTCTGTTCCTTTGTGCAGCCGTGTCACATTGAATTTCCCCTATGGGTGTTCAACAAAAGTACATTTTTTCTTGTCTCATCTCATCTTAAGAAGGGCTAAATAGTTAAGAATTTATTGTGGACAGTGTTTCAAAATCTCATAAACTTCTTTTCACTCAACAACTCAAACCTTTTAAAGGAGTCTGGGCACTAGAAGTAGATCATGTGGGTTACTGTAAACATGAATTTGACAGGATTACTCTCAATAAAATGTTGTCTTCATAAATTGAGTGTAAATGGTGAAATCAGTTGAAAGAGTGTGTTCAGACAGCTGCTTAATATTGGCAGGTAACACAGAGACTCAACCATGTCATTTACGTACAGTGAACCACATGGAAATCAGACAGTGTGTGATCCATTCTTCCTGTCACTACCTCCAAATGTGGTCTGAGTGATCAGGTCTTAAATGTGTCTTCAGTGTGTTTGGAGGTGTTCACACCTGAACTTGGAGCTATCCACTTATGACTAGATCATTCAGGATGCATGTTGATACCAGGTCTGAACAGGGCCTCAGTTATATTGTTCAATGTCTGTCAGGACTTGGGGTGACACATTTTTGCATCCAGGACACTCCCAGCCGAAATATTTCAAATTTCATACAGACAACACAAGTTTAAACTTTAACATTGCATGCAGTTTATATGTCCAATATTGCATCTTTGTTATATCACAGACAGTGACACATTTTCCTAATCTCTAATCATCATGCTTTTTTATAGATATGGAGAACCAGACTTTAAGTGAGGATTTTATACTTCTGGAGGGATTAAAAGTCTCCACCCAATCCTCCCTTCCTGCCTTCGTCTTCCTCTTGCTCATCTATATCTTTGCTGTGGTGTCAAACATTAGTCTTGTCACCTTGATCTTTACCACCAGGCGCCTCCACCAGCCCATGTATCTGTTATTCTGCAACATGAGTATTAATGATATTTTTGGGGCTTCGATCATCACACCGCACATACTGAGTAACATTTTCATACCACCCTCAGAGCGATTCATTGATTATAATAGCTGTGTCATTCAGGCCTTCTGTGTTCACCTCTATGCGAGCACCAGTCACACCATACTCATGATCATGGCCTTTGACCGCTGTATGGCCATCTGCAAGCCTCTTCAATATGCCACAATCATGACCAAGGCGATGGTGGTGAAGCTGTCGGTGGGAGCCTGGACAGCAGCTGTTTTCTTTGTGGCAATCCTCTTGGGTCTCACTATTTGCTTGTCACGCTGCAGACGAGTTATATACAACCCATTCTGTGACAACCCCACCTTGTTCAAGCTGTCCTGTGAGAGCATCCTTATCAATAACATCTATGGCCTCGGCTACACTGTGGTCCTGCTGGGCTCCTCCATCGGCAGCATAAGTCTGACATACTTGAAAATTGCTGCAGTGTGTCTGCGCAGTAAGAACAAGGCGCTGAACAGCAAAGCGCTGCAGACTTGCTCCACCCACCTGGCTGTGTACATCTTCGTGCTGGTGTCGGGCTTCATTATAGTCATCCTGCACCGTTTCCCCCACCTGTCAGACCACAGGAAGGTTGCATCTGTCTTAGTTCATGTGACCGTGCCTGCTTTCAATGCAGTTATCTACGGCCTGCAAATAAAAGAGATAAAGCAGAGGATTATCATTTTGTTTAATAACAGTAAAGTGGCTCTAATAAAATGATACAACCTGCGATCTGATATTCTGCAAGGGAGACATATTGAATGACAATAATATTATAAAATATAAATATAAATATATTTGCATCACTGAGGAAAAGAGATTCAGTCATTTCTCAGGGATCATGTTCTCTTGCTGGTCAGTAGCATTTCACAGACTAGATTTAAATTTTGATCCTGGTTCAGTATGGAAGTCTTACAATATATTTACATTTATTTTCTTGATTTGGTTTCAGTTTAACTAATTACTGAAAAGAGTTCTTCTGAACTTAATTTTCTTTGACAAAAAGTATTAACACCTAAATAGGCTAGTATCATTAGGGGCATAACATGCAGGGGTTTCGTAAAAAATAATTGCTGTCAATCATGATTGAAAATCTACCCTAGTTGAAGAGTCTGGCATCCATCTTCCAGTATTTTCTCATTTTCTTAGTATTTGCTGGAACTTCTGGGAGTCAACCTTTTGGCAGTGGGTGTGTTGACTAGCAAATAACACAGCAAGATCAGTGACTAACTCCAATCACAGCAAACAGGCTACATCCCTTTCTCTGTCTCTCTGCTCTCTGTCAGTCATAAACAGCCTGTATGAGCCTGAGCTACACATACATACAGATTGAGCAGAGCGGAGAGACAAACAGCACGCACTGAGTTTGTATTTCAGCGGCTTTCTCACTAAATCTGGAGGGCTGTGTGGATGTGTGGGTGTTCATTGTGTTTAAGAACGCCTCCACGCCATGAAACAATCAGAAAATAACCTTTTTCCTCATAACCCTCATAATGTAATCATTTCAACATTACTTTCAGCGACAGGATGCTTTCAGAAAATTATTGATGTCAAGGTTAAAGGTACAGGGAGGCAGAATACCAGGCAGGTTGACAGATAACAGGCAGACAGGTACTCAAAGAGAATGTCTGGGTAAAAATTCAGGAACCAAAGGCACGAGCGCAAAGTTCAAGTTCACTGGTAACAACAACAACAACAACAAAAAAACTTCATGGGCAAATTGTATTAAAAAACTGTCATGATATCATCCGTTAGCACGTAACCTACAACTTTCCCAGTCCATCGTTGCATTTGTCCCAACTCATGCGAAATGTGTTTCTGGCATCAGTTTCAGAATGAGCGTATCTTTCAAAGTGTATCAGTCTTTGCAACTTATTCAATTAAATGTATGTTGTAAAGAATTGTGTTTTACACAGCAGCCAAACTTTTCTCACTCACTCATTATGCCAATGTAACCGAGCGGGTGTAATTGCACCTATACTTAGATATAATTAAATAAAGATACGGGAAACTCCATCACTGAACGGGTCGCACTTCATTCTTCTGCGCTCAGCCTTGAACAACACAGAAACATGCAGACCACTCACACTTCTGTTCTGCCCCTTCAAAATAAAAGTACTCGGCCGGAAATAGGTTACAAGAATATATTCTATTAACCTACAAGAGATACAAATGATGATGATGATGTTGATTGGTACTGAGTGGCTGCCAAGCAACAGTGGACCTGTCAGCATGTGATACAGCCACTGATGCACCAAATAAAGCGGTCTGCTGTGTCAGTTCTGGTCTGGGGTGCAGTTTGTGTCAGAGAGGGTGTTACCTTCAGCAGCTGCCTCAGTAAGTGTTTCAGCTATCACAAGCTGTGTTAATCTTCATGTAAGCTATCTGCATACTTCACAAATGTAGCAGGCAAATTCATATTACGTCAAGGATACCGTGATACCATCTATTCTATTCTATTCTATTCTATTGCACACACAACTTTAAATTAACTTATCCTCAAGCTTTTTCAAAGAGTTCAGTTACAGATAGTTTCTAGTTTTATATCTTTCATGCTTAGACATTTGAGTGTACGAATGACACTTTGTTTGTATCTGTTGGTTTCTTCCATACTTTTCCTCTTTAAAGGGTTTTTCAGAGATGTCTTTATCTGAATCAAGACTTTAAGGCTTGAGGAAGTCATTTGCTTTCCAGACTGAAAAGCAACATGACACAATTTTGTACTAAAAATAAAACTGACTTTACAATGTGTCTTTGCAGAGACAGTATTCCTGTTACTCTGGATTGACACACTATCAACTGTTTTCTTTTCTCAGGGAAAACTGTTAATAGTCTAACTGGGAACTCTGTCATTGGGATATTTTTTATAATCCTTAATCACATTTTGAGTGAGGACATTTTTTTTGTAATGATCACTTCAGTAATCGTTTAATCATTTCGGTACAAATTACTCATGTGACTCAATATCTTGGATGAATAACAATTCAGATTAAAATTAATTCAGAGTAATACAATTCTGACAAATCACAACCATTTTAATCTGGAAATATTTACTGCCCTACAAAGGCTATTTTAAAGAAATAGCTTCAAATGTCTTTGACTGTCAGGCTAAATGTGTTATAGGTACAATTCTGGTTATGTGCTTATGCATGTGCTTATGCTTATGAAATACGTATTCTTCTAAAATTATGAACAATTATTTGACCTATGACCCTAAAATTGCATATACCACACTCTGCATTTGTCTTACCTGAAAACTACATATATAGCACAGACAAAGTGCAGAAACTATAATGTTCTTCTTGTTTTCTTCATCAGAAAATTGAAATCTAATTTGATCATTTCAAACATCATATCTGCATTTAACTGTTTTAATGTTTGCATGTTGAAATAGACGAGTTATTAAGATCAATTCATGCAATCCTCAAGTAATATTTTGAAGTTTAACCTATTAAGACTGCTCGATATATTTATTGTGTTTATGAAATTTATGAAAACCTACTTTTAGAATTGGTCTTAATAGACAGCTGACACAGAATGCAGTAACCAAGGCTCAGAAAAACCAAAGCAGAGCACAGTAACTAAACTAAATGCAGTCTGCTTTTGTCTTTGGTCTTATTGCCAATTGTTTCTCTAAGATAAAGCACCACTGAACTTTAGACATTTCAAAGTTGAATTTCAGTCATAACTCAGTTTTGACCAAAATTGAAGCTACTGCTATGCCTGCTTTGGCTTTGTAGGTCAGTTTAGATGCAGTGTGATTACTTTGTTAAAGTATTTAAAGAGTCATCGTGAAATCTTGTTGCTCTTTTGTATCTATTACTGTGTTACTGTTTTTATCCAGATAAAAGGCTTCATTGTTATGTGACATTTGAATTATGGAAAACCAGACTTTCATGGAGGATATCCTAGTCCTGGAGGGGTTAATGGTCACCTCTCAGTCCTTTATTCCTGCTTTTGTCTTACTTCTCCTTGTTTACATTTTTATCGTGGTGTCAAACATCGGCCTGGTTGCCCTGATCTTCAGGAGTACAAGCCTTCGCCAGCCTATGTATCTGCTTCTTTGCAACATGAGTATTAATGATGTTTTTGGGGCCACGATAATTATACCTCATGTACTTAGAGATCTTTTAATATCGAACTCAAAGCGGCACATTCATTATATTGACTGCGCCATTCAGGCC
Source organism: Diplodus puntazzo (assembly GCA_963678695.2). Lineage (NCBI taxonomy): Eukaryota > Metazoa > Chordata > Actinopteri > Spariformes > Sparidae > Diplodus > Diplodus puntazzo. The sequence goes on along the minus strand of OZ023167.1, from coordinate 30,752,318 downwards.
TTTTGTGTTCATCTCCATGCAAGTGCCTCTCACACTGTACTCATGATCATGGCTTTTGATCGTTACGTAGCCATCTGCAACCCTCTGCGATACGCCACCATCATGACCAACGGTGCAGTGGTGAAGTTGTCGGTGGTGGCCTGGGGGACAGCCTGCGTACTGGTGTTGATCCTCGTGGGCCTCAGCGTCCGTCTGTCCCGCTGCAGGTGGATTATATTCAACCCGTTCTGTGACAACGCCTCCTTGTTCAAGCTGTCTTGTGAAAGTGTCCTCATCAATAACATCTACGGCCTCAGCTACACGGTGGTTCTGCTGGGCTCCTCCATGTGCAGCATAACTCTCACCTACCTGAAGATTGCTGCAGTGTGTGTGATCAGTAAAAACAAGGCGGTGAACAGCAAAGCGCTGCAGACGTGCGCAACGCACCTGGCCGTGTACATCATCCTCCTGGTGTCGGGCTTCATCATCGTCATCCTGCACCGTTTTCCTCACCTGTCTGACCACAGGAAGGTGGCGTCAGTCATGGGACATGTGGCCCTGCCTGCCCTGAACGCTGTCATCTATGGGCTACAGATTAAAGAGGTCAGGCAAAGGATTGTGGCTTTATTCCGTAACAGTAAAGTAATGGAAGCAAAATCATAAACAGTTTGATACACACGAAAAATAATTACTTTTGCGAAGGATATTTATATCATTATATGTAAATGGAAGTCTTAACTGAATTTCAATATGATCGATACACGTTCACTAACCTTAACATTGTGATAAACTGCCTGTTAATCATCATCCTGGTAATAATTTAAGCATTAATGTATTGCATCATGATAAAATTCTGCCTTCTTTATTCAACGTTATTTCACATTAAAGCTGTAAATACTGATTCAAATCCAGCATAATAGTCTTGATGTATTTTTTTATAAAAAGTATCTTTAATAGGTTGCTCCCTTTAACAAGCCCTACATGTACATGTTTTAGTGTGCAAATTATTAAAACTTGCCAGAAGCTTTGGAATCAGTCCAGTAGATCGCCTCAGCTGGCTGCAACAGAATCCTTTGGGGCAACTGCGACCGTCAAAATCACGTCCACTAAAAGTGCTTTTTTTTGTTGCTGGCAGGCTGAGAGTCTGACAACATTACAGAAATGATTCCTCTGGAGAAATACCTATTTGTTAAATCATAAGATACTTTCCATCAGCAGAAACAAATCTTGCTCTGAAATCTCAGAAATTGAGTTGTTACAGTTGTTGCCTCATCTAGATTCACACAATCAATTAAATATTCAGCCATGACTTTGAAAATAACGTGCGCAGTTCCTCGAGGTAAACGCCAAACGCAGTGCCGGCCCTGAGAAATTTGGTGCCCTAGGCAAGATCTTAGCCGGCGCCCTCTTGCATCGCAGTCAATTTCACGATCAATTTTCATACACTGACACAGAAACTGCATGTATGTATTCAAGATTTTATTTCTTTTAAGTCAAAAATATCACACCAAATGAAAACCGAAGAAAGAATCAAGTGATAAAAACACAATATAAATAAGGCATTGTGCAAACATATTATACCCATGTGGGTATTGTGCTCTCGGCTATCCTCATGAACCTTCAGCAAGTGGCTTGCATTGTTCCAGTCCTTTAGTCCTTCCTCATTAAGTCTGTATTCTTTTGGAGAAAACATTTAGCAGCTTCTTTTGATTTTTTCAGCATTGACTAAGACTCTGTTACAAAAGTCATGATGACGCTCTCCCATCTTTGTTTTTGGGAAATGTGTAACTACCTTTTCATTTGAACTGGTCCTCTGTGAACTAACTCTCATCTTACATAGTCAGTTAGAAGAGATGTCCAGTCGGCCTAGTTAGTCCTGATGCTGTGTCACTGGGCTGGTGGTGAAATATTTCAAAAGTGCATCTGAAGAGAGAAGAGAAGTATATGTGACCACTGCATGTTACATTTTAGTAAAAAAAACAAACAAACTGATGCTTGATGTGTGCTATACATAAGACTAATATAGACTAATAATAAAAAAACGTGATGAGATACATTCAACTTTATTGTCATTGCGATGCAGTTCAGTCTAACCAGAGTGCGAAAAGCAGTAAAATGCAGTGTATATATGTATTTCACATATGAATAATATGGGAAAGCTAAGGTTTGGAGTATTAACAGTAATACAGGGGATGGAAAACTAATAGCATTTTAACTGACATACAAGCAGGAAAGACACCTGTAAAATAACACCTGAACAGGCCTAACGTTAACTTTCCAAACGTCCCTGATGAATTTAAGGTGGAGTAACAATAACACACGTCGTCTCAGCTTTTTATTGATTATTAAACAATGCTGCTATCGTCCGAAGTAAGCTAGCAAGCTAACACTCTGCTCCAACAACGGGAACTACGATCATTAAACTATTAATTTCCTTTCACTTCATCACACTGACGTTACTGTACCTGTATCTTCTTCACGTCTTCCTCTTCTTTCCTTCTTTACCTTCACTGGGCGCTGGATGGCTTCAGTGTTTTGGACCTTGTGGTTCCGCTACAGTATCAGTAAATTTCTCTCTTGGTCTTGGGGTCTCGGTCCAGTCAGATTCAGGCAGCTGGACTCTCGACCCGCCCCCCTCACAGAGGACAGGTACAGTGCAACGAGCCAGGAACCCAGAAAAAAGGCCTCTCCATTATTTAATAGTCTTTGCGATGAAGTTATGTTGCTGTGTATGGAGGACCAAACCTGACATTAGTATAAATAAATAAATAATTTAAAATAAATGCATAAATGCTGAAATAAATAAATAAATGTATAAATAAATAAATGTATAAAAAATAAATGCATAAATAAATGAATAAATAAATAAATGCTGAAATAAATGTATAACTAAGTAAATAAAAGTATAAATAAAAGAATAAATGCTTTTGATTTATTTCTGTATTTCTGTTCACCTACATTTATTTATTTCTGTATTTCTGTTCACCTACATTTATTTATTTCTGTATTTCTGTCACCTACATTTATTTATTTCTGTATTTCTGTGTCCATATGTAAATGAGGAGGTAGGAGGTCCTAACCTCAGTCAAGAGCATGATTGGTTACAGGAGTGTGCTCGATGAGGGTCTACTACTTCTGCCTTACCAGCGGCGCTGATTCCTGTACACTGTACAGGAATGTTGCTGGCTACCAGCAAGCCCGCTCAGCTAACTGTTAGCTGCAGTTGTTGACATTTGTTCATGTAGCTCTGGTTTAGTGATGAATTTGACTGGCTTTCATTTTAACTTGGGAGGGTCCCAGGTGTGCTGGCGGTGTGGTTTGAGAGGCCCGTCTGGAGAGAGAGAGGTCCTCAGCCATGTCCGCTAACCAGGAAAAACATTCTGCTCATCGCTCCAAGTCATATATGTGTATTCTAGACGAGCGCTACAGAGCACAAATCGTCCAAAAGTGCATGTTGTCGGTCTCATATCTTAGTTGTGAATCTCTGTACTCTGATATAACTCATGGAACAGGCTGAGGCATTTGTTCACGCCGAGCAGCTCGAGAGCGGCGTGGAGACCCCTGTTAGCTCTTATGCTAGCTGTTAGCTCTTATGCTAGCTGTCAGCTGCTCGCTGTAGCGCAGCGTCCAGGTTACCATCGGGTATTTTTCATTCCGCACTGCGTTCAAATGGTTACTTAAAGCCATCGTTCCGAGCCGCATACATCGTTATTAAGCTGAAGCTAAGTCAGTGTGAAAACTGTATATTGTCATGCAGCCTGCTGGTCAAACAGTCTGCAGAGTACGTTGACATCCAGCCCGAACTCAGCGTGATCAACCTGATCAACCTGTGATACAAACACCTGTAGCGACAATGGTTCATAGGAAAGCCCAGACATGTATCTCACTCTCGATGGTACATCTGTCAACAGTTAACCTGGACGCTGCGCTCTCAGCGCTACAGCGAGCAGCCAAGAGCTAACAGCTAAAATAAGAGCTCACAGCTAACATAAGAGCTAACAGCGATATCCACACTATCTACGCCGCTCGGCGTGAACAAATGCTTAATACTGTTCCACCCATGAGCTGTTTGAGAGTACAGAGATTCACGACAAAGATATGAGACCGACAACATGCACTTCTGGACGATATGTGCTCTGTAGCGCTCGTCTAGCAGTGGTTTGCAGGTTGCAGCTCCGGCATCTCCGTGTGGATAGAAGTGCTCAAGCCACGTCAAAATGAATACACATATACATGACTTGGAGCGATGAGCAGAATGTTTTTCCTGGTTAGCGGACATGGCTGAGGACCCCTCTCTCTCAAGACAGGATTCTCAAACCACACCGCCAGCACATCTGGGACCCTGCAAGTTAAAATAAATGGCAGTTAACCTGTTACACCGGTCGAGGCCATTAAGCCAACTGGAGCTGGTATACAACGTTACAGAGAGCGAGGCTTGGGATCAGGAATCGTTTGCTTTTGTCTGGCTCTCCGATTTGACCAATCATGCTCTTGACTGAGGTTAGGACCTCCTGCCTCCTCATTTACATATGGACACAGAAATACAGAAATAAATAATTGCAGGTGACAGAAATACAGAAATAAATAAATGTTGGTGAACAGAAATACAGAAATAAATAAATGTAGGTGAACAGAAATAAATAAAAAGCATTTATTTTTATTTATACTTTTATTTATTTATTTATACATTTATTTCAGCATTTATTTATTTATTCATTTATTTATGCATTTATTTATTTATGCATTTATTTCAGCATTTATTTATTTATGTATTTATGTATGCATTTATTTATTTATGTATTTATGCATGCATTTATTTATTTACGTATTTATTTATTCATTTATACTTATGTCAGGTTTGGTCCTCCATAGATGTGGGCTTATATAATATTTCAAAATAATAGTAGCAATGGCACTGGTAAAAATATATATATATTTTTTTTATTATTATAATTTTTTTCCCCGCGTTTTCGGCGCCCCCCGCGGTGGCGGCGCCCCTAGCATTTGCCTATACTGCCTATGCCCAGGGCCGGCTCTGGTCAAACGTCACGCTCCATATTGGACTCCTGTTTCCACTGTTGGCTTCCTGCATCGACTCATCTCTCATGAGATTTCAGAACGAGACTTCTTAAACAAGACTTTGTTTTCTGGTTACAAAACGGATCTTATTATCTAATTAAAGCTGCTGATGAACCAGCCCTCGCAGTCCACGTGCGTTGGCACATGCTGCCATCGGGGCTTGTTCATGCAACACCTTCCACTGAGGAAGTTGTTCTTTTATAATTTGGTGTTGTGCTCCCACCGGTATTAATTAATGTACACTGAAGCCAGAAGAACTCCCTGCATTCTACATAAAGAACAAATAATGAGAGGACTTCACCGTGTCACCCTATAGACTCTTCAACAGAGGTTTGTGTCCATTAGCAAGGCAGCACTGCCCTCTGGTGGAGAAAGCCTGTCCACTCAAAAATGAAAGCATTCCAGCTGTTCTTTCATCATGTAAGCATCTATTGGCCGATTTGCACCAAATTTTGCACAAAGCCTCATCGGGCCATGGAACACAATTAGCAAAAGTGTTGTGGCAACCAGACTGTATTTCGGAAGATATGCAAGACTGTCTGTTTTGAACATCATGTGCAGGAATTTGTTGTTTTATATTCGGGCGTTTTTTGGACTATCACAATTCTTTTGATTACTTTTTGTCAGGAGGGTCCACAGATGCTTCATGCAAAGTTTGGTGCAAATCGGTCAAATCGCCTAGGAGGAGTTCGAAAAAGTAAGTTTTTCATTTGTTGCGATTTTGCGAATGGAAATCAACCACAAAAGTGTGCGTGGCCTATACCACACAATTCAGCTCAATGTAGGAAACACATAGATATAAAGTTTATAAATGTGCGACATATTATGTGGGAGTTATTTGCCAAGAATGCTTTTGTGTTGATAATAGCACCACCTGCTGGTCATTTTTGGTGTGTGAGTTACAGCCATTCTATACTGCCTCTATGAATTTCATTGACAAAGGTGTTATGGTGCGGGCACAGTGCCAAATACTCAATCACATTGCCACCAGAGCGCCACCTAGTGATTGGCAACACCTTCATCAGCTGTCCAATGGAGGTCATTGGCAATAATTTTACTAAATTTTGTGTTAATCCGAGCAACCGATGTCAAGATATAAAATATTTAAATTTAAAGAGTGCCACCTTGTGGTCATCGTCCAAAGTTTTGCACAGGACCTCAGGGGCTCATGGGGAAGTAGTAACCTGAGTTTCATGTCATTCGGACACACCAATGTGGAAATATGCAACACTTCCTGTTTTGAATGAAATCTGCAGGAAATTGTTATTTAATAACTTGAGTATTGTTTGGAATATCAAATTTCTTTTAATAACTTTTTGTCAGGAGTGTCCACAGATGCTGTGTACAAAGTTTGGTGCATATTGGTGAAACTGCCTAGGAGCAGTTCGAAAAAAGCATTACGCGGAAGGGTTTGATAAAGGCGTGATTTGGCGCAATTCATTGAACGCGTGGATATAAGGTTTTTGAATGTGCGATAAAGTATATGGGAGTTATGAGCCAAAACGCACTTCCGTGATAATAGCGCCACCTAGTGGTGGAAATCCATGATGACAATAGATTAATACATTTTTCGCCAGGTGTGACGTATACACACCTGGCAAAACACGTATCCACGGTTGGCGAGTTTTGGGGTGTGTTCGGGCAGTGAAAAATGCGATCATTTGGGACAAAGAAAAACTGAAATAACAAAAAATAACAAATAATGTATAATCATTTGAAAAAACAATAGGACCTTGCAGGTTCTCTGCTCGGGCTATAATAAAAACGTCTCTGTTTTGCACGTTCACACCTAGGTGTAGGGTGTAGAGGTTTTTCAGCAAACTCAAAATGAGGGTTATAAGAACTTTATCATTTCGATGAATTTTGGCCCTTTTCCTTGTAACAAGAATTCAGCAGTTTTTGGTTAGTTGTGCATGACAGTCCAACATTTTGACTTCAGTGTTGAAATCCAGCAGTGAAGTTGCTGCAGTTTGTACCATTCCTCTATAATGAAGCAATGTCTCTGCTTCCTTATAAATCCCCACAGCTGTAGATGACATATCAGAGTTGTCCCGTCACGTCTGTCTATATAGCCATCGATGAGTACTGACGACATATGAGGTTCTCAAAGGGTTGTCGCATTTCATTTCAATTCTGGAGGTGATATCACTACCACTTAAAACTTTATTTTGAGGGACAAGGAGGCACTCAACAGCGAGGGGCAGGGGGAAAATAATGGCTTGCACATAGAAAAAAAAATGTATTTAAACAGCTTGATAATACTGGTGGGGAATAGTAACTGTTTTTTTGTTGTCATTTGGATGCAGTGAATCTTCAATGTTGATATCTACTTCAAACATTTAGTCTAACAGCTCACCAATAGGATGCATAGTGTTGCTCCTGCCAAAGGCCGAGATTGACAGTGGTTGGCTGGTGACAAACTGATGCAAATACCTGGAGGGACCAATCGTTCAGCTTATAAGAAACGTCATCCCATGTCGGATCCAAGCGGACGGGGCTCACATTAACAGAGGTGAGCATGAGACACTCAGGTTGACACGTCCAGAGATGATGATGATGATGATGTTGCTGTTTGTTTGCTAAATACTAATCAACCACAAATTATTTACATTTTTTGAAATATTGCAAAAAATACTCTCTTGATCATCTTACATAATTTAATCTTCTGCAGCCTTGATTATTGCAACAGCCTTTATATTTTATACTCACATCACAACTGTTATAGCAGCTGTACAGGTTTCTGATATCTTATCCTGATTTAAATCTTTTCTTTAACCGTGATATTACAGGAAATTGGCTTTAACTATTTCCTGCTTTTGTCAAGTAAGTCCTCTCAGTTTGCTTAGTGTCTATATAAAATGTTATAACTTGTGGATTTGATATGCCTTGTGTGAAAACGTCTGTAAATCAGGCTTTGAAACATCCACTACAGATAAACATCACTGATATGTTATTACACATAGCACATTATTCAGTAAGCTGATTTTTATTATTTGGTTTAACAGCTGAAATGAATAATTTAACAAATATACAAATGAGTGAAACCAGGAACACAGCTTTTAGTCAAATCCTCTATTTCAAGAATGTGTTTTAAAGTAATGAGAAGGATTTAAATGAAGCAGTGAACTGTTTGCTGAGCTGCCTGTTGACCTCATACATTTAAGCTACACAGCAGTGGTATGGATAGATTGAAAGATTGTGTCCACCAGGGTTTCCAACTGGCTTTCCAATAGGGTTTTCAATTTACTGGACAAATGTTTGAAATTCCGGTCAAATAGCCTACCTATCTGAATTTCTTGAGCTTAAAATGATAAATGATATGCAGGATTTATAAGACTGATATCAAAGCATGCCAATTTATAATCCTTTTTATTGAAAAGTATAGGCTGTATCAAATAAAATGAGTGCCGTCAATTGACTCACGTGCCTAACTAACGCGGTGCCAGCTTGAAATTGGGAAAAAAAAAAATCAGTTCGCTATATGCTTTTGAAATATATATGCAATAAAAACTCTAAATAAACCCTTCCCTTCGACATGTTTCAGGCTTTTTTTTTTTTTTTTTTACTTTTTACGCAAATCCTTTAATTTTTTTTAAAGTCAAAAGTGTGCAGTGTTTCTCCGCAACTTGCAATGCGCAAGGCGACTCGCTGTGCTGTTTATTTTTGTATTCATTATATTATCATTCTATCTACTGTTGTCATTTTCATTCGTAAAGGCTTTTTGTAGTGCATCATATTCACACAAATGCCAGAAAGAATATGTCATTAAACAATTTATATCTTTTTTAATTATCAGAAGTCCTGAGCCTCTACTGTAGGCTTTTAATTTGAAAGGTAGTCGGCTTATAGTAGCTTGTTTGTGTTTGAATTATTCTATTGTCCAATTCTTGGATTTCAAAGGCAAATATACATATTGTTGTGTACTTGTACTACATTTCTTTATTTTCTCCAGATGACAGAACAGTATTTGTAATATGCTTACATTGTGCACAGTGGAAGTATTTATCTCTTCTCTATATTGCATTGAATAGCTACTTCACTTTTTGGATGCTGCTGCTTAACAATGATGAAATGTACTGTATCTTTAGTATTTCCATTTTCTTATACTTCCACTTAATTTTGGAAAAGTAAAGTAACAGTCTAATTTCTTCAGGTTTGTCATTTCAAGTCTCGGGGCCCTGACAACAAAATCTCTTTACCCTTTTGTTTTCAGCCTGAACTCCAGAAGAGACAAAAGCTCGAGGAGCTCAAAGTGTACACAGGTTCATAAGGGATTAAAGGGTCAGAAATATGACCTGGAGCTGGGTCTTCTGCTGCTTTACTGATGAATAAGATCTTAAAATCAATTCTGAAACGGTAAACCAAAGTAAAAAACCTGAAACAGGTGTGATGTGTTCCTAATTTGCAAAACCACAGACAAGTTAAGCTTTACATTTAATCAGGATCAACTGACAGTTTCTCTCTTGTCAACACGGTTTGGGTTTAGGCATAAAACATAATGTTTTGGCTTGAAATACCTGGCTGGATAGTTTCCTGAGGTAAAATATCCAGTAGTTTCATACTTAGAACTTGTAGCACCGCGGACTCGAACTGTGTTCACTGGCTTGGCAGCCTGCTCACCTGCAAATCCACAACTGTCTCCTTCAACTCTCGATATAAAAGTCAGTTAATAAATATGTACAGTGAACATGATCTGACATGTTTTGTAGAAATGTCGATACGGTACATAACCTGCGACACACACTCATTTGGATGTATCAGTGGTTGGCAGAGACGTTAAATGATTTTTATCGGCGACTGGGTTGCTTTACTTTTACTCAAGTACCTTTAAAAGGCCATATTAATCTGGTTATTATCTTCTTTCAAAACATTAAATTACTTCGATATGATAATGGAATTTATTAATTATTGATATTTATTCAATGTTTCTCTCTCTCATCCTTGCCAGGCTGAGATTAACCCTCTACACTATGGAGAACCAGACTTTGAGTCCAGATATTCTGCTCCTGGAGGGGTTAAAGGTCACCCCCCAGTCCTCCATTCCTGCCTTCATCCTCCTCCTCCTCATTTACATCTTCATCATGGTGACCAACATCGGCCTGGTTGTCCTGATCACCATGGAGAGGAGCCTCCACCAGCCCATGTATCTGCTCTTTTGCAACATGAGTATTAATGATATTTTTGGTGCCTCGACCATCATCCCTCGCTTGCTGAGTGACATTTTTATCCCAAGCACAGACCGCTACATTCATTACACCGATTGTGTCATTCAGGCTTTTTGTGCTCACTTTCATGCAAGTGCCTCTCACACAGTACTCATGATCATGACTTTTGATCGATATGTGGCCATCTGCAATCCACTGCGTTACGCCACCATCATGACCAGGAAGATGATGTTGGCGCTGTCGCTGTCAGCCTGGATAGTGGCATTAGTGATGGTGCTGATCCTTGTGGGCCTCAGTGTCCGCCTGTCCCGCTGCAGGTGGATAATATTCAACCCATTCTGCGACAATGCCTCCTTGTTCAAGCTGTCCTGTGAGAGCGTCCTCATCAATAACATCTATGGCCTTGGCTACACGGTGGTTCTGGTGGGCTCCTCCATCACCAGCGTCACTCTCACCTACCTGAAGATCGCTGCAGTGTGTGTGTTCAGTAAAAACAAGGCTCTGAACAGCAAAGCGCTGCAGACCTGTGCCACCCACCTCGCTGTGTACATCATCATGTTTGTGTCGGGGGCCATCATCATCATCCTCCACCGCTTTCAGAACATTTCAGATCACAGGAAGCTGGCGTCCATCTTATTCCATGTGGTCCCTCCGGCTCTTAATGCAGTTATTTATGGACTGCAAATCAAAGTGGTCCGACAAAAGATTTTCATCATGTTTACAAAGAATACAATGACTGTGAAATGAGTCAATGCTGAATTAAATGTAAATAACTGTAAATAAAATAGTGCCACGGAAATGTTCAGTCATGCAGTTAAAAAAATACTCCCTCTCACTTTTAGAAGTCATGCATTTATCCAAAACTGAAACAATGCAGGCCTGAGTCCTGGCTTGGAAGCTAATAGCCTAAAATGACTGTTTCACCTGATAGAACCACTAGCTAAGGCGAATGTAGTCTCCTTAATAACTCTACCAAAACTTCAAATTCCCTCATGCTGTGGTTGTTTTAGCTTCAGGTGTTGGCGTACAACATAAATTACACTGCCAATACTGTCTGCTACAACACTGAAGTCTATACTGATGTCATTAGCATGCTAATGTGCGCGCTAGAATGTTAATGCGCTAATCATAATTAGCGCCATAGCTTGCTAATTATGAACAGTATTAAAACCATAAACACATATTTACCATCTGCAGATCCTCAACCAGCCAGTGCTGTTTCTTCATTAACTAAGTTATGGATGTTGTTAGCCAACTATGTGAACATAGCTGGCACTTGGTTTGCTTTGTGTCTGCTGCTCACCCTGTGCTGTTAGCTCCACAACTTGGCTAAAACTTTGGTTAAAAAAACATCAGACATGTAGCTACTTACCTGGTTAAGTAGAGAAAGATTCTAGGTGCAAATAAATGACACAACAAAAAGCTGAGCGGTTAAAATAATCAAAATGAAGAAGAAACTGCTGCTAACTAACCCTAACCAGTTCAAACCAGTTCTGGGAGTCCTAGTAGAATAGCTTTATACACACTCAAAAACTGCACAATGTCTCTCATATGGTGAATCGCTGAAGCATCCTTTTTCACAGTGTTTTCAGTGCGAGAGAGTAACTCTGTGTGGACTTTTTACACCCACAATAATGCTTCCTTAATCAATAAACGAAAGGCAAGAAATGTTTTCTCTTTAATTCAAATAACCCAAATGTCAAACTTCATCAAGCTGAAGAAGTTTTAGCTTCAGGTGTCTGCTAAAAACACCAATTACACTGCCAATACAGTCTGCTACCACACTGAAAGCTATACTTATGTCATTAGCATGCTAATACGCTAATTACGATTAGCGCGCTAACATGCTAATCCTCGCGCTAGCATGCTAATGCGCTAATCGCAATTAGCGCCATAGCTTGCCATTATAAACTGCTGGAAATTTGTACACTATTAACACCATACAAACACACATTTACCACGTTTCTTCATTAACTGAGGTTATGGATATTATTAGCTGACGCTACATCGCCTGTGTGAACATAGCAGGCTAACGCTCACTCTGCTTTGTGTCTGCAGCTCACCCCATGCTGTTAGCTCCACAGCTAAAACTTTGGTTAAAAAAACAGCACAACAGTAGCTAACGTTCCTTACCTGGATTAAGTAGAGAGAGATTCCAGACACAAATGAATGACACAAGACAAAACTGAGTGGCTAAAAGAACAAAAATGAAGAAGAAACTGCTGCTAGCTGAACCCGTTCAATCTGGTTCAAATCAGCATTGTCATGGTAACCCTTCATGAAGTCATGAAGACTTAAAGCTGCAGTCTGGAGTTTTGAGAAAAACGTGGGCTTAGTTTGTTTTATTTCTGATCAGTACAACTAAATTACAGTTTTGAGTGCCTAGTTGTCTCTCTGACTAGGTCCAATTCTTTCTTTTTACACTGCTTTTCTTCGTCAGTCGTCATATTTCCAATCTTTGACGTGGGCAATGATGGGGCATTTTTCTGCTTTTGCCTCCTCGCCATTGTTCGCAGCTTGAACTCTTAAGCTTAAAGGTGTCAGACCAGGTAAGAGCACTGCGCCTAATGACAATTTTAGCAAATATAACAATAGTTACAGACTACAACTCTGCTGAACACTCTGCATAGAAAGCTGAAGTCACGCGACTCCTTGTGTGACCCGTCGGAATTTAAGAAAAAAGGGGTGTGGTTCATTAAAGCTGCTCAGAAAAAGGTGTAACTGTAAAAAAACTGTAACCCCCCCCCCCCAAAAAAAAAACAGTATAACAAAAATAGTCACATGCAATCAACAAATAATCCCCACTTGAGATGTTAAATGTCAGACTTTTGATATGAAGATGTGGACCACATTATCACCACCACGCAGATTCAGAAGATGCACTACGTGTTCTAGATGAGCTATTACGGGGAGCGAGGAAGGCAGGCCGGCTGGACGGTGAGGAACGATGGCAGCGAGGAGAGGTGATTCAGGTGAGACTGCAGTCGAGCAGAGAGACGCTTGGGGATCTGTGACTCTACATGTTTATATACATTAATAACTGTACACAGCATATTCTGTAATTTATTTAGCATGAAGTTTACAAACTTTAATTTCATTAAGCAGCCCTGTGTTATGTAATGATGAATAAATGACCTGGTACCTTGAGTTAACAAACATAAACCAGAAAATAAAATATTGCACTCTTCGTAGGAAAGTGCAACGACTGACTGTCAGCTCTGTTTCTGTCCGTCAGTCAAACAGTGGGAGTCGACTGAAGTCAGGAATGAGATCCATGACGTCCTCACAAAAATAAAACATCTCCAAAAAGAAAACAATAAGAGGTTAATGAATCTCGAGGGGAACGACTAAAGTGAGTCTGCATTACTATTCATCTTGATTCCAACGGTGGGTGCTGTCTATATTGTGATTGGACAATAGGCGACGAGTCACCATTGTGGTTGTCAAGACAGAAACATGATCGAACTTGATCAAGTCACGACTGACTGATAAAAGCCTGTCGTTTGTTCAACACCTGACATGACACCTCAGCTGTTCCCATGAGGCTAATAAACAGATTTTCATTCATAAATATTTATTATAATTAATTATCAAATGTTAGTTTCATCTGTAAAACAGAAAATAAGTGAACATGTTTAACTCTGTTTAATGTTTTGATTCAGTTGCCCAGTTTGTGCCCTCTCGCTTTGATTGTATAAGTCATTGTGTCTCTCCGGAAAACAATTCACAATTTGTGGTAACAAGGAGAGCGAGTACCCAAATGCAAAACACCAAGGAGGCAGGCAGGATTAACAACAGAAGGTGCGCTTTATTTCACAAAAAGCAGAGTAAACCAAAAACCAAGAATCCAAAAACAACCAAGAGGCGTACATCCCAGAACCAAGAGAAGCAAAGTACAACTCTGGTAAAAACAACAGGGACAAAAAAACAGACACTTTTCATGTTTGATGAGAAAAAAACTCCAGACTTAAAATCCATCTGAGATGGAAAAAATTTGACAAACACATCTGTATTTCTTTAGACTGCAGCCCGTAGATGATGGGGTTGAGGCTGCCGGGAACAACATTGAAGAGAATGGCTGAAATTTTCCTGTACTCTGTGTACTGAGGGAAACGATGGAGGGCGATGAGGATCATCCCACTGACCAACATGATCAGATACAGGCACAGATGAGTGCCGCAGGTCTTTAAAGCTTTACTGTTTAAAGACTTGTTCTTACTCATCACACAGGCCACTGTGATTTTAGAGTAGGTGAGGATGATGCTGCCGATAGAGGACGAGAGCAGGACGACAGTGAACACAAGGCCGTACATGTTATTGATGAACACGTTCTCACAGGAGAGTTTAAACAGAGAGGCGTTGTCACAGTAAGGATTCATGATCATCGTCCTGCATCGGTTCAGCCGCATGGTCAGACCGAGAAGAATCCCCACCAGAACAAAGGCCACTCCCCAGGCAGAAACTGTCAGCTTGATCACCATTCTGTCTGTCATGATGGTTGAATATCGCAGAGGATCACAGATGGCCACGTATCTATCGAAGGCCATAATCATGAGTACAGTGTGTGCGTTGGTGCTGAACATATGTGTGGTGAAAGCCTGCATCAGGCACTCGTAGTAGTGAATGAGGCGCTCAGAGGGCGGCACCAGAATGTCAGCGAGCACCCGAGGAACCAGCAGAGAGTTTCCCATGACGTCATTGATTGACAGGTTACAGAAGAGGAGATACATGGGCTGGTGGAGGCTTCTCTCCTTCCAGATCAGCACCAGAATGCCCACATTGGCAGTTAGGATGAACACGTAGGTCACGAGCAGGAAGATGAACATCGGATACTTGTTGGTTCTGGTGACTCTTAACCCCTCGAGTTGGAGAGTGAGGCTGTTGTATGAGAAGTTTTCCATCTCAGTTTTGTTCTGAAAAGAGGATGGGAACAATTCATCAATAAAACCGTCATGAAACAGTACAGCCTTTAAGATGATACTCATTAATAATGTCAATACTTTTTAGCTTCTTACGAAAATAAAAAATACTCAAGCATCAAGAGTAAAGTACTATTTTATTGTCTTTTTACATGTAAGTCTAAAGCTTGAAACAAACAACAACTGAAAATCCCTTAAACACTGACTATGTATTTAAATCATTCCCATCTGAATGTATAACGTAAGTATAACGATTAAATAACTTAGTCTACTTAAATAAAGCTAACGTAATTCTCCAAGTATTATAGATAAAAGTAATCCATATGTAATTTATTACTCTTGAGTATCATCTAATCTTACATGGGATTCAAAATACATAAAGTGTAAGTCTATGTTTTGGGGAGATTTTGATCTTTCGATAGATTATTTTATGTCATATTTATTATTTAGTATTAGTATAGTAATGTTTTTATTGACAAGCAAAGAAAATAATTTTGCTGTTATGTTACTTTTGTAATGTAATGTTCTTTAGGTAAAAGGAAACTGTCAAGTCATCAGTTGGAAAAACATGTAAAAACTCTTGTTTTTTCCCCCCTTGTGATGTTTGAACTGAAATTCGATACTTTTAAAAATAAAAAAAACCCAAACATATTCAATACTGAGGGAGCCTGTTGAATGCCTAGTTTTCCAACTGTACATCCAGAAATAGAAGAGGGAAGGACATCATGAATGACACACACATTTCTAAAAAAGACAAAGAAGAAGCTATTTAGACCAAAAATACGAAGGTGATTTTAACCTTTCAGTCACAACAGGAGACCAACAAAGAAGTAATTATTTCCAATTAACAAGTGAAAACACAGACCCAAATGCACCATTACATATAGGAAGGTATTAGTAAATGTAATTAGTAGCAGTAGTGAAGTTAAACAAGTGGAAAAGAAGAGGAAGTAATGATGAAAGGAAAAGACAGAATTCATGTTTGTAGATTTAACGAGATCGAAACCGTTAAACGAGAACCCTTCAAACATTAAGCCATTCACATGTTGATGTTTCCTCACAAACAAAAAGTATAAACACTTAGGAAGAGGAAAGTGACAGCAGTAAAGGAAGTAAGAGAAAAGTGAAGTGAAAGAAAAGTGACAGCTCCTGAATACAAAGTGACAGCGCCGTTGCAATCTGTCTGTTATGATACCAGCTGAACTGAGTCACATGAAGAAATCAGCTGAGGTCAATTGTAACCAACAATGATAACCTTGACTCACATCAGGTCTTCTCTTAACATGCTGCTCATGTTAGCCTGTTTTATGAGCGCTGTTTTCTCTGAGTAAACCTTCATAATGACCTCATAAAACATTACCTAATGATTGTGGGCGTTATGGAAACGGTATCGATGTTATCCACAACAACAACATGTTTAGAGATGAGACAGCCCCTGTGAACTTGAATGTGAAAAACTTTGTGGTATGTGGTAGCATGGGGCAGCTCTAGCCGGATCACGCCATAACAAAAGCAGTGAAGGAATGGCCCACACCAACTTCCCGTCGACAGCTGCAATGTTTCCTGGATTTCGCCAGTTTCTACAGGAGACAGAGATTCTTTACTATAGCAGAGTGGCCACCAACTCAACCAGCTTACCTCTACCTGTACCTCCTTCAATTTGTCCCGAGACTGAGTCAGCATTTCTTAGTATCAAGAGGCAGTTTACCAATGGCCCAGTTCTCAAGCACCCGAATCTTGAGCAGTTCTTGGTTGAGGTTGATGCCTTTGATTCTGGGGTAGAAGTGGTCCTCACCTATCATCACTTCCAAATGTAGCAGAATGGGGCTGCAGTATATTCTGCTCCAGTTTCTGTGGTCCCGTATGTTGGCTTGGTGATTGACAGCCAATTATTGTAGACAGGCAACCTATAACGACAGGTAGGGGTCCTATGCTCTCCCCTCTCTGTCGCCGAAACCGCACATCATTTCCGGTGCGCCAATGTCCGCTGCAGCAGGTATGATAGCGGTGATTGTACAGGTTGTGCCTGCAGTGATCGGTGTTAGCATGTCTTAACTAGCCGTATATGGTTTTCTAGATGCCTGTCTTGGACCCTCGTCTCTTCCTCAGACCGGCCGCTTGCCTCAGTCAATGCTGGTAGGTCGCTTTATGCCGTGCGCCGCAACCTTGCGTGCGGTGTTTAAGCTAATTGGCTGTGTTTCATTTTAGGAATTGGCTCATCTGACAGACTAAGCTCAATAGACACTCGTCTGTTCCCCTCTCCAAGCTCATAGGCACGGCCGGATCGGGACCGCGTGTTAGTGCATCCGTGCCTCTAGCATTCAGCAGCTAGCGACATAGCAGCTACATCTGTCTTGCCCATTTGTCCCTCCCTACGCTGCTGCTTTGCCTACGCTTGTTTCGCCTATTGTTTTTGTTCATTGTGGCTTTAGTGCCGTGGGTGTGATCAGTGGGGCTTAACTCTTCATTTTTGATTGTTTAATTGCCAGCTGGCTTGCTGCCACTAGAGCTGATTCTGTTTATTTTCTTATCCTATTTTGTTTGTTTTTGTTAATTTCTTTTTTTCTCCTACCAGGCTTGCTGCCACTATAATTGGAGTTGATTCTGCTTATTTTCTTTATCCTATTTTGTTTTGTTGTTAATTTCTTATTCACTCCCACCTGGCTGCTTAGTCCCAAGCGATAATCTGTTTTGTTGTGTTGTCATATTAATTGTATTCTATTTTCTCGCAGTATTTTGGCCGGTGTGACCCAGTGTTTTGTTTTATTTGTTCAAGTGATGTTGCTAATTGTCGTGTTTGTCCCCTCTCTGTGCAGAAGCTGAGAGCCTAAAGGTGACGTGGTTGGTGCCTATCGGTGGTGGTGTCCACTTATTGTGTGCTGTGTGTCGACCCCTGGTGTAATCCTCCCCATGTGTTTGTGTGCTGGTGTGTGCGTGGAGGTGTTTGCACGTGTGATTGGGGTGACTCTCCCTTGGATACCTCACTCCTGGTGACCCATCCTCCCGCTGGTAAGCCTCAGCTTCGGCTACCCCCCCCCCCATAATTGCCTTTGTTGTGTTTTTGGCCTTTTATTATTGTGGTGTTTATGTAAAATAAGAAATGAATTATTGTGAAATGGAACCATGTCTCTAGCCTCATAAGTATCACGAACCTCTGTGTCTTTGAACGTCTGTTTAGTCTGAGGTGTATTATTCCTTGGTGACCTCCCAAGGTGGCGTTGTTGGCTCTTTAATTATACCAGTTTGCTGGTCAAACCTCCTAACCGCCCGCCACACAAAGGACTCCATCCCTGTGACTTCTCCTCATGGCACCTCTCTCCAGCAGAAAAGAATATGACAACGTAGATAATTAGCATTAGCGGAAATACTGGCCCTCCAAGAGTGGCGTCACTGGCTGGAGGGTTCCCAACAGCCCTTTATCATGTGGACCGATCACCAGAACTTCTTCTATCTATGCCCCCTAGACGACTGAACTCCAGGCAGGCCCACTGGTCCCTTTACTTGAGCCGATTCAACTATACCCTGTCCTACCACCATGGCTCCCGAAATGGCAAGCCTGACGCCCTATCCTGGCTCTACTCCCTGGACACATCACCCTCACCCCCAATTTCCACTGGATACGTCTCCGCTGCGTTGCGTCTCCGCCACGCCGGCGGAGCTGATGCGTTTCACTTTAGTCAAAGTGTCAATCCCCACCAGGTCCGCTGCCCTGCGTATCAGCTCCATCCCAGCTCCGGCAGTCCGGAGCCCTCCGGCACAGATACGCAGGACTTCTATATCTGGTGGATGTCGGAGCACGACGCAGCAATTCAGCTGAATTTAGCATGGAGCAGACAGGAAGTCAAGCGCCGAAATAACAAACAACATCCAGTTACTTTTCAAAATAAAACAATCCGTGTCGACACCAGCACACAAATCTCAAAAAAGAGTCAAACACAAGCTCTTCTGCTAATCCTTCGGTCGGGAACACTTCGTGTTGTTTTTTTATAATAACACAGACCTGTAACTGCAGTCGCGAGTGATAATGTGATTATCGCGGGAACTCCTCGGCCTCGTGACGGCAGCTGTCTACCGTACTACGCGGTGGCGTACTCAAACCGCAACCAGTGGGGATTGCTGGACAGTGGACAGCGGAGCAAAACCGGATTGGAGCCGTAACGCAGCGGACCCATATCCAGTGGAAATTGGAGGTCAGACCCTGAACCCATCATGCCCTCTTTCCGGATTGTTGGGGCAGCCACCTGGGAGATAGAGACACTGGTGAGGGAGGCTCAGCAGGTCTCTCCAGGTTCTGGTTTTGGGTTGAGTATTCACACAAATCCCTCACTTGGCAGCCACCGGCATGACTCCCTTCATGGCAACTTCAGGTTTACATCCCCCTCTGTTTCACGCACAAGAAGCTGAGATGGCCTTCTCCTCTATTTAAGTCTACTTAACCCGTTGTAAGGAGGTCTGGCAAACCACACATGCCACCCTGACTCACTCCTCTTCGCACAGCCAATGTCTGGCGGACCTATGTGGTTCCCCTGCTCCCCAGTACCAGCCCAGACAGGAGGTTTAGCCCTCCTCCTGGGACTTGCCCGGCGGTTCTCCACAAGTTGCCTGCATCCCTCCAGGTCCACCCCATATTCCATGTCTCTCAGCTGAGCCTGTGGCCATGAGCGTCCTGAGCAGCCCTGGTGTAAAGTTGCACCACTGTGTCAAATCATACAGCACTCCGGCGCTGCAGATCCAAAAGAGGCATGATGGTACACATCACGACATTGAGATCTGTGTGCTTTGTTTCAATATGTTTCCAGGGCTGATTGCATTCCGGCGCAGTGCCGGATCTTCGGCATACCAGCGTGATTGCAAAAACAAACAAACAAACAAAAAAAAATGGGTTTGCCCAGAGATCTAACATACAGTTCTCTGGATCTAACAGAGGCGCAACTTTCACTCAATCACACTAATGGTAGGTCTACTAACCAGTCAGAAATATGGTGGGGGCAGGCCTTGGCCAAACAGATTGATCCAGACAGCAGTCACTCCACATGCTGTTTAGTCTGGGTTTTCCATACTGGCAACACGCACCGTAGTGTCAGGATGGGCCGCAAATTCATGAAGCCAGGGGAAGACACTAAAGATGTCGACAAAGGCATTAATGGGATGGGTGTGAATTTTCCCTTTACAATGTACACTTGAACTGATACAGATTTTTTAAGGTGAGCCTTTTTTTAGGTGGTTAATTTCGCTTTTTCTCTGGACCCCGTTCACTGCAGTACAAAGCTGAGCGTCTGGCTGGAGCGGCTCTCTACTTCTCCAAACTGAGGCTGCGCTGATCGGTGATTACGGTAGGAAACAGATCGACTATAGATATGTACTTTATATGACCCATCCATTTTCGACCGCTTATCCGGGGCCGGGTCGCGGGGGTAGCTGCCTGAGCAGGGACACCCAGAGTTCCCTCTCCCCGGACACTGCCTCCAGCTCTTCCGGGAGGATCCCAAGGCGTTCCCAGGCCAGCTGGGCGACATAGTCACACCAGCGTGTCCTGGGTCTTCCTCGGGGTCTCCTCCCGGCGGGACATGCCAGGAACACCTCCCGAGGGAGGCGTCCCGGGGGCATCCGAAACAGATGCCCGAGCCACCTCAGCTGGCTCCTCTCGATGTGGAGGAGCAGCGGCTCTACTCTGAGCTCCTCCCGGGTGACAGAGCTCTTCACCCTATCTCTAAGGGAGCGCCCTGCCACCCTGCGGAGGAAACTCATTTCGGCCGCTTGTATCCGGGATCTTATTCTTTCGGTCATGACCCAAAGTTCATGACCATATGGCGCTGGGCTTGGATAGAAGAGGTGGGTAGCGATGGAAAGCCCTTTGGGAGCTGGTGCCAAAAGCTCTGATAATCAGGTGCATGCTTCTGCACATGGTGCGCAAGGAGGCTAATGTATGGAACTAGCGGGAAAAAAGTGCTATCACGGCACAAACCAGACCCCTTTCATAAAGCAGCTGTCCGTGCCATTTTCCCAGGGGAACATACCCCCGGACCCCCCTTGATGATACCGTAGCTCTGACATTATTTCTTATCAAGAACAAGAAAACTCGTAGCTTTGCCCATAGATGTGCTCTGAGATTGACTGTAGGTGATACGCCTTGTAGGTACGAGAGGGGGCGGGGCCTGGGCCCGTTGCATTGCCCCCTCCCCCCTCACGTACACCCCCGTCAGCATGGAAAAAAGTTCAGGCTCAGGCTTTTTTTTGCAATCACCCCTGTGTTTCCTCTGGTGTTCACCTGTTAATCTAAACACGTATCTGTCTAATGTTCACAATCACATGGATGCAGTTATAATGTGTTGTGATTTAGACCCTGACCCACCATGAATCCTGGAAAGTGACAAAGGTAAGTTTTTCACTCTAAATTATATAATTACATAATCACCATCTGTACACAGCGTACCCTGTCTGGCGCTATAACATCCCAGTGAGGGATGATTGGGAGGGCTAATTGTCGCAATCATTTTTTTCAAAACGAGTTAATAGTGGAAGGAGACAAAAGTCATGGTGAGTTAAAGTTTTTTTGCTCTGAATCGTGTCACGTAATTGTCGCTATCAACTGTGGGAGCAGCCTGGCTCTGCTGCTGGGGGACAGATGCTGTTGAACGGGCAGAAATGTGATGAAGAGTCGGTAGGACAGACAGACACTTTTCCATGTATCACTGTAATGCAGGAGTGTTGAAAAGTTAAAATGATTAAAAAGGTGTATGGTTAAAACTGACTATGTTGTTTAAAATCAGGCGAGAGAGCAGTTGCTAAAACCAAGAAACCACGGATGCTTGAACAGGATGCACACCGATATTTATTCGCAGAATAAATTCAAGTTAAAACCACAAGTAAAAGTCCATAAAAACGATAAGACCTGGAAGCTAGTAAAAGGGGCGCTAAAAGGCTAAAATGAAGGAGCGAAAACTAAAGCTTGATTTATGCTGCTACGTCGTCGAAGCAGACCCCTACGTGGACCCTACGCCGTAGCCTGACGTGCGCCTCCAAAAAATCCTGACTACGCGTCACGTCGACACATCGAGACGCGAACGGCAAGGACTGTGATTGGTCGGACAGAACACCTCCGCAAATGTCTTCTGCGTCACCTGCGTAGGTAATAAAAGTCCAATAGAACAGTTCGGGGTCTTATCTGCAGGGGGGAAGGCGGCAGCACACGTCCAGTATGCCGGCGAGGGTGGCTCTGTCACCAAAGGAAAGGGAGCCACACGTTCTTTGTTTGGTTCGTGGCCTCCTGGCTCCACACCACCGTCTTCTGCTGGCACGGCCTCGAGCTATCGGAGGCAAGACGGCAGTCAATGCACTTTTACACACACAACAGCTATTGTGAGTCGTGCTTTATCATTCACCCTCTGATGTGGGTCCTTCGGTCGGTGTCCTCCCTCGTTAAAATCGCCGCTTCCTCCTCCTTCGCCTGCTCAGTGCGTCTCGTCCATCTCCCAGCTTTCTCTGCTCGCTTTCTTAAAGTCCTGCCAATCTCTCTCAGGTGCGGCGATTGAGTTTAGGGGTGTCACAACTAGGATAAGGTTTTCCAGATAAAAGCACACACTCCCAGTATACTAGACATGCAATAAAAACACACAATTAAAACTACACACAGTGATGGCGATGGCTGCCATGCAAGGTGCCAACCAGCACATTAGGGTCAGTTTGGGGTTCAGTATCTTGCAGAAGAACACTTCGACATGCAGACCAGGGGAATCGAATAGCGACCTTCCAATAACAAGACACTGGCTCCCTGAACCACGTTGCTTTGTGGGTTGAAGTGTGGGACCTGTGAAGGACCTGTTTAGCTGTCAGGCTGTGAACATCGTCAGATCAACACACCCCTGATCCATGCCTGCAGCTGTTCCATTCACACAGAAACTGGCTCGTCTCTGCTGCAGCTCTAAGAGGTGGTCCAGAGGTGCAGCAGAGCTGCAGTAAAACTGTCCACCCTCTCCGCATCTGTAACTTTCACACAGATACCGACGCTGAGAATCGGGGCATGATTCCAACACTGAGAGGGCGAGGGAATAAGGCTTGTGCTAAAGTGACAGAGGCGAAGAGGGGGGACAGTTTCGTTTCGCCTCAGATCTGCCACTGGAGGTAGTATCAGAGCCGCAACTTCACATTTTAGATTATGTCAGTAAACAACTTAACAAAGCATGTAACATAGGTCTACAGTAGTTGTTCTGATGCAGTTTAATGCAAATGTCTTGTAGCCACAGATTCTTAAGTCAAATGAAAGCATTCCAATGTTTAGTTTTAGCATTTTCATCTGGCAAAACCTAAAACTATTAAAATGTAAAAGGACCTATAGAGTGGTGTTTTCTTCTATAGAGGGGACAAACAGGTATGAACAACTGGTGGAGCGATTGTGAAAAACCTCTGAACTGCAAAAAAATATATATATACATATTTGACATATATATATATTAAAAACTGACAAATGTACTTTTATTACCATTTGGAAATAGACATATGACCAATACGCCCCTCTATCAAGAGAGACACTGCCATATAGGTAACCCTTCAGGTAATACATGATTATTGCATATGAACATTTTCTGGGCATGGAGATATAGTTTATATATAACATTGATGATAATACCCATACACTTGTACAAATACATGTGTTTTATGGATGATGTACGGATAACTATATGACAAGAATATGACATTTCCATAATAAACATGCATATCTGTATGGGATGGGCTATAGATGAAATTGTTCCAATTCCTAACAGTTACGCAGTTATATCACTCTTTCATTTAAATTTAGGTATTGCTCTTAGTCAGTACATAACTGGTGAATAAAATTTTGGATGCATTATTATATTTTAAAGGAGCACTTTGTAGTTTTTGGTAAGAAGTGTTAATGAGAGGAGAAAGATATTCATTAGCATTTTTTTCTGTCTAAATCAACTAAATGAACAAACTCTCTGTTTTCATGACTGAATAAACTGAATGAAAAAACTGACCTTGAAGGACAACATAATTTATACTGTTTTACACGTTTTATATGTGGTGGACCCTGCCACCTTTCTAGCTTCAAACAGTATTCTGGGACCTTATTAAATATGCATTATTACCTCATTAATATATATAAAAAAATTCTAAGATTTAAATTCTTCTCAAAAACTGCATAGTGCACCTTTAAACTCTGACTTTACTCCTAAAATAGAAAGTGTTTTGAATCACACAGAAAACTGAATATTGTTTACATCCAGGGCTCCGTGCTACTGGTTTACAGTAACTGGGTCATACTGGGAAATGTAAGACAGTAGCAGGAGGCACACACACAGATTAAACCTTTGGAAGAGACTATTCATGATTTCTACTCTGAACATCAAACTTGAGAGAGAAAAATTTAAAAACAACAATGCAGTATAAATCAGCATTATAATGTGATATACAGTAAGGCAGTTTAATTTACATTTTAAGTTTACACACCAACTTTAGCCTTTTCAGCTCGTAATGATGGCATCACTGGTTTGGATCTGAATAATCTTGACAAGGATTTGCAGATTTCTGCAGACTGGACTCCATAAATAATGGGGTTGAGGCTGCCAGGGATGATATGAAACAGAATGGCAGCAAATTTTCTGTAGTCTGAGTACTGGGGGAAGCGATGCAGAATAATGACAATAAATCCACTGATCAACATTATCAGATACACAACCAGATGAGTGCTGCAGGTCTTCAAGGCTTTACTGTTCAAAGACTTGTTCTTACTGGTCAGACAGACAACTGTAATCTTTGTGTAAGTAAGAACCATGGTGCCTATAGAAGAGGTGAGCAAGGCAATAGTGAAAGTGAGGCCATAGATATTATTAATGAACACACTGTCACAGGAGAGTTTGAACAAAGAGGCATTGTCACAGTAAGGATTCATGATCATTGTCCTGCATCGGTTCAGCCGTATGGTCAGACCGAGAAGAATCCCCACCAGAACAAAGGCCACCCCCCAGGCAGAAACTGTCAACTTTATCACCATTTTGTTGGTCATTATGGCAGCATAGCGCAGAGGATTACAGATGGCCACATATCTGTCAAAGGCCATAATCATGAGCACAGTGTGAGAAGCAGTACCAAACATGTGTGTGGAAAAAGCTTGAATAACACATTCATGATAACTGATTATGAGCTCAGAGGGAAGCAGCAAAATATCTGAGAGCAAACGAGGCACCATGATCGAATTTCCAATAATGTCATTGAATGGCAGGTTGCAAAACAGAAGATACATCGGCTGGTGAAGGTTCTTGTCAATTAAAACTAGAAATGCAATGCCTGCATTCGCAAGCATGATAAAAATATAAGAGACAAAGAATAAGAGAAAGGTGGGGTAGAAAAAGTCCTTGGAGATATTCAGCCCCTCCAGCTGCAGTGTGAAGCTGTTGAATGTGTAGTTTTCCATCAGCCTGCAATAACAAAGATCAGAGATCACTGATAGATTCAATAAAAAAAACATTAATATTATAAACAATGTACTTTTACAAAATAACGTCGTTAAAAAGAAGCAACAAAAAACTACAAAAGAGATGATTACAAATGCATTTGAGTTTGATTCAAAATGGTCAAAAGTCTGTTTTTCATCAATACCTGCTATGAGTCCTCCCGTTCACCGACATTCAGTCTTTTCTCTCTTGTGTCTTTGTTGGCAGTTAACACCCAGCAAAGGAAACTTCTCTTTGTCGCAGTTTTATATAGTCAGTTTTACTGTCAGGGGACTAACAGAGCTGACTTGAGACAGACAACATGATGGCTGATGTCATGATGGTTAATGGCAAGGTTGTCATTCTGTTGGTAGGGTGCAGTATGCAACAGCTTGTTGTGATGAGGTGATACAATTAAAATAAATAATGAGGCAGCATATAATTTTGACATTACACACACACACACACAAATTGGTTTAACCACCAATTTTGGGTAGTTCTCAGCTGGGCTGCTGGATAACTATTAATACTAAGTTAGGTTTATCCAACACAGCAAGATATTTTGAAACTCAAGTTAAATTTGGTTCATATGTAGCATAAAGCAAAAAGTCTCTACCTGTCTGTTATTTGCATGTCTCATGAATTGTTTAATTGATCCTCAAAATCGACAAGCTTGTAGCTGAGAACCCGAGGAAGTGTATTGTCATGTGATCCCACTCATGTGATCTCATGGAGAAACAGATGTAAACAAAATGAGGATTAGTGTGATGGGACTGCCGTAATAATGTGTTGCAGTGACAATGAACAAAAACAGACAGTTAAATGAGTCTCAATAGGTGGGGAGACGTGGACAGCACAGTTTTTTTAAATTCTACAGCGAGAACTGGAGGTGAGATTTTAAGTTTCTGCAAACAGTAGTATGTTGGCTCAAGGGCTAGAATGTTTACTGTTGCTTGGCAGCGCTGTGAACTCCGGGAAACCTCTCTCAATTAAGTTATTATAACTAAAGTTCAAGAACTGGACCAGGCCACTCTACTTTGCTGATTTGCTATCTGGACCTGTCCAATTGAACCACCTGTGTTTCATTAATTCAACCACCTGTGTCTCCCTTATTTAATCAACCCTATATAGGCAAGCTAGTAATATCTCTCCAGTTCGTCTGATGTTGTTGAAGTGGCAAGACCCTCCCTGACTTGCAACCTATGCGGATCTCCCCTCACACCGAGCTACCAAATGCGTCATCACTGCCCCATTTCCTTGTCCTTTTTGCCCCCCCCCACTACTGTATCTACCACATCAGCCCCAATGGGATCGCCACACAAAAGTAGGCTCATCATAGACCTCTCTTCCCCCCAAAGCACGACCACACCAAGCATCAGCAACAGCCTCATCCCCAGCCAGATTTTTCCATGCATTACACCCCCATCACCCACACCATCAACCTCACCTGTCTTGCTGGCCATGGCGCTTGGTTGGCTAAAGCAGGTGTCACCATTCAAGGTCCTGCACATGTGTCCAGATTTCTGAAGATTCTTCCGCTTACATTCAGATGCTAAAGTAGCCAGACAATATAGGATTCCCCATAGCCCTTTGCTGGATACTCCTTAACAACCATAACCTGCCTCACATCATCCACCTCCTTGACAATTTTCTCACGGTCACTCAGCCATCCTCCCCACCAGCATGTAGGAACACATGTCCTCGTCTCTGAATCTCAAAGAGGCCCTGTTTCTAAAATTAATTACTCTTTTCATCCCCAAGCTGACTGTTTACTGTGGAGGCGTCTTGCAGTCTCTCACCTGGCAAGGAGAGGCGATGTTTACAATGGGTTCCTCTTTTTGTTGTCACCCCCCCCACAACAAATTGATAAAGATTACATGGGAAACCAAGGCTTAAGTACATAGACACAGTGGGGAGAGAGGAAGGAGGAGGACAGGTGAGACAATGAGGGAAAACACAGAGGAGAAAGCAAGGCTGAGACCCTCAGGCGGCCAGCGGCAAGGTCGAAGGCTGAAACCCTCAGGAGGCCAACAGCGAGGACAAAAGCCCATTGGAGGCTGGGGGCATGGGCTGGGACCCACTGGAAGCCGGCAGCGAAGATGAAGGCTGGAACCCTCCGGAAGCTGGCGGCGAAGATGAAGGCTGGGGCCCTTGGGAGGCCGACGGCGAGGACATAAGCCCTCTGGAGGCCGGGGCCGTAGGCTGGGACCTACTGGAGGCCTGCGGCGAAGACGAAGGCTGAGATCCTCTGGAAGCCAGCGACGAAGGTGTAAGCCCTCTGGGGGCTGGCGGGACGGCGTATGCCTTCTGGGGGCTAGCGGTGAAGACGCTGGCTGAGGCCTTCTGGTGGTCGAACCGCCGACTGGAAAACCCTCCTGGACCTTGGCTGGGCCACCGACAGAGGATCACTGGGGGCTGTCAGCTTGGGAGCAAAAGGAGGAACACAGGGAGCTGTCAGCCTGAGAGCCGACGGAGGTTCTCAGCGAGCTGTCGGCTTGGGACCCAACGGAGGACCACTGGCAGGTTTTGGCTGGGGAGCCGACAGAGGTTCGCAGGGAGGTGTTGGCCTAGGCGCCGACGGAGGTTCACAAGGAGGTGTCGGCCTGGAAGCCGACGGATGATGACCGGGAGCCGGTGGCCTGGAAGCCGACGTGGGTTCGGAAAGTTCTTTCTAATAAGTTATATAAGCGTAATGCAGATAAAGACTAAGTTATGGAAGTATAGGCTCGACTCCAAAACAGGTGTTTCAGGAGAGAGTAACTGCCTTTGATGTGAACTTTGAAATGCTTCATAACACAATAAAGGAAAGGCAAAACCCCCAAAAGCAGGATATGACCTCTTTGAATTATATGCATATATTATTGCAATGTGTATACCTATATGATAAATAATTGTGTTGAAGCTGATTTGGGTTTCTTGGAACATGAAATCAGGCAGACTTTAACAAAATGCTCTGTATTTTCAGTAAGAGACACACAAATGTTAGAACTCTCATATATATCCACAAAGGCAGGAAAAAAATGTCTTTCAGCACAACAGTAAATGTAATCTATTAAAACATTTGTGAAGAAAGTCAACCAGAGGCGTCACTAGGTTTTAAGGACAGGGGAGGCTTAGCCCCCAAGAGATGCACAGGATGTGAGCGAACGTAGGGCGCGAGTACAAAATTTCACAAACAGCTAACAAAGACTGAGAAATTATTTATTATTATTATTTCAGTCTTTTTAATACAGTATAAGAACAAACAGGTTTGCACAGTAAGAGTGTGTTTACAGCATTATTTATAATTGTTGGCTCCAATAAGTAGTAAGTAATATTAAGATACTCTTAAGATACTCTTGAAAATATTTGGGTCAGGCTAATTTGGCTTTTACATACATATCTTGGCTTTCTCTACTTTCTAATAATTACTCTCCTCCAATAAAAGCTCAAGTTAAATAAATCTTATATGGTGCACATTGACTGAAATGTTTCATATTTCATATTCATATTGAGCTCCATAAAATTCCAAGACTGTCTGCATCACAAATGACTCTATCCTGTGAAATCCTTTAGACTCACCTTTCCAGTAGAGGTCTCTCCCCTCTCACTCCCTGTGTACAGGTCAATAGGGGTGGTGGAGTGATTATTATTAGTGTATTATTATTATTATTATTATTATTATTATTATTATTATTATCCAATGATGATAATCATATGTGAATGAGCTCAGCTCCTGTTTCACAGTGTACATCCATGCGTAAAGTGAGACACACACCTGATGCTACGGAAGGAGGTCACCCAAAGATTGTATTTGGTAAAAAGATGCACACTTAACTCTATAAACCAGGGCCTTCATAATGCATTTCAGACTAGCTAGCTAGCTAAGTAGCAGCGTTCTTTTAGAGCTGGAATGTAACTTTTGACCGTGAAACAGCAAAGGCGCAGAGATTGTCTATAGTGTGCAGGCTAGGTTTTTATTTGTCAAACAGGGGGCACTTGGTTCATTAATTACATGGGACTTTCTGCTGTTAGCTGGGGGCTGGAGCTAACTAATTGTTACTACCAGCAGTGATGAATACTTACTTTCTTATATCCATTCTTCTTCATTCACGTTCTGCTCCTCATGCTGTTCTAGTCGCTCTGTGTGCTTCAAGGTACACACACTGCAGGTACAGAGTGCAAGCAAGGTCGCAGAGAAAACGTGGACTGGATTTTTAGTGATCTGGGCATTCTCTATATGAACAAGTGGAATGGATTGGATAACAACACACTGAAGGAGCTCTCTATCTTACACTATGAAGTGAAGGGAAACTGACAGATTTATGATCATATTTAAGTGAATAATGATTATTTATTTAAACTCATATTCTTGCCACTTTATATTGAATTTGTCGGTGCTTTTTTGTAAAAAAAATAAAATAATAAAAAAATATATATATATATATATATATATTTTAATAAAAGCACCAAATTATTTAGGGGGGCTTAAATGATACCACTGACATCAATGCTAGTTTCTACAAAACAGGAAAAATTGATGGGCTTCAAACATTTAATATAGCATTTTTTCCGCAAGTGTAACCACTGACACAAAGCCTGTAATACTGCAAAAATGTACTTATTGCGAGACTTTAATTGTGCCAGTGGGCCCAATTATCAGTTACCTCATTCTGTGATACATAATGACTTACATTACAAACATTTATGTAAAGGTTTACTTTAAGAATATTGACTTTTTATTCTCACTCCCAATTTGTCAAATTCTGACTCGCCTAGATGGGAATGAGACTCAAAATAAGCTTTCTTACAGAGTAGACCTTCAAATGAAAATCTTCAACTTATAGCTTTAACTTTTCTCTGAAAATAAAAAGTGATTCTTGTTGAGGCTGCGTCACACAGAGAAACACATATGGTTTCCATCCAGGACTGTGATCTACTGGGAAATTTAACAGAGCTGAAATGCCTTCTGCACTATAAAGTGATATGTTAGAAATTAAATTAAATTAGAAAAAACAAACAAAAAAACTGAGAATTCAAGTTGAGTGAAAAAATATGATTTCTTATCAGAAATGTGCATTAAAATGCCACCGTTCATCCTCAGGGATTGAAATTAAACAACAACCCAGCTGTTGCAATTTACAGAATCAGATAAATTAACATTGTAATGTGAAATACACAACAAGCAAGGGTGACAGTTCACATTTGTCTCGAAGTTTCTATACTCAGAATGATGATGTCAGTGTTTGGATCTGAATAATCTCGACACGGATCTGCAGATTTCTGCAGACTGCACTCCGTAAATAATGGGGTTGAGGCTGCCGGGGATGATATGAAACAGAATGGAGGCTAATTTCCTGATGTGGGTGTACTGAGGGAGTCGATGCAGAGAAATGACAATCATACCACTAGTAACCATGATCAAGTACACGACCAGATGAGTGCTGCAAGTCTTCAAGGCTTTACTGTTCAAAGACTTGTTCTTACTGGTCAGACAGACAACTGCAATCTTAGTGTAAGTGAAAACTGTGGTGCTTACAGAAGACGTGAGCAAGGAGGCAGTGAATGTGAGCCCGTACAAATTATTAATAAACACACTGTCACAGGAGAGTTTGAACAAAGAGGCATTGTCACAGTAAGGATTCATGATCATCGTCCTGCATCGGTTCAGCCGTATGGTCAGACCGAGAAGGATCCCGACCAGAACCAAGGCCACCCCCCAGGCAGAAACTGTCAACTTTATCACCATTTTGTTGGTCATTATGGCAGCATAGCGCAGAGGATCACAGATTGCCACATATCTGTCAAAGGCCATAATCATAAGCACAGTGAGACTTGTGGTATTGAACATATGTGTAGTGAAAGCTTGAACTACACACTCATAATAACTGATGAGACGCTCAGATGGAGGCAGCAAGAGATCTGAGAGCAAACGAGGCACCATGATTGAATTTCCAAGGATGTCGTTGAATATCAGGTTGCAAAACAGGAGATATATCGACTGGTGAAGGCTCTTGTCAATAAAGACCAGAAATGCAATCCCTCCATTTGCAAACAATATAAAAATGTAAGAGAAAAAGATGATGATAAAGACGGGGTAAACAGAGTCCTTGGAGATAATCAGCCCCTCTAGCTGCAGCGTGAAGCTGTTGAATGTGTAGTTTTCCATCAGCCTGCAATAACAAAGAGATCACTCATATGCTCAATAATGACGTGACTATGAAAAATCAAAAACAAAAATTTCATGATCAAAGCAATAAAAGTAAATACTAAAGTTATAGATAAGAACATTTGTTTTGAGTTTGATTAAGATTGTGTTTTTCATTAATACCTGCCTTGAGTCCTCCTGTTCACCAGCACTCAGTCTTTGTTGGCAGTTAACAGTCAGCTGAGAAAACTTCTTCCATAGTTGCTGTTTTATGTGATCACCCTTGTATTATCAGCGGACTCTGATCGGTGTTCTTCAATCTTGGTCCAAAGGGAGCCCTGCCCTGCATGTTTAGATTTTTCCTTGTTCCAACACACCTGATTGAAATAAGTGGGTTGCTATGAGCAGTGTTGTGCCTGAACGCGTTCATTGAACGATCGTTCATGAACTCTTTCATATTTTGGGTGAACGTAAACTGAACGTACGTATATCTTCCTTATGAACATAATTGTGAAGGTGTTCATTCTGGCATTTGTGAACGGCGCGCTCTCACAGTTTAACTTCGTTCAAGACGGTGCCAGATTTCCATCGAGCCTTCCAGGTGAAAACCGGCTAAAACATACCGTGAACAGGCCTTAATATGTAGAGGAAAATCACCCAATCTGGCTGTTGTGTATAAAAAGGACGCTGGACGAGAGGTTTGTGCATGCAACTCTCTTTACTTTCAATCAAAATGAAACTTAACTATTTGTGTTATGCTGTGTTGTGTTAAATCATAAAATGTAAATAAAAAATAAATAAATAAAAAATTTACTATTTCAGACAGAAACAGCTGCATACTAAACATGCAGTGAGGCATTACCAAACGAACACAGATTAATTCGTCCTGAACAGACAGAACACTGGCAACACCAGCCACCACAGTCGCACCGCCGCATGCGCCATCAACATGCGAAGCATGGAGGCAAAAACAAATGACGGCAGCAGCACTACCTCAGACTCTGTCTCCACCATTAATATGGCATCTTCGTATGATTACTTAAAACCATTTTATGAAAAGGTCAGTGATGATCTAGGTGGGGAATCTGACCTTTTTGTGTAAACTTTGCCCACCGGGTTTTAAGACGCAACTCTGTACATCAACGTTAACAGCAAACCTGAAACGGCACATTGAACTAAAGCACCCGGCGAGCCTTTCAAGGTATGTGCGAGTGAATAAAAAAATCAAAAGACACGGCAACAGTGAGCCAAAACAGATCCTCTACCACCCAAATCACATTAACGGCGTACAGTAGCGGCTCCGCTGTCTTCATCTCCCAGCCGCAGCTGGACAACCTGGTTTTGCAGTATATTGTCGGAGAACTGTGGTTCTATATGGGCTGTGGCAATAATTTAGAAAAATAATAGCTCGCAGCAACATATTGAAAAAAAAAAGAACTAAGAACTAGTTATTTTTTGGAACTGTGCACTTAGTTCAAAATTTTAAATTATGAACTATGAACTGAACTAGTTCATTTAAAAATTTGTGAACTGAACTTTAAACTAGTTCATGTAGAAAGTGAACTTTCCCAACACTGGCTATCAGCTTGATGGCGAGCTGATCCTTTGAATCAGGTGTGTTGGGGCTGGGAATCATCTGAAACATGCAGGGCAAATATTAACGCGGTATGAACACAGTTTAACACATACAGTCAGTTTTATGAGTATTGTTGTGAACAATTTAAAGTGAAACTTTGCACATCTATGCATTTGATGCAGCTGCACTAGAGAGAGACCCAGTTGGTTTAGCATGTGGCTAACTTGAATGGGGATTAAGAAATTCAATTGTGCGGCTCTTCTATATGTTACAAATGTTATTGGACTGAATGGCTCTAGTGATGACAGTAAAAGGAGTCATTTGTATCACTTGTAATGTGATGTGATGGACTGTGCCCCAAAAATACTTGTTCCCATAAGCCAACGTTGTGAAAGAACGATCTGTCAAACAGTGGATACATTTTTTTGAGCATTACAACCACTGCAAAATGACTCGTTTCACTGTCATATCTGGAGTGTCATAAACTTGTGTTTGACACAAAGG
The DNA here is from genome assembly GCA_963678695.2 of Diplodus puntazzo. Lineage (NCBI taxonomy): Eukaryota > Metazoa > Chordata > Actinopteri > Spariformes > Sparidae > Diplodus > Diplodus puntazzo. Next base: position 30,718,518 of record OZ023167.1, on the reverse strand, counting down.
TTATTTTCTGCAATAACCCAAAATGTAACCAGGGTGATGCAAAAGTAAAAGTAGGTTTTCCAGTTTTTGCGATTTTGTGAAAAAAACTTTCTATCCGGAAGTGGGCGTGGCCAATCGCAAAGTGATTCAGCTCCATTCAGGGAATGTGGGGATACAAGGTTTTTGAATGTGCGACATACGGTTTGGGAGTTATAGGCAAAAACGTGTTGGTCTAGGTTATAGCGCCCCCTGCAGGCGGATATATGTAGTTTTTGTGTCTGAGATATTTGCAGGAGTCTGGACCAACCCTCCAAATTGCACCGCCCTCCCTTGCACGGTCTAGCCTGCAGCACCACTTTTAGCTGGAGAAAAATAAAAATAAAAATTTTTTACAATTACAATAGGGTTCCTAGCACCGCTGGTCCTAGGAAACGTGCATGGTTGCATACGCGTTCCCTCGGGCTTGGCCCCCTAATAATATTACGATGAGCTTGGTTGTTGTAGTAAGGTACTTGAATGTAACACGCTGGAGTGGACGCATGTATGACGTCATTGAGGTGAGACCGGGGGTAGAGAAAAATATCGTTGTGTGGAGACGTGTTCAGGTATGGCTGTTAAGTGAAGCTAACTAAATGAAGATTGTTAATACAAAGTAAGACTGGCTGGTGATTAACGTGGCATGGTGTCAGAAGTGGCGGCCTGAACGCCGACCGGAGATGGCCAAGTTTGGACCACCGGAGCAGTTTGACTTTTCCCAGCTGACGGAATGGCCGGTCTGGAGATGCCATTTCGACAGGTTTCGAAACTCGACAAAGAGAGCGGTGAAGTACAGATAAACTCCCTTCTCTATGCATTTGGGGAGAGAGGCTGAGCTGATTTATGAGTCGTTTGTGTACGACGGCCGCTTGGAGGAGCTTGGAGTAGAGCCGCTGCTCCTCCACATCGAGAGGAGCCAGCTGAGGTGGCTCGGGCATCTGTTTCGGATGGCGCCTCCCTCGGGAGGTGTTCCTGGCGTGTCCCGCCGGGAGGAGACCCCGAGGAAGACCCAGAACACGCTGGTGTGACTATGTCACCCAGCTGGCCTGGGAACGCCATGGGATCCAAAACAGGACAACTGCTCACGACTGTAACAGGATGCATCACTGCATGAAAAGTGGAATTTTTGTCAGTATGCGGCACTGTAGAATGTCGTGGAAGTTCAGGTTTACGACTGCAAACGGCAATTTGCAGGCAACACCGAAAACTGCTGTGAATTATTGGAAATTGACGTGGGCCTTGCTTGGCAATTGTCCCCCCATGACCCCCCTCCCCCTGATTCTAGGGGAGGATTTAACATATAAATGAAAATGCTGTCAGCTATACAAATGCAAATCAGGGCAGCTGGGGGAGTTTTACCTCAGGTGACATTTTTCTAAAAGGTATTAACTTAACTTAATCTCTGGTATAAATAGATCAGGCCCACTATAGCCTAATTATAGACTCTTAAGTTTTAGCTTGAATTGATTTATCTGATGAAAGTATGCTAGATTAACTACTGCGTATATCATTAGCAATGGTCAATGTTGTGTAAAAAAGATACACATAATTATTTTATTTTTTCTCTCCTGGGACCAAGTTAAAGATAAAATGCCAGTTGTTTAGAAGTTAACATTTGTATGAAATATTTTGAGATAAGTAAGATATTAAAATGCATTAATAATTACTGTTTAAAATGTGTGACTTTAAAATCTAATTTCATGGGTTCTAAATGTTTAAAAGAAGTTAAAGTAATTCTTATTACGTGTGAGTTCATGACCTTTAAGAGTTTTACACTTCCGGGTTGACCGAAGCGTCAGTGACGAGGGAGAAGGAGCAGAGAGTTAATGGCGTTGAGCAGCTAACAGTGGACTGTGTGTGTCGTTAGTGTCGTGTTTTATCACTAACGGACTGAGAACTGTTGTCGGACGACATTCTGTGAGTGTGTGAGTTGGACTCTCCATCGCAGTCGAAGTGTTTGTTTTTTTTGGACACGAAGCAAGTTCGGCTAAGCTAGCTAACAGGAGCTAAGCTAGCTAGCAGGGGCTAGGCTAGCGGCATGGCCATTGTCAAGAGGTGGCCTGCGCTGACGAGAGGAGCTTTGCCGGGTCGCCACGGAGAGTGTCGCCAACGGAGGTCGCTTTGCTGCTGCAGAGGGACATGGAGATTAATCGCTGCGAGCATTTTGTTTTCACAGACTAACCTCGCATCATAACAAGGCCGTTACCTCCTATTAGCTCGGAGCTATGTCTGCAAGTCCAGATTTACATGATGCCGATAATGATGCCATCGTGTGTAGGTAACGTTTACTGTTTTATCCTTCCTTGTTTAATTTTACTGCGACTTACGTTGAGCAGCTAACAGTGGACTGTGTGTGTCGTTAGTGTCGTGTTTTATCACTAACGGTCTGTGAACTGTTGTCGGACGACATTCTGTGAGTGTGTGAGTTGGACTCTCCATTGCAGTCGAAGTGTTTGTTTTTTTTGGACACATACCACACCACTCTCATTTAATTGTTTTCCAGCTGCCTGTAAGACATTACAAGACAGTACGCAGGAACTTAAGGTACAAACAACCAGATTTTCCATCGTGGGCTGAGGCTAAAGAGTTCAGCTCGGAATCGATCGAGAACAAAGATTTATTAGATTAGATCCGTTTTTGGTCAATGTGACTATTTTTCAGGTGCATTAATAGATGTGTTGTGTCCATATGCAGTGCATCGCGCAGTACTAATTGTCTTTATTGATTGTTTTTACAGCTGCTGGAAGCGAGACAGAGGGCTAGCTGAGGATGAGGTGGGGCTTTGGAAGTGCGCCACCATGGACCTGATGTCTGAGGGCGAAGACGGCGGGGTGTCTGGATGGAGCCGGGAGCTCACTGAGCTCTGTGCCACGCTGCAGTCCAGATTAGAGACGATTCCGAAGTACAGGGCAACGCGCCACAGATGTCTGCAAAACGGACCGAATTAAGACAGAATGCCGCCAGTACCTACAGCTCCGAGGCGGCAAACAGACACTTCACGGTGCTGCAGGATTTTGGGCTTCTCGTGAGCTTCCCTGTTGTTGTGTAGGCAGATTACGCTTTATACATGTGTGTTTGCATTTGTGCTAATAAAGCTCTTTCTTTGAATAAACTTCCTGACAAATGTTCCTTTCCTCAATAAATTCATTCATGTCTTTGATAATATCATAAATAAATACATATATATATTTATATTAGGGCTGTCAAAGTTAACGCGTTAATAACGCGTTAACGCAACGTCCTCTTAACGACGTTAATTTTTTTAACGCGCGATTAACGCTCAGTAAAAGAATAATATAACAGTATAAAAACACTGCTGTCACTCACGGTGGCGGACATTTGTTTCTCAATCGCCCTGATCATTTTGCGGGACACTCTCTCATGGTGTGCCCGTTTGCTGATAACTCATCCCCGCATGTTTATCCCAGGCTCCTAGCTAGCCTTATTCCTCCCTCCAGCAGGCAGCCTGGCCCTGCTGCTGTCCTCCTCGGACAGACGCTGGAGCTCAGTTTCTCTCACTTTCTTGGGGTCAACAGAGAAACGTCTAGCGGCTGCTTCTCCCGAGTTTTCGTCTGAATATATCACGACAGAAAGTTTGAATTTCAAGTCGTACTTTTTATTGTTTTGCTGCACCGGAGCCATGGCGATCATCAGTGTGATACTGATTGACAGAAAGCAGCACACTGCGTGAAAAAGGCGAAGAAGAAAAACGTGCAGTCTCAGTGGAAACCACTTGCAAGCCAAACAAACGGCAGATGCAGAGAGCCCGTCGCCGCCCCTCGCCAAAAGCAGACAACCCTGGATTTATTTTCCTGCATGATTTGAAGTGTTGAATAAACATTTTCATAATGCAAGCATATTTGCCCTTTCTTATGTTGTTAAAAGTATTAAGAACATGAAAAAAATACATAAAGGTACATTTAGAACAGAAAAAAATGTGCCAAAAGAATTGCGATTAATTTGCGATTAATCACAAGCTAACTATGGACAAAATGCGATTAATCGCGATTAAAAAAATTGATCATTTGACAGCCCTTATTTATATATATATAATACATATATATGTATACATATATATATATATGTATATACATATGTATGAAAATTAGAGAGATTTCCGGGCGTTTACGGGGACGAAAATCACACTTTTCATGCACTGCATAGAAAGGGTGATCTCTGCCCAGCATGCAACAGAAGGTGCACAAGGACGAGGTCAGAGTGTGTGTTGACCTGAAATGGCTGAATAAAGCTGTCAAGCGGGAAAGATACATGCTGCCAACGCTGGAGGACATAACCCCAAAGCTAGCTGGTGCTAAAGTGTTTTCAACGTTGGATGCATCAAGTGGCTTCTGGCAGATTCCCCTCGACCCCGGTAGCCATGGGGAGGTTCTGCTTCAACGCTTGCCATTTGGGATTTCATCAGCTCCTGAAATTTTCCAGAGACTGGTGTTAGACCTGCTCAAGAGTCACAATGGAGTTGCCGTCGTGATGGATGACATTCTGGTGTACGAGTCAAGTGAGGATCATCAGGCAGTCCGGGTTATAACTCAACTGAGCAAAGTGCCGCTTCAACAGGCCAGAGATATGCTACTATGGACACATGATCAGTGCCGACGCCATAAAACTGGGTACAAGCAAAGTGAGAGCCATCATGGAAATGCCCGGTCTAACCATCATTGGGGATGACGCCAGGTGCTTGGGCTCATCAACTACCTGGGTAAGTTCCTGCCAGGCCTCTCAACCACTCTACACCCAGTCACGGACCTGCTCAATAAGGAGAGCGAATGGACATAGGGTGAATTCCAAGAACAAGCACTGCGGAAAGCTAAAGTCATGCTTTCATCAGCTCCAGCACTTGCCTATTATGACTCCAACTGTTGAACAGTTGTCAGTGCGGATGCCATTAGCTTTGGCTTAGGAGCTACACTGCTGCAGGAGCACAACGGTTGGTTGAAACCAGTTGCTTTCTGCTCATGCACAGACGACAGAGAATCGATACTCCCAGATTGAGAAGGAGTGCTTGGCGGCAGTGTGGTCTTATGAGCAGTTTGCACGCTACATACAAGGAATGAACAGCTTCTGTTTTCAAACTGATCACAAACTGCTAGTACTACTAATCAATTGCATGTGATCTGGTTAAAGCACCAGTGCTGTGCCAGAGATCTTTGATGCGCCTCATGAGGTTCAACGTGACAGCTGTGCATGTTCCAGGGAAACAGTTAATTGTGGCTGATACTCTATCCGGGAGTCTCTTGAGCCACAACACAGAGTCAGAGATGGACGAACAGTGGTGAGAAATAAACCAATTTCACAAGGCATAGAGAGATAAGAGAAGCCACGCAGAATGACTCAGACCTCCAGTCACCACCTGCACAAGGAATGGCTGGCCATGTAGAACGACGGTTTCTGTCTTTCTCTGCATTCCACGCTGCCAGACATCACCTGTCCGAAGCAGAGGGACTTGTTCTGTACCAGGACAGAATATTGATTCCAGCACTGCTGAGATGGGGAGTACCACTGGAGCTCATCAGTGACAACGGCATGAAGTTTGCATCGGCCGAGGTCGGAGACTTTAATGAGAAGTATGGGTTCGTTCACACAACCTCAAGCCCACACTATCCCTAGGCAAATGGGGCTGCCGAAAGAGCAGTCCAGACTGCTAAACGACTTCTCAAGCAGCCAGACCATACATGGCCCTAATGTGCTACCGAGCAACACCCATTGCGGCAACAGGGGCCAGTCCGGCTCAACTGATGATGGGACAGCAGATCCGTACCACAGTCCCCACACAGTCAAAGAGACTGCAAGTTACACCCATCAGTCACGATCAGGTGCAGATAAAAGACTCCAGAACTAAAAAGTCATGTGAGCATTTTTACAACTGTGGCCACACTGTCCGCCCTCTTCCGGTGTTGCACACAGGACAGGCCGTCCGAATCAAGCTGGATGGAGAAAAGGGATGGGAGACCCCTGCGGAGGTGGTAGCGAAGTCGGTGGAACCGTGGTCTTATCTGGTCAGGATGGACAATGGGGCAGTGATGCGTCACAATAGGAAACACCTACAGACTCTCCCTACGGACCAACAGCATCAGTCAGAGGGAAGCCCTGCGCAGCCAGTGGACAGTCCATGCCCTGCGCCGGTCTCAAGGGAGGTTGGATCACCTCTGGACCCGTCAGCCTCAGGGACCACACAGAGGACCCCGGTGCGGCCTGCTTCATCTGAAGAGACTGCAAGACTGACCTCCAGGGGTCGGAGGTTAAAGGGATATTAAAGGGATATTCCAGTTTAATCCATGGTCTAACACACCGTGAAACTGTGTTAGACTCCCTCTCGAGAGATCAAGTTAGCAGACCACTAATTTACGTAAAGCAACCTCAGAAAATGACTGCATGATAACAATACATTGCAGTATATGCCCCAAAAAAACCCCACCATCAAAAAGCCACAAATAATGCTCAGAACAGCACCAAACGTAAGCAACAGTACAAATATGGTCTAAGCAGATAGTCCGGGGCATCAAAACTCCACTTTTCTACTGAAAAGCTAACAAAATTTACCACTCTCCTTGAGCAGGCTCCTGTTGATGAGTTCCGTTGCTCAAGGATGAAAATGTATTATAATGACTCCATGGAAAAGCAATCAAAGTTCGTATGTGTCTTACCTGCCAGTTTATAACAGTTATTATCGAGAGCGGACAGGGAAAAGAACAGAATTGAGCATTTCTAACCGCACTCTGTAATTGTCGCATCAGGACTTCCCCGACCCGGAAGCTGATGGAGGAGAGTTGAAATCTGTTTTTAGCTTCACAATAGAAATCCAGCTAAGCTAGCAGAGGGTAGATGCCCTGGACAATGTGTTGAGACCCTATTTGTACTGTTGCTGGAGTTTGGTGCTGTTCTGAGCATTATTTGTGGCTTTTTGTTGGCGGTTTATAGTTGGATCCATTTACTGCAGTGTATTGTTGTCGTGCGGCCGTTTCTAAGGATGCTAAAACTACGTGAGCTAGCGCTCTGCAAACTTGATCTCTCGAGGGGGGGTCCTACTCGGTGTCACGGTGTGTTAGAACATGGATTAAATTTACACTGGAATATCCCTTTAAGTTTAAAATGGCCCCTCGGAAGAGTACAAAACTAACATTATTCAGACACACTAACCATTCTAAAACGTCCTGCTGCAGCCACATATTCTGTATTTCTTCAGGAGCCTCTCCTTCTGGGTCCGATACTGGGTCAGACTGGTGTGGTTGAAGGAAAAAAATCTCAGAGTCATAGTGTTACATCCACCGCAAAACATTATCGCATGCTAGTGCGAGTGCAAGCGGCATCCTCTCCCTGAGAGTAACTAGCAGGCAAGGCTCTCCAAGTAGACATTGACAGAAAGAGCTCATTAGCATTTAAAGGAGCAGGCACCAAATTATGTAACGGTTACCATTACAGTGTGTTTCAAACTGATCTGTGGCTTCACAAAGTTTTTTTCTGGCCATAGCTAGACACTAGTGTTATTGACATTTGTATATTTTTGATATAGTTGTGATGCCCAAAGTTAGTACTGAAATTATTGACTTTAACTTTCTTCTGGAGAAAATATCCGTGTGATCACAATGCTGTAGTCACTTTACTCTTTTGATGTCCAAACAATTCCTCAGTTTAATAGAGTTGAAATCATAATTGATGAGCCATTTCCTTTTTTAAGTTTGGTGAATTACATTATTTGCTCTCCAGTGTCAGTTCATTTTGATATGCAGGAGATCGTTTATGATCAAGTGTTATTATTTATTCATATGAGCACAAGGAAAATACATTCAGTACACATATAGCACACGTATATAGATAGTGACCTACGACCCCCCCGTTCCCTCCTCAGAGCTCTCAATAACTTTAAAGTTTGAATCATCATACTCTCATACAACACCCTGATTTCAGGAGCTCCTTCACCGTGTCATATATACTCTAACCACCAAGAGCCCCTTAGCAATAAAAACAACAAAGGTGGTCAGCCATTTTGTGTGTGGGGAGGTTTTCAGTGAAGTATGTTTTGAGCTGTGATCAGGCCCAGGCTGTGTAGTTTTGACCAGCATTTTTCAGCCGTTGCACAGAAATAAATAAATTTAAAAAAAACAATTGCAGTTTAAAATTTTGGTGGTAAACCCTTAAAAAAGAGTTAATGTTTAGAATGGTCCAATAAAAGGAATCCACATAATATTTTTGTGGCTGCTATTAATTTACTGATAGTTTCTTGAGATTTAAATCTCATACGCATTGTAGAATAGGGTAAAGATTTAATATATTTGTATAAATGTTTTCAGAAGTATTGAAATATCGATACAGAATACTTCAAATGGTTTCAATACTCACTTTTTAAATTATCAATATCACAGTATCAGCTGTGTTTTTGTCTCTTCTCTGACAGCATGTTGACTCATAGTCCCACCTCCTCCAGTCGGAAATTAATTACATGATTTTGTGTTTAACAGACAGTACACAAGCCTTTTTGTAATTATTGTTTATGGCCTCAGTGTTTAATTTCTCCCTCTGGTATCGATTATTGATATTTTTCCGGGCATTATCACAGTAAGGATTCATGATCATCATCCTGCATTGCTTCAGCTGTATGGTCAGACCGAGAAGAATCCCCACCAGAACCAAGGCCACTCCCCAGGCAGAAACTGTCAACTTGATCACCATTTTGTTGGTCATTATGGCAGCATAGCGCAGAGGATCACAGATGGCCACATATCTGTCAAAGGCCATAATCATGAGCACAGTGTGAGAAGTTGTACCAAACATATGTGAAGTGAAAGCTTGAACTACACACTCATAATAACTGATGAGACGTTCAGATGGAGGCAGCAAAATGTCTACAAGCAAACGAGGCACCATGATAGAGTTCCCAATAATGTCATTAAATGGCAGGTTGCTAAAAAGGAGATACACTGGCTGGTGAAGGCTCTTGTCATTGAAAATTAGAACAGCAATACCGACATTGGCAACCATTATAAACAGGTAGGAGAAAAAGAAGAAGAGAAAGGTGGGGTAGACCAACTCATTTGAGACATTTAACCCTTCCAGCTGGAGTGTGAAGCTGTTGTAGGTGTAGTTTCCCATGGACCTGAAAGAAGAAAGCAATGTTAAGAGCTTAGTTAGTGATCTAAGAAATGAACTAAACTGAAATTTCCAGCTCAGTATACTCATGTTCATTTAGGTTTAATTTACATTTTTCATCAAATGTTTAGCTCTAATAATGTCTTTTCATAAGTGTTACACCTTTGAAAAAGCATGTTCCTGCCTGAAAACCATCAGTGTTGTTCGAACCAGTTACAAAGATAATTTATTTAAAATTTCTTAGATATTCTTGTTCAGATTTTTTGATAAAACATTGTGAGCAGACCCAGTTTGAGTGTCAGTTTCCAGTCTGTCTTATCTTTCTCACTGCCGAGAATTTCCTCTTGCTCCAATGTTTTATAGTCCTATCCAATGTTTTTTATCTTTAAGGTACCCAGCTGTCACTACGTCAGAAAGACTGATGCAACATGAAGAGGTTATTGTGACGGCCACAGAACTTTTATTAACATGCGACTCCTCTAAATGATACATTTTGATAATCCAATTACACACTTAATTTGAAATATCTTACAGTTGTATTTTGACAACTTTGGAGGCCTGAATTAAAGTATCTTCTGAGGGGGCTGACTGGGCTCGACCAACAGAGGTCGCTGTTCCAACTGAGCTGCCCCACTGTCACTATACACACATCTCTCTATAAAAGCAAGGAATCTCTGTCTGACTGTCTGTCTGTCTGTCTGTGTGTGTGTGTGCCTCAAATATCTCTGCGGATCAGGATCAGACTGACCTGAGAGTTTCAACATGGCTGCTGTTTGGTTCAGTGGTGTGCAGCTTTGCATTTGTTTGGACTGCAATGATTCCGTGAATATTTTATTTCATAAATGCTTTACAAATTCAGGAGCATTGTCCACCGGAGCCACCACAGTCACGTGCGCACCAGAGCCAATCACTGCAGAGCTCAAGCCTACAAAATACCTTAAGAAACAAGCGGATTTTACCGGCGGTTTGGTCCCATTCTCTTCTGTGCATCTAAACTGTCTGTTGTGGATTAATGAGACTAAACAAGACCAGACCGAGTCTGTTCGGGTCTGAGGAGAGCGGATTTATACCTGCAGTGGCGCAAGCTGGACCGGGATTTTGCCGGCGGTTCGGTCCATTCTGTTCTGTGCATCTAAACTGGCTGTTGTGGATTAATGAGACTAAACAAGTCCAGACCGAGTCTGTTCAGGTCTGAGGAGATGCGGAGATGCGCGGACAAAAAAGTGGAATCAGAATCTGTGGATGTTCGTTTGTAGCTAGCTGCTAGCCACTAGCCAACCCACACCACCCACCTCCCGAGTCGACGGACCGGATGCACCGGCACATCCAAAACCGGACTTAGGGTAAGTAATGTCCGTCACGCTTTTTCACGAACATTGCCGTCACGTTTGATTTGTGTCTGGTGTAGAAGAAACAGTAAAATGGGCTTTTGTCACGAAAGTGTTCAAGCAGCAAGTTTGGTTGTAGAGGAACAGGAAGTTGTGGGAGGGACATCGGATGAGTGATAGGCAACGACGGTCGGTGTAGAGACAGCGATATTGAGAGTTGAGAGATTTGTGACATTTAGCGTGTTTGGCGTGTATAGTTACTGTGTTATGTAGTGTTTGGTGTAGTGTGTTTAGTGTGTTGTGGAGTCGGTTTTTTGTTTAATGAGTCAAAACAGGAGAAGCTGAATGTGGAGCAGGCAGTGCAGCTCTTCTTTTAGCTGGAAGGAGCTCAGGCTGACCTGAGCATTGCCTGCATTTAAATGTAAATAGTTACACAGAACTTTGTAAATTTTTAAAATGTATGCACATATTCAGCAAACAACAATTTATATTTGCATTATAAGTACCAAAAATGGTTTGTTGAACATATTTGTGGTTTTCACAGTAAAAAAAATCTAACTTTTTCTACTCAAATGTTATGTTTTGTTTTTGTGATTTTAGGTCCATTGTGTTAATACAGTATGTCAAAATGAAAAAACAACTGTACAGTCACACATGTGAGTTTGTGCTTAAAATAATGACACAAAGTAAATAGTTTTTAAGGGGAAATATAATGGCAAAATCAAAAATGGTCAAAAACGGCCAATTCGGATCGGATTTCACAGCAAATCTAAATATCCCCGACGTTCCACCTTCAAACAGCCTCATTTGGCCATCAATGAAAAGGCTTCTTAACCTCCCACTTTTCTATAGGAACACATATTTTCCTACGGGCACTGCACTAGTGTTTAAAATAAGACCTGGTATGATATGCTAATGTCCGGATTCGATACTATCATGATACTTCACTGCAATTCAGAATCTTGACTCGACTCAACCTCATGGTTATCGATTGATGAAGGTTCTTGGCTTTGAGAATTAGAACGGCAATGTCCTAATTCTCAATAGCTCCAACACGTTAACTTTAGTTTAAAGCATTAACTTTGTGGAATATTCCCATCATTATGAATTTTTGTGCGTGAAAAGGACAAGAACAACATCAGAGTGAAATGCAAGTTCAATCGTTTGTATGTAGGAATATGTTTTGGGCAAAAAAAAGCCCTACTTCATATTCATCGTATTTGTGCTTTTATCGTTTCTTTGTAATCACTCATACTTTACAGGTTCATTAGTTGCATTTTTAAACATCATACGCTAGTTATAAGAGCCTGTGTTTATGTTATTGAGCCGGAGCAGGGAAACCTGCAAGGTGCCTTTGTTTTTCGAATGATTACTCTTTTTGTCCCAAGTGGTCACATTTTTCACTGCAAGAACACACACCAAAACTCACCAGTTTGGAATATTCGGCACACCTGGCGAAAATTTTTATAATCTATTGTAGTTGTGAAATTTCACCACTAGGTGGCGCTATAACCAAGGAAAGTGCATTTTGGCTTATAACTGCTATATACTTTGTTGCACATTCAAAAACGTTGTATCCACTCGTTCCCAGAATTGTGCTGAATCTTGTGATATAATGTCCGGGCCATTTACGCCTACCGTTCATTTTTACAATGTGGCAAAATGTCGCAACCTTACTTTTCAAATTCCTCCCAGGCAATTTCACTGAATTGCTTGAAACTTTGCACACAGCATCTGTGGACCCTCCTGACAGAAAGTTATCAACAGAGTTGTGATATTTCAAAGAATATTCAAGTAATTAAAAAACAACTTCCTGCAGATTCTGTTCCAAACAGGAAGTGTTGCATATCTAAACTGTTGTGTCCGAATGACATGAAACTCAGGTTACCAATTCCCCATGAGCTCCTAAGGCTCTGTGCAAAATTTTGGCCCATGACCACTAGGTGGCGCTCTTTAAATCGAAGTATTTTATATCTCCACATCGGTAGGTCGGATTAACACGAAATTTGGTACAATTATTGCCAATGCACTCCTGAGGATAGGTCTTACCATCAGACTCTATAGCGCCCCCTGGAATATTAAAAATCCAAGCCTAGCCTCCTACATGCACATACATGAATGACATTCGGTATGCATTTTTATCATGACCACACACACAAAAAACATTGGGGTACCAAACTGTCACTCAACAGGAAGTTGGCCATTTGATTCAAAATTCCCATTTCACCTCCATTTTTATCCATTTCTATGCCTTGTACTTTAATGAACTCCTCCTACAGATTGAACACCACAGACTTCCAATTCACTCAGTATCATCCTCAGACCTTGAACATGAAGAGTTATCAAAAGCTTTTGCCTACGTCAAACATGGTGGGGGTCATGGTGCGGTTCATTTTCATGTTTTGCCATAAAGCATAAAGTCCTTAAAACTTCAACATACAATTCCCATGTACACCAAATTCATCACACATGTATACGATGTCGCCCTGAATACCTCCATGCATCAATACTGGGTCATATCCATAGCGCCATCTACTGGACACAGGAATTCAGATAAACACCATCCTATTTACATGACATTTATAGCTTTTTTTCTCCATATCATACACTACAAGATGACATGCAACTAAAAGGTTGAGCGCACCCTTCGACAGCACTGCTGCCTGATGCGTGGGGAATGCAAAAAATAATCAAAACAAACTGACCACAAATTACTTTGAGGGATTTTTCACCTGTAGTCCATTTTCTATTTCTGTAGATTGCAGGGAGTTCTGCTGACTTCAGCGTACATTATTTAATTCTGACAGAGCAGGCCACCAAATTATAAAGGAACGACTTCCTCAACGGAAGATGGTGCGTGAACAAGCCCCGACAGCAGCTGGCCCCGACACGTGTGGACTGCGAGGGCCATCACTGCTTGCAGCTTTAATTATCATTGAAACAGCTGTGGCTAATACTGAATGCATCTGCCCAGTCCGCTGTAATAAAGAGCTGTAAATGTTATATTGCATCTGTCATTCCTGTTATTAGGCCGCGCATTTACTGACTGCAGGCCGTAAAGAAGGACACAAAATGACTGTAGAGTCAGTACATTCAAAGGTACAAGTACAGCTGCTTACACGCCATCTGGACAATATAACAGACATGCGCAATGAGTCGCAATAAAGTTTTACTGTAATTTCTGGTAACTCTAACGTGCTCTAACACATCACTTTTCGCAGTAATAAGGCAGTAATGTATCAATTTACTTTTTAGTGGCAGTAATCTTGTGACAGAATGAGTTACTTTTAAAAGTAACGTCACCCAACAGTGCCCCTCAGTAGGTGTGAAGTTCTCTGTGAAACAACAGGTGGAGTAGTGCTTTATTGTGAAACCATTAAATCTGGTCATATTGACAACTGCAGTTATCAGAAAGTAGAGCTCAGCAGTTCTTGGAGCTGCTAATATACTGTAACAAGAAGTACAGAATGAGGGACCAGGAGCAGCTTTCAGTGATAACGACCCTTTAATGACATTTAGTATACGAAGCAAAAAGTAAGAAACACAGTTAAGAAATACAGCTTTGGTCTTGAAATGTAACAGCCACTCACTACTGGTTAAAACTATAAGCATTAAAAAAATGACAATTACCTACATAGACAACTACGTCCTAACCAGATAAATTAAATCACTAACAAGAAGTAAGATTTGCATTCTGGAACATAAACAGCAGAACAACAAACTATAGGTACTCAGTCAAGGACAAGGCATGATGGGTAATATGGCATCGCTGCATTGTCAATCTCATAAATTGTTTTGACAGAAGATTTTGACAACATTGTTGAAATAATCCCTCCAGAGACAAACCTCTTCTGAAATTAAGATCCTTTTTTGTTGAACCACAATCAGCCTCCATGAACGCACCGGACTCCATTTGCATAAACAATAATTTTGTTATTGTATAACACACTTCATTCAAACCAGACAAACTTTCTTTTATTTTCCCTGTTCCAACAATCACTGTCTGGGTTGATTGATATAAACCCTTAACTCACTGCATTTTCAAAGTATTGAAACATAGATAATGAATATTTAAAATGGTTTCAATAAATTTTTTTTTTTAAATTACCAATATCACAGTACCAGCTGTGTTTTTGCTCTCCTCTCCGACAGAATATTGACTCATGCACCACTGCAGTGCCCACATAGTCCCACCTCCTCCAGACGGAAATTAACTGGCATGCTGTTGTGTTTAACATACAGTATACAAGCCTTTTTATGATTATCATTTATGCCCTCAGTGTGTAATTTCTCCCTCTGGTATCAAATATTGATATTTCTCCAGGCAAAGTATTGAAGTTAGAAATTCGGCGTAATTTTCTCTGAGAAAAACTTCTTTATCTCTTTTGACTGGATGCCGTATATAATGGGGTTGAGGCTGCCAGGGATAATGTGAAACAAGATAGAACAAAGTTTTCTGTAATCTGAGTATTGAGGGAAACGATGAAGAGTAATGATAGAAAATCCGCTGATCAACATGATCAAATACACAATCAGATGAGTGCTGCAGGTCTTCAAAGCTTTACTGTTCAAAGACTTGTTCTTACTGGTCAGACAGACGACTGTAATCTTTGTGTAAGTGAGAACCATGGTGCCTATAGATGCTGTAAAGAGGACAACAGTGAAAGTGAGGCCGTACACATTATTAATAAACACACTGTCACAGGAGAGTTTAAACAAAGAAGCATTATCACAGTAAGGATTCATGATCATCGTCCTGCATCGGTTCAGCCGTATGGTCAGACCGAGAAGAATCCCCACCAAAACCAAGGCCACTCCCCAGGCAGAAACTGTCAACTTGATCACCATTTTGTTGGTCATTATGGCAGCATAGCGCAGAGGATTACAGATGGCCACATATCTGTCAAAGGCCATAATCATGAGCACAGTGTGAGAAGTTGTACCAAACATATGTGAAGTGAAAGCTTGAACTACACACTCATAATAACTGATGAGACGTTCAGATGGAGGCAGCAAAATGTCTACAAGTAAACGAGGCACCATGATAGAGTTCCCAATAATGTCATTAAATGGCAGGTTGCTGAAAAGGAGATACATCGGCTGGTGAAGGCTCTTGTCATTGAAAATTAGAACAGCAATACCCACATTGGCAACCATTATAAACAGGTAGGAGAAAAAGAAGAAGAGAAAGACGGGGTAGACCAACTCATTTGAGACATTTAACCCTTCCAGCTGGAGTGTGAAGCTGTTGTAGGTGTAGTTTCCCATGGACCTGAAAGAAGAAAACAATGTTAAGAGCTTAGTTTCTGACAAAGTGATCTAAAAAGACACTAAACTAAAGCTCAGTATACTCATTTTCATGTAGGTTTTATTTACATATTCATCAAGTGTTTAGCTCTCATATTGTCTTTACATAAGTGTTACACCTTTGAGAAAGCATTTTCCTGCCTGAAAACCACCAGTGTTGTTCTAACCAGTAACAAAGTTCATCAATTTAAAATTTCTTAGAAATTATTGTTCAGAAGTTTGATCAAACATTGTAAGCAGATCAGTGATACCCAGCTTGAGTGTCAGTTTCCAGTCTGTCTTGTCTCTCTCACTGTTGAGAATTTCCACTTGCTGCAATGTTTTATAGGCATGATTTTTTCTTCAACGTATCCAGTTGTCACTACGTCAGATAGAGTGATGCAACATTAAGAGGTTATTGTGACGGCCACAGAACTTTTATTAACATGTGACTCCTCTAAATGATACATTTTGATAATCCAATTATAAAGTTGATTTGAAATATCTTACGGTTGTATTTTGACAACTTTGGAGGCCTGAATTAAAGTATCTTCTGAGGGGACTGACTGGGCTCGACCAACAGAGGTCGCTGTTCCAACTGAGCTACCCCACTGTCACTGTAGTTTATACACTGTTATGACCCTATGTAACAACACACATGTTTAAAATAAGGCCTGGTATGATATGCTAATGTCTGGATTCGATACTATCACGGTACTTCAATTCAATTCAGAAACTCGACTCCAACATTGACATCGACTGGTGAAGGTTCTTGTCTTTGAGAATTCAAACAGTAATGTCCTAATGTAACAGGCCTAAGCTGTTCACCTTAATTTATTTCTAGGTTCAGATTCCTGGCCACACAGACACAGTGTGAAGGAGGCAGAAATATATATACAAAAAACAGTTTATCTTTGTTACTAAAACTCTCTAAAATACATACAATTCCTCTATCAAAAGAGAGCACAAAGTCAACCGTCGACAGTCCATGAAAAGGCAATTCACACCATGGGAAAATAGACTTTAAAATACCAAATATTCCAATCCAGTTCAGTCTTAAGATAAATCCAGGTTTTAGGGTTAGGGAGGGAGCCTGCTCCAGCGGGGCTCTCAGTAGGATGCGGCTGCCACAATACAGTCCAATCCCAGAAGTCTAGCGCCGGGAACTCCGCGTAGCCGGACCACCGCTGTCAGGAGAATTAAACACAATCAGTGCTTGCGGCCTATCCCGTAACCCCAGCAAATTTAAAAGGGACTATTTAGCCCTCTAGCCTGATCACTGTCCTTCTGGAAATATAATGCATGAACATCAATAGATATGCTGCCGTCACTTCTGCTCTGCCGCCGCCCTCTGGATCCGGTGCCCTCAAGACACAGTAGAGCAGGACTAAGTTACCCGTTACCATCCCTGGCCCAGTAGAAGGACTTCCACAGCAAAGCCTCAATCTAGGCCACACCCATGTGGCCTGAGACATTATGATACTTCTCCCACAGCTGATGGGTCTTGCCCGTGGGCACTACAATTTGGGAGAGACTCACCCCGGTATGGCGCTCCTGGGTTCTCCACTTCAACACACTTTCCTGGATGTGTAGCCAGCTCCATTCCCGTAAGAGACACCTCACCGCAGGTAAGCTCGCTTTTCTTTCTTCTGGTCCTGGGAGACGATCTCCTGCCACCCACTCCTTCCCTTGGACCAATGTTTGGTCTTCCTCTTGCCAGTCCTGCCAATGGTCTTTGGTTTCAAGGGTGGCCTCTGACTTCAATGCTGCCGTCTCCGCTTGGGACTGTTGGATGGATCCAGTCTCCTGTGGAAACCTGGACAAGACACCAGCATTACAGTTGGCAGTACAGGGGTGATAATTTAGTTCAAAGTCAAAATTTGCCAGCTGGGCCGCCCACCGTTGTTCAGTGGCCCGCAAGTGTGCTGTATCCAGGTGGACAAGTGGGTTGTTATCTGTAAAAGCCAGGAATTTGTTGCCCCGCAAATAATCCTTAAACTTCTCAGTAACAGCCCATTTGAGGGCCAAAAACTCAAGTTTAAAAGAACTGTAGTTTTGGTTGTTGCTCTCAGTAGGGTTCAAGCTTCTGCTGGCATAAGCTATTACTCTCTCTCGGCCATCCTGTACTTGTGACAGTACGGCCCCCAAACCCCCTGGGCTAGCATCAGTATAGAGATGGAATGGTTTTAAAAGTCGGCATAGGCCAAAACTGGGGCACTCACCAAAGCAGTCGAAGCGTCCAATGCCACCTGGCAGTCTGAAGTCCAATTGATGGCACTCTTCCCTCTTCGCATACTGGCAATACCTACTAGGAGAGTGTTAAGGGGTGCTGCTATTTTGGAGAAGCCTTTAATGAATCTCCGGTAATATCCTACAAACCCAAACAATGACTGTACCTGCTTAGTGGTTGAAGCAGGGGTGGTTCTTGAGGGGGGGCAACAGAGGTCAGTGCCCCCGTAACTCTGAGTCCGGACTCCCTTGTGGCCCCCCCAACAGGGAGTCTGCATCAATAATTCAATGACAGATTTCCTGCAATGATTTTGTACTGAAAGGAAAGGCGGAAATAAAGTGTCTCAGCAGTTTACTACCCAATCAAAATTGTTGAAATTGTAAATACTGTTTTTTTGTTGTAAAGTCCCATTTATCCCCTGTCTGAATGAGGGATTTGCCTTTTTTTCCCGGGTTTTATATGCCCCCCCCCCACAAAAAAGCCGGCCTCAACCTGGCCCCCCTGTTAAAACGGGTCTAGAACCGCCACTGGGTTGAAGGGGTAGCCCAATTCCTCACAACAGTAGTCTTTTCAGGGTCTGTAGATATCCCATTCCTGGAGATGACATGGCCAAGGTAGGTGACCTTCCTATGGAACAGGCTACATTGATGCGGCTGCAACTTCAGGCCATGGGCTGCCAGTTTTTAAAAAACCTGCTCCAGGTGTTCAATATGGGTGTCGAAATTGGAGGAGTAGATGATGACATTGTCCAAATAGAACAGGAGAGACTCACTGACCTGTCCTCCCAGGCACCGCTGCATTAGATGTTGGAAGGCAGCAAGTGCGTTACAGAGGCCAAAGAGCATCCTCTGGAACTTATAGAGGCCCAAAGGGGGTGAACACCGTTTTCTCCTGATCCTTTGGGCCCGCTTTCACCTGCCAAAATCCGCTGGCAAGGTCGAGAGTGGAGTACCAAGCAGCTTGTTTTAGACTGGTAAGGGATTATTATATCCTGGGCAGCGGATAGGCATCTTTGTGGGTGAGGGCATTAAGCTTCCTGTAATCCACGCAGAAATGCCAAGATCCGTCCTTATTTTTCACAAGGACGATAGGCGCTGTCCAAGGGCTAGAACTTTCCTTTATGACATCACTGTCCAACATGTTTTGGAGGAGTACCCTCAACTCAGAGTAAAGGCTTGGTGGAATTGGCCTATAGCACTCTCTGCTGGGTGGTGCAGAGCCTGTAGGGATTGAGTGGAGGACAGCACTAGTCTGTCCAAAATTGTGACACAGCAAACAGTTAAATCATTCCATTGCTCCCATAGCGCACAGCAAACATTAAGAAAGTCACACCATTTAATATTCTTCACAGTTCAAAATATAAAGTTCAACATAGATCAGACTGTGGTACCATAGATCACAAAGTGGCATTCTATGACACTAATTCTCAATAGTTCCAACGCATTAACTTTAGTTTAAAGCATTAACTTTGTGGAAATATTCACATTATTTTGAATTGGGCGAAAAGGACAAAAACATCACAGTGAAATGCAAGTTCATGTGTTTGTATGTAGGAATGTGTTTCAGGGAAAAAAAGCCCTTCACATCCATCTTATCTGTGCTTTTATCGTTTCTGGGTTCAATAGTTGCATTTGTACACATCATACACTGGTTATAAGACCTGTGTTTATATTGTTTTCACTGAAACAGCTGTGCCTAATACTGAATGCATCTGCCCAGTCCACTGTCAGATTGTTTACAAAATAAAGAGCTGTAATTGTTATATTGAGTCAGTCATTCCTGTTATTAGGCTGCGCAGTTACTGACTGCGGGCCGTAAAGAAGGACACAAAATGACTGTAGAGTCAGTACATTCAAAGGTACAAGTGCAGCTGCCAGCCATCTGGACAATATAACAGACATGCGCTATGAGTCACAATTAATTTTTACTGTAATTGCTGGTAACTCTAAGGCACTCTAACATGTCACTTTCCCCAGTAATAAGGCAGTAATGTATCAATTTACTTTTTAGTGGCAGTAATCCTGTGACGTTATGAGGTAATGTCACCCAACAGTGCCCCTCAGTAGGTGTGAAGTTCTCTGTGAAACAACAGGTGGAGTAGTGCTTTATTGTGAAACCATTAAATCTGGTCATACTGACAACTGCAGTTATCAGAAAGTAGAGCTCATCAGTTCTTGGAGCTGCTAATATAGTGTAACAAGAAGCACAGAATGAGGAACCAGGAGCAGCTTTCAGCGATATCGACTGTTTAATGACATTTAGTATAGGAAGCAAAAAGTCAGAAACACAGTTAAGAAATACAGCTTTGGCCTTGAAATGTAACAGCCACTCACTACTGATTAAAACTATAAGCCATAAAAAATGACAATTACCTACTGTTGGGCCTCTTGCCTCCATATACAGGTCTCAAACAAAGAGAAAGGCCTGATTAAGACCATATTAAGTGTTTGTTTTGTCACTTACAATCTCATAAGTTGTTCTAACATTATTGAAATAATACCTCCAGAGACAAACCTCTTCTGAGATTAAGATCCTTTTTTGTTGAACCACAATCAGCCTCCATGAATGCACCGGACTCCATTTGCAGAAACAATAATTTTATTATTGTATAACACACTTACATTCTATAACAAACCTTTTAGTTTCACTGTCCCAACAATCACTGTCTGGGTTGATTGATATAAACTCTCAATTCACTGCATTTGATGTAAAAACTATTAGGAGAGAAGCAAGAATATAATAGAATAGGGTACAGATTTTATGTATATATTAGTGTTTTCAAAGTATTGAAATATTGATACTGAATATTTAAAATGGTTTCAATACAAATGTTTTAAACTATCAATATCACACTACCAGCTGTGTTTTTGCTCTCATCTCCGACAGAATATTGACTCATGCACCACTGCAGTGCCCACATAGTCCCACCTCCTCCAGATAGAAATGAACTGACATGCTGTTGTATTTAGCACACAGTACACAAACCTTTTTATGATTATCGTTTATGCCCTCAGTGTGAAATCTCTCCCTTTGGTATTGAATATTGATATTTTTTCTAGGCAAAGTATTGAAGTTAGAAATTCGGCAAAATCTTATTTGAGAAAAACTTCTTTATCTCTTTTGACTGGATGCCGTATATAATGGGGTTGAGGCTGCCAGGGATAATGTGAAACAAAATGGTACAGAGTTTTCTGTAATCTGAATATTGAGGGAAACGATGAAGAGTAATGACAGACAATCCATTGAACACCATGATCAAATACACAACCAGATGAGTGCTGCAGGTCTTCAAGGCTTTACTGTTCAAAGACTTGTTCTTACTGGTCAGACAGACGACTGTAATCTTTGTGTAAGTGAGAACCATGGTACCTATAGATGCTGTGAAGAGGACAACAGTGAAAGTGAGGCCGTACACATTATTAATAAACACACTGTCACAGGAGAGTTTAAACAAAGAAGCATTATCACAGTAAGGATTCATAATCATCGTCCTGCATCGGTTCAGCCGTATGGTCAGACCGAGAAGAATCCCCACCAAAACCAAGGCCACACCCCAGGCAGAAACTGTCAACTTGATCACCATTTTGTTGGTCATTATGGCAGCATAGCGCAGAGGATTACAGATGGCCACATATCTGTCAAAGGCCATAATCATGAGCACAGTGTGAGAAGTTGTACCAAACATATGTGTAGTGAAAGCTTGAACTACACACTCATAATAACTGATGAGACGTTCAGATGGAGGCAGCAAAATGTCTACAAGTAAACGAGGCACCATGATAGAGTTCCCAATAATGTCATTAAATGGCAGGTTGCTAAAAAGGAGATACATCGGCTGGTGAAGGCTCTTGTCATTGAAAATTAGAACAGCAATACCTACATTGGTAACCATTATAAACAGGTAGGAGAAAAAGAAGAAGAGAAAGGCAGGGTAGACTGACTCATTTGAGAAATTTAACCCTTCCAGCTGGAGTGTGAAGCTGTTGTAGGTGTAGTTTCCCATGGACCTGAAAGAAGAAAACAATGTTAAGAGCTTATTTTCTAACAAAGTGATCTAAAAAAATACTAAACTGAAATTTCCAGCTCAGTATACTCGTGTTCATTTAGGTTTAATTTACATCTTCATCAAATTTTCAGCTCTAATAAGTTACACCTTTGAGAAAGCATTTTCCTGCCTGAAAACCATCAGTGTTCTTCTTACCAGTAACAAAGATCATTAATTTAAAATTTCTTTAAAAGTTCTTGTTCAAATATTTGATCAAACATTGTGAGCAGATCAGTAATACCCAGTTTGAGTGTCAGTTTCCAGTCCGTTTTGTCTTTCTCACTGCTGAGAATTTCCACTGGCCCCAATGTTTTATAGTCATGATTTTATCTTCAGGGGATTCAGTTTTCACTACCTCAGATAGAGTGATGCAACATTAAGAGATGATTGTGATGGTCTTTGCAACTTGTATTAACCTGTGACTCCTCTAAATTATAAATCTCGATAATCCAGCTGTAAACAGTTGTATTTGAACAACTTTGGGGGGCCTAAATCCAAGTAACTTCTGAGGGAGCTGACTGGGCTTAATCAAGAGAGGTCGCTGTTCCAACTGAGCTTCCCCACTGTCACTGTATTTTGAAAAACAACTAGTCAGATATCCTAATCTTCAGATTCAGTACTGTCACAATGAACATTTTTGATCCTGTTTGAATTGGGTCTTGAATCACACAAAGAAAAAGAATGAAACCCTTAGGAGGCCAATGGCTATGGAAGCAAATCTGTAACATAATTCAACTTAAAATGGATTAACAGAAATGCTTTTACAGTTTCAGAATATAGCTGCATTTTTTGACTCATAAATAAAATGAATAATAAATCATCCAAATTGCATTTTCATTTTCTTCTTCAAGACTGCTCGTCTATATGTATATATATATATATATATTATATATGTCTTTATTTATATATATTTATGATATCATCAAGG
This sequence comes from Diplodus puntazzo, assembly GCA_963678695.2. Lineage (NCBI taxonomy): Eukaryota > Metazoa > Chordata > Actinopteri > Spariformes > Sparidae > Diplodus > Diplodus puntazzo. The sequence continues at coordinate 30,695,584 of OZ023167.1, read as the reverse complement.
ACATAAATTAATTTATTGAGGAAAGGAACATTTGCCAGGAAGGTGTTGTTTATTCAAAGAAAGAGCTTTATAGCACAAACACACAGCATGTACAAAGCATAATCTGCCCACACAACAAACGGGAAGCTCACGAAAATCCTACAGCACCGCAAAGTGTAGGGTTTTGCAGCTCTTAGGGGTGAGGCACATCTGGCCAAGCTGCATGGGTTCCTCCGCTTGGGCAGGAGGGGCTGAAGATTTGTCAGAGGTGTTCACAAACATCGGTCTTCTGGACTGGGGAATAGCTGTCACAACACTAATGGCCCTCTCCCTGCGTCTCTCTCTTAACCTATTATCTAGCTGTATGGCTAAAGAAACAAGCTAGCCTAGCTAGGCCGCTAGCCTAGCTCCTGCTAGCCTAGCTTAGCTCCGGCTAGCTAGCTTAGCAGAACTCGCTTCGTGTCCAATAAAACACTTCGACTGCAATGGAGAGTCCAACTCACAGCACATCGTCCGACAACAGTTCACAGTCCATTAGTGATAAAACACGACACTGACGAACTCACACAGTCCACTGTTAGCTGCTCTCTGCTCCTTCTCCCTCATCACTGACGCTCCGGTCAACCCGGAAGTGTTAAAACTCTTAAAGGTCATGAACTCTCACACGTAATAAGAATTACTTTTCAACTTATTTTAAAACATTCAGAACCCATGAAATTATATAAATACTGATACATTTTAATATCTTAGTTATCTCAAAATATTTCATGCAAATTTTAACTTCTTAACAACTGGCGTTTTATCTTTAACTTGTTCCCAGGAGAGTGAGAGAAAAAAAAGAATAAATAATCTTTTTTACATAACATTGGCCATTGCTAATGACATACACAGTAATTAATCCAGCATACTTTCATTAAATAAATCAATTCAAGCTAAAATTGAAGGCTATACTGGGCCTCATCTATTTATACCAGAGATTTTCTTAAAATGAAGTTAACACCTTTTAGAAAAAGGTCACCTGGGGCAAAACTCCCCCTGCTACCCTGATTTGCATTTGTATAGCTCACAGCATTTTCATTTACATGTTAAAGCCTCCCCTAGAATCATGGGGAGGGGGGTCATGCGGGGACAACTGCCAAGCAAGGCCCATTTTCCGACAATTTACGTCAGTTTTCGGCGTTCCCTGCAAATTGCCGCGTGCAGTCGCAAACCTGAAATTCCACGTCAATCTACAGTGCCGCATACTGACGAAAATCCCACTTTTCATACAGTGATATGCTGGCACTCTGCTGGGGTGAGGCACATCTGGCCAAGCTGCATGGGTTCCTCCGCTTGGGCAGGAGGGGCTGAAGATTTGTCAGAGGTGTTCACAAACATCGGTCTTCTGGACTGGGGAATAGCTGTCACAACACTAATGGCCCTCTCCCTGCGTCTCTCTCTTAACCTATTATCTAGCTGTATGGCTAAAGAAACAAGCTCCTCGAGGGAAACAGGTTGTCATGGGCAGGTAACTCGTCCTGAATATTATCAGCCAAACCCCCTAGAAAAACACCACATAGTGTGAGCTCATCCCCAGACACTCTCTGTCGCTAAGATCCTATGGTTGTCGGAATTAGTGTTGCGAAGCTCTAACTTCACGAACACTCAAAATCAGGTTCTCAGATCCCCCAAATCACACAGACAGTAGTCGAGGTCAGGTACCAAAAATATAACAACTTTATTAATATTTCAATGCATTAAAAAAAGTTACACAATCCCACCTGCCCAGTCACCTGCTCCCCCCCCAGCTCTCGACCAATAACAAGACTGGTAAGTCACTATAGCCACTCTAACGTCTATTGTATCCCAACTCTCCCCTTTCTTCCTGGCTAAGGGTGCGAGAGGAGTAGCACAAGACACAGACACTACAAGAAATTAACCCACACTTTTCCACTACACACACTCATTGAAGAGAGGACATTTCACAGCAGACACTACCTTTAAATTAATCACTGCGCACGATTGTCAATTTTATAAACCCACACAAGGGGTGGGACACACCCTTTTTTCACAGCAAACAAAACCCAGTGAAACACCCTTATGGCACCCCCTAGCCACTATAGGGGAGTATAGACAGCTACAAGCAAAGGTGGAATTTAGCAAGAGGTGGCACTAATTACCTAGCATATATACATTGTGCGGCCCCGCCTGCACATATATACGTGCACCGCAACAGTCATACTTCAGATCTTATGCTCTTCACCTTGCTAAGAACACCTCTACCGAGTCAGGCTGCTGCTGCCAGTTAGCTTGGCCTTGTTGTGGCTACTGCCAGCTCGAAATTAGCTTAACTGTCCCTGTTGGTGTTAGCCGCTGGCTACCCGTGGAGCGCTTATTTCATCTGTTTTAGTTCTTGTGTCTCGATATGAGCACGCAGCCTAAGCAAGCGAAGGGAAAATCTTCTGTTCGCCCCTGTCCTCAGGGGTGCGGCTTCTCCCTGCACGAAAAGGACTTCCATGAAGCGTGTCCCATCTGCCTGGGGATTGTCCACGCCAGGAGAGTGTTGACTGAGCCTGAGTCCTGTGAGTCCTGTCTCTAGCTCCGGAGCTCAACCCTGGAAAGATGGGTCAAGTTCGTGGAGAGAGTGCTGGGAAAGTCAGCCATTGCACGGCACGACCCCCTCGGACCTGGCTTCGTCCGAGTCCGGTGGCGAGGAGCTCTTGGTCGAAGACCCCATTGGAAGCTGGGTAGACCACATGGAGTGTGCTGACGGGCTAGCTGGTTTTGAGCCAGCCCCCTCCGAGGGCCTGGACGTGCATGGCTTATCGGAGGATGAACAGGAGCCACTGTCGTCGGGTCAGTACGCTGCCGCTGCTGCGCCGGTTGACCAGGTCGACACATCCTTCCTCTCACTGTACTGCCGTGCAGTTGAGAAACTGGAAGTCGACTGGCCCTCTCCCCCACCGGCTCAGAAGCCGTCGCGGTTCTCGGGGTTTTTTCTTCCTCCCGAACCGACGACTGTCAGGAACAACCTGCCCATGTTCCCTGATTTTGTCGCGGAGCTCACCTTGACGTGGAACAAACTGCTGTCTACCTGCACCATGGTGCCTGGCTATGGACAGTTTTTGGACCTGGATGGAGCTGAATAAGCTGGTTTGGTCCGTCCTCCCTGGCAGCATATCTTTCCCCGGCCCACAACCATGGTGTTGGCGGCCCCACCACGCTCCCATCCAAGCACTGCAGAAGATTTACCGGACACAGGCAAGCACAGCCCGTGCACTGAGCTCCGTCACCATGCTTCAGACATATCAAGCTATGTGTCTTGCGGAACTCGGGTCACGTATGCCTCCTGACAGTCCACTGTCCCCTCTCCTGAACGAGGTTAGAGTTGCTACGGATTACATCCTCCGAGTGTCCCGCTGTGCAGCGGTCTCCCTGGGAAGAGGGATGGCTTCCAAGGCGGTGGCGCAGAGGCACCTGTGGCTGACTCTCTCCGACATTCCAGACAGGGACAGGCACCGCCACCTCCTCCCAAGAGGTCTGTGACACCAGCGAGGTCGGGACCCCAGCCGGTGAAGCAGCAAGCACCTGGTCAGAACCCACGCCCCTCGGCTTGGAGCAAAGGTCCGCCACTGGGCCTCCAGAGGGGCTCAGCGCCCAGGAGGACGAAGCAGCCGTCATCCTAGCTTCGGGATGGGCTCGAGAGGAGCTCCAGGAGCAGGAAGACACTGCTGCCCCTCGATTGTGGCCGCCAAAAAGGCCGCGTTTATGTTTTGTTCAGGTCAAGTCCCAAGAGGCGCTGCTCTCCCCTAACACAGTCTCTCAAGCACAATCCCCCCCTCACATACAAATGCCCCAAAAATGATGCCTGTTCACTGTGTGAATGTTACCAATGTGCATTTATTGAATTCAATAAAGATTTCATTTTGTTCTCAAAATATTGCGAATCAAATAAGCCAGAGCAGACCAGTGATGCAGCCCCTCCCCCACAGTGCTGCAGGTCAGTCGGTTGGCCGTTCAACTTCCTCAGTGGTGCACATGCGCCGTCTCACCTTGGGTAGAGAGAACCGTTGCCATGGGTTGCCGTTTACAGTTCGGGGCCCGGCCGCCTCGCTTTCACTCTGTAATGAACACAGTTGTACGAGGCGAAGCAGCAGCAGTTCTGAGGGAAGAAATAAGCAGCTTGTTGAACAAGAAAGCGATAAGAGTTGTTTCCACTTCGAACAAAGGTTGGTACAGTCGTTATTTCGTTGTTCCGTCCTATTCTAGACTTGCGAGTGTTAAACAAATACCTACGAACTTACAAGTTCAAAATGCTTGCACTCAGACAGCTACTGAGCGTGATCAGACCGGGAAATTGATTTACAACTATCGATCTGACAGACGCTTGCTTTCATGTAGCGATTCACCCGGACCACAGGCAGTTTCTAAGGTTTGCATTCGAGGGCACAGCCTACAAATACCTGGTGAGGCCGTACTGCTTGTCATTCGCCCCCCGAACATTCACCAAATGTGTCGAGGCGGTGTTGGCTCTGCTCCGGGAGAAAGGCGTTCGCATATAGAGCGAGCAGCAGCTCAGCTGTCACTGACCTTGTCGCACATCCAAACGCTGGGCTTTTCAGTAAATCTACAGAAAAGCTCAATGACCCTGAGTCAACAGTTTTCTTTCCTTGGGATGGAAATATGCTCCCTTTCGAGCCGAGCACGTCTGTCAGAGCACCGGGTGGCTGCGTTTCACCGCTGCCTTGCTCAATTTCAGTTGGGACGCAAACTGCGTTTCCGGGAGATTTTGCAGCTGATGGGCATGATGGCATCTATGATCGCTGTAGTGCCTCTCGGGCTGTTAAAAATGCAAACGTTTCAAAGCTGGACTCTCACCGGCTGTGCGCGCCGCGTCTCCTCCAGAGGAGGCTGACCATAACTCCGTCTTGCAGGTTGGCTCTTCTTCCGTGGAGGTAACCCGGTTTACTACAACAAGGGTCCCTTATAGGGAAGGTGTCTTTCGCAAGGTGGTGTCCACAGACGCATCCCTGAGTGTGAGAGGGGTTTAACAGGCCATCATGTTCTGATCAGGACGGACAACATGACGGTGGTTTCCTACATAAACAAGCAGGAAGGGACACGCTCCCTTCCCCTGTTAAAACTGTCTCACTCTCTGTTGCTGTGGTGCAGTGCTCATTTTCTGTCTCTCAGAGCCACACATGTTCCAGGGCACTTGAATCTGGGGCCGGACCTTCTCTCCATGGGAGGTCCTCTTGTGAGGGAGTGGAGATTGCACCCACTTGTGGTGGCACAGATATGGTACCGCTTCGGCAGGGCGGAAATGAATCTTTTTGCCTCCAGAGCAAATACCCACTGATTCCTGTTCTTTTCTATAACAGGCCCCAACGCCCCCCTGGGAATGAATGCGCTAGTGCACACATGGCCCAACACGCTGCTGTATGCATTTCCCCCGGTGGAAATGATTTTGTCTATTCTGTAGAGGGTGCGCCAGCAGGGGCTCTCCCTGATCCTGGTGGCTCCTCGCTGGCTGGTGAAGTCGTGGTACACAGAGATAATCAGTCCGTTGGCAGCAAGGCCTTGGCAGCTCCCTCTTCGCAGGGACATCCTCTCCCAGGCGGGATGAGAGGTGATTCAACCACTCCCAGAGCTGTGACGACGACATGCCTACCTGTTGAGAGGTCCAATTTGATAGCTCAGGGTCTGCCCCCAAATGTGGTGGCAATGATCCAGAGTGCGAGGGCATCATCTACTAGGGGCCTATATGCTTACAAATGGCGGGCGTTTGAGCAGTGGTGTCAGGACTGAAATGTACTCCCATTTCAGTGCTCTATTGTGGATGTTTTGACATTTCTTCAGGAGCTGCTGGATAAGGGTCTCTCTTTCTCAACAATTAAGGTCTATTTAGCTGCTATATCTGCATTCCACGTTGGTTTGATGGAGTGACGCCAGGCGCTCACCCTCTTGCTATGCGCTTCCTGAAGGGAGTCCGTAAGCTGAGGCCTGTGTTCAAACCCAGCGTTCCCTCATGGGATTTAGCGTTGGTGCTTGAGGCTCTTTGTAGACCCCCATTTAAGCCTATTGAGTCTGCAGATATGAAATTTCTGTCATACAAGACTGCACTGCTACTTGCTTTGACTTCTGCAAAGCGAGTGGGCGACCATAATGCTTTGTCTGTGCGTCCCTCTTGTACCAAGTTCACTCCGGATGGATCTAAGGTTGCACTGCGCCTGAATGTGGCATATTTGCCTAAGATTATCCCCACAGCCTATAGCTCTATGACTTTTGAGCTCTTGAGCTACTACCCCCTTCCGTTTGCATCTGAGGAGCAGAGGAGGTTACATTCCTTGTGCCCTGTGCATGCATTACGCACTTACATAAGCCGCACCTAGGGTGTGCGTTTATGCGACCAGTTGTTTGTATGTTTTGCTAATCTGGCTAAGGGCCCACTGGATTATGGAGGCTATCTCCATAGCATACAGCAGCAGGGGTCTTCCATTGCCCCAAGGTGTGAGGGCACATTCAACCAGGGGCATGGAGGCCTCATGGGCCTTGTTTAAAGGGGTTTCTGTGAGTAATATCTGCTCTGCAGTCAGTTGGTCGTCACCGCACACTTTTGTTTGGTTTTATCGTTTGGACGTGGCAGCCCCTTCGGTGGCTCACTCTGTCCTTTCTGCTGGGTCTACGATGCACTAGAGTGTTGGAGGTTTGACTCCGGTTCGGTGGCTGCTCTGCATGGCGTGTATACATGTCCCATACTATATGTGTTGTACCGAGTGAATCGGCTGAAAGGGAATGAAATGTTATGAATATAACTTCTGTTCCCTGAAGGAGAGGAACGAGTTACAACACTATGTTGCCCCGCTGCGCAGCTGAGCTCAGTGAAGAGCGGCTATCGAACTTAAGGATGACTGTGGTGGTGCACGTATATATGTGCAGGCGGGGCCACACACACATCACCACAGGTCATCTGCCATAAAGGCGTGAATAGAGGTGTCTTCAGTCAGGCCACGCGGGGGCGTGACATCACATACTATGTATGTTGTACCTCGTTCCTCTCCTTCAGGGAACAGAAGTTATATTCATAACATTTTGTTGCCTGATTGAGTAGCATAGTCAAACTATGGCTGTAATCCGACTAAGCTGTGCATGTAAATGTACTGACTGATATAATCACCATACTTGGCAGAACAATCTGGCATGGGAAGCGGATGAGACCTGGGTTAAATAGCAGAGGATGATGAGTAGATGACTAGCAGGTGCACCTCTCTGCTACCTCTGACACCGCTGCCACACTCACAGATACAGACACACACAGGGAAAGGAGCAGGTGAGGGAAGGCAGACGGGGAAAAACACGGCCACAGTAGGACCATGACCATTCATAAAATTACTGGCTCTTTTTTAAAGGAGTCATCAGGTTAATTTAATCACTCAGTCCCGTGTATCAAATAAGGTTACTGTGCATTTATTCAACACAGAGCAAAAAGTTAGCAAACTTATAAGCATTGATTATATTTTACATTAATTATATATAAGGACACTACAGAAGAAAATGTGATTTATCTCAGGTTCTTCTAATTCATATAATTCAAACAACCTGTCTTCCTCTTGAATCATTTTAACCCTGCCAATTCCAGAGCCAGAGGAAGGATTCCTGTTCTCAGCCGTGCAGCTAATAACATGGGCTCCTCGATAAGTTTGCCCTAACATACAGTTCAGTGCCATACTTGTGCTTGACTTGAATATATGTCCATAACTTTGGTTTAATGGGGCACTATGTAGTTTTGGAGAATAACTTAAAACTCCAAATTTTAATATTTATGATAATGATGAGGTAACAATAAAAAAAAATTCTTAAGTGAATAAACAAGCTGTTCTAAGAGAAAAATAAGGTCCAACAACAAAACAAACAAAACACTTGGAAGACAACTTTACAGGGATGGCAAAACCTTCTTTGATTTAGATAAAAACCTCTGTATCTTTGGACTGCATGCCATTAATAATGGGGTTTAGGCTGCTGGAGATTGCTTCCTGAGATTCTCTACCTTCCTGCAGCTGACTCTTGCTGGTCGCCTGGAGATCCCCCTTGCTACGGCGGATCTCTTTTCACTGGCGTTTGGGCAGATGACCTCTCTGCTGCACGACTTTCTCGGGGTTGTCTTACATGAACAGTGGCTGGCTCTCCGCTGGGGTTCTTTTGGGCGCAACCCCTGTGCAGGAGTTACTGGACCAGCTCCGTTATAAAGGGTTGGGTCCTTAAACTTACAAGGTGTTACTTTAAAATGGGATTCAGATAGGGAATGCTTAAGCTGGTAGGGAGGAGATTCGCCTAGCTTCTCACTGCCTATATCTGAACGTCTACATTGCTTCCTCTGGTTTGGCACCCTACATAAATAGCCCTTCAGTCAGATACCGCCACCAGCTACGCCCATTAATGACAGCTCTCCTCTAAATGATCTGTGCAGTTTGTAGGGTGCTGGGTTGAATTGTAGGGGCTTTTGGTAAACCGTAAGGGACTGTTACAATTTGTTGGGCGAGTGTAACCTTAAGGAACTGTCAGATATTTTGCACACTTATCACTTACTTTTTACGTCCATCAAAGAGAAATTAAATCAATGTCCACAACTTCTACTTTTACGCTTCAGCAAGGGCGAAGCATACAGCTCAAACTTATCTCAATTACTATCAATCATTATCAAGAATACCTATCGATAAATCACAATTTAGTATATATCATTAAAATTAATTTAAAGGAGCTGAGGTTTGGTTGGAATACTTGGATGTAGTAGAGATTGAGAGGGTCAAGCCATCCGGTATGCATTTCCCTTCCTACTGAAAGTCCAAATCCTTGCGGTAGCTCATGATCCCATCCAAGGTCCCCAGATATCCTCAAAGTCCAAAATTCATGCCAGCAGAGTGAACAAAAGAACTCTAATGTCCAAATTATAACCCATAGTTGGTTGGTAAAAATGGTTAGTCCTCCTTGTGCTCTGTTAACCTTGGATCCAACTGCGAATCTCTTGAAGTCCATTCTGAGATGATAGGCTGCTCACATGCCCCGTCTTGTAGGTTAATGTGAAGTTTTTCCTTACTCGAACCGAGGGTCTAAGGACAGAGGATGTTGTTCACTGTACAGATTCTAAAGCCCATTGAGGCAATGTGATTGTGATTTTGGGCTGTATAAATAAAACTGATTTGATTTGATTTGAATCCAAGGTAGGAGAGCAGAGGAAGAACATTGTTTTAATACTCCATCAGCTGGCCATCTATTGCTTGAGACTGAAATTTTGCTTCCTTCCTGAAAAGACTGTGCCGCCGCTTCCGGTAGCACAATGACATACTGGTCAACTGTTGTTCCTCTTTTTTCTTGCAAACTCATTGTGAAATCTCAACCTTTGCCCCACTTCAGCTTGAATATAAGGTTATTTCTGATGAATCTCTTCATTTTTTAACTGTTTCAAATTTTTGCAAATTCATTATAATTTCACTGTAGCTTTATTGTAATCATGACAACAATCATTTTATTATTAATACAATATGCTAACAGCAGAGCTCTTATATATTTCTCAATCATTTTATAGAACTAGGTATGATGTCCTTTTACTTGCCGACTATATATGGCCAGTGTGTAGAGATTTTAACTCTTTTGATAGATAGATAGATAGATAGATAGATAGATAGATAGATAGATAGAAAGATAGATAGATAGATAGATAGATAGATAGATAGATAGATAGATAGATAGATAGATAGATAGATAGATAGATAGATAGATAGATATAGGTGTATATATGTTTAAATATATGTATATATGTTTATATATGTATACTATAAATATAATGGTTCATCAAATAAGGTTATTTTGCTTTCATTAATTTGTATTTCAATACACAGAGATAAAAGGTGGCCATGGATCATATTAAGGACATTGCAGAAGAAAATGTGATTCATCTAAAGATTTTTTTAATTTGTATATTTCACACAACCTGTCATCCTCTTGAATAGGAAAATAATGTCCCAAGAACAAAACAAACAAAAAACTTGGAAGATATCTTTACAGGGATGGCAAAACCTTCTTGGGCTTACATAAAAACCTCCGTATCTCTTTGGACTGCATGCCATAAATAATGGGGTTTAGGCTGCTGGGGATGATGTGATACAAAATAGTAGCAAATTTTCTGTAGTCTGAGTACTGAGGAAAGCGATGCAGAATAATTATAGAAAATCCACTGAGCAACATGATCAGATACACAGCCAGATGAGTGCTGCATGTCTTCAAGGCTTTGCTGTTCAAAGACTTGTTCTTACTGGTCAGACAGACGACTGTAATTCTAGTGTAAGTGAGAACCATGGTGCCTATAGAGGAGGTGAACAGGATGACAGTGAAAGTGAGGCCATAGATATTATTAATGAACACATTCTCACAGGAGAGTTTAAACAATGAGGCATTGTTACAGTACAAACCTCTTATTATTGTCCTGCATCGGTTCAGCCGTATGGTCAGACCGAGAAGAATCCCGACCAGAACAAATGGCACTCCCCAGGCAGAAACTGTCAGCTTTATCAGCATTTTGTTGGTCATTATGGCAGCATAGCGCAGAGGATTACAGATGGCCACATATCTGTCAAAGGCCATAATCATGAGCACAGTGTGAGAGCAGGTGTTGCACACATGTAAGGTGAAAGCTTGAACCACACATTCATAATAACTGATGAGGTGCTCAGATGGAGGCAGCAACATGTTTACAAGCAAACCGGGCAGAAAAGAGTTTCCTAGTATATCATTAACTGAGAGGTTGCAAAACAGGAGATACATCGGCTGGTGGAGGTTTTTGTCAACGAAAACAAGAACAGCAATGCTTAAATTTGCCACAATTATGAACAAGTAGGAGAAGAAGAGAAAAAGAAACAATGGGTATGTAAAATCCTCTGAGACATTTAACCCTTCCAGCTGGAGTGTGTCGCTGTTGTACGTGTAGTTTTCCATCAACCTGAAAGAACAGCAGAGTGCTGTAAATGTCACAACGAACAGCAATCTGTGTATCAAAAATCACGTTAGGTCAAGATAACCACAACACAAACATGCAGCTTTTCCAGTTATAGATATCACTGTGTATCCCAGAATCAATAAGTAAGTAAGTTCAAGTTTGAGTTCAGATTATCATGAAAGTAGTGACAATGAGAGCTAAAGAATTTAATGTTATTTACATATATTCAGACTTTGATAAGAACTTATAAACATTAGGTATGAAAACTCTAAGTAAATCCATGCATCAGAGATCAATTCCTGACAATGTGATGATTGTACAAACTCTTTCTACATATCTTTACCAAAGCACCCCGCCTCCACACAGCAGGTTTCACAAATCATAATATGTAACAATAAAGGCAATAGAGGTTAACATTTCACATCATGTTAGAAGAAACATAAATAGTAACAGCTATGTTGACCATCTCTGTAACATCCACCAACTCCAATGAAGATCTCCTCTGTTGCAGCATTATATAGACTCCAGGTTGTGTTTGTGTCGCCCTGTGCAGTCAAAACTTTTCCAAGCTCAAAGTTAAGTTGTTGGGGAATTGCAAAAGCACTGCAGGCCATTAAGGGCTAAATTCAGATTCATTTTCAATGGGCTTTAAAATTTACTCCAATTTATGGGACACCATTCTTACTTATTTACCAAAAACCCAATGATGGAAGAAAGTAAAATATACGTTGAGTTATTGACTATGTCAACTTATTTTGAGTCCAGTAAAGCAAATAATACTGATGTCAGTGTTTTTAATTCATAACATGTGAATTTATTCATTTATTAACTAAGGCTGGACTGATTATTCGTCAGATAGTCAGCATCTTTCTAATTATAAGTATCTCAGATTTTTCTGTCAGATTGCCAATAAAATAAAATACAGTAATTTAAATATGTGTTACTTTGGTGCTTATAGCTAAAAACACTAAATATATCAAATCAGTTTAGCCGAAAGGAAGTAAAAAGTCGCAGAAAATGGAAATACTCAAATGAAGTACCTGAAAATTGTACTAAAGAACAGTGCTTTCGTAAATTGCAGTTCAGTTTATTTCATTGCTGATAGTTCAAAATTTTGACAAAGACTTCAATTTGTATTAATAAGTATCCTAAATGTTGATATATCTGGTCATTTTGCCAACTTCAGTTATGTGCCAGGAGAATTGGTCAGTTCTTGGAGCTTCTAATATACATAATATATGTCCATATTAAGTGTTTGTTTTGCCACTAGCAATCTTGGGTCGTTGTTTTAAGATTTTGTCAAGTTTATTGAAAGAATCCGTCCAGAGACAGACCTTTTTTAGGAATACGATCCTTTTTTGTTGAACCGCAAACAGCCTCACCAAATCAGCCAGACTTCATTTGCAGACACAGTGATTTTATTATTGTATAACACACTTCATTGAAACCAGACAACACTTCTTTAATCTTCACTGTTCCAACAATCACTGTCTCATTTGATCAAGATAAATCCTTAAATCAATGCCTTTGCTGTGAATACAGTATATCAGGGGAGAAGCAAGTTGAAAATACAATGAATGCCTCTTTTTCAAGGAGTCTGCTGGTGAGTTGGAGTTGGCAGCTCTTTCTGGTTAAATGATAAACAGGCATTCAGTCTTGGTTCCTGGCCTGAATAGTTGAAACAGTTTGCTAAATGTGTGGTTAAAACAGAAAGGTAAAAAGTAAAAGATAGATGATAGACACAGACACACACACACACACACACACACACACATACATACATACATACATACATACATAGATATAGATATATCTATCTATTATCTATATATATATCTATATATATATATATATATATATATATATATATATATATATATATATATATATTCTATATATATATATATATATATATATATATATTATATATATATATATATATATATATATAGATATATACTCCTCCTCGAACCGGCACCTTATCGTGGTGGAGGGGTTTGAGTACCCGAATGATCCTAGGAGCTATGTTGTCCGGGGCTTAATGCCCCTGGTAGGGTCTCCCAAGGCAAACAGGTTCTAGGTGACGGGTCAGACTGAGATCGGTTCAAAAGCCCTAATGAAAGACATAAAATCAAGGCAGTTTACGTCGCCCGGATTGGCGTTACCGGGGCCCCACCCTGGAGCCAGGCCTGGGGTTGGGGCTCGCAGGCGAGCGCCTGGTGGCCGGGTCTTTGCCCACGGGACCCGGCCGGGCCCAGCCCGACGGAGCGACGTGGGCCCGCCCTCCGGTAAGCTCACCACTCGCTGGAGGGTTCAGAAGGGGCCGGTGCAGAGGGATTTGGGTGGCAGTCGTGGGCGTGGGCCCCGGCGACCCAATCCCCGGGCGGTGACTCTAGCCATGGGGACATGGAATGTCACCTCGCTGGGGGGGAAAGAGCCTGAGCTGGTGCGGGAGGTCGAGCGGTACCGGCTAGAAATAGTCGGGCTCGCCTCCACGCACAGTCTGGGCTCTGGAACCCAACTCCTTGAGAGAGGCTGGACTCTCTTCTACTCTGGAGTTGCCCGCGGTGAGAGGCGACGAGCTGGTTTGGGCTTGCTTATAGCTCCCCAGCTCAGCCGCCATGTGTTGGAGTTTACCCCAGTGAACGAGAGGGTCGCTTCCCTGCGCCTTCGGGTCGGGGATAGGTCTCTCACTGTTGTCTCGGCTTATGGGCCGAACAGCAGTGCAGAGTACCCGGCCTTCTTGGAGTCCCTGGGAGGGGTACTGGAGAGTGCTCCAACCGGGGACTCCGTTGTTTTACTGGGGGACTTCAACGCTCACGTGGGCAGCGACTGTGTTACCTGGAGGGGTGTGATTGGGAGGAACGGCCTCCCTGATCTGAACCCGAGTGGTGTTTTGTTACTGGACTTCTGTGCTAGTCACAGTTTGTCCATAACAAACACCTTGTTCAAGCATAAGGGTGTCCATATGTGCACGTGGCACCAGGACACCCTAGGCCGGAGGTCAATGATCGACTTTGTGGTCGTGTCATCTGACCTCCGGCCGTATGTCTTGGACACTCGGGTGAAGAGAGGGGCTGAGCTGTCAACTGATTACCACCTGGTGGTGAGTTGGATCCGCTGGCAGGAGAAGAAGCTGGACAGACCTGGCAGACCCAAACGTATTGTGAGGGTCTGCTGGGAAAGTCTGGCGGAACCCTCTGTCAGGGAGGTCTTCAACTCCCACCTCCGGGAGAGCTTTAACCAGATCCCGAGGGAGGCTGGGGACATTGAGTCCGAATGGACCATATTCTCCACTTCCATTGTTGACGCGGCTGTCCGGAGCTGTGGCCGTAAGGTCTCCGGTGTCTGTCGTGGCGGCAATCCCCGAACCCGGTGGTGGACTCCGGAAGTAAGGGATGCTGTCAAGCTGAAGAAGGAGTCCTACCGGGCCTGGTTGGCCCGGGGGTCTCCTGAGGCAGCTGACGGGTACCGGCAGGCCAAGCGAGCTGCAGCACGGGCAGTCGCAGAAGCAAAAACTCGGGTCTGGGAAAAGTTCGGGGAGGCCATGGAGGAGGACTATCGGTCGGCCTCAAAGAAATTCTGGCAAACCATCCGGCGCCTCAGGAGGGGGAAGCAGTCCTCCACCAACACTGTTTACAGTGGAGGTGGGGAGCTGTTGACCTTGACTGGGGACATTGTCGGACGGTGGAAGGAATACTTCGAGGATCTCCTCAATCCCGCTGACACGCCTTCCATAGAGGAAGCAGAGACTGGGGTCTCAGAGGTGGATTCATTCATCACCCAAGCCGAAGTCACTGAGGTAGTTGGGAAGCTCCTCAGTGGCAAAGCACCGGGGGTGGATGAGATTCGCCCTGAGTATCTCAAGTCTCTGGATGTTGTGGGGCTGTCTTGGTTTACACGTCTCTGCAGCATCGCGTGGCAGTCGGGGACAGTGCCTCTGGACTGGCAGACCGGGGTGGTGGTCCCCCTATTCAAAAAGGGGGACCGGAGGGTTTGCTCCAACTATCGGGGGATCAAACTCCTCAGCCTCCCTGGGAAAGTCTATTCCAGGGTACTGGAGAGGAGAATTCGGCCGATAGTCGAACCTCGGATTCAGGAGGAACAATGCGGTTTTCGTCCTGGCCGTGGAACACTGGACCAGCTTTTCACCCTCCGCAGGGTGCTCGAGGGTTCATGGGAGTTTGCCCAACCAGTCCACATGTGTTTTGTGGACTTGGAGAAGGCATTCGACCGTGTCCCTCGTGGCATTCTGTGGGGGGTGCTCTGGGAGTAAGGGGTCGGAGGCCCTCTGTTAAGGGCTGTACGGTCCCTGTACGACCGGAGCAGGAGCTTGGTTTGCATCGCCGGCAGTAAGTCAGACCTGTTCCCAGTGCATGTTGGACTCCGGCAGGGCTGCCCTTTGTCACCGGTTCTGTTCATTATTTTTATGGACAGAATTTCTAGGCGCAGCCTCGGGCCGGAGGGGATCTGGTTCGGGAGCCACTGGATCTCATCTCTGCTTTTCGCGGATGATGTGGTCTTGTT
This sequence comes from Diplodus puntazzo, assembly GCA_963678695.2. Classification (NCBI taxonomy): domain Eukaryota; kingdom Metazoa; phylum Chordata; class Actinopteri; order Spariformes; family Sparidae; genus Diplodus; species Diplodus puntazzo. Next base: position 30,680,109 of record OZ023167.1, on the reverse strand, counting down.
GGCTCCTTCGAGCCAGGACCTCCAGCATGTCCTGGGGCGGTTTGCAGCCGAGTGTGAAGCGGCTGGGATGAGAATCAGCACCTCCAAATCCGAGGCCATGGTTCTCGACCGGAAAAAGGTGGCTTGCTCCCTCCAGGTGGGAGGAGAGTTCCTGCCTCAAGTGGAGGAGTTTAAGTATCTTGGGGTCTTATTCACGAGTGAGGGAAGGATGGAGCGTGAGATTGACAGGCGGATCGGTGCAGCGGCCGCAGTAATGCGGTCGTTATATCGGTCTGTCGTGGTGAAGAGAGAGCTGAGCCGAAAGGCGAAGCTCTACGTTCCGACCCTCACCTATGGCCATGAATTTTGGGTCATGACCGAAAGAATAAGATCCCGGATACAGGCGGCCGAAATGAGTTTCCTCCGCAGGGTGGCAGGGCGCTCCCTTAGAGATAGGGTGAAGAGCTCTGTCACCCGGGAGGAGCTCAGAGTAGAGCCGCTGCTCCTCCACATCGAGAGGAGCCAGCTGAGGTGGCTCGGGCATCTGTTTCGGATGCCCCCGGGACGCCTCCCTCGGGAGGTGTTCCTGGCATGTCCCGCCGGGAGGAGACCCCGAGGAAGACCCAGGACATGCTGGCGTGACTATGTCGCCCAGCTGGCCTGGGAACGCCTTGGGATCCTCCCGGAAGAGCTGGAGGCAGTGTCCGGGGAGAGGGAACTCTGGGTGTCCCTGCTCAGGCAGCTACCCCCGCGACCCGGCCCCGGATAAGCGGACGAAAATGCATGGATGTATATATATATATATATATATATATATATATATATATATATAAAAAAAAAATCTCCTCACCCTGGTAGGGTGGTATCTGTGTCATCCTCAAGCTCGGGTCCTCTACCAGAGGCCTGGGAGTTTGAGGGTTCTGCGCAGTATCTTGGCTGTTCCTAGGACTGCGCTCTTCTGGAGTGAGGCTTCAGATGTTGTTCCTGGGATCTGTTGGAGCCACTCTCCCAGTTTGGGGGTTACTGCCCCAAGTGCCCCCACTACCACAGGGACCACGCTAGCCTTGACCTTTCACATCTGTTCCAGCTGCTCTTTCAACCCTTGGCACTTCTCAAGTTTCTCGTGTTCCTTCTTCCTGATGTTGGCGTCAGCTGGGATCGCCACATCTATCACCACCACCCTCTTCTGCTCTTTGTCCACCACCGCTATGTCCGGTTGGTTAGCCAGGAGCTGTTTGTCAGTCTGGAAGCTGAAGTCCCACAGAACCTTGGCCCTGTTGTTCTCAGCCACCTTCTGTGGTATGGCCCATTGGGATTTGAGTACTTCTATTCCATACTGGTTGCAGATGTTCCTGTATACTATCCCAGCCACTTGGTTGTGCCTCTCCATGTACGCTGATCCAGCTAGCATCTTACACCCTGCTACTATGTGCTGGACTGTCTCAGGGGCTTCTTTGCACAGTCTGCATCTTGGGTCTGATCTACTCTGGTAGATCCTGGCCTCTATGGCTCTTGTGCTTATGGCCTGTTCTTGTGCTGCCATGATTAGTGCCTCTGTGCTGTCTGTCAGTCCAGCATTTTCCAGCCACTGGTAGGATTTCTTGATATCAGCCACTTCCTCTATCTGACAGTGGTACATACCGTGTAGGGGCTTGTCCCTCCAGGTTGTCTGCTCCTCCTCCTCTGCACTCTCATCAGGGTTCTGCTGCCTGAGACATTCACTTAACAGTTCATCCTTTGGGGCCATTTTTTCGATGTATTCTCGAATTTTCGATGTTTCATCCTGGACTGTGGCCTTGACGCTCATTAGCCTTCGGCCTCCCTCTTTCCGCTTAGTGTATAGCCTCAGGGTGCTGGACTTGGGGTGGAACCCTCTGTGCATGGTGAGGAGCTTTCTAGTCTTGATATCTATGGCATCTATCTCTTCCTTTGGCCAGCTTATGATACCAGCCTGGTATCTGATGACTGGTAGTGCGTACATGTTGATGGCTCGGATCTTGTTCTTACCATTCAGCTAACTTTTCAGGACCTGCCTTACTCTCTGGAGTTATTTGGCTGTGGTTGACTTCCTTGTGGCCTCTTCATGATTTCCATTAGTCTGTGGGATGCCAAGGTACTTGTAGCTGTCTTGGATATCACCTATGTTGCCCTCTGGTAGGTCAATCCCCTCAGTCCTGATCATCTTGCCTCTCTTTGAGACCATTCGGCCACACTTGTCCAATTTGAATGACATCCCTATGTCATCGCTGTAGATCCTGGTGGTGTGGGTCAGTGAGTCTATTTCTCGCTTGCTCCTGGCATACAGCTTGATGTCATCCATGTAGAGCAGGTGGCTGATTGTTGCCCCACTACGGAATCGGTACCCATAGCCGCTGAGGGGGTTAAGGCCTATGCAGAACAGCAGTGGTGATAGCGCATCTCCTTGGTATATGCCACAGTTGATGTTAACTTGGGCAATCTGCTTTGAATTGGCCTCTAGGGTTGTCTTCCACATTTCCATCGAGTTCTGGATGAAGGCCCTTAGGTTCCTGTTGATCTTATATAGTTCCAGACATTCCAGTATCCATGTGTGCGGCATTGAGTCGTAGGCTTTCTTGTAGTCAATCCAGGCAGTGCACAGGTTGGTCTGTGCCTCGCTCATGTATTGAGCCACATGCTTACTCATTTTTGCCGCAATGGGCCTTCCATGTTTTGCAGAGACAGGTAATTGGCCGGTAGTTGGATGGGATGGGTCCCTACTGGGGGTCCTTCATGCCCTGGGTTAGCCACTCTGGGTGGGTCCCATCCCTCAGCAGCTGGTTCATCTGTGCTGCTAGGCGTTCATGGAGTGCAGTTAGCTTCTAGTACGTATGGATCATATCGGGGCCTGGTGCTGTCCAGCTCTTCATCTTTGACACTCTTTCTTGGATGTATGCCATTGAGATGGTTACTGGTTCTTGTTCTGGGAGGTTGCTGTGGTCAGCTCTTAGCCCACTAACCATTGGGCATTGGTGTCGTGTGGGTCTGACTGGTTGTTGTTTCCCTGCCACTGAGAGTACACCTTGGCTGGTTCAGTGGAGAACAGCTTGTTTATTCTCCTGGCCTCTCCCTGCTTGGTGTATCTCTTCAATCGGGTGGCCAGAGCTGTTAGTCGTTGTTTGACAGTTTCGAGTGCCTCTGGTATGGAGACTGAGTTGTACTTCCTGGGTGCCCCTTTATTCACCATGTTTCCTTGTTCCTGTAGGGATTGTCTTCAGAGCAGCATTCACATCCCCTAGTAGATCTTCTGAAGGTACTTGGCAACTCAGCTTCGGTATTCGTCGGGGGCTCCAGGTTTCTGGGGTCTGGGGTTCGAATCCCGATCGGAAAAAAAAAACATCATCCAGTAAGGGTCCTTAGGCAAGATAGGGTGAGGAGCTCTGTCACCTGGGAGGAGCTCGGAGTAGAGCCGCTGCTCCTTCACATCGAGAGGAGCCAGCTGAATTGACTTGGGCATCTGTATCGGATGCCCCCTGGACGCCTTCCTTGGGAGGTGTTCCTGACATGCCCCGCCGGGAGGAGACCCCGAGGAAGACCGAGGACACGCTGGAGTGACTATGTCATTCGGCTGGCCTGGGAACGCCTTGGGATCCTCCCGGAAGAGCTAGGGGAAGTATCCGGGGAGAGGGAAGTCTTGGTATCCCTGCTCAGACAACTGCCCCAAGAAGATGGATGGATGTATATAAATAAGGCACACCTGTGCAATAATCATGGCGTCTAATCAGCATCTCGATATGCCACACCTGTGAGGTGGGATGGATTATCTTGGCAAAGGAGAAGTGTTCACTAACACAGATTTAGACAGATTTGTGAACAATATTTGAGAGAAATGGTTCTTTTGTGTACCTGGAAAATGATTTAGATCTTTGACTTCAGCTCATGAAAAATGGGAGCAAAACAAAAGTGTTGCATTTATATTTTTATTCAGTGAATATATTATCAAAGAAGTTTACCCTGCACTCATGCATTTCTTTATCAACACACAGAGGAAAAAGGTAGCTAACTTATGAGCACTGATTATGTTAAGGACACTACAGAAGAAAATATGATTCATCTGAAGTTCTTCTAATTCGTATAATTCACACAACCTGTCTTCCTCTTAAATATTTTAACTCTACCAAATTCAGAGCCAGAGGAAGGGTTCCTGTTCTCAGCTGTGCAGTTAAAAACGCTGACTCCTCGATAAGTTTGCTGTAACATACAGTTCAGTACATACTTTGATGGGCACTATTTAGATTTGGAGAAGAAATTCAACCTCTTTACAACAATAATGAGGCAACACTGCACACTCAGAAATATTTGTTTTCCTAAAGTAGATAAAAAAGCTGTTTTCAGAGGAACAAAACAAACAAAACACTTGAAAGACGTCTTTACAGGGATGGCAAAACCTTCTTTGACTTAGATAAAAACCTCCGTATGTCTTTGGACTGCATGCCATAAATAATGGGGTTAAGGCTGCTGGGGATGATGTGATACAGAATAGAAGCACATTTTCGGTAATCTGAGTACTGAGGGAAGCGATGCAGAATAATTATAGACAGTACACTGAGCAACATGATCAGATACACAGCCAGATGAGTGCTACAGGTCTTCAAGGCTTTATTGTTCAAAGACTTGTTCTTACTGGTCAGACAGACGGCTGTTATCTTTGTGTAAGTGAGAACCATGGTGCCAATAGAAGAGGTGAACAGGACGACAGTGAAAGTGAGGCCATAGATATTATTAATGAACACATTCTCACAAGAGAGTTTAAACAAAGAGGCATTGTTACAGTACAAACCTCTTATTATTGTTCTGCATCGGTTCAGCCGTATGGTCAGACCGAGCAGAATCCCGACCAGAACAAAGGCCACCCCCCAGGCAGAAACTGTCAGCTTTATCAGCATTTTGTTGGTCATTATGACAGCATAGCGCAGAGGATTACAGATGGCCACATATCTGTCAAAGGCCATAATCATGAGCACAGTGTGAGAGCAGGTGCTGCACACATGTACAGTGAAAGCTTGAACTACACATTCATAATAACTGATGAGGCGCTCAGATGGAGGCAGCAACATGTTTACAAGCAAACGGGGCAGAATAGAGTTTCCTAGTATATCGTTAACTGAGAGGTTGCAAAACAGGATATACATCGGCTGGTGGAGGTTTTTGTCAATGAAAACCAGAACAGCAATGCTTAAATTTGCCACAATTATGAACAAGTAGGAGAAGAAGAGAAAAAGAAACAAGGGGTATGTAAAATCCTCTGAGACATTTAACCCTTCCAGCTGGAGTGTGTCGCTGTTGTACGTGTAGTTTTCCATCAACCTGAAAGAACAGCAGAGTGCTGTAAATGTCACAATCAACAGCAATCGTAGTATCAAAAATCAAATTAAGTCACAATAACCACAAGACAAACACGCAGCTCTTCCAGTTATAGATATGAGTGCGTATCCCAGAATCAATAAGTAAGTAAGTTCAAGTTTCAGTTCAGGAAGTTCATCATGGAAGTGGTGATAATGAGAGCTAAAGAAGTAAATGTTATATACATATAAACAGACTTTGATAAGAACTTTTGAACATTAGGTATGAAAACTCTAAGTCAATCCATGCATCAGAGATCAATTCCTGAAAATGTGATGATTGTAGAAACTCTTTCTATATATCTTTACCAAAGCACCCCGCCTTCACGCAGCAGGTTTCACAAATCATAAAATAAAAGAATGAAGGTGTTAGACGTGAACATTTCACATTGTGTTCGAAAACTAGTGTAGAAACATTAATAGTATATGTTGCTATGTTGACCATCTCTGTAACATCCACCAACTCCAATGAAGATCTGCTCTGTTGCAGCGTTATATAGATTCCAGGTTGTGTTTGTGTCACCCTGTTCACTCCCTTCCACCACAACTTCGCTTGTTTTTGTCCAGTCAAAACTTTTCCAAGCTTGAGTTGTAGAGGAATTGCAAAATCACAACAGGCCATGAGGGGGAAAATCCAGATTGATTTTTAATGGGTGTCAAGATTTACTCTAATTTAAAGGACAACATTCTTGCTTATATGCGAAAAACCCAGTGATGGAAGAAAGTAAAATATATGTTGAGTTACTGCCTATAAAAAGAGAGAACAGGATATCAACTCAAACATTTACATTAATGTAGTGTTAAAGAGAGTAAACACCACTGCAGAAGTAAGAAAGCTTGCTGTGTCAGACTGGTTGTCGACTCAACTCTGTAGTCAGTTTTGACACCATTGTTTCAGGGTTCATTTACAAACACGAGGGGACACCACACACCTAATCAAGTGTTATTGTCACATAATCAGCCATACATGCAATGTTGGAAATTTGCTAAATGTGATAGCAACATATCTCCACTAAATACAAGTACTGAAGTACTTTAGCTTACAGACACATTTTATCAATCTGAAGTAATCTGATACAAACAGTAACCAGGTGGTGGAATAATGGCTTCATGACACAAAGAATTCAGTAGAAAGAATTTCTTGAATCAATATAAAAATATATACTATTTATATCTAAAATAAATATATTCATGCAACGCCTGAGAAAAGTAACCCCCAACACTGTCACTCAACATTAAAACATTCATTTATCAGGAATTCCCTATGCTGAGACCCAGAGGAGGTTCAACTTATAGTCACTTGGCTGCTGGATTTGCAATGAAGTAGTTGAAATCCTACAGAGAGCCACCTTCTGGCACCTTATGGGACGCTATTTTAAGAAAATAATTTGTACTGTAGTTGCACGAGAGAAACAGATTTTTGATCCTGTTTGAATTGTGTCATGAATCACACATATGTTTGTGAATTAAACTGATACAAAAAAAGGTAAAATATCATCTTGTTCTATATTAAACTGCTCAATGAGTTACATCGTCTCACTGAACAACATTGCCACCATATTGAAAACGAAAAAAATGAAAGTCACAATAAATCTGATCATATTGACAACTGCAGTTATGCGAAAGGAGAATTCATCAGTTCTTGGAGCTGCTAATATACATAATGTATGTCCATATTGAGTGTTTTATTTGTCACTGATAGTCTTGGGTTTTTGTTCTAAGAGTTCGACTGGCTCTTTTCAGAGGAATCTGCTGGTGATTTGGCAGCTCTTTCTGGTTAAATGTAAAATAATCCCTCAGTTCTCGTGCCTGTTCTGAATGGTTGAAACAGTTGGCTAAATGTGTGATTGAAACAGAAAGGCAAAAAGGAAAAGACACATGATATATACACTCACTGGCCACTTCATTAGGTACACCTGTTCAATAGCTTGTTAACACAAACAGCTGTTTAGCAAATCGCATGGCAGCAACTCAATGCATTAAGGCATGTAGACATGGTTAAGAGAACTTGCTGAAAATCAAACTGCGCATTAGAATCGACATGTGCAGGAAGGTTATGTTCAGCGATGATTCCAGATTTTGTCAAAGTGTGGAGGAGACTCGGAGAAAGCTATGCTGATTGCTGCACCAAAAGAGAAACATCTTTTGGAGCAGGCATTGTGATGGTGTGAGGTGGCATCTTCCTCACTGGAAAACAAGGCTCGTTATAAATGTAGAGAGATATCGAGATGAGATTCTGGAACCAGTGGCAATCCCATATCTTCACAGTCTGGGACTGAACTCTATCCTCCAAGATGACAATGCTCGCCCCCAGAGAGTGGGGTTTCTCAGAGACTACCTGCAGAATTTGGAAGTGGAGAGGATGGAATGGCCTGTCAGCAGTCCTGACCTCAACCTCATTGAACACTTGTGGGATCAGCTTGGGTGTGCTGTTCATACAAGGGTGACCAACACAACCACGCTGGCTGACATGTGACAAATGCTGGTTGAAGAATGAGATGTCATCCCACGGCAGTGTGTGACCAGGCTGGTGACCAGCATGAGGAGAAGGTGACAGGCTGTTGTGGCTTTATCACAACTGCCATCACTCGTTACATTGCCAATATGTCTAGTTTCTTTAGACTTCAGTCATCAAATCCACCAAACAACACAAAACAAGAGTCAATAGCAGAATAAGCTGTTTGGCAGAGAAGATCTGGCAAAGTTTTCGTCGGCACAACCCACAAATTCAGCACTGCTGCTCATCCCGCAAATACATGTTCCTTACAAATCTGGCACAATTTAAAAGGGAAATAAACAGGCTTACCAATGGTGTAAGAATTATTGCCTTGTTACAACAGAGGAATAATCTACCAAACACAAATTTCCTTTCTTTTTGTGCTATGTTGTTGTTTTAAGATTTTGTCAAATTTTTTGAAAGAATCCCTCCAGAGACAGACCTTTTTTAAGAATAAGGTCCTTTTTTATAACCACAAACAGCCTCACCAAATCTTCCAGATTTCATTTTCAGAAACAGTGATTTTATTATTGTATAACACACTTCATTCAAACCAGACAACACTTCTTTTATCTTAGTTGTTCTAACAATCACGGCCTCATTTGATCAATATAAACCCTTACTTTAACGTATTTGATGTGAATACAGTATATCAGCGGAGAAGCAAGTTGAAAATACAATTAATGCCTCTTTTTTAAGCAAGCTGCTGGTGAGTTGGCAGCTCTTTCTGGTTAAATGAAAAAAAATCATTCAGACCTGGTTCTTGGCCTGAATGGTTGAAATAGTTAGCTTAATGTGTGATTGAAACAGAAAAGTAAAAAGTAAAAGACAGATGATTAATATATATATATATATATATATATATATATATATATATATATACATATGTACATATATATAAATATATATACATGTGTATATATATATATATATATATATATATATATATATATATATATATATACACACACACTTGTCTTTTACTTTTTACCTTTCTGTTTCACTCACACATTTAGCAAACTATTTCAACCATTTAGGCCAGGAACCAGGTCTGAATGATTGTTTATCATTTAACCAGAAAGAGCTGCCAACTCCAACTCACCAGCAGACTCCTTAAAAATAAGGCATTAAGTGTATTTTCAACTTGCTTCTCCCCTCATATGCTATATGCACATCGAACACATTGAAGTAAAGGTTTGTATTGATCAAATGAGACAGTGATTGTTTGAACAGTGAAGATAAAAGAAGTGTTGTCTGGTTTGAATGAAGTGTGTTATACAATAATAAAATCACTGTTTCTGAAAATGAAGTCTGGAAGATTTGGTGAGGCTGTTTGTGGTTATAAAAAAGGATCTTATTCTTAAAAAAGGTCTGTCTCTGGAGGGATTCTTTCAAAAAATTTGACAAAATCTTAAAACAACAACATAGCACAAAAAGTAAGGAAATTTGTGTTTGGTAGATTATTCCTGCGTTGTAACAATGCAATACATCTGTGTATTTCCCTTTTACATTTTATCACATTTGTAAGGAACATGTATTTGTGGTGGCAGCCTCTGCCATCAATGACGGCCCTGCGATGAGCTGGCAACTTGTCCAGGGTGTACCCTGCCATCGCTCAGAGTCAGCTGGGATTATCTCCAGCAAAAACCACCGCGACCCCATGAAAGGGATAAAGCGGTTACGGCCAATGACATGACATGACATGTATTTGTGGGATAAGCTTACTCTGCTATTGGCTCTTGTTTTGTGTTGTTTGGTGGATTGAATGACTGAAGTCTAAAGAAACCAGACATATTGGCAATTTAGCTATTTATTTATCAAACAAGTTTACTCTGCATTCATGCATTTGTTTATCAACACATAGAGGAAACCTCTAACCTATACCTTATAAGCATTGATTATATTAAGGACACAGGACAGGTCACATACAGAAAAAAGTGTGATTCATCTCAAGTTCTTCGGATTCATATAATTCACACAACCTGACTTCCTCTTAAATATTTTAACTCAACCAAATTCAGAGCCAGAGGAAGAATTCATGTTCCCAGCTGTGCAGTTAAAAACGCTGACTCCTCGAGAAGTTTGCTGTAACATACGGTTAAGTGCCATACTTGTGCTTGACTTAAATGTATGTCCGTAACTTTGTTTTGATGGAGCACTATGTAGTTTTGGAGAAGAAATTCAACCTCAGTATTTTAATATTTACAGTAATAAAAAGGTAACAAAGCACACTCAGAAATATATTTTTTTTTTCCTTAAGTGAATAAAAAAGCTGTTTTCAGAGGAAGGTAAGGTCCCCACAACAAAACAAACAAAACACCTGGAAGACGTCTTTACAGGGATGGCAAAACCTTCTTGGACTTAGATAAAAAACTTCGTATCTCTTTAGATTGCATGCCATAAATAATGGGGTTAAGGCTGCTGGGGATGATGTGAAACAAAATAGAAGCAAATTTTCTGTAGTCTGAGTACTGTGGGAAGCGATGCAGAATAATTATAGTCAGTCCACTAAGCAACATGATCAGGTACACAGCCAGATGAGTGCTGCAGGTCTTCAAGGCTTTACTGTTCTTGTTCTTACTGGTTAGACAGACGGCTGTAATCTTTGTGTAAGTGAGAACCATGGTGCCAATAGAAGAGGTGAACAGGACGACAGTGAAAGTGAGGCCATAGATATTATTAATGAACACATTCTCACAGGAGAGTTTAAACAAAGAGGCATTGTTACAGTATGGATTTCTTATCATCGTCCTGCATCGGTTCAGCCGTATGGTCAGACCGAGAAGAATCCCGACCAGAACAAACGGCACTCCCCAGGCAGAAACTGTTAGCTTTATCAGCATTTTGTTGGTCATTATGACAGCATAACGCAGAGGATTACAGATGGCCACATATCTGTCAAAGGCCATAATCATGAGCACAGTGTGAGAGCAGGTGCTGCACACATGTACAGTGAAAGCTTGAACCACACATTCATAATAACTGATGAGGCGCTCAGATGGAGGCAGCAACATGTTTACAAGCAAACGGGGCAGAATAGAGTTTCCTAGTATGTCGTTAACTGAAAGGTTGAAAAACAGGAGATACATCGGCTGGTGGAGGTTTTTGTCAACGAAAACAAGAACAGCAATGCTTAAATTTGCCACAATTATGAACAAGTAGGAGAAGAAGAGAAAAAGAAACAAGGGGTATGTAAAATCCTCTGAGACATTTAACCCTTCCAGCTGGAGTGTGTCGCTGTTGTACGTGTAGTTTTCCATCACCTGAAAGAACAACAGAGTGCTGTGAATGGCACAACGAACAGCAATCCTAGTATCAAAAATCACGTTAAGTCACGACAAAAACATGCAGCTCTTTCAGTTATAGATATCACTGTGTATCCCAGAATTAATAAGTAAGAAAGTTCAAGTTTGAGTTCAGGAAGTTCATCATGGAAGTAGTAACAATGAGCGCTAAAGAAGTTAATGTTATATACACATATTCAGACTTTGATAAGCACTTATAAACATTAGATATGAAAACTCTAAGTAAATCCATGCATCAGGGATCAATTCCTGACAATGTGATGATTGTACAAACTCTTTCTACATATCTTTACCAAAGCACCCCGCCTCCGTGCAGCAGGTTTCACAAATCATAAAATAAAACAATGAGGGTGATAGAGGATAACATTTCAAATTGTGTTAGAAAACTAGTGAAGAAACATTAATAGTGACAGCTATGTTGACCATCTCTGTAACATCTACCAACTCCAATGAAGATCTGCTCTGTTGCAGCGTTATATAGACTCCAGGTTGTGTTTGTGTCACCCTGTTCACTCCCTTCCACCACAACTTCTCCTGGTTTTTGTCCAGTCAAAACTTTTCCAAGCTTAAGTTGTTGAGGAATTGCAAAATCACTACATGCCATGAGGGGGTAAATTCAGATTGATTTTCAATGGGTGTTATGATGTATTCCAATTTAAAGGACACTATTCTTGCTTATATGCGAAAAACCCAGTGATGGAAGTAAGTAAAATATACATTGAGTTACTGCCTATAAAAAGAGAGAACAGGATATCAACTGGAACATTTACATTAATGTAATGTTAAACAGAGTAAACACCACTGCAGAAGTAAGAAAGCTTGCTGTGTCAGACTGGTTGTCGACTCAACTCTGTAGTCAGTTTTGACACCATTGTTTCAGGGTTCATTTACAAACACGAGGGGACACCACACACCTAATCAAGTGTTATTGTCACATAATTAGACATACATGCACTGTTGGAAATTTGCTAAATATGATAGCAAAATGTCTCCACTAAATACATGTACTGTATTTTAGCTTACAGACACATTTTATCAATCTGAATTAATCTGATACAAACAGTCACCAGGTGGTGGAATAATGGCTTCAGGGCACAAAGAATTCAGCACAAAGATGGAGACACATCATTTTACCTCATTCTGTTTCCTATTTACTTTTTTATATAATCTGTTTTTTTAACAAAAAAAATATCTTTTCATTTTGCTGTTAACTTATTTCTTTGAATCAATATAAAATAAATATAATTATTTATTTCTAAGATAAATATATTCATGTAACGCCTTAGAAAAGTAGACCCCAACACTGTCAATCAACATTAAAACATTCATTTATCAGGAATCCTCTATACTGAGACCCAGAGGAGGGTCAACTTATAGTCAGTTGGCTGGGTTTGCAATGAACTAGTTGAAACCCTATAGAGAGCCACCTTCTGGCACCTTATGGGACGTTATTTTGGAAAATAATTTAAACTATAGTTAATTGAAAGAGAGACATATGTTTTTAATCCTGTTTGAACTGTGTCATGAATCACACATGTGTGTGATTCAAAAAAATACATTTTCAAGTCGAAAAATTCTCAGTTTGTTGAAATAAAGTAAAATATCATCGAGTTGTATGTTAAACTGCTCAGTGAAATACATCGTCTCACTGAACACGTCACTAAGACCACCATTGCCACCATATTGACACAGAAAAAATATATGCAAAGATGAAAATCACAACAAATCTGGTGATATGGACAAGTGTAGTTATGCGAAACAAGAATTAGTAAGTTCTTGGAGCTGCTAATATACATAATATATGTCTATATTAAGTATTTGTTTTGTCACATTCAATTTTGGATATTTGTTTAAGAGTTTGACAAAATTACTGAAAGAATCCATCCAGAGACAGACCTTTTTTTAGAATAAGATCCTGTTTGTTGAACCACTGCATTTGATGTGAATCGAATATATCGGGGGAGTAACAAGATACAAATAAAATGACTGGTTCTTTTTAAAGGAGCCTGCTGGTGATTTGGCAGCTGTTTCTGGTTAAATGTAAAATAATCACTCATTTCTGGTGCCTGGTCTGACTGGTTGAAATACGTTAGCTAAATATGTGATTGAAACAGAAAGGCAAAAAGTAGAAGACACATGATATATACACTCACTAGCCACTTTATTAGGTACACCTGTTCAATAGCTTGTTAACACAAACAACTAATCAGCAAATCACATGGCAGCAACTCAATGCATTAAGGCATGCAGACATGGTCAAGAGAACTCGCTGATGTTCAAACCAAGCATCAGAATGGGGAAGGAAGGGGATTCAAGGGACTTTGAAGGTGGCATGGTTGTTGGTGCCAGACGGGCTGGTCTGAGTATTTAAGAAACTGCTGATCTACTGGGATTTTCACGCACAACCATCTCTAGGGTGTACAAAGAATGGTCCAGCGGCAGTTGTGTGGACAAAAATGCCTCGTTGATGTCAGAGGTCAGAGGAAAATGGGCAGACTTGTTCATTATGATGGAAGGCAACAGTAACTCAAAGAACCACTCATTACAACCAAGGTATGCAAAATACCATCTCTGAACAAACAACATAGCAAACCTTGAAGCAGAGGGGCTACAGCAGCAGAAGACCACACCGTGGGCCACTCCTGTCAGCTAAGAACAGAAAACTGAGGCTACAATTCACACACGCTCACCAAAATTGGACAATAGCAGATTGGAAAAAATGTTGCCTGGTCTGGTGAGTTTCGATTTCAGCTGCAACATTTAGATGGGAGGGTCAGAATTTGGCGTAAACAACATGAAAGCATGGATCTATTCTGCTTTGAATAAACGGTTCAGGCTGCAGGTGGTGGTGTAATGGTGTGGGGGATTTTTGGACACTTTGGACCCCTTAGTACCAATTGAGCATCGTTTAAACGCCACAGTCTACCAGTCTACCATCTTCTATTTGCAACTTCCAGCAGGATAATGCACCATGTCACTAAGATCAAATAATCTCAAACTGGTTTCTTGAGCATGACAATGAGTTCACTGTATTCTTAATGGCCTCCACAGTCATCAGATCTCAATCCAATAGAGCATCTTTGGGACGTGGTGCAAAGGGAGATTCGCATCATGGATATGCAGCCAACAAATCTCCAACACCTTGTTGAAAGTATTCCACGAAGACTTAAGGCAGATCTGAAGGCAAGAGGGGGTCCAACTTGGTTCTAGCAAGTTGTACCTAATAAAGTGACCAGTGAGTGTATATTTATATATAATCTATGCACAAAAATAAAAGACATTTGTGTTTGGTAGATTAATTACTTGTTGTAATAATGCTTCTTGGCAACCAATCTTATACCTTTTGAAAGCCTGTTTATTTCCATTTTAAATGGTGCCACATCTGTAAGGAACATGCACTTGTTGGAAGAGCAGCAGAAATGAGTATGTGTGTTATGTCCATGAAAAGTTTGCCAAAACTTCTCTGCCAATTCCAAACAGATTATTCTGATGTTGCTATTGACTCTTGTCTCTCTTGTCAGGTGCCAATCAACACTTGTAAGCATAGGCCCTGCTACAGTTGGTGTCTGCTCCAAGAATTGGTATGTGATGTTTGTCTGATCTGGATAGGGCCCGTGCGATGCAGCAACTTCAAGCTGGTGTTCAGCAAAACCACATTGTGGCATTATTTGGAGTGAGCCCTAGTGCCATCTCCAAACTGAATGCCAAGTTCCATATAATGAAGATGTCAGAGACAGGCCATGGGGTGGGCGTCCCAAGAAGACGACACCCCAAGAAGACCCTTTCCTCACCCTGTCAGCTTAGGAACCATAGGCAGTCTTCTACAGATTTGCAGTCAAGGTTTGCAGGACAATGTGGCCGGGGGCTGTCTGCCAAGACAATCTGGAACAGACTGCACACAGTTAATCTCCAGTCTCATACGGCTGCCAGGAGGCCTACCATAACCGTCCTTCACTGTCAGGCCCATTTGCACTGGTGTTAGAAACACGTGCACTGGAACCTGAACATGTACAGGAAGGTTATGTTCGACAATAATTACAGATTTTGCCTATGATAGTTGGATCGTAGGGTCAAAGTGTGGAGAAGACGCGGAGAAAGCTGTGCTGATTGCTGCACCAATAGAGAAACATTTTTTGAAGCAGGCAGTGTGATGGTGTGAGGTTGCATCTCCCTGAAGGCAATCTCAATGCAGAAAGATATCGAGATGAGATTCTGGAACCAGTGGCAATCCCATATCTCCACAGTCTGGGACTGAACTCTATCCTCCAAGATGACAACGCTTGCCCCCAGAGAGTGGGGTTTCTCAGAGATTACCTGCAGAATTTGGGAGTGGAGAGGATGGAATGGCCTGGCAGCAGTCCTGACCTTAACCTCACTGAACACTTGTGGGATCAGCTTGGGAGTGCTGTTTGTGCCAGGGTGATCAACACAACCATGTTGGTTGACATTTGACAAATGCTGGTTGTAGAATTTTTTGCAACCACAAACAGCCTCACCAAATCAGCCAGACTTCATGTGCAGAAACAATGATTTTATTATTGTATAAAACACTTCATTCAAACCAGACAACACTTCTTTTATCTTCACTGTTCCAACAGTCACGGTTTCATTTGATCAGTATAAACCATTACTTCAATGTGTTTGATGTGAATATAGTATATCAGGAAAGGAGCAAGTTGAAAATACAATTAATGCCTCTTTTGTTATGGAGTCTGCTGGTGATTTGGCAGCTCTTTCAGGTTAAATGAAAAACAATCATTCAGACCTGGTTCCTGGTCTAAATGGTTGAAATAGTTAGCTAAATGTGTGATTGAAACAGAAAAGTAAAAAGTAAAGACAGATGATTAATATATATATACACACACACACATATTATTAATCAAAGAAGTTTAGTCTGCATTCATGCATTTGTTTGTCAACAGACAGAGGAAAAAGGTAGCAAACTCATAAGCATTGATTATATTAAGGACACAGGACAGGCCACATACAGAAGAAAATGTGATTCATCTCAGGTTCTTCGGATTCATATAATTCACACAACCTGCCTTCCTCTTGAATATTTTAACTCTATCAAATTCAGAGCCAGAGGAAGGATTTTTGTTCCCAGCTGTGCAATTAAAAACGTTGACTCCTCGATAAGTTTGCTGTAACATACGGTTTAGTGCCATACTTGTGCTTGACTTGAATGTATGTCCGTAGCTTTGTTTTGATGGGGCAGTACGTAGTTTTGGAGAAGAAATTCAACCTCAGTATTTCAATATTCATAACATTAATGAGGTAACAATGCACACTGAGAAATATTTTTTTTTCCTTAAGTGAATAAAAAAAGCTGTTTTCAGAGGAAAGTAAGGTCCCTGCAACAAAACAAACAAAACACTTAAAAGACGTCTTTACAGTCATGGCAAAACCTTCTTGGACTTAGATAAAAACCTCCGTATCTCTTTGGACTGCATGCCATAAATAATGGGGTTAAGGCTGCTGGGAATGATGTGATACAAAATAGAAGCACATTTTCGGTAATCTGAGTACTGAGGGAAGCAATGCAGAATAATTATAGACAATACACTGAGCAACATGATCAGATACACAGCCAGATGAGTGCTACAGGTCTTCAAGGCTTTACTGTTCAAAGACTTGTTCTTACTGGTCAGACAGATGGCTGTAATTCTAGTGTTAGTTGACGATGGGGCCACATGGCCTCATCCACATCACATTCATTATCCTCTCTTGCAATGAACCAAGGGAAAAATCTTCTTGCATGCCATCCAACCTTGACATTCCTCTGCACCTATTTCTCACTCTCATCTGCCTTAGACCTCTTCAGTCCATGTTGGCAAAGAACAACACAGCCGCTGCACTTTTTAAGGCCTGCAGACTGATTGCTAATTGAAGATTTGTGTTTAGGAGTGTCAAACAGGTGCTTTAGTGATTTTATACTGATGTAGGTAGTTTCTAATAGTTAGGAATTAGTTAGGATGGTTTCTGTTTGGTTGCCATAGCTAAAACAATGGAGTTTGGACTGCTTGAATGACATCTGTGTTAACTGTTCTGCAAAAGGGTGGGAAAAATGTGTCAATTCAATAAGAAAGGGTTAACACATTTGCAAGAGGTGTCTTGTGCTCTGCTGAGACAGTGATGATGAAAACCGAGTGGATTCCAGTTTGTTTAAACAGGTCAAAGCAATCAATAAAAACTGTAATACGGAGCCTAGGACTCCTAAAAACACACAGGTTCTTCGAAATTGGGGGGAGCAGAGTTAAAAAACCATCAAGAGAATAACATTCATTTAAAAGGATTTACAATAAACAATAAAAAGAGATGGTACCACCTAAAACAATACTAAAAATAGAAAGGAAAACCACCGCTGTGGTGATGCCTGAACAGTCCATAATTGTCCATTGCCGTCCTAGGGTTGATACCCTGCCCTGGCGTTCCCGGTGCCCACCGTTCCCGCCGTCAGCCCTATTGGCGTTGACGTCCTTGGTATCATGGCGCCCACCGTATCATGGCGCCCACCGCCGTCTGCCGTCCTAGCGTTGACGTCCTCGGTATCATGGCACCCACCATCTTGGGCGTTCCCGGCACCCACCGCCGTCTGCCGTCCTAGCGTTGATGTCCTCGGTATCATGGTGCCCGTCGTCCTGGCGTCCTCTCCTCTCCTCTCCTCTCCTATCCGTCTCTGCTGTCACAATCCATCTCTCGAAATAAAAAGGGCCACCTGCGCTCGCCATCACCTGTGGCTTGTTGTGCTAATTAGTCTGCTGGTGAGTCTGTGTATTGTTCAGGGTCAGTGCGTAAAAAGGAACTACATGCAAATCAAACTGTAACCACAAAATAACACGACACGACAATAAAAAAAACCATTAAATCACAGTCAAAATGAACAAAGTACTAAAACATGCTACCCACAAAAACTGACCCTGTCACATTGATAATACACTTGTTTGTTATATCATTTCAGATTGACTTAAAATATTTGGGACCACCTGCAGCTGAATCATCAGACCAGGAACAGCCATGCACCTCAGCTGCTCCAGCTTCCTCAGGTGAGTTTAATGTGTCAGTGAATGTTTGTGATGATAAAAATGTATTGACTTATGTGAAAATGACAATATGTTGTGCCATGTCTCATGTATTTGCACTTGTGTGTTTTCTGTATGTTTATGGACCTAGAGCCACCAGAGGAGACACCACAAGAGCATGCAGCTCTTCCTGCCAACCTCACCTGCCTCTAACCACTGACCCTGGATGTTCAGGTGAGTGCAAGCTGTTCATCTTGATTGCACCTCGGATTCCACACTTGGTGTGTCTCAGGTGTGTGCCTGATGAATGTAAAGAATTTTAGCAATAACTTAACTGACCTGTTTTATTCACCTAAGTTGGCTCAAGGATGTTAAAAAAATATCAGGTTATGCTTTATGCTGCAGTCACACAATAGCATTACATTGACATTATATTTATTCTATATCTTGTGTGTGTGTGTGTGTGTGTGTGTGTGTGTGTGTGTGTGTGTGTGTGTGGTAAGTTACCATGAATACAAGGTGAGAAAGTGTGCTTCATGTGCCCTCTAGATGCAGCAAACACTGGCAATTCACCTTCAGCTGATCCTGCTGACTGGCCTCTTCATGTAACAGACCTGATGAGAACAGAGTTGGTTCGCAGAGGGCCGTATCATGTGACATCTGATTTCATTTTTCTTTTTTGTGTATTTATTATTGAACACGTTCATTCATTTGCACATATTGTTATATTGTTTGGATTATCATTGTTTAAATAAATGAGCAATTCTTTGGACATGGTCTTTGGTCTTTTCTTGTGGGGATGGGGGGCTATCAATAAAGCTCGCCTAGGGCACCTAATGGTCTAGGACCGCCCCTTGCTGACAATCAGGTGCCAATCAGCTCCTGTAAGCATCGGCCCTGCTATAGTGGTCAGGTGGTTTCTGCTCCAAGAATTGGCATGTCGCGCTTGTCTGATCTGGATAGGGCCTGTGCGATGCAGCAGCTTCAATGTGGTGTTACTCAAAACCACGTTGTGGCATTATTTGGAGTGAGCCCTAGTACCATCTCCAAACTGAATGCCAAGTTCCATATAATGAAGATGTCAGAGAAAGGCCATGAGGTGGGCGTCCCAAGAAGACGACACCCCAAGAAGACCCTTTCCTCACCCTGTCAGCTTAGGAACCATAGGCAGTCTTCTACAGATTTGCAGTCAAGGTTTGCAGGACAATGTGGCCGAGGGCTGTCTGCCCAGACAATACGGAACAGACTGCATGCAGTTAATCTCCAGTCTCATTGGGCTGCCAAGAGGCCTACCATGACCGCCCTTCACTGTGAGGCCCGTTTGCACTGGAACCTGAACATGTACAGGAAGGTTATGATCAGCGATGATTACAGATTTTGCCTATGGCAGTTGGATCATAGGGTCAAAGTGTGGAGAAAACTCGGAGAAAGCTATGCTGATTGCTGGACCAATAGAGAAACATTTTTTGAAGCAGGCAGTGTGATGGTGTGAGGTGGCATCTCCCTCACTGGAAAACAAGGCTTGTTATCATTGAAGGCAATCTCAATGCAGAGAGATATTGAGATGAGATTCTGGAACCAGTGGCAATCCCATATCTCCACAGTCTGGGACTGAACTCTATCCTCCAAGGTAACAACGCTTGCCCCCAGAGAGTGGGGTTTCTCAGAGACTACCGGCAGAATTTGGGAGTGGAGAGGATGGAATGGCCTGCCAGCAGTCCTGAGGTCTGTTTCACAAAGCAGGTTTAGTGAAAACTCTGAGTCTGTTAACCCTGAAATGAGGGAAACTCTGAGTTTTCCGTTTCACAAAGGGAGGTAACTCAAACCAGAGAAAGAGGGGTAACTCTAGCCTGTTTCACAGAGAGAGGTAACTTAAGCTTTCGGTCAGTTACCATGGTAACATACTCTATGAACCTAACCTGGCTGGGACCAGGTTTTTCTCAACAAACCTCGAGTTTCTCTCTGTCTCCGCCCTCTTTCAGCCACACACGGTATTTGAGTTCCTCATTCATTCAGTCAGCAGGCGAGTTTTGGCGTAGCATAGTTCTGCAGTCTGTTTTTTGAGAAAATCAAAAATCAGTCAGTAGGCCTACATTAGAAGTTATATTAGGTGGCGACTATTTTCACTACCATGGCATGTCATTTTGATAATGATCCTGTGGATGAAGGTGCAGCATTACTGCGCAGAGAATTAAATATTCGTCGGGAGATGATTATCAGACCGCGCACAGTTGTTCTTGCATTTCCAGATAATTATCTTTTTGATATCTTTTTTTTGTTTCACGTCACAGTCCATCATTTACATACACAACCTAATCCGTCCTTACATTTCCAACATTACCAACCGAAGTCTTGCTCTCACATCCCAGCAGATATTGTGTGTTGCGCTGCGTTTTTTTTTTTTTTTTTTTGCAAATTGGAGTTTTTGATACAACGTCGGAGATGCAGAGCACTTGAGCAAGGCAGCTGTATGCAGAGCGGTCAGAAAAGTGTGTCTCGCCCTGAAACGCCTTCTACCCATCTTTAAGATTTTCAGCTCCTCTGCCTCCGTCAGAGGTGGCGGTGCTGGGCCACCACCTGTTTTACGGGCATCTGCTTTCTTTCTGTTGGCTGAGTAGAAGTCTGTGTTAGTTTAAGGCTTAATTATTTAACAGAATATGATATAGATGAGAAGACATTTATGTTCGTGAAAACAGCATTATGTTGGGGATAAAACAACTATACAGTCAAACAGCCACTTAATATTTACTTTACAATGTAAAACATGATCAAAATGAGGAACCCCCATGAGATTATGCTGAGGTCTAATGTTTTTATGTTTCATCTTAAGCTGCTGCCAAGTGCGCTTCTCCCCCCCTGGATTGCACCTAAATGAAATAAATTAATAGGCTACCACTCAAGCAGTTTCCCCCTGTAATATTATTGTGATTGCAAAGGACTACATTTAAACTAACGTATTGACCCGAGCAGCAATGTTCTCCCACACCGTCTCCCTCTCGTTTGCTGCTGCAGCGGTGTTACACTTCCTTCTAAAAACGTGCTCAAACTCACTGTATGAGCGCATTAATATTTCCAGTTCCAGTGGGGTGAAAAACGTAGCCGCCCTCTTCCCTTTGCCATGGTGACTCGTCGAATCGGGGCTCTATTGATGCTGTCTTTCTATACTTGTGGTGCACGCGCTTAACTCCAGGTGAAACTACTTCGAGTTGATCAAACTAACCCAAATCAGCTGTTCTGGAACCGAAAACTCAGAGTTTCCTATCTCAGAGTAAATTAACTCAGAGTTCAGGGTTAGACTCAGAGTTTGTTGAACCTGCTTTGTGAAACGGACCTCTGACCTTAACCTCATTGAACACTTTTGGGATCAGCTTGGGAGTGCTGTTCGTGACAGGGTGATCAACACAACCACGTTGGTTGACATGCGACAAATGCTGGTTGTAGAATTTTTTGCAACCACAAACAGCCTCACCAAATCAGCCAGACTTCATGTGCAGGAACAATGATTTTATTATTGTATAACAGACTTCATTCAAACCAGACAACACTTCTTTTATCTTCACTCTTCTAACAATCACGGTTTCATTTGATCAATGCAAACCCTTACATCAACGTGTTTGATGTAAATACAGTATATCAGGGAAGGAGCAAGTTGAAAATACATTTAATGCCTCTTTTGTTACGGAGTCTGCTGGTGATTTGGCAGCTCTTTCAGGTTAAACGAAAAACAGTCATTGAGACCTGGTTGCTGGCCTGAATGGTTGAAATAGTTTGCAGATGTGTGATTGAAACAGAAAGGTAAAAAGTAAAACACAGATGAAAACCAGTTTAGTCTGCATTCAAGCATTTGTTTATCAACAGACAGAGGAAAAAGGTAGCTAACTCAAAGCATTGATTATATTAAGGACACAGAACAGGCCACATATAGAAGAAAATGTGATTCATCTCAAGTTCTTCAGATTCATATAATTCACACAACCTGCCTTCCTCTTGAATAGTTTAACTCTACCAAATTCAGAACCAGAGGAAGGAGTCTTGTTCCCAGCTATGCAGTTAAAAATGTTGACTCCTCGATAAGTTTGCTGTAACATACGGTTTAGTGCCGTACTTGAATGTATGTCCGTAACTTTGATTTGAAGGGGCACTATGTAGTTTTGGAGAAGAAATTCAACGTCAGTATTTTAATATTGGGTTAGGGTTAGGATAATGAGGTAACAATGCACACTCAGAAATATTTTTTTTTTCCATTAGTGAATAAAAAAAGCTGTTTTCAGAGGAAAGTAAGGTCCCTACAACATAACAAACAAAACACTTGAAAGATGTCTTTACAGGGATGGCAAAACCTTCTTGGGCTTAGATAAAAACCTCCGTATCTCTTTGGACTGCATGCCATAAATAATGGGGTTTAGGCTGCTGGGGATGATGTGATACAAAATAGAAGCAAATTTTCTGTAGTCTGAGTACTGAGGGAAGCGATGCAGAATAATTATAGAAAATCCACTGAGCAACATGATCAGATACACAGCCAGATGAGTGCTGCAGGTCTTCAAGGCTTTACTGTTCAAAGACTTGTTCTTACTGGTCAGACAGACGACTGTAATCTTTGTGTAAGTGAGAACCATGGTGCCAATAGAGGAGGTGAACAGGACGACAGTGAAAGTGAGGCCATAGATATTATTGATAAACACATTCTCACAGGAGAGTTTAAACAAAGAGGCATTGTTACAGTATGGACTTCTTATCATCGTCCTGCATCGGTTCAGCCGTATGGTCAGACCGAGAAGAATCCCGACCAGAACAAAGGCAACTCCCCAGGCAGAAACTGTTAGCTTTATCAGCATTTTGTTGGTCATTATGACAGCATAGCGCAGAGGATTACAGATGGCCACATATCTGTCAAAGGCCATAATCATGAGCACAGTGTGAGAGCAGGTGCTGCACACATGTACAGTGAAAGCTTGAACTACACATTCATAATAACTGATGAGGCGCTCAGATGGAGGCAGCAACATGTTTATAAGCAAACGGGGCAGAATAGAGTTTCCTAGTATGTCGTTAACTGAAAGGTTGAAAAACAGGAGATACATCGGCTGGTGGAGGTTTTTGTCAACGAAAACCAGAACAGCAATGCTTAAATTTGCAACGATTATGAACATGTAGGAGAAGAAGAGAAAAAGAAACAAGGGGTATGTAAAATCCTCTGAGACATTTAACCCTTCCAGCTGGAGTGTGTCGCTGTTGTACGTGTAGTTTTCCATCAACCTGAAAGTACAGCAGAGTGCTGTGAATGTCACAACGAACAGCAACCTGCGCATCAAAAATCACGTTAAGTCACGACACAAACATGCAGCTCTTCCAGTTGTAGATATCACTGTGTATCCCAGAATCAGTAAGTAAATAAGTTCAAGTTTGAGCCCAGGAAGTTCATCATGGAAGTGGTAACAATGAGAGCTAAAGAAGTTAATGTTATATACACATATTCAGACTTTGATACGAACTTAATCCATGCATCAGGGATCAATTCCTGGCAATGTGATGATTGTACAAACTCTTTCTACAAATCTTTACCAAAGCCCCTTACCTCCACACAGCAGGTTTCACAAATCATAAAATAGAACAATGAAGGTGATAGAGGAAAACATTTCACATTGTGTTAGTTATCTAGTGAAGAAACAGTAATAGTAACAGCTATGTTGACCATCTCGTAACATCCACCACCTCCAATGAAGATCTGCTCTGTTGCAGCGTTATATACACTCTTCCATATTGCATCCTGGTGACACGTGTCCCCCAGGTAAGCAGTGTACACGCACCCTGCCATCCATGTGATGTAAAAGAAAATATGATTCATCAGACCAGACCACATTCTTCCATTGCCATGTGGTGCAGTTCTGATGCTCACGTGCCCTTAGTTGGCGCTTTCAATAGATAATGACCACTGCAGACTGGGAACACCCCACAAGAGCTGCGTTTCTGGAGATGCTCTGACCCAGTCGTCTAGCCATCACAGTTTGGTCCTTGTCAAACTCACTCAAATCCTTATGCTTACCCATTTTTACTGCTTTTAACACATCAGAGTTTGAGGACAACATGTTCACTTGCTGCCTAGTATATCCCACCCACTTACAGGTGCCATAATAATAAATTCAATTCACTCATAATATTATGCCTGATCTCTCTCTCTATATATATATATATATATATATATATATATATTCCAACATATGCATGTACATATGTTGGAATATATATATATATATATATATATATATATATATATATATATATATATATATATATATATTTATTAGGGCTGTCAAAAGATCAATTTTTTTAATCGCGATTAATCGCATTTTGTCCATAGTTAACTCGCGATTAATCGCAAATTAATCGCAATTTTTTTGGCACATTTTTTTCTGTTCTAAATGTACCTTAATGTATTTTTTCATGTTCTTAATACTTTTAACAACATAAGAAAGGTCAAATATACTTGCATTATGAAAATGTTCATTCAACACTTCAAATCATGCAGGAAAATAAATCCAGGGTTGTCTGCTTTTGGCGAGGGGGGGCGACGGGCTCTCTGTATCTGCCGTCTGTTTGGCTTGCAAGTGGTGTCCACTTGACACTGCACGTTTTTCTTCTTGTCAATCAGTATCACACTGATGATCGCCATAGCTCCGGTGCAGCAAAACAATAAAAAGTACGACTTGAAATTTAAACTTTCTGTCGTGATATATTCAGAGGAAAACTCGGGAAAAGCAGCCGCTAGACGTGTCTCTGTCGACCCCAAGAGAGTGAGAGAAACGGAGCTTCAGCGTCTGTCCGAGGAGGACAGCAGCAGGGCCAGGCTGCCTGCTGGAGGGAGGAAGAAGGCTAGCGAGGAGCCTGAGATAAACATGCGGGGACGAGTTATCAGCAAACGGGCACGCCACGAGAGAGTGTCCCGCAAAATGATCAGGGCGATGGCGAAACAAATGTCCGCCACCGTGATTGACAGCAGAGATGAGGAGTTTGCAGCGAGTGCTGCTTTTCAGTCCGCCGTGTTTTTAACGAACCGCCAGCCCTGCTTCTTCTTCTTCTGATTCCCTTTCTTCTTCTTCTGCCACCCTCTGAATCAAGACTACGGGTGCCGCCGACGGCCGTAAATCATACAATGCGCGTTTTTTTTTTTTTTTTTTAAATATACTGAGCGTTAATCGCGCGTTAAAAAAATTGACGGCGTTAAGAGGACGTTGCGTTAACGCGTTATTAACGCGTTAACTTTGACAGCACTAATATATATATATATATATATATATATATATATATATATATATATATATATATATATATCAGCATATGTACATGCATATGTTGGAATATATATATATATATATATGTATATACATATATATATATATATATATATATATATATATATATATATATATATATATATATTCCAACATATGTACATACATATGTATGGGTGTGGTTATTAGACATTATTAATTATTGATAGCAGTTATTAAATTTGAATTAATAGAAATGATAAAATAATCAAACACTTAAAAGGGGGCACCAGGGACCAATGACCACACCAACAACAGTCTGAAAAGAAGGGTTCACATTAAATGTAAATATTTGTAAAATATTTAGGATGCTTAGGATGCTTGCTGCTGACTTAATTTGCTCTGTTGAGCTCTGGATCTGTCACTTATCTTTGCAGCCAATGGCAGCTGAATTACACTGTCTGTGTGTGTGTGTGTGTGTGTGTGTGTGTGTGTGTGTGTGTGTGTGTGTGTGTGTGTGTGTCGTTTGTTTTTTTGTTTTCTGCTGTTTGTCTCCTGTGCAGCCCAAAGGAGCTTAAAGTGAATGTTTGAAGCAGTTGTAAAGTGACAAATGAATTAACCTTGTACTTTAAAACCGGCCAAATAATAAAATATATTGCCCTTTTTTATATATCATAGATCCTCTAGGTCCTACGAAACAATGAGCCGCCCTCAGTAGTCTACTCAGCCACTATCTAGTACTCCCACAAGTGAATGTAACTGTGCAGTTCAAAGTTGAAAACATTTGATATCTTTACATGAAGCTCTTTTTTCATATCCAACAGCTGAATCTCATTTTAAGTACTGAGCACAGATATAAAGGTTGGTTCTTTGACCTCCAGCCTCACAGCAAGAGCCGTCTGTCTCTATTTGTTGTGTCCTTGAAAATGCAGAAGACCTTATAGACGCAGAATTTAACTAAGTCACATACAGTAATTTTAGCCTGCATCTCCAAAGTGAATGATCAGTTTGGCAAACTACTACAAGTACAGAGTTTGATGATACGGTCCAATGATTAAATGTTACAACTGGAACAGATTTATGACCTGTGTTTTTATTTAATTGATTTTGTTCTGTCCAAAAATGTCAAATTAAAGAAAACGAACTCTTACTCAATAAATAATAAGAACTGTACTATCTAACAACTCAGCATACTGTGAAGTTATTTACTGTTACACTTTGATGTGGAAATTGCAAAATAAACTGAAGATTAACAGCATGTGATCAAATTATAGTGAGTCATTTAAGTCCAGTTTCCCTCTGCTGGAGTCTCATTTTATGTATCAATTTGTTGTTAAACCTTTAAATAAGACATCTCATTGAAACCCATTAATCTGAAAAATCAGTACTGTGCTGTGTCAGGTTTCCTGTGCAGGTGATCATGTTTGTGATGAATAAGGAGGTCACCAACAGGTATTGGCTCAGCTCCTGCCCTCATTTCCACAGAATCCAAAAGGGCGTGAGAGTGTTTTAAGAACAGAGTTGCATCAGAACACTTTCAGTAGTGAAGCCAGAAGGTGAAGATAACAGAGAGCAGCCACAACAGGTTTGTCACCCAGAAGTATCAACTGAACTAAGAA
This sequence comes from Diplodus puntazzo, assembly GCA_963678695.2. Taxonomy (NCBI): domain Eukaryota; kingdom Metazoa; phylum Chordata; class Actinopteri; order Spariformes; family Sparidae; genus Diplodus; species Diplodus puntazzo. The sequence continues at coordinate 30,653,056 of OZ023167.1, read as the reverse complement.
CTGGGCCAGAATAAATGCTGGAAGGCTTTAAAAGATCATATTCAAAAAAGAATTCAGCAGTTTTCAGAGGATTGCCTTAATATTAACATTTGTGGAGCTGAGAACAATTAGTCAATAAGCCATTAATCAGGTTTTATTTTAGGTTTTTTTCGTGGGTTTATTAATAGGACAGTTGCAGAGATGACAGAAAACAGGGTGAAAGAGAAGGGAGTGACATGCAGCAAAGGGCCCCAGGCCGGAACTCGAGCCCCGGGCTGCTGCAGCGAGGACAAAGCCTCGCTCCATGGAACCCCCCACCAAATGAGCTCATCGGCACCAGCGAACACATTTAACATTCAGTACCACTCTGCTTCTAACTGTGTAACTCCTGGTCCAGCCTCTTCATGTTTCAGCCTCACTTACCATGTTTTAAAGTGTTAATTTAAAGTGTGCACAAAAGTATAATTGAGCAGAGTTCAAGTACAAAGCTTGCAGAATGATGCAGTTTACTTCTGTGAGAGATGTTGGTCATTTAAAGAGGACTTGTAGTGGATGTGTGGGATCATTTAGAGGGTTTTTCTGTGGTGCAAGTTTTGTTTTGTTGATTTATTATTAATGTTGTTTAATGAAGTTTACTTTTATTTACTTGTAAAGCTTTTTGGTTACATTACCTTTTCAATTTCTCACAAAACTAAAGCGACTTAATCAACTAAAGACATGGTTACAAAGAAACTCGGAGAAGACATGGAGGAGGTTAAATCTTTGAACTTCATGTCAGAGGAGCTAAGTTATGTGGCAAAGCAACAGATGGGCCTACTAGAATTAATTGAAGAAGTGAAACAACGGAAGGCTGTGATCAAAGAAAAAAGACAAGAAAATTGAAGAGCTTGAAAGAAGAGTAGATGATTGAGTACACAAGCAGTACACAAGGATGGAAGACCTTGTGATATCTGGACTTAAGACAACCCACCGTACCTACGCACGGATTACAGCAGGGGACAAGGAGGGTGAGGATGCACCAAGGGATGAGCTACAAACACTTGAGCAGCAAGTCATCAACTTCTTCAACAACAAAGACATTCCTATAGACAGTAAAAATATAGCTACTTGCCAGACTATACCCCAAAGACGGAAAAACAGGCCCAACATCATCATTTGATTTGTGAGTAGAAAATACAAAAATGAGGTGCTAAAGCAGTCAAAACATTTGAAGGGCACAGGGGTATATGTGAATGAGCGTCTGACAAAGAGAAATGTGAAATTGCAAGACAAGCTAGAATCCTGAAAAGGGAAAAATGGATTCGGCATTCAACTGCAGAATAATGATACGACTAAATGGCACACGAGAACAGGCTAAAGTGATAGCCGTCAGAGACATTAATGAGCTGGAACGGTACAAATGAGAATTATGAATCACATAGTAGAGAGGTGGAATAGTGGGGAAATGTCTAATATTTATTGTGTGTCATGAAACAGGTATATGGCAAAATACTGCTTGTCAGTGACAAAATATGGTAAAATGTGTGAACACACAGATTTTAAGTCTTTTGACTTTCAAGATCACAAGCTTTATGAGTTGGAAAATGACACTGATCCAGAGATCCACTTCTACCAGAACGCTGACATGAACTGTGAATATTATTCTGAAGATGAGTTTAATTCCAGTATGAAGAAGAAGGGGTTTTCAGTGATTCATTTTAATAGTAGGAGTCTTTACAGTAACTTCTCCAAAATTATAGATTACCTTCAACAGCTTCAACAAAAGTTTAGTAATAGCAATTTCAGAGACTTGGTTGAGCGATGAAAAAAATCTACAGGATGGATCAGAGGGTTATGAAATTGGCAAAATAGGAGTAATAAAAGGGGAGGTGGTGTTGCCGTGTTTGTGATGGCTGCTTTTAAATGCAAAGTTATTGGGGATACGACCATTGTTATTGACAATGTGATGTAATGTATGACCACTGAAATTGAGGTTGACAGATCTAAAAATATATTAATTATTTGCATTTTTGTTTGCAACATTGATTGATAATATTTTTACAAATGTAACTGATGTGAAAATAGTTAGTGGATTATTAGTGACTGATGTAAGTGATCATTTGCCTGTTTTTGTTGTGTTAGAAATGAACAAAAAGTTAAAAGTAGGAACAAATACACAGACTAGTAACTTAGTTAGACTAAAATCACTAGAGGCAATTACGGCACTCAAGGCAGACCTTATGAATCATGACTGGCAGGAAGTTTATGTAGACGATATACTATGTCGATATACTATATTGGCAACTATGATGTTGAGCAATTTGTGTAATTAGCATAATAAGGAAATTAAGGGGAGACACTACAGGTGAAGAATCGGGACATTTTTTAACTAATAGATAACACCATGAAACTTCCCCAGTTGATTACTTGCATTAAGACAATCATTTTTTGTATTATGAGTTTTCTGAGATTGTATGTTTAAATATGCAAATGAGACATTATGTGATTAAATATGCGCTAATTTGGATACATTTCCAGAACATAAATCTAAACATTGGATAAAGCCAGGTTCAAAATTCTTGTTTCATTTTGTTGACACATTATAGCCAAAGGTTTTTACAGAGGGAATTTTGGATTTCTCTTTTTATCACTCCATAAATCAGAAAATGCTGCCAACAGCCAGTAGGCAGCTTGAAGGTTTTAGTAGAGGGGTTTGTTCATATATCATTCAGAGCCTGATTTATATAACATTTTCTTCCTAAAAACAGGGGGAAAATTGTTTGTTTTTTTATGGCATTTGACAGTATTTTCTGATTTATGGAGTGGTAAAAAGAGAAATCCAAAATTCCATCTGTAAAAACCTTTGGCTATAATATGTCAACAAAATGAAAGAGGACTTTTGATCCTGGCTTTATCCAATGTTTCGATTTATGTTCTGGAATTATATGCAAATTAGCGCATATTTAATCAGATAATGCCTCATTTGCATATTCAAACATACAATTTCAGAAAACTCATAATACAAAAAATGATTGTCTTAATGTAAGTAATCAACTTGGGAAGTTTCATGGTGATGCACATTAGTTAAAAAAATGTCCCGATTCTTCACCTGTAGTGTCTCCCCTTTATTAACTAATTATGCTAATTACTCAAATTGTCCAACATGCAACTTTAAGCAACCAAGTTGAATTACATCCGCTAGGCCTATAGATTACATTTCAATCATAAAAGTTTATAGGAAAGACGATTTCTGGGTCCAAGAAATTTCCAGTAGACTAACTTGTATTATTTACAAAGTAGGGGATTTGTTGAACAAGAAATGTCTGCATATGTTATACTTCTCACTTAAAATGCCATATATGTCATATTGTGTTGAGGTTTGGGGAAATACATGCAGGACACATAAAGCACAGTGTTGAGTTTATGTCTGCAGTGGAGTTCGCCAGGATGCTCGCTGCTGCTGACTTTATTTGCTCTGCTCAGCTCTGGACTGCCTCATTTTTCTGTCCCTGACTCATCTCGGCGATGGCTAATAGCATCTAAACATGTGCCCACCCATGCCATCAGACCTCCAAGCCCCCCACCACCGGGGGAAACTTAGTTGAACTCCCTTATCTATGGTGCCCCAGCTGGGCGGCCTTGGACCCTGTTGCACTCAGAGTGCTGCAGCTTGATCTCTGTCTGCACTTTGACAGACTCTGCTGCCCTTCTGACTGCATTTCTCTTAAAACAATGAAGGCGCTTTAAAAGGAACACAAGTTTTGTATACATCATTTTGTTACATGATCCGTTTATTTGTATCTTTGGTTACATTTTTGCACTTGCAGATTCCCCAATTCAATGATTCAAATGATGAGTACAAATGCAACCAGCTGGTGCAGAATAATACATATTTCAACCATCCATTATAATTTATTCACACTTTAGAGGGTAAATGCTCACCTTTGAAAGGTGTGTGGTCCTTTGGAGAAGTGTTGTCTTCACGGAGGAATCCTCGTTTCTACATGGTCAGATAGAGGAGCAGGCAGCATGCATGGCATCATGTGGGCAAGAGGTTTGCTAGTGTCACGATGTGAACAGTGTGCTCCATGCTAACAGTGACGTTAGTATAGGCAGGCATACAATAAGGACAACAAACTGTGGACCTGCAATACAAATAATGATTGCAATAATGGAGACAAACCTTGTGGAGACAAACCTTGTGGAGACAAGCCTTGTGGACACAAACCTTGTGGAGACAAACCTTGTGGAGACAAACCCTGTGATGTACATGGTAAATGCTGGTGTGATTATATTTTTCTGTCAGGTTAACTTGTCAGTTTCATTAAATCTCTCCAATGACTACACTCACAGGTGGTGTTGGAGACAATCTTTCTGTGGGCAACATCAAAGACGTCTCAGTCTGCGGAGCAAATGATGGCAAAATCGCAGCAGATTACCAGTACAACATCAAAGGTGAGTGATTCCTCATGTTGCTGGGTCGGTATGAGCCCTTTATCTCAGATTCATTACTAATATTCAGACGAGAGCATCTTTATGCCAACAATCTGAGTTTCTGTGGTTAACATTTTACTCCTTTTCTCAATCGTTATATTTCATCAGGAGGAGTGGGAGATGATGCCAATATCGGAAACATGTCTGGGGTCAGTGTGGGTAACAACTCAGGATCCATTGGTGCCGGTAACCAGTTAAACATAGGCTGAGGTAAGAAGAGTTACTTGTCACAATAGACATATTTTAAGATTGTGTGTTGTCTTGTGAATGCGTCGTCCTAAAAAGATATCGCCTGATTTCTCTCATCAATCTTTGTATTTGATTCTCTTTGTCTTTCTTCCTTTTAGGAAATTGCCCCTTCACAGATGGACAGCTCTTCTAAAAATTAGGTTTTTAAGTTAATAATTGAAATGCCTTAGTAGCAGTTGTTGTCTCAGTAGCAGTAGTAGGAATATGTTTTAGCAAATGTTTAATTCATGATTTCAAATTGGCAAAAATGACTCTGTCATGAGCTGAATGTAAAATAAGTATCAATAAAAATAAAGTCCATCTGCTCTGTCATACTGTCTTGGCTCAATGTTTTTTTTAATCTATGACTAGCATTGCTGTATTCTGAGGGATATTCAGAACTCACTATTTTTAATCAGTAAACACCAGCATGTTTATCAAGACTTTCTTTTCTTTTATTTGACATTTTGGACAGAACAAAGTATTCTTGACATGCGTGTTGATGGTTTTTAGGAGAAGGACCTTTCTAAATATGGTGAACAGTTCCCTTCGATTATTGTTCCCTTCGCCTCAATTCCACAGAAGTAAAAAAGAACGTGGAGATTGTGTAAGAAATTCTCAACATGGAACTTCCAGTGGCCCGCTCTAGGAGATGACAGCCTAGTTACAGAGCTCTGTTATCAGCCTTAATTGTCCCCCAGTTCAATAATCTCTATCCATTTAAATCGATATACATCGACGCAATAATGAGCGGGAATAAAACTAGGAAAGGGGGATACGGGTTACGATCCAATGCCGCGCCAGAAATTGGAAAAGAAGTTGCGGCCAGCGACATCGCACCAGGACAAGTTGGAGGCCGCTGAGAAAACAAAACTTTGGACTCAATCCGTGAGGTGGTGAGTGAAGTCCTGAACTCGGGGACGGCAGCCCTCCAAGCCAAACTGAAAAGAGATCTCTCAGATTTTCGCACTTGTTTTAGAGAGGATATTAAAAGACAAATGGATGAATTCACAATGGAAATACACTGCAAAATACAAGAGATGACCAGTCAGATAGAGGGGGCAGTAAAGCACATAGGAGAGATGGAGGAAAACATGACTGATTGTGAAAGCTGGGACATTGGAGCGAAGGATGCCATCACCCAGTTAATAACTAATCAGGCTTTACAAAACAAGGCGTATGATTTGGAGGGGGGCTCCAGGCGAAACTATTTCAGGATCTATGGCCTTTTGGAGGGCTCCGAGGGGACCTCCACGGTGGCATATGTTGAGGGCCTGATAAAGTCGGAGGTGGGAGCCAACCTCGGCTTCCTCCGGTACCAGCGGCACATCGATGTTTGTGTGTATATGGATATTTTTTTCTTATCTGAACTCGGCGACGTGCTCCTTTCTGGCTGGAATATGTCAATAACATTAAGAACCCTGTCCAGCCTTTTTTATTTTTCAGTCCCCTCACTGCTAAAGGCGACATTGCACCTTTTCTGTTGGAAGCTCTGTCCAATGTTCTGTATTATAGTTTTGCGAGTTCTCTTGTTCCATTTTACTCTGTTTATCTTTTGAGGTCTGGGATGCACTGATGGGCAGTAACGTGTAAGAAGTAATGCGTTACTGTAATCCGATTACTTTTTTCAAGTAACGAGTGAAGTAAGGGATTATGATTGCAAAAACAGTAATTAGGCTACTGTTACTTTCCTGCAAGCAGGCTGCGTTACTTAACCGTGATTTTGTTTTTAGAGACTGTCTCATGAGTGACAATAACGTATGACCGGCACGACATCAGTGGTAAACACTGACACGTGTAATGATCAACAAGAGACAACATGGAGCACGGGAGAGAGCAGGACCATGCAGTGTTTAATGCTTGAAAGTACCAACATTACTTTGAGTTTGACTCGGTAAAAGGTGATAAAAACATTAGTGTCCGCTGTACACTCTGCGTGGGAAGAAAACTTTTAACTACAGCGAAAAATTCCATCTCAAATCTGAGCAAGCACCCAGCAAGCCGGCACAGGAATGTGAAACTCACTGAAAAAAACAGAGCCCCCCACTGACATGACCGCTGCGACTACCACATCCAATTCCACCGGGCGAACCTCCGAGGGCCGCTCTCCTGCTAAACAGGTGAAAGTAGACTTAAGATTATTGTCGAGGACATGTTGCCCATTTCCATTGTAGGCTCTGAATCGTTCCGATGCATCGTAGAAAAAATACCAACCAAAAGTTGCTGCAGAGAAAATCATTTGCAGGATAACTTAAAAGAGAATAAGACATAATGGACGCTAATTTGAAGGCTGCACTCGGAGATATAGTGTTTATATAGCGTGTTCAGGTTGTGCATCTTGTTTTTGAAAAGTATCTTAGTAAAGTTACTAATTACTTTTGAAAATAAATAATCAGTAAAGTAACTGGAATACTTTCTTGGAGAAGTAATCAGTAATCAGTAACTAATTACTATTTCCAAGTAACTTGACCAAAACTGCTGGGATGTTACAAGTGCAATTTTTCCAAAGCAAAACAAATGCAATATCGACATTATAACATACTTTCATTGAATGTAAATGGGCTAAATAATCCAATCAAAAGAAGCAAAATGATAGCCAAAATAAAAAGGGAGAGGATAAATATAGCATTTTGGCAGGAAACACACCTTTCTGTGGCTGTACACGAAAAATTTAAAAAGATGGGCCTCAGGAATATTTTTTTCTCATCTTATAAAAATGGGAAAAAAAGGGGAGTTGCCATCCTGAGGTTTGTTCTGATAAAGGGGAAGATTGATCAAAGACAGGTGACATTGCTTAATGTTTATTCTCCCCCTGGTAGCAATAAATGTTTTTTCAGGAGATTGTTTGATTTGATTGCATTGGAAACATACGGGATCCTTATCTGTGCAGGAGACTTTACTATTCTTCTGAACCCTTTATTAGATACAACCAATAAAAAAGAAGACAGAACCCCACTGAAAAACTTGATAATAAGGCACTTAAAGATCTGGGACTGATCGATGTATGGCGCTCCATGCATGGATCCGACCCTGGATACACTTTTTATTCGGCAAGACACACAGTTTATTCAAGAACAGATTACATTTTTATGTATAACACAGATTTACACAGACTGCAAGACTGTAGAATAGGCCAGAGGGTCCTCTTAGACCATTCCGGGCTTTACCTGCTGAATGATCCCAATTTTAGAAGTTCAATGGTGTCTGATTTAAATTTTTACTTGCAGGACAATGATAATGGAGAGGTAAACCCCGGTATATTATGGGATGCAGCCAAAGCTGTTCTTAGGGGGAAGATCATAGCCAGGACAGTTGCTTTGAAAAATCAAAAGCTCAAAAATTGTCAAAATTGCAAGAAAAATTGAGAGACCTGGAACAAGTGCACATTGTTAACACAGAACCCTCTATTATATGCCAAATAAGAACTGTTAGACAGGAGATAGATAAAATATCAAGCAAGGAAGTTGAGAAAAATATGAGGTTCATGAAACAGAGATATTATGAGGCAGGCCCCAAAGCCACAAACTACTAGCTTGGAGGCTCAGGAAACAATTAGCAGAAAACACCATCCATAAGATTAGAGACTCTACCACAAATAAAATTACTAGCAGTCTGGATGGTATACAAAAAGCATTCGAGAAATACTATAAATTGTTATATTCCCAGTCAGACCAGGTTAATAGGCACACAATTGCTGCATTTTTGAATACCCTAGACCTCCCAACACTTGGTGAAAAAATGAATGATAAACTCATCTCACCAATAACAAAGGAGGAAATAGATAGTGATTTCAAGTTTGAACTCCAACAAGTCACCTGGTACTGATGGTGTCCCCCCAGAGTGGTACAAATCCATGAAAGAACATCTGCTCCCTTTACTTGAGACTTGTTTTAATAACATCCTAAAAAAAGGCTCTCTCTCCCTCCTGGAGGGAGGTCTTCATATCAGTTATCCCTAAGGAAGGAAAGGACAGGATGGATTGAAAGGTTATAGATACAGATTACAAGATATATGCTACCATCTTAACAAAAATAATGTAAACTGCAATGCCTTTGTTAATAGGTGAGGATCAAACAGGATTCATAAAAAAAACAGGCAAACCCAAGACAATAAAAGGAGAGCCCTACATATAATTGAACAGATTACCAAGGAAAAAGTTAGCTCTATCATTCTCAGCTTAGATGCTGAAAAAGCTTTTGACTCGGTTGGGTGGGAATTTCTTTATCAAGTAATGAACAGATTTGGCTTTTGTGAAAATTTTATACATTGCATTCAGACACTTTACTCATCCCACACCGCAAGAATAAAGGTTAATGGCAGCCTCTCTGAGTCCATAACTCTGCAACCCGGATGTACACAGGGCTGCCCCGCTAGCCCCAGTCTTTTTAATTTATTCATTGAACCTCTAGCCCAAGCAATATGACAGGTGACATCACAACAATGTCACTTCTGGTTTACTTCCGTGTGCTGAGTGTATTGAGTGTCTAGTTTTCATTGTGGATTCATCTGGCTTTAATTAATTATTTCTGACAATAGTGACACAGAGTGCAAAGTTTGTTTAGTCAGGACAGAGCACTCCTGACTACTGTGCACTTTCTACTGACATCAACTTCGCTAACGTTAGCTAACTAGCTAACCACAGGTAGTTTACCGGACGCCTAATCTCCTCGCCGGCTGCAGGTTTGCTGGCGGTGTGCGAGTCCTGCCTCCCCACCCTCTCAAAACAGCGTCCCTGGTCTGAAGGCTGACTTCAAGAAGAAGGACAAAATCCTTATGGATTTCTCCACTGTCGCCACGACCCAGGTGAAGCTGATCTCCCACCTGAGAGCATCCGGCGCTGGTGACGGTAGCAAGTCGACCAAGGACAACACCACCTTGCCGTAGAATGGCTCTATCACAAGCAAAACTCCGGCACCAGCACTAACCGAGTCCCACTGGCACCACCAGGGAGCCAAGCCCAAGACATCGGCTCCTGCCTACATCCCGCGGAGTCGCAGTGCTTCATCCGGTAGGATGGTGTGGAGGCTCCGGTGAGCTCAACTCCACTCAGGGTGGGGGAACCCTGGTCAGTGGTGCACAGGGGCGCTGGGGCTGTTCCATCTCCTCCTCCTCCGCCTCCGGATCTGCCACTGGATAAACGGTTGGACATCCTATGCCTGCAGGATTTCCCTCCTGTGGGTGCTTTGTCCGGCTTGCCCCCGGGATCTGCCCATCCAGCTGGTCGTGGCTCTCACCAGTCCAGGATCCGGGGTCCACTCGTCCAGCCCGATCCCTCCCCTCCATCACACCCAGGAGAAACCGCGGCCCGGCGCCACTCCTCTTCTCCACAATTGAACTTTTCAACAAACACAAATCTTAATAGATCCTCCAAAACACCAACTGACGCCCTTTGCAAGGACTTTACAGACCATTTCAGAAGTAAAATCAATGACATCAGATCGAGTCTTTTACCTCAACAGATTTTAAAAGTCGACACACCCAGATCATTGATTTTACCCGAGGAAACACTGGAGAGTTTTGTCCTGGTTAATGTGAGGACACTTGGTCGAGTCTTCTCCCAAGTAAAGCCCACAACCTGCCTATTAGACCCAATTCCCACATCGTTTTTTAAAACACTTTGTGGATTCTTTGAGGATCAGCTGTTATACATGGTGAATTGCTCTCTTCAGACGGCTGTCTTCCCCGCCTCCTTTAAAACGCCGGTGGTGAAGCCCCTTCTGAAGAAGGGCAACTTAGATCCCAACGTCTTGAATAACTATCTGCCTGTATCCAACTTACCGTTTTTAAATTTTTTTTGGAAAAACTTGTTTTTAATCAAGTAAATGACTTTTTAATCGCAAACAACATTTTAGAGAAGTATCAGTCTGGTTTCAGGACGAACCACAGTACCGAGACAGCCCTTTTAAAGATTTTAAACAACATCAGGCATCAGCTTTCATAGTTATGCTGATGATACGCAACTGTATAGTGGCGTCTCTTGATGACACAGGGCCTATTCCCGGCTAGCAATTTATTGTTCCAAAAATGTTCTGAGAATGTTACTGAGAATGTTCTCGTAATGTTTTCAGCGGGAAGTTTTCGTTAAGTTCCCAGAATGTTCGAGGGCAACGTTCTCTAAGAACATTCCAAAAACGTTTTGTGATAACCTCCTTAAAATGTTCAATGACAACATTGCTTGAACGTTATGCCCTAATGTTCTTGAAAACGTTCTCAGCGGGACGTTTTCTTTAAATGGACTTGCATTCAAGTACTCAAAGCACTTCACAGTACTTGCCACATTCACCCATTCACACACACATTCAAACACTGATGGTGTATGAATGTGTGAGGATAACGTTCTCTAAAAACATTACAAACATGTTTAGTGATAACCTTAAAATGTTTACTAAAAGCCCTGTTAGAACATTATGCCCAAATGTTCTTAAAACATTTTTAGATTAAAGTTTTTTTAATTTTCCTGAAAAGATACTATTTTAGAGTTGAAAAAAAATCTATAAATGTTTTGCACTAACTTCTCATTAAAATATTTAAAACATTATGACAACATTCCTACTTCATCTTAAGACAAAAATGTCCTTACTAGGATCACTGATAATTTCCTTAACTATTTTAATTGGACTATTAACACATGTAAAAGTTTGATAACATCAATATTCAAAAGTCTTTCAACAGAGTTATTAATTTATATTCTTTTAGTTAAAAGGGTTAGGGTTACATTTTTTCAATTGCACTTTCCCCAATAGACATTCTGCTATGGATGTTGCAGTGAGAATGTTATTCCTTTGTGAACACATCACAATACAGAAACATTTTATTAAAAAAAGTTCCGTAATCTGAGGCCTTAACAACATCCCCAAAAAATCTTAAGAATGTTACAACTAAAACATCCTTCCTTTGTTAACATATCACATTTCAGGAACATTTTAGAATGTTCTTTTTTCTGATCTGAGGTATCAAAGCATTTTCTGTGTGCAGCTTTGAGGATGTTTTTCCTTTGTTATCACATAACATCGTGGGAACGTTTTATAAAAAACGTGCTGAAATCTGAGGCCTTAATAACATCCTGAAAACATTTTCCGCATGCTGCTTCTGTGTTCTTCTGTTGATATCATGTAACATTGTGGGAATGTTTTATTAAAAAACTTTCTGTAATTGGATGCCTTAAAGACATGCCGAACTCTGAAAACCGAGTGTTGCTTTGAGAATATTTTTTCTTGTTATCATATAACATTGTGGGAATGTTTTAAAGAACATTCTATATATGTTAACTCAGCAACATCACCAAAACATTCTCAAAATGTTGCAGACAAAGTGTTCCTTTCTTAACATTTAACGTTATAGGAACATTATTTGAAATGACAAACATCCTTAAAATGTTCTCTAAACATTAGATAAAAACATTTTTACAAAAACATAATAAGAACTTGTAGGGAATGTTAGCCAATGTTGTGGGAACATTCCCTGCTAGCTGGGTCGATGTCCTTTTTAACTGCATTTTAGATACCAAGACATGGATCGCAGCAAATTTCCTACAGCTCAACCAGGACAAAACAGAGATTTTAGTCATTGGTCCTGAAGGCCAGAAAGAGAAACTTTTACCAAAGTTAAAGGATTTTAAACCATCACAATCTGTAAAAAAAATATGGGTGTGATTTTTGACTCTGAGCTCAGTTTTACTCCACACATCAAAAACATTACAAAGATTTGAAAGGTTTTTACCTTCTTAAGAATATAGGGTCCGCCCGTTTCTCTCTCAGGCCAGCACGGAGGAGCTGATGCATGCTTTTATCTCTTGTTGCTTAGACTACTGTAATGCCCTGCTCTCTGGCCTTCCCAAAAAGAGCATTTCGAATTTACAATTACCACAAAACTCAGCTGCACGAGGGCTGACAAGGACCAGAGGGCGAGAGCACATTACACCGGTTTTAAAGTCGGTGTCGTATGGGGTATACTCAGGGTATGTCCTTAACTAACACAAGACCCAGACCCAAGACCCAAAGACCTGTCACAGTTTTTTGATATTAATTACAACTGCATAAATAAAAAAATCTATGATGATCTTCGGGGGTGGGGGGGGGGTTGTTAGTCTCGAACGGCCGACTGCTGCTCTTCTTGGGTTACAGGCCTAATCTTCCTCCAGAGCCCCTCTTCACTGCTAGACTGATGGAAAGGTTGTATCAACTGAACTAAGAACTGAGGCAAAAATAAATGCTGGAAGACTTTAAAAGATCATTTCCAAAAAAGAATGCAGCAGTTTTCAGAGGATTCTCTTAATATTAACATTTGTGGAGCTGAGAAAAATTAGTCAATAAGCGTTTAGTTAGGTTTCATTTCAGTTTTTTTTTCGGGAATTATTAATAGGACAGCTGCAGAGATGACAGAAAACAGGGTGAAAGAGAAGGGAGTGACATGCAGCAAAGGGCCCCAGGCTGGAACTCGAACCCCGGGCCGCTGCAGTGAGGACAAACCTCGCTCCATGGAACCCCCCACCAAATGATCTCAAATCGGCACCAGCAACACATTTAACATTCAGTACCACTCTGCTTTTAACTGTGTCCCTCCTGGTCCAGCCTCTTCGTGTTTCAGCCTGATTTATTATTAATGTTGTTTAATTAAGTTTAATTTGACTTTATCTGCTCTGCTCAGCTCTAGACTGCCTCATGTTTCTGTCCGTCCCTTATCTCAACAGCTAATGGCAGCTGAAGTAAACCTTGTGTGTGTGTGTGTGTGTGTGTGTATGTTTGTTTGTTTTCTGCTGTTTGTCTCCTGTGCAGCCCAAATGAGCTTAAAGTGAATGTTTGAAGCAGTTGTAAAGTGACAAATAAATTAACCTTGTTTCAAAAAAGTCAACTATGAAAAAGTAAATATCTCCAGGAGTCTTCAAAAGCTGAGTGCAATAATCTTTTATTTGTGGACAACTAAAATATGGGGTCCCACAGACAAAGCCCATGAAAAAGAGACCTTCTCAATTCTCAACACAAAACATTCTCTTTATATTCTCTAAGATGGGGGATGCTCCGCATGGTTTATCCAATTCTTGCTCCTTCCTTTGTTTTATGTATCAAATTCTGCTGACTCGGGTATTTCCCTGCATGAGGCTAAACATGTGCCCACCCATGCCAACATCCCTCCGAGCCCCCCGCCCTCACCGGGGGAAACTTAGTTGAACTCCCTTATCTTACTATGGTTATATGATCCCACACTTTGACCTCCAGCCTCACAGCAAGAGCCGTCTGTCACTTTTTGTTGTGTCCTTGAAAATGTAGAAGACCTTATAGATGCAGAATTTGATTCAATCACATACAGTAATTTCAGCCTGCATCCCCCAAAGTGAATGATCAGTTTGGCAAACTGCTACAAATACAGAGTTTGATGATACGGTCCAATGATTAAATGTTACAACTGGAACAGATTTATGACTCGTGTTTTTATTTAATTGATTTTGTTCTGTCCAAAAATGTCAAATTAAAGAAAACAAACTCTTGGAAAACATGTTGATGTTAATTGAAATAGTAAGATCTGTACTATCTAACGACTCAGCATACTGTGAAGTTATTTATTTTTACACTTTTTATGGAAATTGCAGAATAAGATGACGATTACCAGCATGTCATCAAATTACAGAGAGTCATTTTAAGTTTAGTTCTGGAATAATTTCCTTTTGAAAACCAAACTGCTGTTTTCTCGACAAAAAATAAAAAGTTTTTTTACTTGGTACTTATACTGAATATCCTTCAGAATACAGCAATGTCAGTCATAAATAAATAAATAGAAAAAAAACATTGAGCCAAGACAGTATGATGGAATAGATGGAATTTAATTTCATTGGTGCTTATTTGACATTCAGCTTATGACAGAGTCATTGTTGCCAGTTTGAAATCATGAGTTAAACATTCGCTAAAACATATTCCTACTACTGCTAGTGAGACAACAACCACAACCACAATTACTACTACAACTACTATTCTTCAGAGCTGTCGATCTGTTGAAGGGAAATTTACTAAAAGGGAGAAAGACAAAGAGAATCAAATACAAAGATTGATGAGAGAAATCAGACGATATCTTTTTACGACGATGCATTCAGAGGAAAAAACAACACACAATCTTTAAATGTGTCTCATGTGACAAGTAACTCTTCTTACCTCAGCCTATGGTTATCTTGTTGCCGGCACCAATGGATCCTGAGTTGCCACCCACACTGACCCCAGAGACGTTTCCAATACTGGCACCATCTCCCACTCCTCCTGATGAAATATGAGGATTGAGAAAAGGAGTAAAATGTTAACCACAGAAACTCAGATTGTTGGCATAAAGATGCTCTCGTCTGAATATTAGTAATGAATCTGAAATAAAGGGCTCATACCGACCCAGCAACATGAGGAATCACTCACCTTTGATGCCATACTGGTTTTCTGCTCCGATTTTGCCATCATTTGCTCCGCAGACTTTGATGTCAGTGACGTTGCCCACAGAAAGATTGTCTCCAACACCACCTGTAAGTGTAGTCATTAGAGAGATTTAATGAAACTGTCAAGTTAACCTGACAGAAAAATATAATCACACCAGCATTTACCATGTACATGACAGTGTCCACCAGAGTTCCCTGTGTCATGGCAACCATGAACTTTCTTGCAGGTACAAATTTGCGACATTGTTGCAGCTGAAGTCTGGACAGGCAGAGAGTCACTAAGAGGAAAGCAAAACAGTGATCGTCATGAGAATCGGTCACCACAAGATGAAGTACATCTGTTCTAGTCTAGTAGCTTAGCTTCGATATAAAATGCACAAATAAAAATGAGATAGAAAGATGCATTTAGTTGTATTTTAAAGAAAGCAGTTTACAGAGATGTGACGATGTCTTCAGCTTACCACAGGATTCAGTTGTTTGTCGTGAGCTGTCAGGTGAGCTTGTTGAATTTGGAAGAGACGACTCAGCCTTTATAAGTGTTCCTGACATGCGTGTTGATGGTTTTTAGGAGGAGGAACTTTCTAAATATGGTGAACAGGTTTTATCCTTTACCTCGCCTCAATTCCATAGAAGTGAAAAACAAAGTTGAGATTGTGTAACAAATTCTCAACATCAAGAATTTCAGATAATGTCACAACACAGCAGTTACAACAGGCTGCCACTTGTTCAGCGCCCACACAACCTGTCAAAAACTAAAACTTCCAGGAAAGCTCTGCTGCGTACTCCAGAACTTTTACATGACAGCAGATTGTCATTGTAACCAACTCAACAGGGTCAATGCTCACCTTTGAAAGGTGTGTGGTCCTTTGGAGAAGTGTTATCTTCACAGAGGAATCCCCGTTTCTACATGGTCAGATAGAGGAGCAGGCAGCATGTATGGCATCATGTGGGCAAGAGGTTTGCTAATGTAACGATGTGAACAGTGTGCTCCATGCTAACGGTGACGTTAGTATAGGCAGGCATACAATAAGGACAACAAACTAGGTTTGGGGAGGTTTCCATTTTTGCTGGTCCAGTCCAGTTTATAAAGTTCAACTGTTTTGATTTTGTTCCAACAGACTGAACCGGCATTTGTCAGATGTGACGTCAGGTGGAAAGAGCTAGCAGCATGTGGCTAGTTAGCAGGAGTCCAAGGATAGCTGATAGCTCAGCTCAACAGGTGGTGCGGTGCTTCTGACTTTTTACGATGGCCTTGAATTATGGCTGGGGAAATGCATCAACGTCATCAGTTACGCAGATGCATCTATTTGCATGATGCACATTGACACGTCACCAGCAAGTAAATCAAGCTTTATGTGACCTGTAGTTTCCTCGATAAAAACACACCACCCTGTTCGGTTGTTGCAGAGCCTCTTGAACGGCCGACTGCTGCTCTTCTTGGGTTACAGGCAGGGGCGGGCTGGGGTTGAAATTCAGCCCGGGAGCTTGGTTTGGAGAGGCCTTTTATCCGATCGCATGAGGGACGCAAGTGGAACCGTAATTTTAACATGAATACTTTATTTGCACTATAATAACAGGAGTGGATGGGCTTATTGTTTCTGTGTGACTGGAATTGGAACATAAACATATGACATCTTAATATAATTCTATGCGAAGACCTATTGCCAACCCAGTCCTGCACACTGCACCCGTTCCTGGCACTGTTTTTTTGGTGGTTCCTGCTCCACTTTCCTCCTCCTCCTCGTGCTCCTCCTTCTTCTCCTCCTCCTCCTTCTCCTGTCCCTCCTCATCTGTCTCTTCCTCCTCCTCACTCCTATGACTGGCATTATCCTGTCCCTCTGCATCAACTCCATGACTGACACTGGCCTTGTCAGCTAATAATAACAGCAACAATGATAAACATTATGGCACTTTTGCAAAGAAATCACAGTGTTAGAACACAAATACAATATAAAAATCAACATAACAAAAGCACCACACACACACACACACACACACACACACACACACACACACACACACACACACACACACACACACACACAGTAAATGAATTACTCACTTTAATGTATTTTTCTTGAGCTGGTAAAAATTGCTATATATTAATGTAGAAACGGAACAGAAAAACAGGATGTATAACCTTTTTAAGTTTTGAACACAGACTCTCTCCTGAAATATGTTTTCTTTTGCATAAAGGAAATTTGCACGTTTTTCTGGTCAGCCAGTAGGGATTTTATTTTTAATTGATAAAGCAGATTAATGATTTATGTAGGTTTAACAGGTGTTCAGCATAAAACACATTTAAACCAATGAGATGTTTGTTTTGCTTTGTTTGTTTGTTAAAAGCAAAACAAACCCGTCTCATTGGTTTAAATGTGTGTTTTATGTTTTTGAGGCGTTTATGTTTTGAGCCCTGTCACTATGTGACGGACAATAAAGTTTTTTGAATCTTGAATCGTTAGCTAGCAACATCATCACTAGCAAACAAACATGTCGGTGCTGTGGAACTTCTTCAGAGTAAATGAGACGGATAAAACACAAGCCATCTGCAATCTATTCAACAGGAGCATCTGCAAAAAGTTTCAACACGACAATGACGTCATTGATCAGATCGGTGAATTAAGACATTACGGCCAATCTCACAAATTGCACAAAATGCAAAATATCGACCGATCCGATCCGATCGGCGGACAGCCTAGTTCTGTGTGCCCTGAACACATCCAAAAACACAAACTAGAGTTCTCAACAGGCCTGAAAGTTACAACCTGACCCGTCGCAGCCCGACATACCGGCACTGGGTCTGCTGCTGGGTCCGTGTCTTCACTGTCCTGGCTGACTGCAGCCGCGCTGACCTTCACCCCTCCACCACTAAAAGCGCTGTTAATATGGCGCATTTGGCTGCATCCTGTTTTAACCGTTTTTTCTTTTTTGCCCTTAATTTTTCTTCTCCACCCATCTCTTTCTATGGCTTCTTTCTTGTTAGCACGTTTGCCAATTTGAATTTCTCCCGCTCCTCTTTCTTATTGTTCTTTTATTAAACAGGAACATAATGGTTTAATGAGTCACGGAGCAGCTGAGCCAATCACATTTCAGTAGCAAAATTGACCCAGTCTGACGTTCCACTCTGTGCCACCTGCGGCCGTTTTATGGGGTAAAAAAACGTTCTGACCACCGGCCGGTTCGGCCTGGAACAGGCCAGCCGGTTCGGCCTGGAACAGGCCAGCCGGTTCGGCCTAGAACAGGCTGGCCGTTCGGAAATACTCCCGAACCTCCCTATGGCCAGCCCGCCCCTGGTTACAGGCCTACTCTTCCTCCAGAGCCGCTCTTCACTGCCCGACTGATGGAAAGGTTGGATATCCAAAAGGCCGCCGACCCTCCACGTGCAGCTCTGTGGCAAATGCTGCCTTGATGAAACAAAGACTACTTGATGTGTCACTGCTGCCATCTTTTCTCCAGTTTCACTCTGCTGGAGTCTCATTTTATGTATCAATTTGTTGTTAAACCTTTGAATAAGACATCTCATTGAAACCCGTTCATCTGAAAAATCAGTACTGTGCTGTGTCAGGTTTCCTGTGCAGGTGATCATGTTTGTGATGAATAAGGAGGTCACAAACAGGTATTGACTCAGCTCCTGCCCTCATTTCCACGGAATCCAAAAGGGCGTGAGAGTGTTTTAAGAACAGAGTTGCATCATAATGTTTTCAGTAGTGAAGCCAGAAGGTGAAGATAACAGAGAGCAGCCACAACGGGTTTGTCACCCAGAAGTATCAACTGAACTAAGAACTGGGCCAGAATAAATGCTGGAAGGCTTTAAAAGATCATATTCAAAAAAGAATTCAGCAGTTTTCAGAGGATTGCCTTAACATTAACATTTGTGGAGCTGAGAACAATTAGTCAATAAGCCATTAATCAGGTTTTATCATAGGGTTTTTTTTGTGGGTTTATTAATAGGACAGCTGCAGAGCTGACAGAAAACAGGGTGAAAGAGAAGGGAGTGACATGCAGCAAAGGGCCCCAGGCTGGAACTCGAACCCTGGGCTGCTGCAGCGAGGACAAAGCCTCGCTCCATGGAACCCCCCACCAAATGATCTCAAATCGGCACCAGCGAACACATTTAACATTCAGTACCACTCTGCTTCTAACTGTGTAACTCCTGGTCCAGCCTCTTCATGTTTCAGCCTCACTTACAGTATTTTTAAGTGTTCAATTGAAGTGTGCACAACAGTATAATTGTGCACAGTTCAAGTACAAAGCTTGCAGAATGATGCAGTTTACTTCTGTGAGGGATGTTGTTAATTTAAAGAAGATTTGTAGTGGATGTGTGGGATCATTTAGAGGGTTTTTCTGTGCTGCAGATTTTATTTTGTTGATTTATTATTAATGTTGTAAAGCTTTGTGGTTACATTACCTTTTCAGTTTGTGACAACACTAAAGCGACTTAATATTTTAACACATTTTGCTCTCATTCCAGCCTACTGTCATTCTGTGACCTCTTACTGATTTCAATTTGTTGCAGTAATGTCCCCCTGAAGCCAAGCTGGCCCAGACAAACCGGGGTTATAGACTGGTGACCAGACTGCTTTGTGAATTATGTAAGAAGGACGGTAGTTTGATGTATTAAGGTAGTAACTACGTATAGAAAGAAAGAACACAGAACTTAAAAGCAAGACGCTGCCTCGCCTGTGCATTCATATGAAGAATATAGAGAAGAAGCAGAGGACAGCAGAGGAAAGATGTTGAGAGAGGAAGACAAATAGATGGAAGAAGTATAAAGCGTAGCGTTGAGTTTATGTCTGCAGTGGAGTTCGCCAGGATGCTCGCTGCTGACTTTATCTGCTCTGCTCAGCTCTGGACTGCCTCAAGTTTCTGTCCGTCACTCATCTCAGCAACTAATGGCAGCTGAAGTAAACCGTGTGTGTGTGTGTGTGTGTGTGTGTGTGAGTGTGTGTGTGTGTGTGTGTGTGTGTGTGTGTCGTTTGTTTTTTGTTTTCTGCTGTTTGTCTCCTGTGCAGCCCAAATGAGCTTTAAGTCAATGTTTGAAACAGTTGTAAAGCGACACATGAATTAAACTTGTTTCAAAAAAGTCAACTATGAAAAAGTAAATATCTTCAGGAGTCTTCAAAAGCTGAGTGCAATAATCTTTTATTTGTGGACAACTAAAATATGGGGTCCCACAGAAAAAGCCCATGAAAAAGAGACCCGAATTCTCAACACAAAACATTCTCTTTATATTCTCTAAGATGGGGGATGCTCCGCATGGTTTATCCAATTCTTGCTCCTTAGTTTGTTTTATGTATCAAATTCTGCTGACTCGGGTATTTCCCTGCATGAGGCTCAACATGTGCCCACCCATGCCAACATCCCTCCGAGCCCCCCGCCCTCACCGGGGAAACTTAGTTGAACTCCCTTATCTACGATGCCCCAGCTGGGCGGCCTTAGACCCTGTTGCTTGATCTCTGTCTGCCCTTTGACACACTCCACTGCTCTACTGACTGCATTTGTCTTAAAACAATGAAGGTGCTTTAAAAGTAACACAAGTTTTGTTTACAGCATTTGATTACATGATCCTTTTCTTGTACCTTTGGTTACATTTTTGCACTCATAGATTCTCCAATTCAGTGATTTAACTGATGAGTACAAATGCAACCAGCTGGTGCAGAATAATACATATTTCAACCATCCATTATAATTTATTCACACCTGATTCTTCTTTTTAACAACACAGCAATTATTATCAAGCCATAAATACTTACTATGGTTATATTATCCCACACTTTGACCTCCAGCCTCACAGCAAGAGCCGTCTGTCACTATTTGTTGTGTCCTTGAAAATGTAGAAGACCTTATAGATGCAGAATTTGATTCAATCACATACAGTAATTTCAGCCTGCATCCCCCAAAGTGAATGATCAGTTTGGCAAACTGCTACAAATACAGAGTTTGATGATACGGTCCAATGATTAAATGTTACAACTGGAACAGATTTATGACTCGTGTTTTTATTTAATTGATTTTGTTCTGTCCAAAAATGGCAAATTAAAGAAAACAAACTCTTGGAAAACATGTTGATGTTAATTGAAATAGTAAGATCTGTACTATCTAACGACTCAGCATACTGTGAAGTTATTTATTTTTACACTTTTTATGGAAATTGCAGAATAAGATGACGATTACCAGCATGTCATCAAATTACAGAGAGTCATTTTAAGTTTAGTTCTGGAATAATTTCCTTTTGAAAACCAAACTGCTGTTTTCTCGACAAAAAATAAAAAGTTTTTTTATTTGGTACTTATACTGAATATCCTTCAGAATACAGCAATGTCAGTCATAGAAAAAAACATTGAGCCAAGACAATATGATGGAGTAGATGGAATTTAATTTCATTGGTACTTATTTGACATTCAGCTCATGACAGTCATTTTTGCCAGTTTGAAATCATGAGTTAAACATTTGCTAAAACATATTCCTACTACTGCTACTGAGACAACAACCACAACTACTACTATTATTCTCCAGAGCTGTCCATCTGTTGAAGGGAAATTTACTAAAAGGGAGAAAGACAAAGAGAATCAAATACAAAGATTGATGAGAGAAATCAGATGATATCTTTTTACGACGATGCATTCAGAGGAAAAAACAACACACAATCTTAAAATGTGTCTAATGTGACAAGTAACTCTTCTTACCTCAGCCTATGGTTATCTTGTTGCCGGCACCAATGGATCCTGAGTTGCATCCACCCACATCGACCCCAGAGACGTTTCCAATACTGGCACCATCTCCCACTCCCCCTGATGAAATATGAGGATTGAGAAAAGGAGTAAAATGTTAACCACAGAAACTCAGATTGTTGGCATAAAGATGCTCTCGTCTGAATATTAGTAATGAATCTAAAACAAAGGGCTCATACCGACCCAGCAACATGAGGAATCACTCACCTTTGATGCCATACTGGTTTTCTGCTCCGATTTTGCCATCATTTACTCCGCAGACTTTGATGTCAGTAACGTTGCCCACAGAAAGATTGTCTCCAACACCACCTGTAAGTGTAGTCATTAGAGAGATTTAATGAAACTGTCAAGTTAACCTGACAGAAAAATATAAACACACCAGCATTTACCATGTACATGACAGTGTCCACCAGAGTTCCCTGTGTCATGGCAACCATGAACTTTCTTGCAGGTACAAATTTGCGACATTGTTGCAGCTGAAGTCTGGACAGGCAGAGAGTCACTAAGAGGAAAGCAAAACAGTGATCGTCATGAGAATCGGTCAACACAAGATGAAGTACATCTGTTCTAGTCTAGTAGCTTAGCTTCGATATGAAATGCACAAATAAAAATGAGATAGAAAGATGCATTTAGTTGTATTTTAAAGAAAGCAGTTTACAGAGATGTGACGATGTCTTCAGCTTACCACAGGATTCAGTTGTTTGTCGTGAGCTGTCAGGTGAGCTTGTTGAATTTGGAAGAGACGACTCAGCCTTTATAAGTGTTCTTGACATGCGTGTTGATGGTTTTAAGGAGGAGGAACTTTCTAAATATGGTGAACAGGTTTTGTTTTTTTCTTCGCTTCAATTCCACAGAAATAAAATAGAACGTTGAGATTGTGTAACAAATTCTCAACATCAAGAATTTCAGATAATGTCACAAGACAGCAGTTACAACAGGCTGCCACTTGTTCAGCACCCACAACCTGTCAAAAACTAAAACTTCCAGGAAAGCTCTGCTGCGTACTCCAGAATTTTTACATGACTGCAGATTGTCATTATAACCAACTTGACAGGGTCAATGTTCACCTTTGAAAGGTGTGTGGTCCTCGGGAGAAGTGTTGTCTTCACAGAGGAATCCCCGTTTCTACATGGTCAGATAGAGGAGCAGGCAGCATGTATGGCATCATGTGGACAAGAGGTTTGCTAATGTCACGATGTGAACAGTGTGCTCCATGCTAATGGTGACGTTAGTATAGGCAGGCATACAATAAGGACAACAAACTAGGTTTGGGGAGGTTTCCATTTTTGCTGGTCCAGTCCAGTTTATAAACTCCAACTGTTTTGATTTTGTTCCAACAGACTGAACCGACATTTGTCAGATGTGAGGTCAGGTGGAAAAAGCTAGCAGCATGTGGCTAGTTAGCAGGAGTCCAAGGATAGCCGATAGCTCAGCTCAACAGGTGGTGCGATGCTTCTGGCTTTTTATGATGGCCTTGAATTATGGCTGGGGAAATGCATCAACGTCATCGGTTACGCAGATGCATCTATTTGCATGATGCACATTGACACGTCACCAGCAAGTAAATCAAGCTTTATGTGACCTGTAGTTTCCTCGATAAAAACACACCACCCTGTTCGGTTGTTGCAGAGCCTCTTGAACGGCCAACTGCTGCTCTTCTTGGGTGACAGGCCTACTCTTCCTCCACAGCCGCTCTTCGCTGCCAGACTGATGGAAAGGTTGGATATCCAAAAGGCCGCCGACCCTCCACGTACAGCTCTGTGGCAAATGCTGCCTTGATGAAACAAAGACTACTTGACGTGTCACTGCTGCCATCTTTTCTCCAGTTTCACTCTGCTGGAGTCTCATTTTATGTATCAATTTGTTGTTAAACCTTTGAATAAGACATTTAATTGAAACCCATTAATCTGAAATAACAGTACTGTGCTGTGTCAGGTATCCTGTGCAGGTGATCATGTTTGTGATGAATAAGGAGGTCACCAACAGGTATTGGCTCAGCTCCTGCCCTCATTTCCACAGAATCCAAAAGGGTGTGAGAGTGTTTTAAGAACAGAGTTGCATCAGAACACTTTCAGTAGTGAAGCCAGAAGGTGAAGATAACAGAGAGCAGCCACAACGGGTTTGTCTCCCAGAAGTATCAACTGAACTAAGAACTGGGCCAGAATAAATGCTGGAAGATCATTTTCAAAAAAGAGTTCAGCAGTTTTCAGAGGATTGCCTTAATATTAACATTTGTGGAGCTGAGAACAATAAGTCAATAAGCCATTACTCAGGTTTCATTTCAGGTTTTTTTCGTGGGTTTATTAATAGGACAGCTGCAGAGATGACAGAAAACAGGGTGAAAGAGAAGGGAGTGACATGCAGCAAAGGGCCCCAGGCCGGAACTCGAGCCCCGGGCCGCTGCAGCGAGGACAAAGCCTCTCTACATGGAACCCCCCACCAAATGAGCTCATCGGCACCAGCAACACATTTAACATTCAGTACCACTCTGCTTTTAACTGTGTAACTCCTGGTCCAGCCTCTTCGTGTTTCAGCCTCACTTACAGTATTTTAAAGTGTTCAATTGAAGTGTGCACAACAGTATAATTGTGCACAGTTCAAGTACAAAGCTTGCAGAATGATGCAGTTTACCTCTGTGAGGGATGTTGTTAATTTAAAGAGGACTTGTAGTGGATGTGTGGGATCATTTAGAGGGTTTTTCTGTGGTGCAGATTTTATTGTGTTGATCTATTATTAACCCTATAACACATTTTGCTCTCATTCCACCCTACTGTCATTCTGTGACCTCTTCATGATTTCATTTTGTTGCAATAATGTCCCCCTGAAGCCAAGCTGGCCCAGACAAACCGGGGTTATAGACTGGTGACCAGACTGCTTTGTGAATTATGTAAGAAGGACGGTAGTTTGATGTATTAAGGTAGTAACTACGTATAGAAAGAAAGAACACAGAACTTAAAAGCAAGACGCTGCCTCGCCTGTGCATTCAAATGAAGAATATAGAGAAGAAGCAGAGGACAGCAGAGGAAAGATGTTGAGAGAGGAAGACAAATAGATGGAAGAAGTATAAAGCGTAGCGTTGAGTTTATGTCTGCAGTGGAGTTCGCCAGGATGCTCGCTGCTGTCTTTATCTGCTCTGCTCAGCTCAGACTGCCTCACGTTTCTGTCCGTCACTCATCTCAGCAACTAATGGCAGCTGAAGTAAACCTTGTGTGTGTGTGTGTGTGTGTGTGTGTGTGTCGTTTGTTTTTTGTTTTTTGTTTTCTGCTGTCTCCTGTGCAGTCCAAATGAGCTTTAAGTCAATGTTTGAAACAGTTGTAAAGCGACACATGAATAAACCTTGTTTCAAAAAAGTCAACTATGAAAAAGTAAATATCTCCAGGAGTCTTCAAAAGCTGAGTGCAATAATCTTTTATGTGTGGACAACTAAAATATGGGGTCCCACAGAAAAAGCCCATGAAAAAGAGACCCGAATTCTCAACACAAAACATTCTCTTTATATTCTCTAAGATGGGGGATGCTCCGCATGGTTTATCCAATTCTTGCTCCTTAGTTTGTTTTATGTATCAAATTCTGCTGACTCGGGTATTTCCCTGCATGAGGCTAAACATGTGCCCACCCATGCCAACATCCCTCCGAGCCCCCCGCCCTCACCGGGGGAAACTTAGTTGAACTCCCTTATCTTACTATGGTTATATTATCCCACACTTTGACCTCCAGCCTCACAGCAGGAGCCGTCTGTCACCATTTGTTGTGTCCTTGAAAATGTAGAAGACCTTATAGACGCAGAATTTAACTAAGTCACATACAGTAATTTAGCCTGCATCCCCCAAAGTGAATGATCAGTTTGGCAAACTGCTACAAATACAGAGTTTGATGATACGGTCCAATGATTAAATGTTACAACTGGAACAGATTTATGACCTGTGTTTTCTCTGTCCAAAAATGTCAAATTAAAGAAAACAAACTCTTACTCTAAAAATAGTAAGATCTTTATTATCTAACAACTCAGCATACTGTGAAGTTATTTATTTTACACTTTTTGCAGAATTTGCATAATAATCTGAAGATCAACAGTATGTGATCAAATTATAGTGAGTCATTTTATGTTTAGTTCTGGAATAATTTCTTTTTGAAAACCAAACTGCTGTTTTCTTGACAATAAACTAAAATTTTATATGGTACTTGTATTGAATATCCCTCAGAATACAGCAATGTCAGTCATAAATTAAAAAAAGCCAAGACAGTATGACAGAGCAGACAGACTTTATTTTTATTGATTCTTATTTTACATTCAGCTCATGAAACGATTTTGTCGTTTCAATATTGTGACGATATTATTTTACAACGGTGCATTCACAAGAAAAACAACACACAATCTTATAATGTGTCTAATGTGACACGTAACTCTTCTTACCTCAGCTGATGTTTATCTTGTTGCCGGCACCAATGGATCCTGAGTTCGGACCCACATCGACCTCAGAGGCGTTTCCAGTACTGGCATCATCTCCCAGTTGAGGCGAGGCACCTCAACTCTGTGGAATTGAGGTGCCTCACCTCAGTTCCACAGAAATAACAATTATCGGAGAGATTGTGTTACTTTGTAAAATTTCAACATCAAGATGTTCAGATGAAATTACAAGAGAGCAGTTACAGCAGGCTGCCACTTGTTCAGTCTCCACACAAACCGTGCAAGTAACTAAATGCCCTAAATGTAAATGTAAATGCAGAACTAACGGTCATATATAGAATAGTTTACTTTGAATTGACTTTAATTTGTGTTATTGTGATTCTTTTGAATAAAACAAAGTAAAACATCAAAAACTACTAAACTGTAGGAATGTAGGTAAATTTGTTCAAATTATAATGTCATAATATATATTCTAATAAATGTGGTAAAGAAAGACGCAACTAACTCAGCAGAGTTAACAATAATCCACTCAGAGCAATAATCCTCTGCCATCTGCCTAACAACACACCCTCCCTCCCAGACATAATGCCAACGCGCTGGACCTGCTATAATTCTCCAGAACGGGTCATTTTAATCAATCAGTCTCATGGCATTTACATGCGACATATTGATTTTATTTTAGCCCTTTCCTTAGGCAGACATCTTATCTGTGGCACTATGTCTTTCATCTTGCTAATAAGATTGCGTGTGTATGTCACCCCGAAGCATCACGTTACCTTGGAAATGCAACAGGCAGCGGGGCTCCCTGACATGGGCGGCGGGTAATGGAGGCTAGGGAAGGCTGAGCCTTCCCAAATCTTATGCTGGAAAATTGTGAAAATCATGTATAATAATATGCACATAATGTGTGCATATTATTATACATGATTTCCTATTATGAACGGGCCGCAGCTGCAGCACAACCTCAGTGTGTGTGAGGTTGTCCCTGCAGCGGTCACAATGTTGACAAATATGAGAACGTGTTGCCATGGTGACAGTCAAAAAGAGCCAGTCAACACCCACTGTCGCTGTGGCGCGTGATTTTTGAAATCCAACATGGATATCCGATCCTTTTTTAAACAGAAGGAAAAACCGAATGAAAATATTTCAAAAGTGGCCAGCCACACCGACCGGAATCCGGAATTTTTATTATTACCGTTTATTTGTTTCAATCACTGAACAGACCAGGCGGCAATTTGGCACAGGTGTTAAATTTAATTAAAGACAGAAAATCGAAGGAAGCGTACGTCGCCCGGATTGGCGTTACCGGGGCCCCACCCTGGAGCCAGGCCTGGGGTTGGGGCTCGCAGGCGAGCGCCTGGTGGCCGGGTCTTTGCCCACGGGACCCGGCCGGGCCCAGCCCGAAGGAGCGACGTGGGCCCGCCCTCTGGTGAGCTCACCACTCGCCGGAGGGTTCCGAAGGGGCTGGTGCTATGGGATTTGGGTGGCAGTCGTGGGCGGGGGCCCCGGCGACCCAATCCCCGGGCGGTGACTCTAGCCATGGGGACATGGAATGTCACCTCGCTGGGGGGGAAAGAGCCTGAGCTGGTGCGGGAGGTTGAGCGGTACCGGCTAGAAATAGTCGGGCTCACCTCCACACACAGTCTGGGCTCTGGAACCCAACTCCTTGAGAGAGGCTGGACTCTCTTCTACTCTGGAGTTGCCCGCGATGAGAGGCGGCGAGCTGGTGTGGGCTTGCTTATAGCTCCCCAGCTCAGCCGCCATGTGTTGGAGTTTACCCCAGTGAACGAGAGGGTCGCTTCCCTGCGCCTCCGGGTCAGGGATAGGTCTCTCACTGTTGTCTCGGCTTATGGGCCAAACAGCAGTGTAGAGTACCCGGCCTTCTTGGAGTCCCTGGGAGGGGTACTGGAGAGTGCACCAACCGGGGACTCCGTTGTTTTACTGGGGCACTTCAACGCTCACGTGGGCAGCGACAGTGTTACCTGGAGGGGCGTGATTGGGAGGAACGGCCTCCCTGATCTGAACCCGAGTGGTGTTTTGTTACTGGACTTCTGTGCTAGTCACAGTTTGTCCATAACAAACACCTTGTTCAAGCATAAGGGTGTCCATATGTGCGTGTGGCACCAGGACACCCTAGGCCGGAGGTCAATGATCGACTTTGTGGTCGTGTCATCTGACCTCCGGCCGTATGTCTTGGAAACTCGGGTGAAGAGAGGGGCTGAGCTGTCAACTGATCACCACCTGGTGGTGAGTTGGATCCGCTGGCAGGGGAGGAAGCTGGATAGACCTGGCAGACCCAAACGTATTGTGAGGGTCTGCTGGGAAAGTCTGGCGGAACCCTCTGTCAGGGAGGTCTTCAACTCCCACCTCCGGGAGAGCTTGAACCAGATCCCGAGGGAGGCTGGGGACATTGAGTCCGAATGGACCATGTTCTCCACTTCCATTGTTGACGCGGCTGTCCGGAGCTGTGGCCGTAAGGTCTCCGGTGCCTGTCGTGGCGGCAATCCCTGAACCCGGTGGTGGACCCCTTAAGTAAGGGATGCTGTCAAGCTGAAGAAGGAGTCCTATCGAGCCTGGTTGGCCCGGGGGTCTCCTGAGGCAGCTGACAGGTACCGGCAGGCCAAGCGAGCGGCAGCACGGGCAGTCACAGAAGCAAAAACTCGGGTCTGGGAAAAGTTCGGGGAGGCCATGGAGGAGGACTATCGGTCGGCCTAGAAGAAATTCTGGCAAACCATCCGGCGCCTCAGGAGGGGGAAGCAGTCCTCCACCAACACTGTTTGCAGTGGAGGTGGGGAGCTGCTGACCTCGACTGGGGACATTGTCGGGCGGTGGAAGGAATACTTCGAGGATCTCCTCAATCCCACTGACACGTCTTCCATAGAGAAAGCAGATACTGGGGTCTCAGAGGTGAATTCATTCGTCACCCAAGCCGAAGTCACCGAGGTAGTTGGGAAGCTCCTCGGTGGCAAAGCACCGGGGGTGGATGAGATTCGCCCTGAGTACCTCAAGTCTCTGGATGTTGTGGGGCTGTCTTGGCTGACACGTCTCTGCAGCATCACGTGGCAGTCGGGGACAGTGCCTCTGGACTGGCAGACCGGGGTGGTGGTCCCCCTATTCAAAAAGGGGGACCGGAGGGTGTGCTCCAACTATCAGGGGGATCACACTCCTCAGCCTCCCTGGGAAAGTCTATTCCAGAGTACTGGAGAGGAGAATTCGGCCGATAGTCGAACCTCGGATCCAGGAGGAACAATGCGGTTTTCGTCCGGGCCGCGGAACACTGGACCAGCTCTATACCCCCCGCAGGGTGCTCGAGGGTTCATGGGAGTTTGCCCAACCAGTCCACATGTGTTTTGTGGATCTGGAGAAAGCATTCGACCGTGTCCCTCGTGGCATTCTGTGGGAGGTGCTCCAGGAGTACGGGGTCGGAGGCCCTCTGTTAAGGGCTGTACGGTCCCTGTATGCCCTGTATGACCGGAGCAGGAGCCTGGTTCGCATTGCCGGCAGTAAGTCAGACCTGTTCCCAGTGCATGCTGGACTCCGGCAGGGCTGCCCTCTGTCACCGGTTCTGTTCATTATTTTTATGGACAGAATTTCTAGGCGCAGCCACGGGCCGGAGGGGATCTGGTTCGGGAGCCACTGGATCTCATCTCTGCTTTTCGCAGATGATGTGGTCTTGTTGGCTCCCTCGAGCCGGGACCTCCAGCATGTCCTGGGGCGGTTTGCAGCCGAGTGTGAAGCGGCTGGGATGAGAATCAGCACCTCCAAGTCTGAGGCCATGGTTCTCGACCGGAAAAAGGTGGCCTGCTCCCTCCAGGTTCGGGGAGAGTTCCTGCCTCAAGTGGAGGAGTTTAAGTATCTTGGGGTCTTGTTCACGAGTGAGGGAAGGACGGAGCGTGAGATTGACAGGCGGATCGGTGCAGTGGCTGCAGTAATGCGGTCGTTGTACCGGTTTGTCGTGGTGAAGAGAGAGCTGAGACGAAAGGCGAAGCTCTCGATTTACCGGTCAATCTACGTGTGTGTGTGTGTGTGTGTGTCAGTTAGTCAAAGGGACAGAAGATAGGTGAATGCTTAACAAACAACATAGAATAACACAACAGCCATGAGATGCACAACAGTCATTTCTACCTCAGTCAGAGGCCAGCAAGCGAAGCAAGGTTTGGTTTTTGTCCGCTGCTCGGACAGAATCTGTGGTCACACAGTGCTGCAAGACTACACAGGCTATCCACTAAGTGGATCAGCGCAAATATGAGCTCCTAGAAAGCGTGATAACACATATAATCAACATACAGTGTGTTATACTATAGGTAGGACTCAGCAGTCCTGTCACAACAAATTGTAAGCAACGCGCGATGAACTTCCTGTCTCTGCCCAAACAGAAGCGTCTTATTGGGTCGCTCATTGCGACTAGCGTGCGTCCCATCCAACTCAAAACCACTGCGTTGTGCATTAATAAAACCGGAGTGTCTTCACAGCATCACGTTACCTTGGAAATGCAACACGCAGCGGGGTCCCTGACCTTAAAATCCTGAGTGATGTCATGGTCAACTTGCCGGAGTTTTATTGATTTGTCCAGTAGGGCGTGGGTTAAAGTTTTGGGACAGATATTACCTCGAAGTATAGTTTGCCAGACCTTTGAGTGTTGGCTCAGTTCCTTTGTTCTAAAAATCCTGCTGGTTTGAGAAGGCCTTGTAGTCAGGCTTCTGGTTTTCCATACAGGCCTCTCCTTTGTTTGCAATATCTACGTTGAGGCCAAACAGGGTTGTGCCACGCACCAAAGGGCGCCATGCCAGAACTGGACCCCGGGCAGCTGCAGCGAGGACAAAGCCTCTGTACATGGGACTATATTTTAACACATTTTTGCTCTCAATCCAGCCTACTGTCATTCTTTGACCTCTCTCTGATTTGATTTTGAACTGTTGCAATAATTTCTCCCGGGAGCCAAGCTGGCCCAGGCAAGCTGGAGTTATAGACTGGTGACCGGACTGCTTTTTGATGTTGTGTAAGAAGGATGGTAGTTTGAATCCTGTGTGTGTGTGTGGCGCGCATGTGTGCACATTGTTTTTTAGTTTGTTGCTATTTGTTGAAAGGAGCTGTAGCCTGTTCTGGGCTACCGAGAGTCGTCTCGGTAGGCACAAAGCACACAGTGGTCGATTTGAATGAATGGTCAGCCTTTTATTGATCAAATCTCTTAAACACAATAATTGACAATTTGCGAACACAGCACGTGCGTCTCGCTTCCTGGCTTCTCTCCTGAGCATCTCCCAGGCTTCCTACATCTGAGGTCCAGCACACTACTGCATATAAAGGGAGAGAGTGATTAGTAACTCTGTGCCAGCTCTGCCAATCAACAGTGGTGTGCACAGCTGGACACTAGGTGGTGCTAAAGCACCTGCCCTTTGCCCTCTGGACCAAGCAAGTACCCTTTTGAAATTTCGTTTTTTTTTTTTTTTGTGGCCCATGCTGACATGATCATCTATAAGTGCTCGTCGATTAAAAGCGTGTGATAATAATGCCCCAATTAATATTCCCTCCACCCCCCACCACACCCGCACACACCTCTGTCAACGTGAACGCGCAGAGCGGACACAAACGGAGGCGCGTTGTAGCAGCAGACAGTGCACAGCTGCAGCCCACACACACCTCCTCCCCTGCCCACCAGCCAGGTAACACATAAATGAATCGAGTCGAGTGTGTTGTTTGCCCCCTAAGCCTCAGTTGCCAAGCTATAACTTACATTTATTTGTCTCTGTTGTGAAGTAGCCTGTCTCAACGCCACACAGCTGGGCATAAATTAGCCGACTGCTCACCTGCTTAACGAGCTAGACGCAACCCAAAATCAATAATAGATATGACGTGGTGATGACCACCGGTAGAATTTGTCATTGGTATCCTACAGCATGTGAATCTATCAGTATATTTACTTAAGATGAATATTTAGCAGCCTATTGTGTAGGTTTACATTAGGCTACATAATTAACACGTGCAGTAATTTATTTGCTAAATGACAAACAGGCAATTCCTAGTTGCCTGCAGAAAAAGTAGCCCTGTGCCTTGTTGAAATATAACCAAACAGTCTTATTCATATTGTTGGTCTCTTTTTATTTACCAATTGCAGCATAATGCCTAGAAAGGAGAGGATAAGAAATGGAAAAGAAAGGGAGCTTCAGCAGGCAGCCCGGGGGAGCAGCTCTCTGCTCTCCTGGATAAAAGCATCCACCAGCAGCAAGGAGGAAGAGGAAGATGAAGATGAAAGGTCAGAGTCAAGACTCATGTTCACTGTTTAGGGCATTTTAAAGCTCAGATTTTAAAGTTGAACTGTTCCTCTAATTTCACTGAAATATCTTAAAAGCTGTCCACATTCTGTGATTTCTATGGAGAAGACGAGGACCAGCTGAAGACAGAACTAAAGGTGTTCCACTCCAGCTTTCCTGCAAAAGACCTCAAAGAAATATTTGCCATACTGAGGGAAAACAGTGGGCAGCTCATCTTTCCTGCCTTTGTGAAAATGATACAAATCTATGCAACATTGCCAGTGACAACTGCCTCTGTGGAGAGATCATTTTCAAAGCTGAAAATTATCAAAAACAAACTAAGAAGTCTGTGTGGAGAAGAACGACTCTCTGACCTTCTCCTGCTTGCCATAGAGAAAGACATCCAGGTAAATCATAGTGAGGTCATCAGACTCTTTAAAGACATGGCACCAAGGAGGATGCTGCTTTAGAGAGTGGTAACGCTCACTCTTCACTCCTCACTTCAAAATGACACTGTGTACACTTCTTTTGTTCTGACAGGGGAAAAAGAGTACACTAATCTATCATTGTAGCTTGTAACTTGCTTAAAACCTCTCCATGTGCGTTCATTCCAAAGAAATAAAACAATAGTGATTGACTGATCAGTGCTATAGTGTGAAACTGTACCAGTTCAAAGGTCAAGTAATTTTATTAAGATATTGACATAAATAAATATGCAATTACATTCAACATGGGCCTGTAATGTTTATTTATTTTTTAAATCTCACACTGCTATAATAAGGCTGCCGTCAGTTCTTCATGCCGCATAAAGTGCCCTTATTTTTCACTGAGTCACACTGCCATAAAACTTCTCCCATGGTCTTTTCCAGTAACCAGTAATAACATAACCAGTAGATACCAAGTGTGTGTGTGGGTGAGTGTGTGAGCGTGACTATGTGTGTGTGTCTACGTGTGGGTGTAAATGAGCGAGTGAATGTGACTGTGTGCATGTGTGTCTACGTGTATGCGTGTCTGCACGTGTGAGAGAACAATAATACTAAACGGACCCAAATCATTTTTCTAGCAGAGGAATTGTAACATGCTAACGGGCCACCACATGCATTGGTTATAAACTTAACCAAATCCACAGCCGTCTCTCACACACATAACGGCTTCCCCTCATTAACATAGCTCTTAGCATTCATATTTGCTGAACAAATCAACTGGTAAGTGCAAAACAATAACTTTTTTTTATGTTTAGACTGGAGAGGCCAAGTTCTTCCCTGCTAACCTTTCAGAAAAGGACAAGAGGTTGTGACGTAAGATGGCTGCAACCAACAAAGAAAAGCAGCCACAGGCACCAAAACAGACTAAACGGGTGGCGGTGGTTGTTTTTACTTTGATGCGGAAATTGCAAAATAAGCTGAAGATTAACAGCATGTGATCAAATTATAGTGAGTCATTTTAAGTTTAGTTTTGGAATAATTTCCTTTTGAAAACCAAACTGTTGATTTTTTTGACAAAAATGAAAAGTATTTTATTTGGTACTTTTACTGAATATCCTTCAGAATACAGCAAAAAAAAAAAAAAAAAAAAAACATTGAGCCAAGACAGTATGACAGAGTAGATGGACTTTATTTTTATTGTAACTTTTTTTACATTCAGCTCATGACAGAGTCATTTTTGCCAATTTGAAATCATGAGTTAAACATTTGCTAAAACATATTCCTACTACTGCTACTGAGACAACAACTACTACTAAGGCATTTCAATTATTAACCTAAAAACATAATTTTTAGAAGAGCTGTCCATCTGTTGAGAGGCAATTTCCTAACAGGGAGAAAGACAAAGAGAATCAAATACAAAGATTGATGAGAGAAATCAGACGATATCTTTTTACGACGATGCATTCAGAGGAAGAAACAACACACAATCTTAAGATGTGTCTCATGTGACAAGTAACTCTTCTTACCTCAGCCGATGATTATCTGGTTACCGGCACCAATGGATCCTGAGTTGCCACCCACACTGATCCCAGAGACGTTTCCGATACTGGCACAATCTCCCACTCCTCCTGATGAAATATGAAGATTGAGAAAAGGAGTAAAATGTTAACCACAGAAACTCAGATTGTTGGCATAAAGATGCTCTCGTCTGAATATTAGTAATAAATCTGGAATAAAGGGCTCAAACCGACCCAGCAACATGAGGAATCACTCACCTTTGATGTCATACTGGTTATCTGCTCCGATTTGGCCATCATTTGCTTCGCAGACTTTGATGTCAGTAACGTTGCCCACAGAAACATTGTGTCCAATACCACCTGTAAGTGTAGTCATTAGAGAGATTTAATGAAACTGTCAACTTAACCTGACAGAAAAATATAATCACACCTACACGTACCTTTTACACCAATGGTATTATCTGCACCAATTTTGCCAGCGTTACTGCAAGCACTGACATCCGTGACGTTACCAATTTGCGACATTGTTGCAGCTGAAGTCTGGACAGGCAGAGAGTCACTAAGAGGAAAGCAAAACAGTGATCGTCACGAGAATCGGTCACCACAAGATGAAGTACATCTGTTCTAGTCTAGTAGCTTAGCTTCGATATAAAATGCACAAATAAAAATGAGATAGAAAGATGCATTTAGTTGTATTTTAAAGAAAGCAGTTTACAGAGATGTGATGATGTCTTCAGCTTACCACAGGATTCAGTTGTTTGTCGTGAGCTGTCAGGTGAGCTTGTTGAATTTGGAAGAGACGACTCAGCCTTTATAAGTGTTCCTGACATGCGTGTTGATGGTTTTTAGGAGGAACTTTCTAAATATGGTGAACAGGTTTTATTGTTTACCTCGCCTCAATTCCATAGAAGTGAAAAACAAAGTTGAGATTGTGTAACAAATTCTCAACATCAAGAATTTCAGATAATGTCACAAGACAGCAGTTACAACAGGCTGCCACTTGTTCAGTACCCACAAACTGTCAACAACTAAAACTTCCAGGAAAGCTCTGCTGCGTACTCCAGAATTTTTACATGACAGCAGATTGTCTTTATAACCAACTCAACAGGGTCAATGCTCACCTTTGAAAGGTGTGTGGTCCTTTGGAGAAGTGTTGTCTTCACAGAGGAATCCCCGTTTCTACATGGTCAGATAGAGGAGCAGGCAGCATGTGTGGCATCATGTGGGCAAGTGGTTTGCTAATGTCACGATGTGAACAGTGTGCTCCATGCTAACGGTGACGTTAGTATAGGCAGGCATACAATAAGGACAACAAACTAGGTTTGGGGAGGTTTCCATTTTTGCTGGTCCAGTCCAGTTTATAAACTCCAACTGTTTTGATTTTGTTCCAACAGACTGAACCGACATTTGTCAGATGTGACGTCAGGTGGAAAGAGCTAGCAGCATGTGGCTAGTTAGCAGGAGTCCAAGGATAGCCGATAGCTCAGCTCAACAGGTGGTGCAGTGCTTCTGACTCTTTATGATGGCCTTTAAT
Organism: Diplodus puntazzo; assembly: GCA_963678695.2. Lineage (NCBI taxonomy): Eukaryota > Metazoa > Chordata > Actinopteri > Spariformes > Sparidae > Diplodus > Diplodus puntazzo. The sequence goes on along the minus strand of OZ023167.1, from coordinate 30,617,102 downwards.
TATGGCTGGGGAAATGCATTAACGTCATCAGTTACGCAGATGCATCTATTTGCATGATGCACATTGACACGTCACAAGCAAGTAAATCAAGCTTTATGTGACCTGTAGTTTCCCCGATAAAAGCACACCACCCTGTTCGGTTGATGCAGTCTAGGGCTGCAGCTATCGAATATTTTTAGGATCGAGTATTCTACCGATTATCCCATCGATTAATCGAGTAATGTAATAAAAAATAATTTTGCATTATTAAACAATAATACCAAATAATGCGTAGCGAAAATGACAGGCCTGTTAAATAGACCAAGCTATGGTCTATTGGGGGGGGGGGGGTTATTTTGTGTAGTCTATTACTCTCTTGCAATTTAACACAAAGTAGTTTCCACATCTTAACATGATATCTAGTCATACCAACATCAGGCTACAGCCTCCACCAATACCATACGCTCTAACTAGCGATGCTAGGCTCCGTTAAATTAGCTAACATCAATGTTTACGCTAGCTTGAGTCGGCGACGCTTGGTGAGCTGGTGTTAACAACTGGATGCTTTCGGTTCAGATGTTGAATCATTGTTGAGGTGCTGTTGTGGTACGCCAGTTCTGCTTTGCAGTAGACACGCTGCACTTTGTTATCTTCTTTTTTTTAAGTGTGAAATGATCCCAAACTTCGGACATTCTCTGACTTTTGCGGACAGCTTCTTGGCTCTCCACCATCGCGCTAACTCAATTCTGAATGTAGCGGTGTGTGTCTGCAATAACAGTCCGTTTGGAAACATGGTCCCTGAGCTAAGCAGGCCACATAACATGGGTGATAGGAATTAAACGAAGCCTCGAGGCAGAGATTTTGCCTCGATCATTTTTTGTAATCGATTTATTCGAGTTACTTGAGTAATCGTTGCAGCCCTAATGCAGTGCTTCTTAAAGAGCCGACTACTCTTGAACGGCCGACTGCTGCTCTTCTTGGGTGACAGGCCTACTCTTCCTCCACAGCCGCTCTTCACTGCCAGACTGATGGAAAGGTTGGATATCCAATAGGCCGCCGACCCTCCACGTGCAGCTCTGTGGCAAATGCTGCCTTGATGAAACAAAGACTACTTGATGTGTCACTGCTGCCATCTTTTCTCCAGTTTCACTCTGCTGGAGTCTCATTTTAAACCTTTGAATAAGACATCTCATTGAAACCCATTCATCTGAAAAATCAGTACTGTGCTGTGTCAGGTAACATGTTTGTGATGATTAAGGAGGTCACAAACAGGCATTGGCTCAGCTCATGCCTTCATTTCCACAGAATCCAAAAGGGTGTGAGAGTGTTTTATGAACAGAGTCGCATCAGAACATTTTCAGTAGTGAAGCCAGAAGGTGAAGATAACACAGAGCAGCCACAACAGGTTTGTCACTCGGGTATTTCCCTGCATGAGGCTAAACATGTGCCCACCCATGCCAACATCCCTCCGAGCCCCCCGCCATCACCGGGGGAAACTTAGTTGAACTCCCTTATCTTACTATGGTTATATTATCCCGCACTTTGACCTCCAGCCTCACAGCAAGAGCCGTCTGTCACTATTTGTTGTGTCCTTGAAAATGTAGAAGACCTTATAGACGCAGAATTTAACTAATTCACATACAGTAATTTAGCCTGCATCCCCCAAAGTGAATGACCAGTTTGGCAAACTGCTACAAATACAGAGTTTAATGATACGGTCCAATGATTAAATGTTACAACTGGAACAGATTTATGACCTGTGTTTTCTCCGTCCAAAAATGTCAAATTAAAGAAAACAAACTCTTACTCTAAAAATAGTAAGATCTTTATTATCTAACAACTCAGCATACTGTGAAGTTATTCATTTTACACTTTTTGCAGAATTTGCATAATAATCTGAAGATTAACAGTATGTGATCAAATTATAGTGAGTCATTTTATGTTTAGTTCTGGAATAATTTCTTTTTGAAAACCAAACTGCTGTTTTCTTGACAATAAACTAAAATTTTATATGGTACTTGTATTGAATATCCCTCAGAATACAGCAATGTCAGTCATAAATTAAAAAAAGCCAAGACAGTATGACAGAGCAGACAGACTTTATTTTTATTGATTCTTATTTTACATTCAGCTCATGAAACGATTTTGTCGTTTCAATATTGTGACGATATTATTTTACAACGGTGCATTCACAAGAAAACACAACACACAATCTTATAATGTGTCTAATGTGACACGTAACTCTTCTTACCTCAGCTGATGTTTATCTTGTTGCCGGCACCAATGGATCCTGAGTTCTGACCCACATCGACCTCAGAGGCGTTTCCAGTACTGGCATCATCTCCCAGTTGAGGCGAGGCACCTCAACTCTGTGGAACTGAGGTGCCTCACCTCAGTTCCACAGAAATAACAATTATCGGAGAGATTGTGTTACTTTGTAAAATTTCAACATCAAGATGTTCAGATGAAATTACAAGAGAGCAGTTACAGCAGGCTGCCACTTGTTCAGTCTCCACACAAACCGTGCAAGTAACTAAATGCCCTAAATGTAAATGTAAATGCAGAACAAACAGTCATATATAGAATAGTTTACTTTGAATTGACTTTAATTTGTGTTATTGTGATTCTTTTGAATAAAACAAAGTAAAACATCAAAAACTACTAAACTGTAGGAATGTAGGCAAATTTGTTCAAATTATAATGTCATAATATATATTCTAATAAATGTGGTAAAGAAAGACGCAACTAACTCAGTAGAGTTAACAATAATCCACTCAGAGCAATAATCCTCTGCCATCTGCCTAACAACACACCCTCCCTCCCAGATATAATGCCAACGCGCTGGACCTGCTATAATTCTCCAGAACGGGTCATTTTAGTCAATCAGTCTAATGGCATTCACATGCGACATATTCATTTTATTTTAGCCCTTTCCTTAGGCAGACATCTTTTCTGTGGCACTATGTCTTTCATCTTGCTCATAAGATTGCGTGTGTATGTCACCCCGAATATGTATATATGGATGTGTGTGTGTGTGTGTGTGTGTGTGTGTGTGTGTGTGTGTGTGTGTGTGTGTGTGTGTGTGTGTCGGTTAGTCAAAGGGACAGAAGATAGGTGAATGCTTAACAAACAACATAGAATAACACAACAGCCGTGAGATACACAACAGTCATTTCTACCTCAGTCAGAGGCCAGCAAGCGAAGCAAGGTTTGGTTTTTGTCCTCTGCTCGGACAGAATCTGTGGTCACACAGTACTGCAAGACTACACAGGCTATCCACCAAGTGGATCAGCGCAAATATGAGCTCCTAAAAAGGGTAAAAACACATATAATCAACATACAGTGCGTTATACTATAGGTAGGACTCAGCAGTCCTGTCACAACAAATTGTAAGCAACGCACGATGAACTTCCTGTCTCTGCCCAAACAGAAGCGTCTTATTGGGTCGCTCATTGCGACTAGCGTGCGTCCCATCCAACTCAAAACCGCTGCGTTGTGCATTAATAAAACCGGAGTGTCTTCACAGCATCACGTTACCTTGGAAATGCAACACGCAGCGGGGTCCCTGACCTTAAAACCCTGAGTGATGTCATGGTCAACTTGACGGAGTTTTATTGATTTGTCCAGTAGGGCGTGGGTTAAAGTTTTGGGACAGATATTACCTCGAAGTATAGTTTGCCAGACCTTTGAGTGTTGGCTCAGTTCCTTTGTTCTAAAAATCCTGCTGGTTTGAGAAGGCCTTGTAGTCAGGCTTCTGGTTTTCCATACAGGCCTCTCCTTTGTTTGCAATATCTACGTTGAGGCCAAACAGGGTTGTGCCACGCACCAAAGGGCGCCATGCCAGAACTGGACTCCGGGCAGCTGCAGCGAGGACAAAGCCTCTGTACATGGGACTATATTTTAACACATTTTTGCTCTCAATCCAGCCTACTGTCATTCTTTGACCTCTCTCTGATTTGATTTTGAACTGTTGCAATAATTTCTCCCTGGACCCAAGCTGGCCCAGGCCAACTGGAGTTATAAACTGGTGACCGGACTGCTTTATGATGTTGTGAAAGAAGGATGGTAGTTTGAATCCTGTGTGTGTGTGTGGCGCGCATGTGTGCACATTGTTTTTTAGTTTGTTACTATTTGTTGAAAGGAGCTGTAGCCTGTTCTGGGCAACCGAGAGTCGTCTCGGTAGGCACAAAGCACACAGTGGTCGATTTTAGCCTTTTATTGTTCAAATCTCTTAAACACAATAATTGACAATTTGCGAACGCGGCAAGTGCGTCTCGCTTCCTGGCTTCTCTCCTGAGCATCTCCCAGGCTTCCTACATCTGAGGTCCAGCACACTACTGCATATAAAGGGAGAGAGTGATTAGTAACTCTGTGCCAGCTCTGCCAATCACCAGTGGCGTGCACAGGTAGACACTAGGTGGTGCTAAAGCACCTGCCCTTTGCCCTCTGGACCAAGCAAGTACCCTTTTGAAATTTCGTTTTTTTTTTTTTTGTGGCCCATGCTGACATGATCATCTATAAGTGCTCGTCGATTAAAAGCGTGTGATAATAATGCCCCAATTAATATTCCCTCCACCCCCCACCCCACCCGCACACACCTCTGTCAACGTGAACGCGCAGAGCGGACACAAACGGAGGCGCGTTGTAGCAGCAGACAGTGCACAGCTGCAGCCCACACACACCTCCTCCCCTGCCCACCAGCCAGGTAACACATAAATGAATCGAGTCGAGTGTGTTGTTTGCCCCCTAAGCCTCAGTTGCCAAGCTATAACTTGCATTTATTTGTCTCTGTTGTGAAGTAGCCTGTCTCAACGCCACACAGCTGGGCATAAATTAGCCGACTGCTCACCTGCTTAACAAGCTAGACGCAACCCAAAATCAATAATAGATATGACGTGGTGACGACCATCGGTAGAGTTTGTCATTGGTATAATACAGCATGTGAATCTATCAGTATACTTACTTAAGATGAATATTTAGTAGGCTATTGTGTAGGTTAACATTAGGCTACATAATTAACACGTGCAGTAATTTATTTGCTAAATGACAAACAGGCAATTCCCAATTGCCTGCAGAAAAAGTAGCCCTGTGCCTTGTTGAAATATAACCAAACAGTCTTATTCATATTGTTGGTCTCTTTTTATTTACCAATTGCAGCATAATGCCTAGAAAGGAGAGGATAAGAAATGGAAAAGAAAGGGAGCTTCAGCAGGCAGCCCGGGGGAGCAGCTCTCTGCTCTCCTGGATAAAAGCATCCACCAGCAGCAAGGAGGAAGAGGAAGATGAAGATGAAAGGTCAGAGTCAAGACTCACGTTCACTCAATTGTTCAACTGTTCACATGTTCACTGGGCCTGTAATGTTTATTTATTTTTTAAATCTCACACTGCTATAATAAGGCAGCCGTCAGTTCTACATGCCGCATAAAGTGCCCTTATTTTTCACTGAGCACCTGCCCCCCAAATGTCTGTGGACGCCACTGCCAATCACTCACCTGTCGCTGCTCTCCTGAGCCCTCTCCACCCAAACCACGTTCACCTCCACAGGAGCTTAAACTGAATGTCTTCAAGCAGTTGTAACAAATTCATTAACCTTGAACTTCAGAAACAGCCAAATAATAAAATATATTGCCCTTTTTATGTATCATAGATCCTCTAGGTCCTACGAAACAATGAGCCGCCCTCAGTTGTCTACTCGGTTACTATCTAGTATCCCCACAAGTAAATGTAACTGTGCAGTTCAAAGTTGAAAACATTTGATATCTTTATGTAACCCTTGATGTCAGCTCCCTCTAGCACAGATAGGTCTAGGCCCTCGGTCTCCCTATAAAGCCTCTGCATTGTGTATTTTGTTCCGTTTGTACGGTGGAAGACGGAGAGAAGAACCAGGCGAGGAAGCACAGGATCTGGGTTGAGCAGTCTTTATCTTGAAGCTTCACCTTTCAGAAAAGGACAAGAGGTTGTGACTTACAATACAAAATATGTCACACTGCCATAAAACTTCTCCCATGGTCTTTTCCAGTAACCAGTAATAACATAACCAGTAGATACCAGGTGTGTGTGTGGGTGAGTGAGTGAGTGAGTGAGTGAGCGTGACTATGTGTGTGTGTGTGTGTCTATGTGTGCATACGCGCGAGTGTGGCTACATGTATGCGTGTCTGCACGTGTGAGAGAACAATAATACGAAACGGACCCAAATCATTTTTCTAGCGGAGGAATTGTAACATACTAACGGGCCACCACATGCATTGGTTATAAACTTAACCAAATCCACAGCCGTCTCTCACACACATAACGGCTTCCCTCATTAACAGAGATCTTAGCATTCATATTTGCTGAACAAATCAACTGGAAAGTGCAAAACAATAACTTTTTTTTATCTTTAGACTGGAGAGGCCGAGTTCTTCCCTGCTTACCTTTCAGAAAAAGACAAGAGGTTGTGACGTAAGATGGCTGCAACCAACAAAGAAAAGCAGCCACAGGCACCAAAACAGACTAAACGGGTGGCGGTGGTTATTTTTACTTTGATGCGGAAATTGCAAAATAAGCTGAAGATTAACAGCATGTGATCAAATTATAGTGAGTCATTTTAAGTTTAGTTTTGGAATAATTTCCTTTTGAAAACCAAACTGTTGATTTTTTTGACAAAAATGAAAAGTATTTTATTTGGTACTTTTACTGAATATCCTTCAGAATACAGCAAAAAAAAACAAAAAAAAAAACATTGAGCCAAGACAGTATGACAGAGTAGATGGACTTTATTTTTATTGTAACTTTTTTTACATTCAGCTCATGACAGAGTCATTTTTGCCAATTTGAAATCATGAGTTAAACATTTGCTAAAACATATTCCTACTACTGCTACTGAGACAACAACTACTACTAAGGCATTTCAATTATTAACCTAAAAACATAATTTTTAGAAGAGCTGTCCATCTGTTGAGAGGCAATTTCCTAACAGGGAGAAAGACAAAGAGAATCAAATACAAAGATTGATGAGAGAAATCAGACGATATCTTTTTACGACGGTGCATTCAGAGGAAAAAGCAACACACAATCTTAAGATGTGTCTAATGTGACAAGTAACTCTTCTTACCTCAGCCGATGATTATCTTGTTGCCGGCACCAATGGATCCTGAGTTGCCACCCACACTGATCCCAGAGACGTTTCCGATACTGGCACAATCTCCCACTCCTCCTGATGAAATATGAGGATTGAGAAAAGGAGTAAAATGTTAACCACAGACACTCAGATTGTTGGCATAAAGATGCTCTCGTCTGAATATTAGTAATAAATCTGGAATAAAGGGCTCAAACCGACCTAGCAACCTGAGGAATCACTCACCTTTGATGTCATACTGGTTATCTGCTCCGATTTGGCCATCATTTGCTTCGCAGACTTTGATGTCAGTAACGTTGCCCACAGAAGCATTGTGTCCAATACCACCTGTAAGTGTAGTCATTAGAGAGATTTAATGAAACTGTCAACTTAACCTGACAGAAAAATATAATCACACCTACACGTACCTTGTACACCAATGGTATTATCTGCACCAATTTTGCCAGCGTTACTGCAAGCACTGACATCCGTGACGTTACCAATTTGCGACATTGTTGCAGCTGAAGTCTGGACAGGCAGAGAGTCACTAAGAGGAAAGCAAAACAGTGATGGTCATGAGAATCGGTCACCACAAGATGAAGTACATCTGTTCTAGTCTAGTAGCTTAGCTTCGATATAAAATGCACAATTAAAAATGAGATAGAAAGATGCATTTAGTTGTATTTTAAAGAAAGCAGTTTACAGAGATGTGATGATGTCTTCAGCTTACCACAGGATTCAGTTGTTTGTCGTGAGCTGTCAGGTGAGCTTGTTGAATTTGGAAGAGACGACTCAGCCTTTATAAGTGTTCCTGACATGCGTGTTGATGGTTTTTAGGAGGAGGAACTTTCTAAATATGGTGAACAGGTTTTGTTTTTTCCTTCGCTTCAATTCCACAGAAAAAAAAAAGAACGTGGAGATTGTGTAACAAATTCTCAGCATCAAGAAGTAAAGATAAGATCACAAGACAGCAGTTACAACAGGCTGCCACTTGTTCAGTACCCACAACCTGTCAAAAACTAAAACTTCCAGGGAAGCTCTGCTGCGTACTCCAGAAATTTTACATGACAGCAGATTGTCATTATAACCAACCCGACAGAGTCAATGTTCACCTTTGAAAGGTGTGTGGTCCTCTGGAGAAGTGTTGTCTTCACAGAGGAATCCCCGTTTCTACATGGTCAGATAGAGGATCAGGCAGCATGTATGGCATCATGTGGGCAAGTGGTTTGCTAATGTCACGATGTGAACAGTGTGCTCCATGCTAACGGTGACGTTAGTATAGGCAGGCATACAATAAGGAGAACAAACTAGGTTTGGGGAGGTTTCCATTTTTGCTGGTCCAGTCCAGTTTATAAAGTTCAACTGTTTTGATTTTGTTCCAACAGACTGAACCGACATTTGTCAGATGTGACGTCAGGTGGAAAGGGCTAGCAGCATGTGGCTAGTTAGCAGGAGTCCAAGGATAGCTGATAGCTCAGCTCAACAGGTGATGCGGTGCTTCTGACTTTTTATGATGGCCTTGAATTATGGCTGGGGAAATGCATCAACGTCATCAGTTACGCAGATGCATCTATTTGTATAATGCACATTGACACATCACAAGCAAGTAAATCAAGCTTTATGTGACCTGTAGTTTCCCCGATAAAAACACACCACCCTGTTCGGTTGATGCAGTCCCTCTTGAACGGTAGTATTGTGTCGGTTGCTAACGTGTCATTCGAACGAACGAATCTTTTAAGTGAATGAAGTGAACGGAATCACTTCAGGAACTGATTCATTCCTTTCTCAGTTCAGTTGAGCTCAGCCGCAAACATGCCGGCCGGGAGTGGAACAGCGGCGATTCACTCAGAGAACTGTGAGGACGTGATTCACGGTCGCGCGGTGATTCGTTCCTGATTCGCAAACCTACTGCACACAGAGAACTGTTGCTGAGGACGTGATTCTCGTTCATGTTCTATGCTGATAGTGACGCTGTGTCACTCACTCACTCACTCAGGGCAGAGGAGTCGATTCACATTCAGTAACCTTACTGCTAAAATTAGCGCTGTGTTGCTAACATCCATGTAGCATCATGTTAAGTGATTTTATTGTGCACAGAGGACACTTTCACCGTGTAATAATTTTAGTGGATGTATACCATTCAAAGCAGCGCTGCATCTCCCGCGAATGTTTGTGTACTGTAGTCCGTGAACGCACCGTCCCTCAGTAAGTGAACTTGAACCTCAGGGCTGAATCATGAACTGAATGACGGATCGTTTGGCTGTTTATCAGTTCAGGGAGTTGGAGAGCACTAAACGATTCGGTGAACGAATCTTTTGAACGAATCATTTCAATGAACGGATTGCAGAGATTCAGTACAGTAAAAAGAACTGCCATCACTATTGAATGGCCAACTGCTGCTCTTCTTGGGTGACAGGCCTACTCTTCCTCCACAGCCGCTCTTCACTGCCAGACTGATGGAAAGGTTGGATATCCAAAAGGCCGCCGACCCTCCACGTGCAGCTCTGTGGCAAATGCTGCCTTGATGAAACAAAGACTACTTGACGTGTCACTGCTGCCATCTTTTCTCCAGTTTCACTCTGCTGGAGTCTCATTTTATGTATCAATTTGTTGTTAAACCTTTGAATAAGACGTCTCATTGAAACCCATTCATCTGAAAAATCATTACTGTGTCAGGTATCATGTTTGTGATGATTAAGGAGGTCACAAACAGGTATTGGCTCAGCTCCTGCCCTCATTTCCACAGAATCCAAAAGGGTGTGAGAGTGTTTTATGAACAGAGTTGCATCAGAACATTTTCAGTAGTGAAGCCAGAAGGTGAAGATAACAGAGAGCAGCCACAACAGGTTTGTCACCCAGAAGTATCAACTGAACTAAGAACTGGGGCCAAATAAATGCTGGAAGGCTTTAAAAAGTTCATATTCAAAAAAGAATTCAGCAGTTTTCAGAGGATTGCCTTAATATTAACATTTGTGGAGCTGAGAACAATTAGTCAATAAGCCATTACTCAGGTTTCATTTCACGTTTTTTGTGGGTTTATTAATAGGACAGTTGCAGAGATGACAGAAAACAGGGTGAAAGAGAAGGGAGTGACATGCAGCAAAGGGCCCCAGGCCGGAACTCGAACCCCGGGCTGCTGCAGCGAGGACAAAGCCTCTCTACATGGAACCCCCCACCAAATGAGCTCATCGGCACCAGCAACACATTTAACATTCAGTACCACTCTGCTTTTAACTGTGTCCCTCCTGGTCCAGCCTCTTCATGTTTCAGCCTCACTTACAGTATTTTAAAGTGTTAATTTGAAGTGTGCACAGAAGTATAATTGTGCACAGTTCAAGTACAAAGCTTGCAGAATGATGCAGTTTACTTCTGGGAGAGATATTTGTAACCCGGTTAAAAGCATGAGGTATTAAGTGATGCTTGTAGTATCATTTAATAATAAAAGCATATAAATAGTGTGATTAACAATGTTGGAATTCATTTCAAAAGTTATGATAACAATGTTAAAAGCAGTGTAAAAAATATTTTGTTTATTGTTTTATTTAAAAGACAATGTTCTGGAAACTGTCTAAACCAGCATTTATTGGGTTATTAGTGATTGGCCGGAGATCAGGTGTCAGGTGTTTCAGCATGGACAAAAGAGAGAGGAGAGCAGCCAGCATGAAGCTAAAGAGTGAGTGTGACCCAGAGATTTTCGGGGTTACATTAAGAGTTAGAAGTGCACAAGCCACTGTGTAGCTTGTGTCTTATGGCTGTCTGCCCGACAACCTGTAAGAAGATGGACAAGCTGCTTTACATTTGTGCTACTGCTAATGCTAAAGTTAGCCACCTGGAAGCCTAGGCCTGAGTTCGTTCATTACCAGTGAACTGACATTTTCTAGTTAAAGTTTGACTCCCTCAGTTAAACTGTTTGAGGGGTTTATCTGCTGCCTTCGACCTGACGACAGAGAGGAGACCCAGACAGAGATTGGAGCAACCAGGAGGGCATTTGTGAGTTCTTCTGGCAACGTGCGAGGAGGAAAGAGAAACTGACAGAGTCCATGTTGAAATCCTGATCTGTGACTGAGCCTGCACCTGTGACTGTTGGAGGAAAGACGGGACGGTAACATTGACTCAGGTATCATCCTTTTATTTTGCTCGCTGACGAGTGAAGCGGCCATTAAGTTTTGGCCACAACGAACACGAGCAACGCATCAGGCCTCCTCAGTATTTTGGGTTTTGTAATAATTTTAGTTGCCGGCTTATGTGGTGCATTAAGGTGTGTGTGTGGGCCCACAAATTGTGTTTAAGTTGTTGTCTGTGCAAATGGTACAGTGTAAAGTGTTTTCTTTAAAAAAAGAGGAAGTAATTAATTTATAGTGCTTTTCTTAAGAAAATGAACATTTTTTTTGAAGGTTTAAAAAAGAACAGTCATATTTTTATTTCATTTTCTTGTTTCATTGGAAAAGGTTATTTTCTCTTAAGTAAATAACTGAGACCTGTTTTTCTAAAACCTTGTATTGTGTTACTTTATTACTTACCTGGAAAGAAGTTATCATTTGAGAGAGACTCATTTGGTTAAAAATCTCTGTTAAAACTATAATTTAAGAAAGGTGAATTCATAGGTTGGTTAAAAACATTTCATGTGTGTACTTTAAATAGAAATCCAAGATAACATTTAAAACTGAGTTGATCAGGATTAAAGCTTTTAATGAATATTTTAAAAGAACCCAAAAGCCCTGCCCTCATTAAAATGACTTCTGAGGAGAGCGCTACATGTTGTTAATTTAAAGAGGACTTGTAGTGGATGTGTGGGATCATTTAGAGAATTTTTCTGTGGTGCAGATTTTGTTTTGTTGATTTATTATTAATGTTGTTTAATTAAGTTTACTTTTATTTACTTGTAAAGCTTTGTGGTTACATTACCTTTTCAATTTGTGACAAAACTAAAGTGACTTAATATTTTAACACATTTTTGCAGTCCAGTCTACTGTCATTCTGTGACCTCTTCATGATTTGATTTTGAACTGTTGTAATAATGTCCCCCTGAAGCCAAGCTGGCCCAGACAAACTGGAGTTATAGACTGGTGACCAGACTGCTTTGTGAAGTTGTGTAAGAAGGATGGTAGTTTGAAACCTGTGTGTGCGTGTGCACATTGTTTTTTTTGTTTTCTACTGTTTGTCTCCTATGCAGCCCAAAGGAGCTTAAACTGAATATTTTCAAGCAGTTGTAAAGTGACCAGTCTTGTATGAAGTACTTGAAAGCGATGCTTGAGTACAAGTACAAGTATCTTGCCAGAAAATGATTTCAATAGAAGTTAAAGTCACCCTTTAGTACCTGACATTTAGTGTACTTGAGAGTATCAAAAGTAATTGTCTGATATAAAATGTACTTAAGTATTATAAGTAAAAGTAAAGGTATTTAAAAAAAAGTGAGCGGTTAGAATTTTGATTATGAAATTTATTGCGGCTTCTTTACAGTCAAAGCATAATATCCAGGTGCAGGAGAAAGAGGCTTGAACTTTTTCAACATTAAAAATTAAACTTCTGCCATCATCAATGGTGACTAGCTCTCTCTCTCAACATCCCTGTGTGTTATATGGACAAACTGCAACTCTTTCAACTGGCATGAAGTTATTAACTGAAACTGAAACTGTTCATCTTCAGAAGAAGTTGGTTTTCAAAGTTGCGAGCATTCAGTCTCGCTCTTCTTGAACTGAAGACAAGTCCTGTGATGCTGAAGAGCCTTTCACAGGCCGCTGAGGCAGGTAGAGGAGTCTTCAGCTTTACGGAAAGCTTGCACACCGCTGGGAAGGATTTCAGCAAGTCCATGTGATCTGCTGAACAGGTAAAGTATCCATCCAGTTGTTTGTTTATTTTTTCACTATCTCCATGATGTCTTACCTGTTTTGATTGTGGATTCATCCTCTGTCCATGTTGTACGGAATTTTGGAAGAAGAATTGCAGGTGCGATCAACAAGTTTATTTGTACAGCACATTTCAGCAACAAGCACTGACGCGAAGTGCCAAAGTAACACATTTTGAAAAGGACATTTGAATATGATTGAATTGATTAGAGTTAAGACAATATAAAATAAATAGAAGAATAAAAGTTACCTATAAAGCATCCACCAGAGGCTTGCAGTACTTTAGTGGCAGCTTGACTCTGTCAAATTCTCAGCAGTCGTTCCACTGCCAGGAACAAGGGGTTCCACCTTGTGGGATTTGGTTTCTGCTGCAAGGGTGGATCTTCCACATTTGTTCCAAAGTGCATAACACTTGCCAAATGTCGAACGGTACAGGTTTTTGTACGCCTCATTGGAATTTGCTTTCGAGGCATCAACTGTAGCTGTTAGGTTGAGTAGGTGACAAGCACAGCGCTGGTGCTGTGGGAGCTGGAACTCTAAAAAGTCATCTTCATTCAGGAGCGTTGATACATCAACAAGCTCCACTTCTTCAACCCCCTCTTGATCCTCTTCATCCTCTCCTGGTTGCGATGCATTACCAGGATCACCATCACTTCCGACTGCATTGTTGTTCTCATCTTCACCAAAATTTGTTGTCTGCCTAATGGTGGAGGTGGTGGGAAGAGTCTCGGGAGTCCTTTTTCTCTTTCTTGATGTCAGCTTTTCTTTTTTTTTTGAGGTGGCCTACATGCTTTCTCTGAAACAGTGAGAGAAAGACATTTTATAAGCAAAACAACGTAAGCTACAGGATTTAAAAGTTATTCAACAATAACAGTCAAATGACCATTATTTGATATTATCTTTACCTAATTGCAATAATTATAAACACTCATTGAATCCCACCCCTACCACCCAGTCACTAACACTATTAACTTGGATTCATTGCTGTTGTTGGTGTTGTGTAGCCTGTACTGTATTTGTGTTTACTGGTCATTTGTCTCCTGTTTGTTACTAGCTGACCTACAAAAAAATTCCACCAATTCGTTGTGTGGCAATAAAAACACTTTGACTTTGATTAATATGCAAGCCTACATTCACAATATATAACATTAGCCGAACAGTAGCCAATAACAACCGAGTTTTGAGGTAATTAATTCGAAGCAAATGTCAAGTTTAATGTAACACCCCTTCAAGGAACTGAAAGGTAGTGAGCAATTCTATAATGTGTGATGGGCCAGTAGGTTCCACTGCTGGAGCACATTGAAATGTTCAAATGAGACTCAGAGACCAAAGGTTAACTTTTGAAGGACGCCTTCTTGTAATAAAGTGAAAAAACAAAAAAATATTAAAGTGAATATAGGTACCACTCACAGCAATGACAACACCTCTGTAGTCTCATTTAGACACTTGTTAGCAACCGCTAACCGTTCTTAACAATTGGAAGAGCTTCAAATTATATTGTCCGTTGACATCGAGGTATGTCCGAACTTTCTCCCCCGCATATGTGGGTTGTATACATTCATGAGAACCCATAAAAAACATCCAGCAATTGTTTTCTGATGAAAACTGTGTTTGGTGTGAAAAGGCTTTAAATTAGCAGCTCACTGATTGTAAGGTGGCACTCTTGGAAATGTCATGCTGTACATTCGTCCGTAGAGCGTAAATGTGAAGCCAGTGTCTGCAATCAGCTTATTTTATCATGATAACGATGTCTCATTTTAGGATATCGCACGTGTCGTGCATAGTTTCAGTCAGAGACAACTGGAAAAGCCATTGGCCCATTTTTTGTTGCAAAATTTATTGAAGTTTGAGATCCGGAGCTTTTAGTTATTTAGACAGTGACTCAAACCAAAAACATATCTGACAATGACAGCCTTTACATTTGTTAAAAGATGAAATGCACAATTTAGTAAATGGATATTTATTGATTTTCCTCTCCGGGAACCATCACCTTATCGTTGTAGAGAGGTTTGCGTGTCCCAATGAATCTGGGAGCTAGGGTGTCAGGAGCCATGTGCTCCCGGTAGGGTCTCCCAAGGCAAATTGGTCTCAGGTGAGGGGCCAGACTAAGTATGGTTCAAAATACCCCATGAAAAATAGAGGTGTGAGGCGAGGGACCCTGCCCGGAGGAAGCCCAGGGCCCACGTCCAGAGCCAGGCCTGGACGAAGGGCCCGTGAGCGAGTGCCTGGTGGCTTTGTTGGCAATGACGGAGATACCTGGAGGGGTGTGACTGGGAGGAAAGGCCTCCCTGATCTGACTTGAGTGGTGTTCTATTATTAAACTTCTGTGCTAGACACTGTCTGTCTATAATGAACACCATGTTCGAACACAAGGATGCTCATAAGTGTACGTGGTACCAGAGCACCCTAGGTCGAAGGTCAATGATCGATTTTGTGATTGCATCATCTGATCTTCGGCCGTGTGTTTTGAACACTCGGGTGAAGAGAGGGGCAGAGCTGTCAACTGCTCACCACCTGGTGGTGAATTGGGTTCGGTGGCAGGGGAAATCCCTGGTAAGCCCAAACGAGTAGTATGGGTAAGCTGGGAACGTCTGGGGGAGGCCCCTGTCCGAGAAGCCTTCAACTCCCACCTCTGAAGGAGCTTCTCTAGCATCCCTGTGGAGGTTGGGGACATCAAACCTGAATGGACGATGTCCAAAGCTTCCATTGTTGAAGCTGCAGCTGTATCCTGTGGCCATAGGGTCTTAGGTCCCTCAAGGGGCGGCAACCTTCGGACACCGTGGTGGACACTAGTGGTCAGGGAAGCCACTAAGAAGGCGTCCTTTAGGGACATGTTGTCCCGGTGGACTCCTAAGGCAGTTTTAGCATACCGATGGGCTCGAAGGGCAGCAGCCGCAGCTATGGCAGAGGCAAAGCAGCGGGTGTGGGAGGACTTCGGCAAGGCCATGGAGAAGGACTTTTGGGAGGCACCACAGCACTTTTGGAAAACCTTCCGGCACCTCAGGAGGGGGAAACGGGGAACCATCCAAGCTGTGTACAGCAAGGATGGGACCTTGTGGACTTCAACTGAGGAGGTCATAGGGTGGTGGAAGGAGTACTTTGGTGACCTCCTGAATCCCACTCAGCCACCCTCTGTAATGGAGACAGAGCTGGAGGATGATGGGGTATCATCACCGATTTCCCTGGGTGAAGTCACTGTGGTAGTCAAACAACTCCACAGTGGCAAAGCCCCAGGGATCGATGAGATACCACCAGAAATGCTGAAGGCTCTGGGTGTTGAGGGACTGTCTTGGTTGACACGCCTCTTCAACATTGCATGGGGGTCAGGGTCGGTGCCGAAAGAGTGGCAAACAGGTGTGGTGGTCCCTCTCTTCAAGAAGGGGGACCAGGGGGTGAGTGCCAATTACAGAGGTATCACACTGCTCAGCCTGCCTGGGAAAGTCTACTCCAAGGTGCTGGAAAGGAGGGTTCGGCCGATTGTCTAACCTCAGATTAAGGAGGAACAATGTGAATTCCGTCCTGGCTGTGGAACAACGGACCAGCTCTTTACTCTGGCAGGGGTCTTTGAGGGGGCCTGGGAGTACAATCTCCCAGTCCACATGTGTTTTGTGGATCTGGAGAAGGTGTACGACTGGGTCCCCCGGGATGTTCTGTGGGAGGTGCTGCAGGAGTATGGGGTGAGGGGGTCCCTTCTCAGGGCCATCCAATCCCTATATTCTCAAAGCGAGAGCTGCGTGTGTGTACTCGGAAGTACGTGGGACTTGTTCTAAGTGGGTGTTGGCCTCCGCCAGGGCTGTGCCTTGTCCCCAATCCTGTTTGTGATATACATGGAAAGGATTTCAAGGCGCAGTCGTGGTGTGGAGGGGTTACAGGTCAGTGACCTGAAGATCACATCACTGCTTTTTGCAGATGATGTGGTCTTTATGGCATCATTGCCTGTAAATCTACAACGTTCACTGGTTCAGTTCGCAGCTGAGTGTGAAGCAGCAGGGATGAGGATCAGCACCTCTAAATCTGAGGCCAATCTCTACCCTCACCTATGGTCAAGAGCGATGGGTCATGTCCGAAAGAATGAGATCGCGGGTACAAGCGGCCGGAATGGGTTTTCTCCGCAGGGTAGCTGGGGTCTCCCTTAGAGATAGGGTGAGAAGCTCAGCCATCCGGGAGGGGCTCAGAGTAGAGCTGCTGCTCCTCTGCGTGGAAAGGAGCCAGTTGAGGTGGTTTGGGCGTCTGATGAGGATGCCACCAGGGCGCCTTCCTAGGGAGGTGTTCCTGGCACGTCCAGCTGAGAGGAGACCTTGGGGTAGACCCAGAACCAGGTGGCGGGATTATATCTCTTCTTTGGTCTGGGAGCGCCTGGGGATTCCCCAGTCAGAGTTAGCCGACTCGGACTTTAAATTTTTTTGTGATTTTAGGTCACTTGTGTTAATACAGTATGTCAAAATAAAAAAATAACTGTACAGTCACACATGTGAGGTTGTGCTGAAAATAATGACACCAAACAAAGCAAGGTAAATAGTTTTTAAGGTGAAATATAATTTAAAAAATCCAAAATAGTCAAAAACAGCCAATTATACCCCAGACCCCAGAGGGTTAACAGCAAATGGAAGGCTGGTTATTAGGCTCATGGATGAAAACAAATATAATATCCTGTATATCTTATATTTGATAGTTAGAAAAAGATAGACAGGAGACATGGTGAAAGAGCAACATTCCTGGGCCAGAACCAACATGGATAACACAGTTTACCCTAAATAATCAGATTTTCTCTCTCACTTCTTGTGACGGACCAGTTTGTTGAAATGCTTGATGATACTCACACGTATTTCTTTGCTGACCAGTCCGTAGATAATTGGGTTGATGGTTGGTGGAATGATAATGAACAAGATACTTAAAAACTTCCTAATATTTTCGGAGACCGAGGGGACTCTGTAACTCAAAATTATGACCATTGAGGATATCTCATAGAGCACATACACAACCAGGTGTGATGCACACGTCTGAAAGGCTTTGCTGCGGACGAGGCTGTCGGTCCTGTTTTGCATGACAGACGCGTGCAGGATTCTGAAGTAGGAAAATGCAATGATCAGGAAGATGCCTGTACTCACAGACCAGGTCATGGACAGACCTAAAAAACATGAAAACATCACAATTATCTTTTCAGTTAAATATCAACAACTTAGCCGATAAGGTCATTCCATGCAAACTCACCCAAATTCCAGAACATTTCCCAGTTCATGTCACAGATTTTTTTGTAAAAATTAATGCTGAAACTTCTTTTAAATTCACACCTTGCAAGCACAGCTAACTTTACAATCTGAGGAACACCAAGCAAGTTAGCACAAAGTTGCTATCCTTGCCAAAGAAAGGAGCGAACTGTTTCCTCCTCTGCCGACTTTCATCAAACCTTGCACAGCAAGAACAACATTCAACATTGGAATCCCAACCTTCTCCTACAACGACCAGCACATTTTCTTCAAAGACTGGTAACGTTGGACTGGGCTTAGATAGCATAGCATAGCACGGCTAAGCATAGGACTTTAAACGCTGGTTGATGTGATGCATATGTGTTCAATTTATGTGTTTGTTCATTGTTTTGGTGTTATTGTGATCGCAGGTCAGGTTACTGGTAGTTGCATTTCCTGGTTAGTCAAATGATGCTTGACACTGACTCAGGGTCTCCGCATGCAACTAACCATGTTCTATAACCTGGCATCGCGTCACACACACACACACACACACACACACACACACATGCCTGTATAAAGCACGTTAGTTAGATTGTCTGTTTTCATGTTTGTATGGAATTGTGTCAATTGTTGACATGTCCGGTGAGTCCATGGTAACGCTAGCTTAGAGTTCCCCCGCGTTTGTCACACATTGACAAACTCTTCTACTGCTGACGAAGCCACAGCAATGGTTGCAGCCATCCAAGTTAAACATTCACGTCATGAGCATCCCAGAGATTATTACATGCATTTGAAGCATTCTTACTTTCAGGGCAAAAATGCGCCAGGCTTAGTTAGAGAACCCTACCTTCAACAGAAATGTCCAACAACTGCGTCGAGATAGGCATGCAGACAATAGGAGTTGTAGAAGGCCATATGCAGAAATCTTGGCCCAGAATTATGACAAGCTTCCAAGTTTCAACATGATTTTTTTTTGTATTTTTCATTCATGAAAATCCATGACCATGCACTACATGCACCTGCAGTCCCGAAGTGACTTGGCATGGAGTGACCCTGAAGTCCACTTTGTTCATTTTGCTAGCTACATGACTGATTAAGCTAACTAGCTAACGACGGCTACAGTTTAAGACAGTTAGCAGTTACTCTGGTGATATGCTGACCTCATCTGCCTTAGGTGTGAATTCAAAGGGTGGCCAATTCTTACATGTTGCACCTGTTAAATTACCTCATTACAAGCTGAGAATACAAACTGAGTATATTTTTGGTTAAAAGTTGCAGGTGGTTCTCTGGAGTCGTGTTTTGTTGAGCACTTGTTATTTTTTTTAAGTTAAAGCAGCAGATAAAATATGTAGAAACTGAATTAAATGACTATAAATACTTAACTGTCTAAACGTCTGCTGATAATATTCAAGAACATACATTATATGTGTAGCTTCATTCTAATAAAATGCACTGACCGTAGATACTATTTACAGGGGTGGGACCGCAGGCCAGTCTGAGGATGGAACGGTTGCTGCTGTAGACATGTTTGATCTTGTTGCCACACAGCGGGACGTTCAAGTGAAAGCCGAAGAGAATGGCGATACACAGCAGAGCAACGACCCAGGCCAGGGCGCAGCAGAAGTGCAGCCGAGCTGAGGTCATGATGACCGGATACCTGAGAGGTTCACACACTGCAACGTACCTGCAAAGGGAGTTAATAACGTATAAAAATACTCATTAGCTTCTTACATGTCTAAAAAATGTCTAAATGAGCAAGCACAATTAAAGGAGCACACTGTAGTTTTAAGGTAAGAAATGAAAAGAGAAAGCTCTTTATTGGCTGAGTCTTTCCTGCTGAAACCAACTTAATCAACAAACTCTGTTTTCATGACTGAATAAACTGATTAAACAAACTGAGCTTAAAGGACAAAAAAGTGGATACTGTTTTATTTTTCATGAACATGAACCAACTATTTTAAAACAAAAACATTTTTTATCTCTAGAAGCAGACTGGAGAAACGTCTCTCCATCTCAAACTTGTCACTCAGAAGTCTGGATCTGATTTGAATTTCAGGTCAGGGATCTGGAATGATCAGTAAAAATTAACATCTTCACAACTCAAGCCAAATGGAAAACATGCCCAGATTAGGAGCTTGGCAGACTGTTTACAAAATATTCTTATAACTACATTTGCACTTGTTGTAGAGACTGTGGAGGCTACAAGAGAAAACAAGACTCTCTGTGATTTACAGAAAATCCTCTGGTGTAACTAGATGAACTCAGCAGCAACATGGTCATGGTCATAATAACATTTTGAAGATCTTTGTCACGACAGCAGACGGCACACATGAAAACCAACATGTCACAGGTCAAACAGCCACATCAATACAGTCAACAACAGCAAGAAGATGAAGAGGGAGAGAAATTCCCCAGACTACATAAAAAAACCACTACATTGTGTGGAAAACCTTTAAAAAAATTTGTGAAGCACTGTTTCTGACAAATTCTTAATTATTTGGGCCTTCTTGTTAATTCTGCAAATGGTGTTGCTTTGTTTTAGGGGGTGCTGCAGGCCCTGCATCCATGTCAACAACAGAGAAGCAAGCCACATTAATAGGATGATCTGCAGCTACACTGTGTATTCAACGTCTCTACAATTTATTGATCTAGAGAAGATTTAATTCAACATAGAAATGAAGTGTTGGCCGGCTCCAGATTGACTTTGAAAAGCTCTGATATAAACCATTAATAACATTTTAAAATTGACATACAAACCAACAACAATAAAACAAAATGCAGTCTGACATGATACTAAATCTCCTGTGAACTGATGATTATGAAAAGTAAGAAACAGACATTTCATCTTCAGTCTCTGAGTCTGTGATGTTAATGTGTGATGGTAGAGAAGCAACTTGAATCTTTGACTGATTGTTTTAATGCATTTCGATACCTGTCATAGGCCATCGCACCCAGAATCGTCTGCACTGCAACACCATACGTGTGCACAGAGAAGGCCTGAGCGAGGGCCGTGCCGTAGGCGATCTTCTTCTGCCCCGTCAAGAAGTGCATCATGAGGCGAGGCAGGACCGCTGTGGCCCCGAGCAGATCACAGGCGACCAGGTTACAAACCATGACGAACATGGGTCTGTGCAGGGTCTTGTCTATGACGATGACACATGCCACTACGCCGTTCCCCAACAGTGCAACCATGTAGTTAAATAGAGCCAGGACGAACAGGAGCGAGCCGTAGCCTGGTGGGACGTGGAAGCCCTCCAGCTCGAACACAATCGGCTGTCTGAGAGGAGTTGCTGCTGTTATGTTCTCCATCTGAAGCAGTCCTAAAGAAGCCGCCAACAAACAGAAATGTTTTCTATCAATAAAAACTAAAAATGACAACAAAATGAAAAGATTACACAGTTGAACCTGCAGTAAAACTTCAATATTTCATCACATAAAAAGAAAGTACCCTAAGGGAAAGTCTCCTGATCACGATATTAGAAAGGTTTAACTGTAGAGGTTGTCTGTCTTCTCATCGATGCTCTGACTAGTTGAGGACATGACGTTCACTCTAATGACTTAAGTGTCTGTCAGTAAAACTGATCCCTGCCCACCATCGACGATATCGAAAAATCAACCGCCCTCTGACGCTCATGTACCCGTGTGGTTCAACGACTGAATATTTAAAGTTGCAACATGTAAGAATTTTAGTATGAACATTCAGAAAATTAATTAAAAGTATCAATTAAGTGTAAAAGAAATTAAGAAGGTAGAAAAACTGAGTAAAGAAATAAAAAAGCGTCAAAAGTCTGATCGTAAATGACACCAATACTCCACTAACATTAACAATGTTAGTGTGAGATCAATATTTGAACAATAACAATGTGAATGTTGAGACATTGATAGAGTCTTGACACGCTAGACATCAAAGATGTGTTAAATGACAGCAAAGACACTTTTCTATCAATTGAATTCCACAAATAAAGTAGAAATAATGTAAAACATAAAAACATAAAATAACATACCATAAAACAAGATAAACACCTTCACTCATATTTTCACAATGTTTAGAAATTATAAAAATGCATTGTAATGCAGAGTGTATGATGTAGTAATACCTACTTTGTAAAAAAAAAGACATCACTATGGGCAGATTCACCAGCAGCAATGAAGGTCGACTTTATTATAGACACCATTTTAACATCGAGGGACTCACTGAGCCTTAAACAACATGTGATGCAACATTTAGTCATCGCTGTGGTGACCATTAATGGCACTCGTCTCCAAGGTCACTGTGCATGTTTTCCCCATGTCTGATATGACCCACACTGGCTCATGACTTTTCCCATAGATTTACATAATGAAAGAAAAGTAAACTTTTTGTTTAACTTCACAACTGACGTCAAACTAATTTTATTATCAGCACTGGATTGATTCAGTCCGATAACATTTGGAAGATATAAAAGAGCGACGCTAGATAACAAAACAGTTGTCTTGGGCTCAAAAATGTTATTTATTTTTTAGTCTATCAACGGTGATATGTTATGGTTTCTTTCTTATGACAAATGTACTAATTGTAAGATGCTTTGGACAAAAGCGTCTACTAAATGCCCTAAATGTAAATGTACATTTAAATGTTGTAGCCCAGATCTGGCCCACACCAAATAGAGCGGTGCAGTGATGAAGTATTTCTGTCACTAATGGAAGTTAGCATGACCCTGCTTCCCTCTGTGCGATTGGATTTTGGATTATTGCAGAAAATAATCTATGTGACAAAAAGCAAGTTTATTACACTGATATTTAAAGGTCCTATATTATGAAAAACATGTTTTCTCTGGTCTCTACATATATAAACTGGTCCTCTCTGAGCCTGCCAACTCCCAGAGTGAAGAAAACAAGCGATTGCTGCATGGTCTCTGCAGCCTACCCACTGGTAAAACAGCGCTCCTACAGGCTGTTCCGATTCAGCTCCTTTCGTTACGTAACGAAAGGGGTCATTTTCATTGGCCAACCTCCTCTGCGGTGTGATAGGAGATATCCGAGAGGTAAAGTTCGGTGTGTCCAGCGGTAAGATAGCAGTATTTTGCAATGTTGTCGCTCAGAGCTAGACACGCACATTGCTTTGTTGTTGGTTGTAAAAATCAAGCCGTGTTATTCACTGTAATGGGAAGTGCACTGGACGTGTAAAAGGCTGAATGTGTGCCGATTTAGATTTGTTGTAATAAGCCACGGCCACATTGACTAGTCATGACCACCTTCAAGATATGGCCCCAGGATTGGCCCTACATCATACGACCAAATTTCGTAAAAAATCGGTGTAGCCGTTCAAAAGATATAAACTTCCCATATTTTAAGCGCCCCCTAGTGGACAAAATTCACAAAATTCGGCTCATCCCTTCCCAGTCTCATGGCAACCAAGGATCTCAAATTTGGTGTTAATAGCATTTAGTTTGACCGAGATATCAAACAGTTTCCATTTTTATAGCTAGCTACAAAGATGTGTTTGTTAATAATTTGTGCATTTTTTGACCGAGCAAAATTCTTTTGATAACTGTAGATCAGGTCGAGCTGAAGAGTGGACGTGCCAAGTTTCAAGCAGATCAGACAAAATCCCACAGAGTAGTTCGAAAAAGTAGGTTTTATATATGTGGCTATTTAGCGAACGAAACGTGTAGCAGAAATGGGCGTGTCCTATGTCAGAAAACCCAGCTCTATTCAGGGAACATATGGATATAAAGTTTGCGAATGTGTTATTTAAAATGTGGAAGTTACAGGCAAAAACGCGATTGCATCCATTATTGCGCCACCTAGTGGAGTACATGTGCAATTTTTGGTATGGAAGAACTGTGTCCTATTCTATCTGTACCATATAAATCTCAAAGCTCTCAGCATAATAGTTTAGCAGAAATGTATGTTTGTTGATTATCTTGTAATAAGCCACGCCCACATTGAGCAGTCATGACCACCTTCAAGATATGGCCTCAGGATTGGCCCTACATCATACCAACCAAATTTCGTAAAAATGGGTGTAGCCGTTCAAGAGATATAAACTTCCCATTTTTTTAGCGCCCCTAGTGGCCAAACTTCGCCAAATTCGGCTCATCCCTTCCCAGTATCATGGCAACCAAGGATCTCAAATTTGGTGGTAATAGCATTTAGTTTGACCGAGATATCAAACAGTTTACATGTTTATAGCTAGCTACAGAAATTTGTTTGTGAATAATTAGCGCATTTTTTGACCGAGCAAAATTCTTTTGATAACTTTAGATGAGGTCCAGCGGAAGAGTGTACGTGGCAAGTTTCACGCAGATCGGACAAAATCCCAAGGAGGCAGGGGCGGGCTGGCCATCGGGAAGTTCGGGAGTATTCCCGAATGGCCGGTCTGTTCCAGGCTGAACCGGCCGGTGGTCGGAACGTTTTTTTTTCCCCATAAAACGGCCGCAGGTGGCACAGAGTGGAACGTCAGACTGGGTCAATCTAATATTTTGCATATTAAGAGGGGATACGAGCGGCCCCTCCCAACTTGAGCTGATCCTTGTTGCTATTGAAATGCGATTGGCTCAGCCACTCCGTCACTCATTAAACCATTATGTTCCTGTTTAATAAAAGAACAATAAGAAAGAGGAGCGGGGGAAATTCAAATTAGCAAACATGTTAAAAAGAAAGAAGCCATAGAAAGAGATGGGTGAGGCAGAAAAATTAAGGGCAAAAAAGAAATTAACAGCGCTTTCAGTGGTGGAGGGGCGAAGGTCAGCGCGGCTGCAGTCAGCCAGGCCAGTGAAGACACGGACCCAACAGCAGACCCAATGCCGGTATGTCGGGCTAGGATGGGTCGGGTTGTAATTTTCAGACCTGTTGAGAACTCTAGTTTGTGTTTTTGGATGTGTTCAGGGCACACAGAACTAGGCTGTCCGCCGATCGGATCAGACGATATTTTGCATTTTGAGCAATTTGTGAGATTGGCCGTAATGTCTTAATTCACCGATCCAATCAATGACGTCATTGTCGTATTGAAACTTTTTGCAGATGCTCCTGTTGCATAGATTGCAGATGGCTTGTGTTTTATCCGTCTCATTTACTCCGAAGAAGTTCCACAGCACCGACATGTTTGTTTGCTAGTGATGATGTTGCTAGCAAATGATTCAAGATTCAAAAAACTTTATCGTCCGTCACATAGTGACAGGGCTCAAAACATAAAAGCCACAAAAGCATAAAACACACATTTAAACCAATGAGACGTGTTTGTTTTGCTTTTAACAAACAAACAAAGCAAAACAAACGTCTCTTTGGTTCAAATGTGTTTTCTGTTGAACACCTGTTAGACCTGCATAAATCATTAATCTGCTTTATCAATTAAAAATAAAATTTCCTTATTGCAGAAGAAAACATATTTCAGGTGAGAGTCTGTGTTCAAAGTTAAAAAGATAATATTTTAATATATAGGCTATACATTCTGTTCTATTTCCACATTAATATATAGCAATTTTTACCAGCTCAAGAAAAATACATTAACGTGAGTAATCTATTTACAGTTTGTGTTTGTGTGTGTGGCACTTTTGCTATGTTGATTTTTATATTGTATTTGTGTTCTAACACTGTGAATTATTTGCAAAAATGCCATAACTTTTATCTTTGTTGCTGTTATTGCTATTATTAGCTGACAAGGCCAGTGTCAGTCCTGGAGTTGATGCAGAGGGACAGGATAATGCCAGTCATAGGAGTGAGGAGGAGGAAGAGACAGATGAGGAGGGACAGGAGAAGGAGGAGGAGGAGAAGAAGGAGGAGCAAGAGGAGGAGGAGGAAAGTGGAGCAGGAACCACCAAAAAAGGCAGGCGGATATACAGTCTGTAGTTTTTTTGTGTCTGAGATATTCGCAGGAGTCTGGACCAACCCTCCAAATTGCACAAATATTACGAGGGAGCTTGGTTGTCAGAGTAAAAAGTCTGGAAACGTGCAGACTGGAGACAGAGACGATGTGAACAGTGTCCAAGAGTTTGGAAACTGTGTTAGAGACAAACACAGCTTTTCGCTAGTTGTTGCCATTAGCTACATGGTAGTTAGTGTAACAGCACATAGAACAAACTAACGTTATTCAGACGCACTAATCATTCTGAAACGTGCTGCTGCAGCCGCAGAATCTCTACTTCTTCAGGAGCCTCTTCTTCTTGCTTCGATTCTGGGTCAAACTGGTACGGTTGAACGAAAGCATTGGCGAGCCATAGCGTTACATATATATACATCCACCATAACATTAGCGCATGCTACCGCTGGGGTAAGAGGCATCATCTCCCTGAGAGGGGTGTGTAGCAGGCAAGTTGGAGCTCATTAGCATTTAAAGTTGCAGGCACAGAAACAGCCTGCTCTCAGTAGAGCTCAGCTGAGCGACTTTTAGACAGCTGAGATTCAGGACCACGGATGTGTTTGGGACAATGCATACAGTGTTGCTGGACCTCT
The DNA here is from genome assembly GCA_963678695.2 of Diplodus puntazzo. Taxonomy (NCBI): domain Eukaryota; kingdom Metazoa; phylum Chordata; class Actinopteri; order Spariformes; family Sparidae; genus Diplodus; species Diplodus puntazzo. The sequence continues at coordinate 30,590,559 of OZ023167.1, read as the reverse complement.
GACAGCTGTGTGAAATTGATGAAAAACATTATAATATGGGACCTTTAATGTAAGGTTATAAACAGACGACATCATGGTCACATGACTTAAACGTCACCACCACTAAGCGTCTTCCTGCACGATTACAAAAAGGTTTTTTATCAACTGATCAATGTACAAGTTGTAAAGTCAGAGTTAGAACAGTGTGTAACTAAAGTGGCCTGTAAAGACGGATTAGTGAGTAGATGAGTCTCCATGTTCGCTGTGAGGACATTTAATGTCCCCGACAACCTCTGTAGTCTCATTTAGACAATTGTCAGCAACTGCTTACCGTTTTTAACACATGGAAGAGCTCCAAATTTGACATACCTCGTTGACATCGAGGTATGTCCGGATTTACTTCCCCACATGTATGGGGTGCATACTTTAATGAGAACCCATTAAATATGTCCAGCAATTTTTTTCTGATGAAAACTATGTTTGGTGTGAAAAGGCTTTAAATAAGCGGCTCGCTGATTGTAAGGTGGCCTTCTTGGAACTGTCATGCTGTACATTCGTCCATGGAGCATAAATGTGAAGCCAGTATCTGCAATCAGCTGATTTTATCATGATAAAGATGTCTTGTGTGCATGTTTTACTTCTTTGCCTGAGAACAATAGGAGCAAAAGTCAGGAAGTCAAAAAAATGTCTTATTTAAGGATATTGTTTGAGTTCCAGAGCTTCTAGTTATTTAGACAGTGACTCAAACCAAAAACATGTCAATGACAATGACATCCTATACATTTATTAAAAGATGAAATGAACTGAATGAGTTTAGTAAATGGATATTTATTGATTTTGCAATAATACAATAGATAACAAGAATGATAATTTTATTTGTATTGCACCTAGAGGATCCACATAGCTGCTGTAAACAGGTTTTAATATTTCATTGGTGGAGTAAAATGTCGAAAAACGTGTTTTGCAAATGTCATTTTTCAATTCTTTGAGCAACACAAATTCTATTCCAGCCTCATTAATTATCTGTTAAGAACTGAGAGCATTTAACAGCAAATGGAGGGCTGGTGATTAGTCGCATGGATAAAAACAAATATAATATCCTGTAAGAAGATAGACAGGAGACATGGTGAAAGAGCAACAGCCTGGGCCAGAACCAACATGGATAACACAGTTTACCCTAAATAATCAGATTTTCTCTCTCACTTCTTGTGATGGAACAGTTTGTTAAAATGCTTGATGATGCTCACACGTATTTCTTTGCTGACCAGTCCGTAGATAATTGGGTTGATGGTTGGTGGAATGATAATGAACAAGATACTCAAAAACTTTCTAATATTTTCGGAGACCGAGGGGAATCTGTAACTCACAATTATGACCAATGAGGATATCTCATAGAGCACATACACAACCAGGTGTGATGCACACGTCTGAAAGGCTTTGCTGCGGACGAGGCTGTCGGTTCTGTTTTGCTTGACAGACGTGTGCAGGATTCTGAAGTAGGAAAACGCAATGATCAGGAAGATGCCTGTACTCACAGACCAGGTCATGGACAGACCTAAAAAACATGAAAAAAAATCACAATTATCTTTTCAGTTAAATATCAACAACTTAGTCTATAGGGTCATTCCATGCAAACTCACCCAAAGTCCGGAACTTTTCTATACTGGCATCACGACACACACACACACACACACACACACACACACACACACACACACACACACACACACACACACACACACGCCTGTACATAGTAGATGTTGGATAGATTGTCTGTTTTCATCTTTGTGTTAAATAAAAGACTTTTGAACGCTCTTGTTGTCTATTTAATATTGTACAAAAGTGAATGTTGCCAACCTTTACACTGTCAAGAACTCCAAAATCCTTCAACCAACACAGCTGTTATTGAAAATGTGGTCATTGTTATTAAGTTAATTATTAATCAGAGCTATGAACAGTTTAGTGCCTTTTTATGAGACTGATTTAGCAAATTTGCTATGTTTCCCTTCTTCAAGTGTGGTGCACAGAGGTGATCTAATGTAAATCAGATCATATTACACTGAACAAAAATATAAACGCAAAACAGCTTGAGCTGAACTCAAAGATCTGAAACTTTTTCTATACACACAAAAGATCCATTTCTCTCAAATATTGTTCACAAATCTGTCTAAATCTGTGTTCGTGAGCACTTCTTCTTTGCCGAGATAATCCATCCCACCTCACAGATGTGGCATATCAAGATGCTGATTAGATGGCATGAATATTGCACAGGTGTGCATTAGGCTGGCCACAATAAAAGGCCACTCTGAAATGTGCAGTTTTGCTTTATTGGGGGGTCTGGGGGGGTCAGAAAACCAGTCAGTATCTGCTGTGACCACCATTGGCCTCACATCTTCTTCGCATAGAGTTGATCAGGTTGTTGATTGTGGCCTGTTGAATGTTGGTCCACTCCTCTTCAATGGCTGTGCAAAGTTGCTGGATATTGGCAGGAACTGGAACACACTGTTGTATATGTATTGTATACGCGTTGTATCCAGATCATCCCAAACATGCTCAACTGTTGATATGTCCGGTGAGTTCCCCTGCCTTTGTCACGCATTAAAAGATGGATTCTCTTCTACTGCTGATGAAGCCACAGCAATGGTTGCAGCCATCCAATTTAAACATTCCCATTGTGAGCATCCCAGGGATTATTACATGCGTTTGAGGCATGCTTACTTTCAGGGCATGAATGCTCCAGGCTTAGAAGAGAATCCTACCTTGAACCGCCATGTCCACCAACTGCGTCGAGATAGGCATGCAGACATTAGGAGTTGTAGAAGGCCATATGTAGAAATATTGGCCAAGAATTATGACGAGCTTCCAAGTTTCAACATGATTTTTACATTTTTTCTTTCAAGAAAAACCATTCCATGCACCTGGAGGTCCGAGGTGAATTGGCATGGAGTGACCCTGTTTGTTCATTTTGCTAGCTACATGACTGATTAAGCTAACTAGCTAAAGACGCTACAGTTAAAGACAGTTAGCACTTATTCTGATGATATGCTGACCTCATTTGCTTTAGGTGTGAATTCAAAAGGTGTCCAATTCTTACATGTTGCACCTGTTAAATTACCTCATTACAAGCTGAGAATACAAACTGAGTATCTTTTTGGTTAAAAGTTGCAGGTGGTTCTCTGGAGTCTTGTTTTGTTGAGCACTTGTTATTTTTTTTAAGTTAAAGCAGCAGATAAAATATGTAGAAACTGAACTAAATGACTATAAATACTTAACTGTCTAGACGTCTGCTGATAATATTCAAGAACATACTTTATATGTGTAGCTTCATTCTAATAAAATGCACTGACCGTAGATATTATTTACAGGGGTGGGACCGCAGGCCAGTCCGACGATGGCACGGTTGGTGCTGTAGACGTGTTGGATCGTGTTGCCACACAGCGGGACATTCATGTGAAAGCCGAAGAGAATGGAGATACACAGCAGAGCGACGACCCAGGCCAGGGCACAGCAGAAGTGCAGCCGAGCTGAGGTCATGATGACCGGATACCTGAGAGGTTCACACACTGCAACGTACCTGCAAAGGGAGTTAACAACATATGAAAATACTCATTAGCTTCTTACATGTCTAAAAAATGTCTAAATGAACAAGCACAATTAAAGGAGCACACTGTAGTTTTAGGTAAGAAATGAAAAGAGAAAGATCTTCATTGGCGGAGTCTTTTCTGCCTAAACCGACTTAATCAACAAACTCTGTTTTCATGACTGAATAAACTGATTAAACAAACTGAGCTTAAAGGACAAAACAGTAGATACTGTTTTATTTTTCATGAACATGAACCAACTATTTTAAAACAAAAACATTTTTATCTCTAGAAGCAGACTGAAGAAACGTCTCTCCATCTCAAACTTGTTACTCAGAGGTCTGGATCTGATTTGAATTTCAGATCAGGGATCCGGAACGATCGGTAAAAACGAACGTCCTTGCATCTCAAGCCAAATGGCAAACATGCCCACATTAGGAGCTTGGCAGACTGTTTCCAAATATTCTGATAACTACATTTACACTTGTTGCAGAGACTGTGGGGGCTACAAGAGAAAAAGGAGACTCTCTGTGATTTACAGAAAATCCTCTGGTGTAACTAGATGAACTCAGCAGTAACAACACAACACTCTCCACTCACTGCTGCAGTTAACTTATCACAGTGTCAGAAGTCACAGTTGGGGTCAGTCAATATAACAACTTCATAGAAAATGGTTTTGTGTTGAACTGAATGGTCATAATAACATTTTGAAGATGTTTGTCACGACAGCAGACGGTACACATGAACACCAACATGTCACAGGTCAAACAGCCACATCACTACAGAAATTCCCCAGACTACATAAAAAAATCACTACATTTTGTGAGCTGTTGCATTAGGAAAATCTTTAAAAAGAAATGTGAAGCACTGTTTCTGACAAATTCTTAATTATTTGGGCCTTCTTGTTAATTCTGCAAATGGTGTTGCCCCGTTTTAGGGGGTGCTGCAGCCCCTGCATCCATGTCAACAACAGAGAAACAAGCCACATTAATAGGATGATCTGCAGCTACACTGTGTATTCAACGTCTCTACAATTTATTGATCTTTAGAAGATTTAATTCAATATAGAAAATGTAACGTTCATAATGAGGTGTTGACCAATTCCAGATTGACCCGGTGTTTGACTTTGAAAAGCTCTGATATAAACCATTATTAACATTTTAAAAGTCAGATACAAACCAACAACAATAAAACAAAATGCAGTCACATGATAGGAAATCTCCTGTGAACTGATGATTATGACAAGTAAGAAACAAACATTTCATCTTCAGTCTCTGAGTCTATAATATTAATGTGTGATGGTAGAGAAGCAACTTGAATCTTTGACTGATTGTTTTAATGCATTTCGATACCTGTCATAGGCCATCGCACCCAGAATCGTCTGCACTGCAACACCATACGTGTGCACAGAGAAGGCCTGAGCGAGGGCCGTGCCGTAGGCGATCTTCTTCTGCCCCGTCAAGAAATGCATCATGAGGCGAGGCAGGACCGCTGTGGCCCCGAGCAGATCACAGGCGACCAGGTTGCAAAGCATGACGAACATGGGTCTGTGCAGGGTCTTGTCTATGACGATGACAGACGCCACCACGCCGTTCGCCAACAGTGCGATCATGTAGTTAATCAGAGCCAGGATAAACAGGAGCGAGCCGTAACCTGGTGGGACGTGGAAGCCCTCCAGCTCGAACACAATCGGCTGTCTGAGAGGAGTTGCTGCTGTTATGTTCTCCATCTGAAGCAGTTCTAAAGAAGCCGCCAACAAACAGAAAGGTTTTCTATCAATAAAAACTAAATATGACAACAAAATGAAAAGATTACACAGTTTAACCTGCAGTAAAACTTCAATATTTCATCACATAAAAAGAGAGTACCTTAAGGGAAAGTCTCCTGATCACAATATTAGAAAGGTTTAACTGTAGAGGTTGTCTGTCTTCTCATCGATGCTCTGACTAGTTGAGGACACGGCGTTCACTCTAATGTCTTTAGTGTCCGTCAGTAAAACTGATCCCTGCCCACCATCGACGCTACCATCGAAAAATGACTGAATGTTTGAAGTTGCAACATGTAAGAATTTTAGTATGAACATTCAGAAAATTAATTAAAAGTATTAACAAAGTGTAAAAGAAATTAAGAAGGTAGAAAAACTGAGTAAAGAAATAAAAAAGTGTCAAAAGTCTGATCGTAAATGACACCAATACTAATGTGAGATCAATATTTGAACAATAACAAAGTTAACGTTGAGACATTGATAAAGTCTTGACACGCTAGACATCAAAAATGTGTTAAATGACAGCAAAGACACTTTTCTATCAATTAAATTCCACAAATAAGTAGAAATAACGTAAAAACATAAAATAACATACCATAAAACATGCAAAGATGAACACCTCCACTCATATTTTCACAATGCTTAGAAAGTATAAAAATGCATTGTAATGCAGAGTGTATGATGTAGTAATACCTACTTTGTAAAAAAAAGACATCACTATGGGCAGATTCACGGGCAACGATGAAGGTCGACTTTATTATAGACACCATTTTAAAATCAGGGGACTCACTGAGCATTGAACAACATGTGATGCAACATTTAGTCATCGCTGTGGTGACCATTAATGGCACTTGTCTCGAAGGTCACTGTGCATGTTTTCCCCATGTCTGATATGACCCACACTGGCTCATGACTTTTCCCATAGACTTACATAATGAAAGAAAAGTAAACTTTTTGTTTAACTTCACAACTGACGTCAAGTGACTCATTTTATGATCAGAATTGGATTGATTCAGTCCGATAACATTTGGAAGATGTAAAAGAGCGACCCCAGATAACAAAACAGTTGTCTTGGGCTCAAATATGTTTTTATTTTTTAGTCTATCAACGGTGATATGTTATGATTTCTTTCTTGTGACAAATGTACACTTATTGTAAAATGCTTTGGACAAAATGCCCTAAATGTAAATGTACATTTAAATGTTGTAGCCCAGATCTGGCCCACACCAAATAGAGCGGTGCAGTGAAGAAGTATTTCTGTAACTAATGGAAGTTAGCATGGCCCTGCTTCCCTCTGTGCGATTGGATTTTGGATTATTGCAGAAAATAATCTATGTGACAAAACGCAAGTTTATGACACTGATATTTAAAGGTCCCATATTATGAAAAACACGTTTTCTCTGGTCTCTACATATATAAACTGGTCCTCTCTGAGCCTGCCAACTCCCAGAATGAGGAAAACAAGCGATCGCACTGGTAAAACAGCACTCCTACAGGCTGTTCAGATTCAGCTCCTTTAGTTACGTAACGACAGGAGTCATTTTCATAGGCCAACCTCCTCTGCGCGGTGATAGGAGATATCCAAGAGGTGAAGTTTGGTGTGTACAGCGGTAAGATAGCAGTGTTTTGCAATGTTGTCGCTCAGAGCTCGACACGCAAATTGCTCTGTTGTTGGTTGTAAAAATCAACATAAGTGCCTATATTCTGTCCCACCTACTGGACAACAGAAGAGACAGTGGTTGCGTTTCATTTTTAGCTGCGGTTCATGTTAGCTTGTATGTGTGTGCTAACCACTTCACATAGGACTGCTTCAGTAACGAGGGGTTAGCACAAAGCTGGCTTTGCCTCGACACTGACCCTCGTAAAAGGATCAGTCCCAACCATACCGGACCCATCAACTGCACCCGAACCACAGGTAACTGTTGCTGCGGTTTGATAGTATTTACAGTTGCCTAAGAGTATGGTGAAGTCAGCTGCAAATTAGCTAACTAGTTAGCTCCGCTTCGGCCCGCTATTCAGTGGCATTTGAAGCGAGTTTAATGTTAATAATATTACGATGGAGCTTGGTTGTCACAGTAAAAAGTCTGGAAACGTGCAGACTGGAGACAGAGACGATGCGAACAGTGTCCAAGAGTTTGGAGACTCTGTTGGAGACAAACACAGCTTTGACTAGCTGTTAGCCATTAGCTACATGGTAGTAAGTGTAACAGCAAATAGAACAAACTAACGTTATTCAGACACACTAACCATTCTGAAACGTGCTGCTGCAGCCGCAGAATCTCTACTTCTTCAGGAGCCTCTTCTTCTGGCTTCGATTCTGGGTCAAACTGGTATGGTTGAATGAAAGCATTGGCGAGCCATAGCGTTACATATATATACATCCACCATAACATTAGCGCAGGCTACCGCTAGGGTAAGGGGCATCATCTCCCTGAGAGGGGTGTGTAGCAGGCAAGTTGACAGGTGGAGCTCATTAGCATTTAAAGTTGCATGCACAGAAACAGCTGCTCTCAGTAGAGCTCAGCTGAGCGACTTTCAGACAGCTGAGATTCAGGACCACGGATGTGTTTGGGACAATGCATACAGTGTTGTTGGACCTCTGACAGCTGTGTGAAATTGATGAAAAACAGTATAATATGGGACCTTTAATGTTTATTCTTTAATGGTTATAAACAGACGACATCATGGTCACATGACTTAAACGTCACCACCACTAAGCGTCTTCCTGCACGATTACAAAAAGGTTTTCTATAAACTGATCAATGTACAAGTTGTAAAGTCAGAGTTAGAACAGTGTGTAACTAAAGTGGGCCTGTAAAGACGGACTAGTGAGTAGATGAGTCTCCATGTTCGCTGTGAGGACGTTTAATGTCCCCGACAACCTCTGTAGTCTCATTTAGACACTTGTTAGCAACTGCTAACTGTTTTTAACACACGGAAGAGCTCTAAATTTGACATACCTCGTTGACATTGAGGTATGTCCGAATTTACTTCCCCGTATGTATGGGGTGCATACTTTAATGAGAACTAGGGCTGTAACGATACACGTATCCAAGCTGAAATCGCGACACTCAGATCCATGGACCTGTCTCGCGCTGTGAGAAGGCAGAATCACGACACAACTTCCAGTCCAGATCAGCCCTATGAGCTATGAGTAACACCACATTAACACCACAGTGGTCGTTCGCCAATTCTCCGCCATTGTTCGTTCACACAGAGCGAAGCACCGCTGGAGTAAAGACGAACCACTGTGTAATTCACACAGAAAGCCGGCGCTACGGCTCCTAAAGAGACGTGACACGTCATGATGATGATGTGTGTGTTTTCAAGGGGTTTCCCCGGTGTCTCCCTGTCAATCAAAACCCGACGGAGGCTGTCTTCCGGGGTAAAGTTCACTGAAGTCTCGGTCTGGAGGGCTGACTGTCGCGGGAGGAAGGACGCTTCTCCACCTACAGCTGCGGTATTTTTCCTCGTTGCCAAAGACAATTACAGTTACTATGTTACCTTTGTTTGGTTCTGTAACGTTGCTTTGTGGGAAATTTCTCTGTACTAAGTTGAGTGAGGGACCTGTGCAGTTAACAGATCATCCGATAGACACGCCCTCCACGCCAATAGTGCACCTCTGATTCTACCAGATGAGTATCATATACATAAGTTATTGAAATGTTGCATAAATAAAATGTTTGATTTAAAAAAAATTTTTTTAAAAATCGAGGTTTGTATCGAACCGTGGGTCAAAAATCGTGATACAAACCGAATCGTGAGTTTGTTGTATCGTTACAGCCCTAATGAGAACCCATCAAAAATGTCCAGTCATTTTTTTCTGATGAAAACTATGTTTGGTGTGAAAAGGCTTTAAATCAGCGGCTCACCGATTGTAAGGTGGCCTTCTTGGAACTGTCATGCTGTACATTCGTCCGTGGAGCATAAATGTGAAGCCAGTTTCTGCAATCAGCCTATTCTATCATGATAAAGATGTCTTGTGTGTATGTTTTACATCTTGGCCTGAGAACAATAGGAGCAAAAGTCAGGGTGTAAACAAAATGTCTCATTTAAGGATATTGTTTGAGTTCCAGAGCTTCTAGTTATTTAGACAGTGACTCAAACCAAAAACATGTCAATGACAATGACAACCAATACATTTATTAAAAGATGAAATGAACTGAATGAATTTAGTAAATGGATATTTATTGATTTTACAATAATACAATAGATAAAAAGAATGATAACTTTATTTGTATTGCACCTTGCACACCAAGAGGATCCACATAGCTGCTGTGAACAGGTTTTAATATTTCATTGGTGGAGTAAAATCTCGAAAAACATGTTTTGCAAATGTCATTTTTCAATTCTTTGAACAACACAAACTATATTCCAGCCTCATTAATTATATGTTAAGAATTGAGAGCGTTTAACAGCAAATGGAGGGCTGGTGATTAGGCTTATGGATAAAAACAAATATAATATCCGTTATGTCTTATATTTGACAGTTAGAAGAAGATAGACAGGAGACATGGTGAAAGAGCAACATTCCTGGGCCAAAACCAACATGGATAACACAATTTGCCCTAAATCCTAAATAATCAGATTTTGTCTCTCACTTCTTGTGATGGACCAGTTTGTTAAAATGCTTGATGATGCTCACACGTATTTCTTTGCTGACCAGTCCGTAGATAATTGGGTTGATAGTTGGTGGAATGATAATTAACATGATACTGAAAAACTTTCTCATATTTTCGGAGGCCGAGGGGATTCTGTAGCTCACAATGACAACCAATGAGGATATCTCATAGAGCACATAAACAACCAGGTGTGATGCACACGTCTGAAAGGCTTTGCTGCGGAGGAGGCTGTCGGTTCTGTTTTGCGTGACAGACGCGTGCAGGATTCTGAAGTAGGAAAACGCAATGATCAGGAATATGCCTGTACTCACAGACCAGGTCATGGACAGACCTAAAAAACATGAAAACATCACAATTATCTTTTCAGTTAAGTATCAACAACTCAACCTACTCACCCAAATTCCAGAACTTTTAACAGTTTATGCCACAGATTTTCTTGTAAAAATTAATGTTCTTAAACTTCTTTTAACACCTTGCAAACACCAGCTAACTTCACAATCTGAGGAAGACCAAGCAAGACTTCAAACTCTTCAAAGACTGGCAATGTTGAACTACGCTTAGATAGCATAGCATAGCATGGCTAAGCACTGGACTTTAAACTCTGGTTGATGTAATGCATATGTGTTCAATTTATGTTTGTTCGCTGTTGGTGTTATTGTGATCTCAGGTCAGGTTATTGGTAGTTTGCTCACAGTCTCTGCATGCAAGTACTCAACTCCTCTAAGCTGGCATCACACACTTCAAGGGTGGTGCCTTGAGGTGATCTGATGTAAATTGGATCATACTATATATCGTGATTAATAATTATCCCTGGTAATCATTAATTATAATTGATAGCCAAATTTAACCTAAAACTCCCTAATAATGTTGCATAAACACTACTTAATTGTGCCTCATGTAATGCAAGGTATAACATAATGGTGCCCCGTGCGAGGAAGTCTACTGTTGGCAATCGTTCATAAATGAACACTATTCATTTCAGCATAATTTGGACAGTGCTAAAATTTGAGATTCACATCTTGAACCATTTAGCCAAAAGTATTTACATTTAACCCCACTAGTCTACTACAGGAGTAGACGCTGATTTCTTGCAGTGTGATGAGAATTGATTTATCAATCAAATTTATAACCAATAATAAATTCAATAATTTGAATATCAAAAATCTTTTAGGTCATTAACTGCCACTTTGAGCTACTTGCTATTGCCACTATCGATTCAAGCTGAAAGTGCTCCGTAGAAATTTTGAGAATCAGTTCAGCATTTGAATATACTGTATTCAATGCATTGTAGTCAAGCTGTCATAATTTGATGGCAATTTAAGTGTTCCTCGTGTTAACCACAGTGTGCCACCGACCGTGTGATACATAGAAGTTTATATCTGGCTGTTACTTCCTTGCAGTTCAGCCTGAGTAAGAAGAAGAGCCAGAAATAGAGCCACAGCGTGCTACCAGCACGAGGTTGAAACAGAGGTTTTGTGCTTTAGCTGTTACTACCACGTGTTTCAGCCCGAGTCAACTTGAAGAGACAATCCTCTGATTGTTACTACCCTGGATTCCAGTTAGTGCATGTTTAAGGTCTGGTAAAAAAAAAAAAAAAAAAAAAAGTTAAGATTGTAAACTGTGTTTAGCTTTGATGGCCCCAATCTGTATGCCCAGAGCCACTAGGTTGTGCCATAGACACCCCTCCTCCACAGGAAGCTACCCCCTATAAATATGTAGGCCATAACACAGTTTGGTTAGGCTAGTATACTCCCCCCAAGCTACACTACAGAGTGTCTACCAAAGCAACACCATAGCCAACCACACTGATTGCTGTTGGACAACTTGTTTAACAATGGAGAGCCCCTGTGTAGAGCAATTTATTTCTTTCCTGGTACAGAGTGTAAAACCTGGCTGCCTTATTGTCATTAGCAGGTTAATTCTCATTGAGTGCAATGAAGAGATAGAGTTACAACTTAAGGACAGGTGAGATGCGCAGAACGCATCCACAGACCAGTTGTTAAGATATTTGCTTAAGATCTTCCACAGGCATGGGAGGGAGTCATGCTATGTGGGGTCAAGGTGAAGTCTGAGAAAATTGAGTCTTTTGCGGAAGATGGAAAGGGATTCTGCTGTCCTGGCATTGGTCGGGAGTTTGTTCCTCCACTGCTCTCAGTGATGGGGGTACCAGCCGGCCAGCTGATGTAGATGAGCAAAATGCTCTTACTGGAGCGTGTGGTCTGACCATTGTTTGGTGGTAGAGGGGTGTAGTTCCGTTGACGGCCTTGAAGGCCAGCACCATTGTCTTGAATTGGATGCGGGCCGCAACATGATGTCAGGAAGAATTAAGTCAGTTCCTCAACCTCCACTGAGAAACAGAGATAACAGTAACATGACTTCCCATCTTCCTGAAACAGACAGTGAGGTTACAGGTAGTTTATCCCCAGAAGATATTCTACCCACTGTTCTCAGTCTCTGATGCATGACACCTTCACCAGTGTCCCTCCCTTTGTGTGAAGGACCAGATCACTCCAGGGGTGCCCCACCTCCTCTCTGCACCTCCATGAGAGTGATAACAGCTGTCCTGCCCCTGCCTCTCAGCTGCACAAAACTGCAGCATGTGATGTCAATGTCTATAGAAATGCTAACTTCGAGTTCCACCGCCTTGAAGAGTTTGAGTTTATAGCTAGGGACTCTGAAAATTTTGAGCCAGACAACGGTGATCGCCATGTTGTGGATTGACTTGTTGCTGTTTGTGGCAACAGTAACGGCGGCGGCGCGATCAGCTCCCTGAGAGCAAAAACTGTGTTATTTTTGTGTCTTTAAATCGTATTATGTGTCTAAAACATACCAACCATGCTCAAGATTCCGCTAAAATGCAACACACCGATGCAGGACCACAAGCCTACCATCACAGTTTACTTCTGGGACTTAAACACTGCCCGGCGGTGTTACCAACGAAGATACTGGACGGACTACTGGCTCTTGGCTTGCTTCGCAAAGAGATACAAGCAGTGAGAGACACAAACAGCGAGACCACGCCTACTGGAAAGGGCCAGGTGAGGAGGCGCTGAAGCGGTGCGAGAGAAGACAGAAGAGGGGCAAGAGAGTCGGTGTCCATGCTAGGCTGAGAGCTAACGCCAACCGGACTACATCAGACTAAAATGGACCACTCAATGGGACACTAGGGACTCTATGTCTTTACAGAAACATGACTCAATGACCAAGTCCCGGACGTGCCTCGCGTCGAGCCGACAGAGACCCAACAATGTGCAGCAAAACCCGAGGTGGAGGACTATGTGTTTACATCAATATGGACTGGTGCAACAACTCTGTCCAAGTCTCCAAGTCCTGGCCATCGCTGATTGAATACACAGTTGTGAGATGTAGACCCTTTTATTTGCCAAGAGAGCTCTCCTGCTTGCACACTGTAGCTGTTTACATTCCTCCCAGTGCTAATGCTAAGGAAGCACAAGCCAATCACCTAGCAGGACTGCTTATTGTCGCCGGAGATTTCAACCATGCACATCTCAAAACTGTGTTTCCTAAATTCCACCAATATGTGGATTTTGCAACAAGAGGGGCGAACAAGCTGGACCTTGTTTACACCACCATACCCGGTGCATACCAGGCCGAGCCATGCCCCTACCTCGGTCATCAGACCACATCTACGTTAAGCTGATCCTAGCATACAGAACGCTCGTCAGGCGCTCCAGACCAGCTAACAAACAGGTGAAGACCTGGCCGGAAGGAGCCATCTCTGTCCTCCAGGACTGTTTTGAGTGCACTGACTGGCAAATGTTTAGGGAGGCAGCAACCACCAACTGCTCCACTGACCTGGAGGATTGCACAGCATCAATTATTAGCTTCATCAGCAACTGCATTGATGACATCACTGTTATCAAGACCATCACCACGCGCTCAAACCAAAAGCCATGGATGGCTGCAGAGGTATGTTCACTGCTGAGAGCCACAGACATAGCCTTCAGAGCAGGAGATAAGGAGGATCTGAGCACAGCGAGGGCAATACTGGCCCGGGTTATCAGGGATGCTAAACGAGCACATGCCTAGAAAATCCACGGCCACTTCAGAGACAGCGGAGACACGCGGCAGCTGTGGCAGGGCATCCAAGTCATCACCAACTATAGGACAACAACACCGGTCTGCCACAGGGATGCCTCCCTGCCCGATGCGCTGAACGTGTTCTATGCCGGGATTGAAGCAGAAAACGATGTGGTGGTGAGGAAGAACACCCCCCCTCCCAGCAAACAAGTGCTACGTTTGACCACAGCTGAGGTGAGAAGACTCTGGACTCAACCCACATAAGGCCGCTGGTCCAGACAGCATTCCCAGAAGTGTGCTCAAAGGATGTGCAGACCAACTGGCAGATGTTCTCAGGGACATCTTCCACATCTACCTGAGCAGTACCTTTACCAGTACGAGTACCATCCCAACTTGCTTTAAAACCACACCATTGTCCCTGTGCCCAAAAAGTCACTTGTGTCTTGCCTCAATGACCACCTCCCCATTGCACTCACCCCTACAATCATGAAGTGCTTGGAGAGGCTGATCCTGAGGCACCCTCTGCCTCCCACCCTAGACCCCCTGCAGTTCGTATGTCCACCGACGACACCATCACGACCACCCTCTACCTAGGACTCACCCATCTGGATTTCAAAGGACACTTGCGTCAGAATGCTTTTCATACACATTTCAACAGCATTCAACACAATCATCCCCCAGCACCTGACAAGGAAGCTGAGCTTGCTGGGTCTGAATACATCCCTCTGCAACTGGATCCTGGACATTCTGAAAGACCCCAGACAGTCCGGATCGGGAACAACACCTCCAGCACAACCACACAGAGCACTGGGGCACCTCAAGGCTGTGAGCTCATTCCACTGTTGTTCACACTCCTGACCCAGGACTGCGCGGCACCACACGACTCAAACCACATCATCAAGTTCACCGACGATACGACTGTGGTGGGTCTCATCGACAAGAACGATGAGTCATCATACAGATAGGAGGTGGAACAACTGATAACCTGGTGCAAAGTCAACAACCTGTCCCTGAATATAGACTAAACCAAAGAG
This sequence comes from Diplodus puntazzo, assembly GCA_963678695.2. NCBI lineage: Eukaryota > Metazoa > Chordata > Actinopteri > Spariformes > Sparidae > Diplodus > Diplodus puntazzo. Next base: position 30,575,537 of record OZ023167.1, on the reverse strand, counting down.
ATTTTTGTTGACTTCCGAAGAACACAGAGGGACCGCGAGCCACTGGACATCCGCGGCTCCCTGGTGGAGATCGCGAAGAACCCCAAATTCCTCTGAGAATATAGCATCTCCACTTCCTGAGAAGGCTGAGGAGAGCCCACCTCATACACCCCATTCTCACCACTTTCTACAGAAGGACTATAGAGAGCCTCCTGGGTAGCTGCATCACCGCATGGTTCAAAAACTGCACCAAACTGGACCGCAAGAACCTGCAGTGAGTGGTGAGGGTCAGTGTTGGGGGTAACACGTTACCTTGTAAGGCGTTACTGTAATCAGATTACATTTGTCTGTAACGCAGTAATGTAACGCATTACTGTTTATCACAAGCACCTGCAGCAGCAACATGCTAGCATGAAGCTAGTGGCTGCTAAAGATTGGACCGAGAGTAATGCTGAAGAGAAGATGCTGCCGAGTCCAACACCAACAAAACAGGCAAGGCTTGACTTTGAGCAAAAATTAGTAACTAAAGCGGAGATAGATAGGCTTGTAGCCGCATATATTGTGGAGGAAATGTTGCCTGTTTCCACTGTGGAATCGCTGTCTTATCGAAACATAATGAGCAAAATACGCATAACGCAGAGCGGATGCCCGCCATCAGACAGGAAAACCTTTATAAGCTACCTGGACCAGTGTTAATTGGCAATTAAGGTATGGTGCATCTAGATGATGTCATGGAGTAACCCAAAAGTAATGTAACTAGTAGTGTAACTAATTAATTTAAGCAGCGAGTAACAAAGTAAAGTAAGGCAATACTTTTTTAAAAAGTAACTAGTAATGTGTAATGGATTCTTTTTTTTCAGTAACTACCCCAACACTGGTGAGGGTAGATGAAAAGATCATCAGAGCCACTCTCCCCTACATCTCAGACATTTACACCACATCCACCGCATCTGTAAAGGCAACCAGCATAGTGGAAGACCCGCCCACCCCTCACATAGACTTTTCTTGCCCCCTCCATCTGGCAGAAGGTACCGTAGTATACAGTACAATACCAGACTACAAAACAGCTTCTTCCCCAGGGCCATACGAATCCTCAATGCACAGGGACTGATCTGATCACCTCTGTTGCCCTGTAGTATACCCTGTTGTCTGATGTTCTGCGTTGCTGTTTTGTATTTGTCTGATGCACTATTGCACCTCAAATTAATAATAATAATAATTATACAGTCACTTTACAAGTATTTTTGCACTACACTAGCAGTTACATGTAGCATTTGGTATTGTTGTTGTTGTTCTATGTTGTTGTTGTTTGTTTGCACTGAAGCTTCTTGGGAAATGCTATTTCATTGCACTGTGTACTGTGTATATGGCTGGAATGACATTAAACCCTCTTGCATCCTGAACCTTAGTTTACTTGACCATAATCTAATTGACTTGCCCCATGCAACCCAGAGGTACAAAGTTATGTTTGTGTGGAAGACCAGCTCTAAAGTTGTACGCAAGTTCATACAATCACAACCTCCCAGTGTCAAAAGTGACTACAGAGAGCTTTGTCACGCGTGGAAAGAAGAATTCTCTTCTACTGCTGACGAAGCCACAGCAATGGTTGCAGCCATCCAAGTTAAACATTCATGTCATGAGCATCCCAGAGATTATTACATGCATTTGAGGCATGCTTACTTTCAGGGCAAGAATGCACCAGGCTTAGAAGACAACCCTACCTTCAACTGCCATGTCCACCAACTGCGTCGAGATAGGCATGCAGACAAAATGAGTTGTAGAAGGCCATATGCAGAAATCTTGGCCCAGAATTATGACAAGCTTCCAAGTTTTAACATGATTTTTTAAAAATGTTTCTTTCAAGAAAATCCATGACCATGCACTACATACACCTGCAGTCCCGAAGTGACTTGGCATGGAGTGAACCTGAAGTCCACTTTGTTCATTTTGCTAGCTACATGGCTGATTAAGCTAACTAGCTAACGACGGCTACAGTTTAAGACAGTTAGCAGTTACTCTGGTGATATGCTGACCTCATCTGCTTTAGGTATGAATTCAAACGGTGGCCAATTCTTACATGTTGCACCTGTTAAATGACCTCATTACAAGCTGAGAATACAAACTGAGTATATTTTTGTTTAAAAGTTGCAGGTGGTTCTCTGGAGTCTTGATTTGTTGAGCACTTGTTATTTTTTTTAAAGTTAAAGCAGTAGATAGAATATGTATAAACTAAACGAAATGAATATGAATAGTTAACTGTCTAAACGTCTGCTGATAATATTCAATAACATACTTTATATCAGGACATTGATGCACTGACCGTAGATACTATTTACAGGGGTGGGACCGCAGGCCAGTCTGAGGATGGAACGGTTGCTGCTGTAGACGTGTTTGATCTTGTCGCCACACAGCGGGACGTTCAAATGAAAGCCGAAGAGAATGGCGATACACAGCAGAGCAACGACCCAGGCCAGGGCGCAGCAGAAGTGCAGCCGAGCTGAGGTCATGATGACCGGATACCTGAGAGGTTCACACACTGCAACGTACCTGCAAAGGGAGTTAACAACATATGAAAACACTCATTAGCTTTTTCAGGATGTCAAAATAATAATGTCTAAATGAACAAGCACAATTAAAGGAGCACTCTGTAGTTTTAGGTAAGAAATTAAAAGAGAAAGATCTTTATTGGCGGAGTCTTTTCTGCCTAAACCGACTTAATCAGCAAACTCTGTTTTCATGACTGAATAAACTGATTAAACAAACTGAGCTTAAAGGACAAAACAGTGGATACTGTTTTATTTTTCATGAACATGAACCAAATATTTTAAAACAAAAACATTTTGGAGCTTGGCAGACTGTTTCCAAAATATTAACATAACTACATTTACACTTGTTGCAGAGACTGTGGAGGCTACAAGAGAAAACAAGACTCTCTGTGATTTACAGAAAATCCTCTGGTGTAACTAGATGAACTCAGCAGTAACAACACAATACTCTCTACTCACTGCTGCAGTTAACTCATCAGAATGTCAAAAGTCACAGTTGGGGTCAGTCTATATAACAACTTCTTAGGAAATGGCTTTGTTTTGAACTGAATGTTCATAATAACATTTTGAAGATGTTTGTCACGACAGCAGACGGTACACATGAACACCAACATGTCACAGGTCAAACAGCCACATCGTCAACAACAGCAAGGAGATGAAGAGGGAGCGAAATTCCCCAGACTACATAAAAAAAAATCATTAAATTTTGTGAACTGTTGCATTAGGAAAATCTTTTTAAAAATTGTGAAGCCCTATTTCTGACAATTTCTTAATTATTTGGGCCTTCTTGTAAAATCGGCAAATGTTATTGCCCGGTTTTAGGGGGTGCTGCAGCCCCTGCATCCATGTCAACAACAGAGAAACAAGCCACATTAATAGGATGATCTGCAGCTACACTGTGTATTCATCATCTCTACAATTTATTGATCTATAGAAGATTTAATTCAACATAGAAATGAAGTGTTGGCCGGCTCCAGATTGACTTTGAGAAGCTCTGATATAAACCATTAATAACATTTAAAACTGAGATACAAACCAACAACAATAAAACAAAATGCAGTCACATGATAGTAAATCTCCTGTGAACTGATGATTATGAAAAGTAAGAAACAGACATTTCATCTTCAGTCTCTGAGTCTGTAATGTTAATGTGTGATGGTAGAGAAGCAACTTGAATCTTTGACTGATTGCTTTAATGCATTTCGATACCTGTCATAGGCCATCGCACCCAGAATCGTCTGCACTGCAACACCATACGTGTGCACAGAGAAGGCCTGAGCGAGGGCCGTGCCGTAGGCGATCTTCTTCTGCCCCGTCAAGAAGTGCATCATGAGGCGAGGCAGGACCGCTGTGGCCCCGAGCAGATCACAGGCGACCAGGTTGCAAAGCATGACGAACATGGGTCTGTGCAGGGTCTTGTCTATGATGATGACAGACGCCACCACGCCGTTTGCCAACAGTGCAACCATGTAGTTAAACAGAGCCAGGATGAACAGGAGCGAGCCGTAACCTGGTGGGACGTGGAAGCCCTCCAGCTCGAACACAATCGGCTGTCTGAGAGGAGTTGCTGCTGTTATGTTCTCCATCTACAGCAGTCCTGAAGAAGACACCAACAAACAGATGGAAATTTTTTCTAGCCCTAAAAACAAACAAATGACAACAAAATGAAAAGATTACACAGTTGAACCTTCTGTAAAACTTCAATATTTCATCACATAAAAAGAAAGTACCCTAAGGGAAAGTCTCCTGATCACAATATTAGAAAGTATTAACTGTAGAGGTTGTCTGTCTTCTCATCAGGGCGTCGATGCTCTGACTAGCTGAGGACACGGCGTTCACTTTAATGACTTTAGTGTCCATCAGTAAAACTGATCCCTGCCCACCATCGACGCTACCATCGAAAAATCAACCACCCTCTGACGCTCATGTACCCGTGTGGTTTGACGGCTGAATATTTAAAGTTGCAATGTGCAATTTCAGTGTGAACCTTCAGAAAATTAACTAAAAGTATCAACAAAGTGTAAAATAAATTAAAAGGTAGAAATACTAAGTAAAGAAATACAAAAATCTGATCGTAAATGACACCAATACTCCACTAACATTAACATTGTTAGTGTGAGATCAATATTTGAACAATAATAATGTTAATGTTGAGACATTGATAAAGTCTTGACAAGCTAGACATCAAAGATGTGTTAAATGACAGCAAAGACACTTTTCTATCAGATAAGCTCCACAAATAAAGTACAAATAACATCCCTAAAACATGCAAAGTTTAACACCTTTACAAATATTTTCACAATATTTGGAAAGTATAAGAATGCATTGTAACACATAGCATGTGATGCAGTAATACCTACTTTGTGACTTAAGTCTTCAGTCATCACTATGGGCAGATTCACGAGCAGCGATGAAGGTCGACTTTATTATAGACACCATTTTAACATCAGGGGACTCACTGAGCCTTGAACAACATGTGATGCAACATTTAGTCATCGCTGTGGTGACCATTAATGGCACTTGTCTCGAAGGTCACTGTGCATGTTTTCCCTATGTCTGATATGACCCACACTGGCTCATGACTTTTCCCATAGACTTACATAATGAAACAAAAGTAAACTTTTTGTTTAACTTCACAACTGACGTCAAGTGACTCATTTTATTATCAGCATTGGATTGATTCAGTCCGATAACATTTGGAAGATATAAAATAGCGTCCCCAGATAACAAAACAGTTGTCTTGTGTGTGACAATTGTTTTTATTTTTTTATGTTATGGTGTCTTTCATGTGACAAATGTACTTATTGTAAGTCACTTTGGACAAACGCGTCTGCTAAATGCCCTAAATGTAAATGTAACTGTTGTGGCTCAGATCTGGCCCACACCAAATAGAGCGGTGTAGTGATTAAGTATTTTTGTTGCTATTTTTGGCCCTGCTTCTCTCTGTGCGATTGGATTTTGGATTATTGCAGAAAATAATCTACGTGACAAACCCAGGTTTATGACACTGACATTTAACCACTAAGCGTCTTACTGCACAATTACAAAAAGGTTTTCTATCAACTGATAAATGTACAAGTTGTAAGTAGAATAGTTTGTTACTAAAGTGGGCCTGTACAAACGAACTAGTGAGAAGATGAGTCTCCGTGTTCGCTGTGAGGACGTTTAATGTCCCCGACAACCTCTGTATTCTCATTTAGACACTTGTTAGTAACTGCTTACCGTTTTTAACACACGGAAGAGCTCCAAATTATATTATTCGTTGACATCGAGGTATGTCCAAATTTTCTCCCCTGCATGTATGTTGTGCATACGTTAATGAGAACCCATCAAAAATGTCCAGTCAAATTTTTCTGATGAAAGCTGTGTTTGGTGTGAAAAGGCTTTAAATTAGCGGCTCGCTGATTGTAAGGTGGCGCTCTTTGAACTTGTACTTTCCTCCATGGAGCATAAATGTGAAGCTAGTGTCTGCAATCAGCCTATTTTATCATGATAAAGATGATTTGTGAGAATATTTTACATCTTGGCAGGAGAACGATATGAAGAAAAGTCAGGGTGTCAACAAAATGTCTCATTTGAGGATATCGTGCGTTTCGTGCATATTATCAGTCAGAGACAACTGGAAAAGACATTAGGTCATTTGTTTGTTTGTTTTTGCAAATTTTATTTAAATTTGAGCTTTTATTTATTTAGACAGTGACGCAAATCAAAAACATGTTTGACAATGACAGCCTATACATTTATCAAATGATGAAATTAACAAGTTAGCTCTTAGTAAATGGATATTTATTAATTTCATAATAAAACAGTAGATAAAAAGAATGATAACTTTATTTGTATTGCAACTTGTACACCAACAGCATCCACAGAGCTGCTGTGAACAGGTTTGGAGTAAAATGTCTAAAATAATTTTTTTAAAATGTTATTTTTCAATGCTTTGAGCAACACAAACTATATTCCAGCCTCATTATTTATCTGTGAAGAACTGAGAGTGTTTAACAGCAAATGGAGGGCTGGTGATTAGGCTCATAAATAAAAACAGATATAATATCCAGTATGTTTTATAATTGATAGTTAGAAGAAGATAGACAGTAGACATGGTGAAAGAGCAACATTCCTGGACCAGCACCAACATGGATAACATAGTTTAACCTAAATCCTAAATAATCAGATTTTCTCTCTCACTTCTTGTGATGGACCAGTTTGTTAAAATGCTTGATGATGCTCACACGTATTTCTTTGCTGACCAGTCCGTAGATAATTGGGTTGATGGCTGGTGGAATGATAACACACAGGATGCTGAAGAACTTCCTCATATTGTGGGAGGCCGAGGGGAATCTATAACTCACAATTAAGACCACTGAGGCTATTTCATAGAGCACATACACAACCAGGTGTGATGCACACGTCTGAAAGGCTTTGCTGCGGACGAGGCTGTCGGTTCTGTTTTGCTTGACAGACGCGTGCAGGATTCTGAAGTAGGAAAACGCAATGATCAGGAAGACGCCTGTACTCACAGACCAGGACATGGACAGACCTAAAAAACATGAAAACATCACAATTATCTTTTCAGTTAAGTTTCAACACCTCAGCCTATAGCATCATTCCATGCCAACTCACCCAAAATCCCAGTTCATGTCACAGATTTTCAACAAAAAATAATGTTGAAACTTCTGTTAAATTCACAACACCTTGCAAAATCCTACAGCTGTACACCAAATACTAACAATGTTGAATTTTCGATCAATCAATCGATCAATCAAACAATCAATCAATCAAACAATCAATCAAGCAATCAAGCAAACAAAGCTTTACTGTCATTTAGCTGTACCAACAAAAGTAGTGAAACAAAAATGAAATTTTGTTTCTCTGGAATCAATAACACAAAGACATTAAACACACACAATACATAAATATAATAATTTAAAACTAAAACTATGACTAAGGTTCATGAAGTGCAGTAATGTGCATGCTCCAGATCAGCAGTTCAGCAATCTAACAGCTTGTGGAAGGAAGCTGTTGATTAGTCTGTTAGTTCGACCTTTTTGACTCCAGAACCATTTTCCCGATGGCAGCTGTTCAAAGAATGTGTGGAGATGGTGGGATGTGTCCCTGATGATGTTCGGTGCTCCTGCAGCGGCTTAGGAAGAGTTCTTGGACAGAGGGGAGGGAAATTCCGACGACCCTCTCAGCTCCTCTTAATATTCTCTGCAGGGCTTTTTTGTCTGACATACTGCGGCGGAGTACCATGTGAGCTACAATACGTAGGAACGCTCTCCACCACACCACTGTAGAAGGTCCTGAGGATGCTGATGGGGAAAACAGCTTGTGCTCAGCGTGATGGAGTTGGAGGTGTTACTACTGACATGGACAGACTGAGGACTCTCCATCAGAAAGTCCCAGATCCAGAGACATGTGGTGGTGTTCAGGCCGAGTAGGAGTTTCTCCATTAGTCTCTGGGGGATGATGGTATTAAATGCTGAGCTGCTAGCTCACCAGCGCAGGTTCTGAGCACACGTCCCTGAATGGCCCAATAGATAGTGGGGAAGGACCAGCCCTCCCTCTGGTTGTTGGGTTTATTGCTTCAAAGTGTGCAAAGAAGTTGTTGAGTCTGTCCGGAAGAGAAGCATCATCATCGTTGACCCCCGGCCTGGACTTGTAATCCGTAAGCGCATGGACTCCCTGTCACATCCGCTTGGTGTTTCCTGTGTCACAGAGGTGTCCCTGGATTTTCCCTGCATAGGTGCCTTTCGCAGCCTTGATTCCCTTTGAGAGCGCAGACCTGGCAGAGCGGAGAGCAGTCATATCTCCCGCCCTGAAGGCTGCATCTCGGGCTGTCATCAGCAAGCGCACCTCTGTAGTCAACCAGAGTTTTCGGTTGCCACATGCAGTAAAGGTCTTAATTACAGTGACATCCTCTGTGCACTTTGCAATGTAGCTGGTTACCGCCTCAGCATACTCTTCAATGTCTATCTGATCTCCCTGGGAGGCTCCCAGTCTGATTCTGCCCCCTCAGGCCAGGTACTGATTTGTTTTTTCACGTGCCTGCTGCACTTCAGTCTTGGCTTGTAAGCAGACACCAGCATAACAGAAGGTTGATCAGAACGGCCAAGGTGGGGGCGGGGCTTTGCCTTGTATGCATCTCTGGAGTTTGTATACACCAGGTCCAGCCTTTAAACTGGTGTGGTTGAAATCTCCCACCACCACTACAAAGCTGTCCGGGTGTTTAGTCAGGAGCTCACTGATGGCATCATGTAGCCCTCCAAGTGCCTCGTTAGCATTAGCTTTAGCATTTGCACTAGGAGCTATGTGATCAACTGCTACAATCACTATGATGAAATCCTTCGGCAGATAGAATGGCCGGCAGCTGAGAGCAGTGTTTAGTAACTAACGTGGCGTTTACACACCAGTCTTTGTTAATATAGATGCACAGGCACCCTCCTCGACTTATACCGGAGGTAGCTGCATCTCTGTCCGCTTGGAAAGCCGTCATCCCCTCCAGCTGCATGGCCGCGTCTGGGATATTGTCCTGGAGCCATATTTCCGTGAAAGCAAATGCACAGCAGTCTTTCCACTCTCTGTGGGTTCGGCTGTAAATTTTGCATACTGAACGTCTGGGACAGGTAGGACAACCATAACTTTTACTCTCGCTGATCCCTAGAGAGGCCGCTGCATCCATGCACGCCTCCATCGCCATAGCAACCACAGCAATAAGAAATTTGGCCAAGAGTAGTCGGAGAAGTCTAACACAGTGCAATAATCTTTATGCATTGACAGAAGGAATTCATATTTTGTCCATACACACGGAACAAGATGACATCATCGAGGATGCAACAAATGAACCGTTACAAGCTGAGATTGCAAATTTACAGAACCCAATAAATAACAGGCCCCATGGATATCAGACTGATAGAAGACCTTAAAGTCAAAACAATGCAAATATCTACAGATGAAATAAAACCACTGAATGTGAGAAGTGTGAAAATGTTGCTAATTTCAAAAATCATAAAGATGAAGGAGTGATATAACAACTTTGAATTTATTGATATATCAACACTTTTTAAAACATTTTTTTCCCTTCATGTAATTGCTTATTCAGCTCCCATGCTTTATTTACCGGGATGTGTGGCACTTAATTTATTATTCAGGACCAAATTGCTCCTAGATGTGACAGAACTACATTAATACTGCACAGAACCAAAATGTGGTTGCAAGAAAGTGAAACCTAGTGGAGATATGATTTTTTTTAGAATAACAGAGTCTTCATGCTGTTAAAACACGACTTTCTGGTCTTGATTTGATTACTGTAAACATTCAGCAACAACTATTTAAACTGAAACATGTTGCGAACCTTCCTTAAAATAAGCGATTGAAAATCTATGACATGCACCTGGAGGCCCAAGTTGACTTGGCATGGAGTGACCCTGAAGTCCAGTTTATTCATTTTGCTAGCTGCATGGCTGATTAAGCTAACTAGCTAACGACGGCTACAGTTAGAGACAGTTAGCAGTTACTCTGGCGATACGTTGACCTCATCTGCTTTGGGTATGAATTCAAAGGGTGTCCAATTCTTACGTGTTGCACCTGTTAAATGACCTCATTACAAGCTGAGAATACAAACTGAGTATATTTTTGTTTAAAAGTTGCAGGTGGTTCTCTGGAGTCTTGATTTGTTGAGCACTTGTTATTTTTTTTTAAGTTAAAGCAGTAGATAGAATATGTATAAACTAAACGAAATGAATATGAATAATTAACAGTTTAAACGTCTGCTGATAATATTGAATAACATACTTTATATCAGGACATTGATGCACTGACCGTAGATACTATTTACAGGGGTGGGACCGCAGGCCAGTCTGAGGATGGAACGGTTGCTGCTGTAGACGTGTTTGATCTTGTTGCCACACAGCGGGACGTTCATGTGAAAGCCGAAGAGAATGGCGATACACAGCAGAGCGACGACCCAGGCCAGGGCGCAGCAGAAGTGCAGCCGAGCTGAGGTCATGATGACCGGATACCTGAGAGGTTCACACACTGCAACGTACCTGCAAAGGGAGTTAACAAAATGTTAGCTTCTTACAGGATGTCAAAATAAAATAAACGTCTAAATGAACAAGCACAATTAAAGGAGCACCCTGTAGTTTTAGGTAAGAAATATCAATGAAAAGAGAAAGATCTTCATTGGAGTCTTTTCTGCCTAAACCAACAAACTCTGTTTTCATGACTGAATAAACTGATTAAACAAACTGAGCTTAAAGGACAAAACAGTGAATGTAATCTGGAAGGGTTCATGAACATGAACCAACTATTTCCACACTAAAACATTTCTTATCTCTAGAAGCAGACTGAGAAATGTCTCTCCATCTCAAACTTATTACTCAGAGGTCTGGATCTGATTTGAATTTCAGGTCAGGGATCCAGAACAATCGGTAAAAATGAACATAGCATCTCAAGTCTTAAGTATTTAATTACTAGATTTACTTGGAAAACATGCCCACATTAGGAGCTTGGCAGACTGTTTCCAAATATTCTTATAACTACATTTACACTTGTTGCAGAGGCTGTGGAGGCTGCAATAGAAAACGAGACTCTCTGTGATTTACAGAAAATCCTCTGGTGTAACTAGATGAACTCAGCAGTAGCAACACAACGCTCTCCTCACTGCTGCAGTTAACCTGTCACAGTGTCAGAAGTCACAGTTGGGGTCAGTCAATATAACAACTTCATAGAAAATGGTTTTGTGTTGAACTGAATGGTCATAATAACATTTTGAAGACGTTTGTCATGACAGCAGACGGCACACATGAACACCAACATGTCACAGGTCAAACAGCCACATCGATACAGTCAACAACAGCAAGGAGATGAAGAGGGAGAGAAATTCCCCAGACTACATTATAAAAGCACTACATTTTGTGAGCTGTTGTGCTAGTAAAATCTTTAAAAAATTGTGAAGCACTGTTTCTGACAATTTCTTAATTACTTGGGCCTTCTTGTTAATTCTGCAAATGGTGTTGCTTTGTTTTAGGGGGTGCTGCAGCCCCTGCATCCATGTCCACAACAGAGAAACAAGCCACATTAATAGGATAATCTGCAGCTACACTGTGTATTCAACGTCCCTGCAATTTATTGAGCTATAGAAAATTTAATTCAACATAGAAATGAGGTGTTGGCCGGGTCCAGATTGACCTGGTGTTTGACTTTGAGAAGTTCTGATATAAACCATTATTAACATTTTAAAAGTAAGATACAAACCAACAACAATAAAACAAAATGCAGTCTGACATGATAGTAAATCTCCTGTGAACTGACGATTATGAAAAGTAAGAAACAGACATTTCATCTTCAGTCTCTGAGTCTGTAATGTTAATGTGTGATGGTAGAGAAGCAACTTGAATCTTTGACTGATTGCTTTAATGCATTTCGATACCTGTCATAGGCCATCGCACCCAGAATCGTCTGCACTGCAACACCATACGTGTGCACAGAGAAGGCCTGAGCGAGGGCCGTGCCGTAGGCGATCTTCTTCTGCCCCGTCAAGAAGTGCATCATGAGGCGAGGCAGGACCGCTGTGGCCCCGAGCAGATCACAGGCGACCAGGTTACAAACCATAACGAACATGGGTCTGTGCAGGGTCTTGTCTATGATGATGACACATGCCACTACGCCGTTCCCCAACAGTGCAACCATGTAGTTAAACAGAGCCAGGATGAACAGGAGCGAGCCGTAACCTGGTGGGACGTGGAAGCCCTCCAGCTCGAACACAATCGGCTGTCTGAGAGGAGTTGCTGCTGTTATGTTCTCCATCTAAAGCAGTCCTAAAGAAGCCGCCAACAAACAGATAGAATTTTTTTCTATCACTAAAAACTAGAAATGACAACATAATGAAAAGATTACACAGTTGAACCTTTAGTAAAACTTCAATATTTCGTCACATAAAAAGAGAATACCTGAAGGGAAAGTCTCCTGATCACAATATTAGAAAGGTTTAAGTGTAGAGGTTGTCTGTCTTCTCATCAGGGCGTCGATGCTCTGAGTAGCTGAGGACACGGCGTTCACTTTAATGACTTTAGTGTCCATCAGTAAAACTGATCCCTGCCCACCATTGACGCTACCATCGAAAAATCAACCGCCCTCTGACGCTCATGTACCCACGTGGTTTGACGGCCGAATATTTAAAGTTGCATGTGTAAGAATTTTAGTGTGAACATTCAGAAAATTAACTAAAAGTATCAACAAAGTTTCACAACCTGAATGATTAGTGTTGACTGTTTGACCTGGTCATTCTTGCCTACAGTAGCAGAGGAAGAAAAATCTGTCAAATGCAGCCATTTTAACAAGTTTAACAGCAGTGCGAATCTAAAACGCACAACAGTGCACTTGTAGAAATTTGTCTGAAATGCTTTGACTTACAGGAAGTAGAAAGGCACAGAGATCAATTTAAACGTTTGTCTCAGACTTCTCAAACAACCCTGACCTCTCTCTCACTCTCAGCCGATCACAGACAAGCTATCTCACACATTCCCTGTCATAGGTAGCTGAAATTGACTGGCAGGCTTCACAGTTTTTGAACTTGGAACACATTCATTGACATTAAGGAAAATCAGTAGCTACCTTAACATTAACATTTCACCTTTGGTTAACCACAGTATCACACAGTGACCTACACATAACATAACCCCAGTCCGTTACACTACCCCCCCCCTTCCACAGAGTCCCTCGCCATCGAGGGGGCAAACAAAGTCTCTCTGGTTGGCTGGGGCTCTGATGTTCCTCCGAGGCTGTGTCTCACCAGAGAAAAGGCCTGGAGCGCTTGCCAGCACAGGGTCAGGTAAATGCGGCTGGGTGGGGAAATTGTTTTGCGCACTTGCCCTTCTTCCTCTGGGGGCTTTACACCCAAACCAACTCTCCCACTTCAAAATGACGGCCTCTGGCCTGCGCATTGTAGTTTCTCTTCTGTCTCAACCCCGCACCAAGCAGCTGGCCTCTGGCAAACTCGAGAGCAGACTCCAAGCGGTTCTGGAGCCTTCTGGCATAGTCAGGGCCCTGAGGGTCTACAAGGGCGATTTGCCCACCATCATCTCTGCTGGGGTTTGGATCTCCATTCCTAGCATGAAAAGGGCAGTGGAGCAGGAAGTGGAGCCCTGAACAGCAGACCGGCATGTCACTATGGCCAGCTGTTGTGCCTGTGTGCGGTTAAATCTCTTAACCAGTCCATCACTCTGAGCATGGAGGGGTGTGATGCGGGTCTAGTGGGTGCCCTGCTTCTCAGACATGGCTGCAAAACACACTAAACTAGAAGTTCCTGCCTTGGTCGGTGTGAATTACTTCAGGGGCCCCAAATCTGCTGAGCATTCCCTCCACCATTGCTTCCACTATGGTCTCTGCCTCCTGGTCTGGCAGGCTGTATGCCTTGGGCCACTTAGTGAAATAGTCCATGGCAGTGAGGATGTAGCATTTAACCCACTCCGTGCAGGGAAAGGGCCCAAGGACATCAATCCCCACTCTCTCCATGGGGCACCCTGCTAGAAATTGTTGGAGCTGAGCATGAGATCTGTCTGTTGGCTCCACTAGAACCCCTGTCAGCGGCGGTGGTGATCCCAAAGTGGCCAGATCCTGGGGCACCGTGTACCACCCGCAGCACCATCTCCCTCAGGGCCCTTGGTACCACCACTTTCCACCGTGTCTCTCCTGTAGCTGGTTCTTTCCACCCCCTCTGTAGCACCCCATCACACACACGCAGGTTTTCAAACATTGACCAGAGTCCTTTTGTGGCCCCAGACAATATGGCAACCTCTTCCTATGCTGTTCTGTGTTGCACCACCACCCATGTGAGCACTGGTCTGATGTCAACGTCCTCTTCCTGCTTGCGCTCCCACTCCGCCACAGCTGCCAGCCCATTGCTTGACGACGCCTGCTCGAGACACAGCTGCACATTGCATATCAGGTTGTCGTGACTTTGTCTCCTGAGCCTCCCTTTTCTCACAGTGCTGACAGCCAGCCAGCCAGTGCGTCAGTGTTCCCATGCCGTTCCCCAGGTCTGTGGATCACAGTGAAGTCATATGCCTGTAGCTCTTCAATTCAGCATGCCAGCTGACCTTCTGGTTCTCTGAAAGACATGAGCCACTGCAAAGCCTAGTGGTCAGTCCTGACTGTGAAGTGTAGGCCCCCAAGGTTATACTTGCAATGCCGTATGGCACTGATCACAGCAAGCATCTCCCGCCTGGTAACACAGTAGCGACAGTCTGCCTTGTTGAATGTCCTGCTGTGATACACCACAACTTTCTCACCTTTTGGTGTCACCTGGGCCAGCACAGCACCTGAGCCAACACTTCTGTGTCGAGGATGAAGGGCAAGGTGGGGTCAGGTGGGTAAAGTATCCGGGCCTCCATCAGGCCGAATCATGTGAGGAGGACCTGCCAGTACCCGCTGCACAGGTCCAGAGAAGAGAACCAGGAGGACCCTAACACTGTATCAAGGGCCTCATCAATGCGTGGAAGGGGGTATGGGTCCTTTTTTGTAACCCTGTTGATGGGTTTGAAATCCACACAGAAACGCCAGTCATCCTTCAGCTTTTTGGGAACCAGGACAACCAGCAGGGCCCAGGAGCTGGTGGAGGGTTCAATGAGCACAGCTCATTGCATCTCACACAAGGCTTTGTCCGCCACCGCCTAGGGCCAGGGGGGAGGCACCAAGGTCTCATCCTGATGGGCTGTGCATCTCCATTGTTGATGTTATGTTATGCTGTATGAGATCTGTCCTGCCCACATCATCCTTTGAAAGTGAGAAGCAGTCCTTAAATTCCAGCAAGAGATGCTACAGCAGACAGTCAGTCCATCACAATTTAGATGGCAGCTTGCACTAGCTGGGTCAGCTCCCCCATCCAGGCAGGTTCAGTTGCATTCAACTCAGACCCACTAGCAGTTATCACCTTTGGTGGTCTGTCGAGATTCCTTAGCGGCTCCCCAGGGGGTCGCTGACAGCTACACAGATCAGAGCGCAACAGGCTAGCAGCTGAGCAGAGCCGAATTGCCTCTTCAGGGCTCCAACTGAAGCATCATAATCATTCCTATCGTCACAGCTAAGCAGCAGCAGGCTGGACAGCGCTAGCTGGAGGGCTTTCTCTTTAGTAGACCACTCGCCGTCCCGGGCAAACAGTTCAAATTAGGCATGAAATTCTTCTCAGTTAGCTTTGCCATCATACCTGGAGGTTTTCATTGAGGGCGGGAGGGCTCCGCCATGTGGCTCACCGTGTTCATCTATGTCCATAATTTTGGCCGCGGCCGTGTCCCTATGGCCGGCGTGTGTCTCGTAGAAGCGGCCAGACTGACATCTCTCTTTCATGCATTCACCCACAGACCTCTCTCCCACTCTCAGCCAGTCACAGACAAGCTATCTCACACAAATGAGACCAAGAGCAAACTGAATAAACCGGAACCAGCCCAAAATTGTGCCAGATCCAGCTGACCAGAACAGTATGAACTGGGGCCCAGATTTGGGCTAGTTCAGGCTAATTCAGTTGACTCTTGGTTGACGTCTGGTCCTGCTCTGGTCTGCTTGTGTCTCAGAGATTGTGAACAGGAGTGGGCCAAGTGTCATTATTCCAGGCGGTATGTGGGCCAGATGAGCGGATATTATGGCTGTATGATATGAAGTTTATCAGCCGGTACCGATGATAATTTCACATTTTTGTATCTTGTAAGTCCACGATGCAGTGGGCAGAGATGGATGATTTATTGTCCATAGTTCTAATAACATACTGCAGGTTACGATCGCTTTGTCTTCCTCTGAACTAGAAAAACAATGACAGCGAGGACATGTGTGGCTTTTGTCTACATTACTAGGCTCTATACAGGCGCAGCAGCTCTACATCATGAACGCAACAACAGCATTGTGGTTCTTCTTCTTCTCTGTGTTTATTGGCAGCCGGAAAACCAACTTTAAAGGCGCATAACGCCACAGATTGTGTGTAAATGCTTCATTTGCCAAGTCAACTAAAGCAGTTTGGCTCTGTATTATTGGTTCTATTTATTGGTTTTAATTTGATTAACGGCTGATAATTTATCGGTCTAATGTATATCGTTCATCCCTTGTGCATATATCCTGTGGGCCAGACCAGGGCTGCAACAGTTTTGCTATCTGGGAATTAAAGTTGACTAATGATTTCAAGCTATCAAAACTCGTTTGTACAACTTAAAACGACCACTGTTCTTTACCTGATGATCATTTTCCCGACTTATTTAAAATAAAGTCAATGTCTACAGTTTAAAGCGTAGTTGTAGTTCTAAAGGTGCATTCAAAGTGAAAACATCACTGTAAAAGTAAAAAATTACTGGATTTATTTTTGTAAAAATATTTTTGCTGTCACAACGGGCAACAAGAGAGACATGACGTTGGCTGCAGCTCACGAACAACATTCAGGAACTCACTGAGTTCCTCTAAACTCTTCTCTCCTCATGAGTCTGTATGTTCAGGAATCAAGTTAAAATATTTTTCCACTTCAGCAGTTGTGTCCCTGCCCTAGTTTGCAAATATGTCTGAGTTGTGAGTCCTGTATACCCATGTGATTATTATCAGCCTGTAATGAGCATCCTGGAGGCCCCGGAGCTCCCAGGTGTCTCAGTGACCAGCAGGTTAATAGAATTAAAAGCTGCCATGAGGCGTTCAGGGGGTGTCGGACAGGGAGCTATTGTCTCTGAAGAGACTCCAGCCTGCAGACCTTCACACTTCTGACTATCTCAGCGTTCTGAGAAAGGCCTACCACTGTATTTTGCAGCCAGGTTGTCTTGGTTCACAGTCATTTCAGTTCATCCTAGAGGTGTTGTTTGTGGATGAGGCCAGTTTCTCCACACCAAACTGGAAAAACATTTTATTTTCAACCATTTCTTTGTGCACGGGGTAACTGTCATGTGGAAACAGGGTAGAGACTTCCACATAGTTAGAAGCACACTAAAATATATGAAAAAGCATTTAGTCCTGTCTTCATTGGAAGGCCAAGCCCGAATTCCAAGAAACAGTCTCTGACCAGACGTGGGTGGACCAAAAGGCTGTAACATGTTTTAAAGAAAATAGGTGCATCCATCCATCCATTGTCTTCTACCTGAGGGTAGAAGCACAAACTCTCTATAGAGGGGGTGGTCATCACAGTCCGAAATGGCCAGAGCCTTCCTAAGGACATGACGGTCGTATAAGTCACGGAGTGGAGACTGCTTCACCCCTATAATCTCGCCAGCAACACTAACAAACCAACCCAGCTTGTTTCGCTCAGCAAGGTTAAGGTTGCCAAACCATACAATAACAGAAAAAGACAGGGCTGACTCAATAAAAGATTTATGAAACAATGTCATCATTTTTGTGCATACATTAAATGTGTTCATTTTTCTTAAAAAGTAAAGACGCTGTTAGGCCTTCTTATGGATAGCCTCTGCATTAGTCTGGAAACATGATTTATTATTAATATTATTATATTTATTATACAGTTTCTAGGTATTTGTAGCTTTCCACTAGTTCTACCTCCAATCCCCATATCTCTGTAGGCTTGGGAGTTTGCCTTGTGTTTGCTCATTGAGTTGTAGTCATGGGAATCTTTCTGTTAAATTAAAATGTAATTTTATGGGCTCACTTAAATTGTTCAGAGACCATAAATATCCATTGCATGTTTAATCAAAATCTGGCCTGTAGTTGAAGTTTTGTGTTTTAGACCAAGGTGAAGTATGGTAGAAGATCAGGTGCCAAAAGTTCATCATGCATCAGCAGTGACGTGAGTCCTGTTGATCCCAGGAGCTTTAATTAGCTCCTGTTATCATCATCTCTGATAAACATCTATTGGTGTCCCTCTCTCTGCTCCCACAGGACTAATTACCATCAGAAACTGTTGATAAGTGTTTTGTTCTGAAGCGGCTCACTGTGGACCTCATTAATGACCGCGATGAGTTGTTGCAGAATCATTAACAGTCATTATTTGCTGATGAAACTGGGGGACCACCAGGGGGCAGTGTAGTCCCCTGAGCTCCCAACATGCAACAGTTTAGTTTAGTTTAGTTTTCACAACAAAGTTGTATGATGCAAACTGATATTCAAGAGTGCACAGGAAGCACAGGTTACCCTGTTACTGTGATACATCCCATGTTTACAACCCACTCACCAGAATAAATGATGGCAAGTTAAAACTGTTTTTCTGTAGGTTCAATTTTCATTTTCTCACTTGTCACAACACTGTGTTTGTGGTTAGAGTCAGAAAACATCATGTTTTGGATTAAAATACCTGATCTGGCCTTGTTGCCACTGACACAGCTATAAAATCCAGACTTCCTGTCAAAGATATATGTTTTTTCTTGCCACAGACACAGTGGAAATAAGGGTTTGGGTGTCACACCAACTCCCCCTGCACCTGACATGAAGAGCAGGTCATAAACATTTCAGTGGTCAAGGTTCAAGGTCAATATCTGATGACATGTTTTGCAGACATGTCAGTTCAGTAAGGAGCCTTCAACACAAAGATGAACCTGGTTTAAAACTTTAACTAATAACATTTTTATCCTGACGAGTGGGAAGAGCGGCACCGGTTTATAGAACTGTTTCAGTCATGCAATCAATCAAGACAATCAGTATGATCACATTTATAGCTCAAGTATTGTGACACATTCAAGGACAGAAGCTGTATTAGTCTCTGCTTGTTTTATTCAAAACAGCAACACAGCTGAATGAACCTGTTAGTCATCACTGTAGCAAGAGTTCCCGTCGACTGCATGTCGGGGACAACATGTGAACTCCTGTTAGAAAGGCCTGAAGGCCCAGAGCCTTGTGGAGGTGATGCTTCTAACCACTGAACAACCAATTATCAACTAAACTTTTTATGCTGGTGTTGAGCTGCAGTGTTGTTAATTTTCAAACACAACTTCTAAATGCAGAAGCTTACAGAAGAAAAATAAGTATTTGAAAGATGCTGTTTTTTTCTGACTGCCACTCACATGAACAAAATACAGAATAATAAAGTAAGTCTTAGATGTTGTTTCCAACTTAGAGAATGATGTGAAATCAAAGTTAACATTTACGTTTATGGTTTTGTGGTTTTGTGGTTTTAATGTTGTGGCTAATCGGTGTATGATTAAGTCTTGGACTCTAGCTTTAGCATTTGGTGACATAATGAATTACATTAAAGGAGCACTATGTTGTTTTGGAGAAAAAACTCAGAACTCTAATTTTAACAATATTAATGTAATGATACAAACTTTGTGCGTGAATAAACAAGCTGTTCTCAGAGGAAAACTCAGAGGTTCTCACAGAAACTAGAACTAGAAGCTAGAAAGGTGGCAGGGTCCGCCACATATAAACAAAGTAAAACAGTATAAATTGTGTTGTCCTTTAAGGTCAGTTTGTTTATTCAGTTTATTCAGTCATGAAAAAGAAAAGAGTTTATTTAGTTTGTTTAGGCTTTAAAATAATCAGTCAATAAGGATTTCTCTGCTCATTAACATTTCTACCTTAAAACTACAGACTTCTCCTTTAAACATGAACAAATCAAAACAACACTCGCAGTAACTTTTAGGACTGATGACGTTAAAGGGAATGTGTTTGTTCTGACTGTGACTGCAGAGAAGCTGCTGGTCATGATTCATCTCACAGCTCTTTATCTCCACCTGCTGCTTAATGTTGGCTGCTGCAGCGAAGTGTTCCTGCTGAGGAAACACCAGCATGAACACTCAAACAACACACAGCTAAAGAGTGCGTGGTGGTGGAGAGAGTCTGTAACCATTACTGTACCAGAGCCGTCACCTTACAGCTCTGCATTTCAGATCACTATGAAGGCCGAGTTCTAAGATGGATGTCATCCGCAGGGGCGGCGCCAGGGATTTTGGGCCCCATGAAAAAAAATCTAGTTGGGCCCTTGTATAGGTTGCCCATGTCTCAAAGGGCCCCCTGTCAGTGCCGGGCCCTTGGAATCGTCCTAACCTTTCCCCCCCTGGCGGCTCCCCTGGTCATCCGAGCAAGAGTGATTGAATATGAAATAGAAAAGTGAGTCCTGGTCTTAGTCCCCCAAAACATTCTGGAGCTTCACAGTAAAACAGAGCTGCAGCATTCTGCTAAACAACTGAAGAAGCTGGAGACTTGATATGAAACATCAGTTTGTCTCCATACAGCTCGTCTGCTGTGATCACAGTCTGCAGAAGACCTGAGATTCACTGTAAAAGATGTTATGGAGAGTCATTTCAGACGGGGTGCGCCTTTAACTCAGCAGCTCCAGTGAAGATTTCAGCTTCAAAAGGGGATAAATAACATCTTCTCAGATCAATCGGGATCTCTGGGCTTCTGGGTTACATATTGGAGGATATTTGACAGTTTAACAGTAAACTTCAGTGTATTCATTTCATTAATGATGATTAATGATTTTGAACAACATCAGAGTAACTCAGATTTTCAGTCGACTTGCTCTGCAGGTAAGCTGGACTGTGACTGTTTGACACTTTTTATCTGCTCAACAACAAACCTTATCGTCCAAACTGACATCAGTGCACAACAACGGTAAACTTGACTGGGAATGTAATGATTTTAAGTTTCCCCAAGCTTTTCCTTTTGTCTGCATTATGTTCAAACCAAACAAAGAAGATGTCATACATCGGTCAAATTAATTATTGGTCAGGTTCTAGATTAGATTACTTAAAGTGAGTACGAGGAACTTTTAACTGTATAATAAATTAGTCTTGTGATTCCTCTGATGATTATAAATGACCTGTAAGAGCAAACGAGACCATCAGCGAACAGACTGCTTTTATACAGTTATTATTATTAATGTCTGTGTTCAGGTCCCATCACATATATCACATATGAAATCACATATAAATACATTACATCATCGCGATCCATCCTGTGGTCTCTCTGTCACTCGCTTCCAAAACGTTCCTTTCACTTCCTAGCAAAGATCTTTACAACAGCAGGCGCTGGCGTCGTACTGTTTTGGTCCAAACGGGGCGCGAGAATCAACAAACACTGAAAGTTCCTCGTCACTTTAATAAAATTACTAAATGACATTCGTGCATTATCATTTTGAGAAGAAACCTCAGTAAACAAAATAGTTTTAATAAGAAGTCTTTAATGTGTTCATGTCATTAACAATGTGTCGTATGTAAATATGTTTATTGACAAAAGTTGAACACCACACAGACAGGTTATATAACAGGCAGCTACAGTGATCTGATTTGGCATCTCTTGTTTTTACATTGTTAACAAACTGAGTCACTTCAGATGTGTAAAGTTTCATTTCATTACATTTCAGGCAAATATGTTTTTGTGCATACCTTAAATTTGATTATTGGATATTTGTGACCAGGAAATGTACGGACTGTAAAATAAACATAAACATTTCTTATTTTTTAACAGCATTTTACACAGTTTCAGTCTTGTGACATTCAAGTCTCATTCTGTTTATTTGAGTAGAAGACTTGAAACAAGCACGATGAGTCTGAACACAGTGAATAACTCTGAGTCCACTCACAGTGACATCATCACCATGATTATCACTCATTCAGCATATTAACAGTTACAGTTTTTAATGGCTCCGTCATGCAGCGAGTCGTCATGCTGAAGGGAACTCATCCGTGGTGATGAACGTTTGATCATTAATGAAAGTGTGATTGTTAATTAAAAACATCCTGCATGCATTCTGGTTGTAACAAAAATAACACTCAAATATATTCTTATAGAAAATTGTGACAAATGTAATGCCTTAAAAACTTTGACACTGACAGGTGTGTGTGTGCGTGGGCGTGTGTGTGTGTGTGTGTGTGGGTGTGTGTGTGTGTGTGTGTGTGTGTGTGTGTATGTTGGCTGTACATCACGCCAGTCTTCTCATTAGTAAACATGTTTTTATATTTTTGATCATCACACAGATGGAGATCAGGTCGTGACGCCATTATAAATTTGTCGAGTTCTCCAGATAACGAATTTGTTTCCGATCGTGATGCTGATGAATTAATGACGATTCCATTTTTTATTCCCTCAGAACTCATGTTCATCAGTCTTTACTTTCTTGTGATTTTGTATTAATCATGCCGTTTTCTCAGGGAAACAAAGCTTCATCTGGAGATCTTGACAAAATGGCGTGCTGGTCGGCACGTGGCATGGCAGCCACCGCCATCAGTGTATTAATGAATGTATGAATTACTGTAAGTCACTTCAGACTAAAGCGTCTGATAAATGCCCTAAATGTAAATCTAAAATGTGAATGATCTCGTTAACTTTCGTGATAATAACATAAATAACTTGTGATCTCAAGAAAACAAATAAAATTCTACTCATTATTGTGGGAACACTGAAGAAACAATATGTCTGACCCTCCGTACTTTACTGTGGTAACATCACAGAAATTCCTTCTTGATTAGTCAAATTTGTTTATGTCTTTATATTTAACACGAGGAATCTTTTGCAGATGTTGCATGTGATGTTTGAATAATATGTTTGATGCAGCTGTGCACTAAACATTTAAATGCAACACAAGTCGTGATGTTATATTGATGTGCTGAGATCGTCTCAGTTACCATTTCTTGATTATTTAACCGTCACAAACTCTGATGACTCCACCTGTCTGTGTCTCTATCTCCCTCTGTGTGGTCGAGCCTCCTCAGACTCACATCTACATTTTCAATTCCTAAAAATGGTGAATTGAGCCTTTAAAACGCCTCTCCAACTAAATCCCTAGTGAACAAAACCCTCTGTGTTCACTTGTTTAAGCAACATGACGAGTGATTTTAATGGTTAAACAAATTATTGTATCGTTACACCTGCTCGCTTATGTGATTCTTCGAAGTCGGATCTCCATCAGATGGCTTTTCCGAGGATGAGGATGCTCATGAGGAAGACCATGATGAAGAAGAGCCACATGAAGAAGCGATCCATCACCTTGGCGACCTTCCTCCACTCCCCGATGCGCAGCTGCGTGGCTCGCTGGTCCTGGTATGAGTTGGCAATGTACTCAATGTTCCTGCGCAGTCCCTGGTGCTGGCACACACACTGGGTTTTCACCCAGATCTCCCTCCTGTGCCCCCGGACTCCACCTCCCTCTTCACCTCCTACACCTTTCTTCTCCTCGACATGCTCCTCTCCTCCTCCACAGGAACTTCTTGACTCCTCCTGCTCCACCTCGTGTCCTCCAGCAGCTCCTTTCTCCTCTGAGTGGTCGATGGTCACAAACAGATCCTCTTTCCAGTCCGTCTGGACGGTCGAATCCTGCTCCACCTTCAGAGACTTCCCAGCTCCATCCTCCTCCACCTTCCCTCCCCACGCCTGCCCATTCACGTCCCAGTTTGTTCCTTTGGTGTCGCCTCCATTGGCTGATGGGGCTTCAGACTCCTCATGCGACAGAGGTTGTCTCCTGGATGAGGCCCCGTTCAGGCAGTTCTCACCGACCTCGTAGACGAAACAGATGCGGGCCAGGTAGTTGAGGATGAAGCGCTCGGCCCACTGTGGGACGGGCCGGGCCTCGGGACCGCAGTGGTGGATGTTCATGATGAAGATGGTGAGAGCCGTCGATGCAGTGACCATCGTCATCGTCGCAATGTAGTACTTTCCTGTTGGAAGAGGAAATCAAATATCACTCACATGTACAGTTAAATCTTTATCGTCTCAAAGACAAATGTCAGCTTTCCTTCTCTGTCACCAGTTTGGTGATTGGTGGAGAAAACAGAGGGCAACTGTCTTTGTCACCATCACTGAGGTGCTGAACAGTGACAGTTTGTAAGTGGTCGTCACCATAGCGATGATACAACCCTGATTCAAAAAAGTTGGGATGCTGTTAAAACGTAAAGAAAAGCAGAATGCAATCATTTACAAACAAACTTTGTTCACTGACACCAGTTTTGTGAAACCTCGCCCCATCCTAGCTCGTGAACGACTGAACCTTCATACTCACTCTCATGATCCGATCACCTGATACCAGTGGATCCGTTAACCTGTTCCATGATCCAAACAGTTTCTGGGGCGTTCCACAACTTTCACGTTTTTTGTTGTTCCTGTCCCACATTTTTTGGATGGTGTTGTTGGCACCAAAGTCAGAATATGCAGATATTCAAATCAAATAAAAAAAAATCCATAAAGTCGATAAGGTAAAACACAAAATATATTGTCTCTCTACTGTTTAAAAGAGCGTCCCACCTCCTTTGGGGATCAGGGTTGTACACTAAGTCATCATTCGTACAAGAGATTGTATTTCGAGAAACTAAATAAGCAATGCAAATCATGTGCTCATAAGCAGGAGGCGATTTGAAGTTTTAACCTGTCGTGTCGACCTCCATCCTCTAGAAGCAGAGAATGCAGAGAGGATGTTCAGCTGAACGACTAGCTTGGTTTTCTGGTTTGAGGACAGGTGGTAAAACAAACTAACGAATCACTGACTGATTATAAACACAGTCTTAGTTTACAAGAAGAGTTCAGAAGTTGTGATAGAGGCTCCCGCTGTTGTCTACGATTTCATGGTTCCTAAATTTGATTTTTAAAAACCAAGAGAGGATTTCATTATTTTGTTTTATCAAATGACAAACACACATATCGTTTACTCAACTTCCACATATTGAAAATGCTGTTTAAACTTTAAGTTAACACAAGATGTTATTGTGTGTTTTTGAGTATTGACAGCAGAGCAGGACAGGCTAAAAATCTATTTTTTATATACAGAACAGAATATATTTCAGCTTTAAGCCTGATCTTCCAAGTATCTTTAACTGGGTTTAATATTAAATGAATCTAGGATTTGTTGTTGAAGGTTTTCTACCTCTCGAGTGAGAAACTGCTCAGACAGTCGTACAGAAAGGATTCAGTGAACAACTCTTATTAGCAACATTGAGACTCGCAGGTTGAATTGCTGCTCTGAGAATCATTGATTTGAGAGCCAGGATTTATCGACCTGTCGGCCTCTTGTTCATTACAATGCTGTTAGCAGCAAACATCAACAGGGTGTTTACAGCCGGACCTGAAGCTGCTCACCAGAATACTTCAACGTCTGCTCACTTTGTTTGTGAGCAGCTGCAGAGCTGCAGCTTGCTTCTCCTGTACAACGGTAAACTGTGTTGCAGCTAATTTAACTTTCATTTAAATTTAATCATTATTCCTCTGGTGCTCTCCTCTGATATGAGGCCCATAAAATGAGAAGGGATATTAAAAAGATGCGGTAGGATATTACTTTTAATATTTCCCAAAAACATGCGCATGATTCGATATCACAGAGTCACTTTTTGTAGGATGTTATTTTAATGTGTTCATTATATTTCATGAGTGATTTTGTGTTTGAGTCGCAGATGTTAAAACATTTGCACATTCACAACTTCTGCATTTTTCAATAAGGGAGAAGGAGTACTGTGTGTACTGTTGTTTTTTTCGAGAATTTGTAAGAAGTTCTTGTGTTTTGTGGAAGAAAACCACATCCAACAACTTATTATTCAGTGCGGAGTCTGAAAACGCGCCTGGAGACGATCTTTGAGCATCAAAACCAGATTAATGTCATCATTATAACTAGTTCATTTTCACTAATACCCTCCATTGTTTTTTCTTTGTTTTGCACCAGTTATTCTCCCTTCTTTATCTTCTTTATCTGCATTTTGGGTCAATGTTTTCATCTTGTATCCCTTCAGAGTATAAAACACATTTCCACATTCTTGTTTGGTGTTTTGTTGTTCGTGACTTCACACGATTAACAAACAGCACCAACAGTTCAAACCTGTTTTATTACCAAACAAAACAATCATCCACAACTGACAGATATCCATCATAGTTTTTTCGTTTACTCATTAAGTTACCATCAAAATGCTGACTTCATAAATCATGAATCTGATCTTTCTTAATATTTAAATGCTACTCTGTAATTTAAAAACAAAAGCTACAATCTGTCGATTTGGATCAAAACTACATTACAAAACATCCATATGGTCAAACTTATGTGTGATCTAATAAAGACACATATGCAGAAAACACAGGAATCAGAAAAAGAAAACAGGAACTGATACACTGTACACTTTTACATCAAACAACAATTCATCTTTTCAAAATTGATTATTCATTATTCTAATCAGTGTGATTGACACATGAGATGATCATTTTATACTCTCTTAACTTAGATCAGGGCAGAGATATTAGATCAGGGCAGACTCGACCCTCCTCATGGTTGTTGACTTCAGGGAGAAGTACACTGTACAGTCAGGAGGAGCTTTTACTCACTTATTTTCTCCAAACATGTCCTGAACCATGTGAACAATCACGGTGAAACTGCACCAGTTCAATGTCCAGTTAACATTGAGCTGCTGCTGCAACACAAAGTGAGTTAGTTGTAAGTTCATTAACACCAAACACAACCCGTCGTTGGGCCCTTTTGACCTTCTTAAGAGTGTGGATGTGTTATGACAACAGCTTTATGCCGATTATATATTCAAAAAGTGGATTTCTGAGTCTCATTCACAACTTGTGAAATAGAGTGGTGTAGTAATGAATCATAAAACCCGGAAATGTGTTCTCTTTTTTTCCTCTTCTGGTTCAAAGTGTGTCGTAACCACAGGGTGAAGATATCTACGTGTTTTCTTGTCCAACATAAATCCATCATTAAATGTCCCACAGTTTAATTCTGAAGCTCTTCATGTGTTAAAAACAGTTAGCGGTTGCTAACGAGTGTCTGAATGAGACTACAGAGGTTGTCGGGGACATTAAACGTCCTCACAGCGAACACGGAGACTCATCTACTCACTAGTCCGTCTTTACAGCCACTTTAGTTACACACTGTTCTAACTCTGACTGTACAGCTTGTACATTGATCAGTTTATAGAAAATTGTGCAGTAAGACGCTTAGTGGTGGTGACGTTTAAGTCATGTGACCGTGATGTCATCTGTTTACAGCCTAACATTTGGTGGTAGGTCGGGTTTGGGATGTATGTCCCCTGTTCAAGTCCAAGTGGGGCCCTTGTTGTACTTCAGCCCACTTTCTGTCATGATAGTAACTGATTAAAACACCATTCTGTACACTTGGTGACATGAAGTGTACAGAATGGTGTTAGAGACAAGTTTACTGATGGTCTTGATCTTGATTTCTTATGAGATTTTTTTCAAATTTTTGAATTCTTGAGTATATCTGCATCACAGTAAACTTGACATTATTGAGGGGACAGATGACCAGAGGGGCAGAGTTTTTACCGCCATCATTATTACAGGGATTGAAGAATGGGTAGAGCTTCTCACTGAAGGAACAGCCAGTAAAGGAGTAGATGAGAGCTCCAGTATCAACATCATAGAAGGAGACCAGACGTCCCTCATAATCCACATACACTCCCACCTTCTCTGGCTTTGACGTCAGAGACAGGTGGACACTAGGATCAGCAAGAGCTTTGTACTCATTTTCATTCCGCAGAGATATCGTCCAGTAACCTCTCTGAGGGCTCGGTGTGATTTTTCCCTTCCTGTCAATTGACTCTCTGGCCACTCCTAAGTCCCACTTAGTCTTCCCTTTAACCTGAACCTCGTAGTAAAATCTCCCTGAGGTGAACGACTGCCTTCCTAAGACACTAGCATAATAGGAAAATCTCTTTGGATTGTCTGGGAGACTCTTGTTCACATCACCACAGTTCACTTGTTTTCCATCCTCAGTCAGGAGGAGCCAGGGATTTGCTGTATCGGGATCAAGTGTCACATCAACTGAATACTGTTGGACCCTCTTCAGCTCCTGTTCAAAGACCTTGTTTATCTCTGTACTGAGCGTCTCCTTCAGCTGATCCACGGCTCTCACCACAGTCCCCTCATATGTAGGTTGGCAGATGTTGACTTCTGTCCAGTCCTTGGTGGGTGGAACAGCATTCAGGGACGGGAAGCTTTGGATGAAGTGGAGGTGGTCTTCAGACTGTGAGAGCTGCTCCAGCTCACCACTTCTTTGCATCAGCGTAGAGATTTCCTGTTCGAGCTCGATGATGATGCTGTCAGCCTGTTTCTCTGTTGGTCTCTGCTTCTCCTCCATCATCTCAATGAAATCAGTAAGGCCCCTCTCAACAATCTCCTTCAGAGTAGTAAAGACGCGAACACCGTCTGCTTTCTCTGTGTATGCTGCTTCATTACTGCACTCCTTTGAGTGTCCGATCTCCTGAATCTTTATTCGTCTCTTTTGGATAATTTGCTGAATTTCTGCATCTGTGTTTCCCAGCTCGGCCTTTTTGTCTTCATATTCTTTTTTGAGAGGAACAACGTCATGTGGCTTGTGGTCTGAAATAGTGCAGAGCATGCAGACACACATCTGGTCGGTTTTGCAGAACAGCTCCAGAGGTTTATCGTGCTTCACACACATCCTACCTTGCAGATTTTCGACAGGATTGATAAGCTGATGTTTTTTCAGACCACTGACTGTGAGATGAGGTTCCAAGTGAGTCTCACAGTAGGACGCCAGACACACCAGGCAAGACTTCGTTGCCTTGAGTCTGGTTCCAGTGCAGATATCACAGTAAATGTCTTCCGATCTGGCATAATGAAGCTCGGAGTTGTTGCTGCTGCTGGCTTTCGGTTGAGATGACTTTCTGAACTGAGCAACCATCTGAGAAATGAAAGTATTGACCCGCAGCTCAGGTCTTGTGTAGAAAACCTCTTTGCACACAGGGCACTGGCAAGGGGCATTAATATCCCAGTGTCTAGTGATGCAGGTTTTGCAGTAATTATGTCCACATGGTGTCGCGACTGGATCAGTGAACACATCCAGACAGATGGAGCACAGAAACTGATCTTCAGTCAGCAGACAGCTGGCAGCAGACATATCTGTATGCTGATGAATGTCAAAAGCAAAATTGAATTATCATTAAATGTTTAGAATTATTACATTTTAATTACTCAGTATGAAGAAAAACATTTTGTTGTGAGGATTCTGAGCTTAAATATAATTTACCGTTGACAAGTCTCAATCAGCAGCTGAGTGCTGTAACTTCCTGTCTCAGTAGAGTTTGTCTTGATGCTGAGATACGGTAATATTACTGGTTGTACTCACCAGTGTTTGGCAGAGGCTCTGCTGTGTTGTTAAGAGGGTCTGATCGAGTCGGTCAAGTCTTTATTCAGAAAAAATCTGATGCTCATCTCGATAGCAGCTCTGCTGTAGCGCAGACAAACATTTATTTTCTAATTGTGGTGTTGAACCTCCTCCGACTTCCCAGTATTGCTTGTCAAGCTTGCTCTGTAATGTTTTGCTGCATTTCTGGTTTGGGCATGACTCTGGTGACACACTTGTTCACAAAGTGAATTCCTTCTGGATCAAGCTTTATGCATGCATGCTGGGTTACTGGCAGCTTTAATTCATTGCTTGGTTGGTTGTTTTTTCTTTTGCACTTGTATTCTAAACAGCCCAAAAAAAATGCAATACAGCTCAGGCCAAGATATGCAAGAATGTTGTCAACAGGTTACCACACTCCGTCAACCAGCCTAGTACACTGTAACTGTCATGTTAATTACCTATTGTTCGAGCGTTTTGAATGTGTATGCAAAACATTCATTGGAGTTTTTCTATTTCAAACAACATGTTCTGATTTGGATCCAATATTAACCTTTGAGTAAGAACATGCCGAGCAAAAAGAAGCAGTTGCACCAGTTTGACGGGATGCAGGACAGTTCACAAATAACATTCCCATGATGCAATCTCATGCGCTGCCAACTGTGTATTGAGCACACTCCTGGCTCTGCCTCTCAGGCTTCAAACTAGTGTCTTGGTAACACTACGATTTGCCATTTGTTGACTGGTTCAGAAAAATCTACACCAATCAGCCACAACATTAAAACCTCTGACAGGTGATGTGAATGACCTAATAATCGTTACAATGCAATGTTCTGCTGGGAAACTTTGGGCCTGAAATTCATATGGATGCCATTTGACACACACCACCCATCCAAACATTGTTGTGGACCACGTACATCCGCTCATGGAGACGGCACTCCTCGATGGCAGTGGCCCACACGCAGGACAACGACACACCACAAAACTGCTCAGGAACACACCAGATTATGTGACTGTACATTGGCTCTCATGCCTGTGGGAAAGAAAACTGTTTATTTAAAAGTTCACAGGTTGAACCAACTTTGAACCAGCACCAGCCCAGAACCAGCACTTTGTTCACTGTGGTCAAAAGGGGTAAAAGACTCCTCAGTCTTCTTACCTATCAACGGGACACTCTCGGAGGGCGGCATGCTCTCAGCCACCAGCAGCTGAAACACGGTGAGGGCCAGTAGCACCGTGACACCCAGAGAAACCTTTTCACCCGAGTCAGCCGGCAGATAGAATCCCAGGGGAGCCAGAAAGGAGATCATCATGCAGGGGATGAGGAGGTTGAAGATGTAGAAGGAGGCCCGTCTCTTCAGGTGGAGGGTGAATGTGATGTCTGGGTACGGATCTGAACAGCAGCCATACAGGATCACATTCTTCTTGGCTGGCATTCCCAGTACCTGGTTAGAAAACAACTGTGTTTTGTAAAAGAATTTTATTCAAGAATGGAGCTTTTTTTTGTGAACACATTTAAGATAAACGTTTACCTCCCACTCCACATTGGGGACAAAGTCAGCCAGGTCAGCGCTGTCCAAGGCATTGATTAAGTCCATCTGGTTACCATTGTGAGTCCAGGAGCCAAAAGTTAGATGACACTCCTGCACGTCAAATGGGAAGAAGGCCACGTCCACAGAGCAGGAGCTTTTGGTGATGGCGGGCTGGTCCCACATGACCTGACCATCGTTACGCAGAACTACATTGGTTTCCATTGAGCTGGAGAACTCATCGTCTGCACTGTGGTGGAGAAAGTGGAGGAAACTGTGTGAAGGAGCAAAGGATCAGATAAATCAGCCAGCAAGGGGCAAACATACCTGTTATACAAGACGATATCAGGTCTCCAAACTAAGCTGCTTGGTATGCGGATGGTGTCGAGACCGTCATAGTCCTCTGTCTTCCAGGTGAGGTAAGCATCCATCCATACCTGTCGGACCCACAGGTAGGTAGTCAGGATCTGGTTCCGCTCATCCTGGTGAGAGGACAAATACACATCAGCACAGGCATGAAAGCATAGACAAGTGAACATCGGAATCAGCAGTTGGTATGATTACCATGTCGATGATCTGGGAGAGGGTGATCTGCAGTGTGACGTTGATGATGTGGTCAGTATCTTCCACCGGTCGCAAAGCATTGGTGTAGTTAGTGAACAAGTCTGTCATCAGCTTCTGAGCATAACGGCCGTGAGCTGCCAAACAAACTGGGGAATAGAAAGAGAGAGAGAGAGAGACCACTTTATTGATCCAGATAGTTGTTTAAACATACTTACAGACTCAAGCAGCAGGACATGAAGATAAGTCAAGTTTGTTCACCTTTCGATCCAGAGCAGATACATCAACAACTAATTGTTAGATTTCTATTAAATCTCCCGCTGCCAATCCTGCTTCGCCTAGGAATAACCCTTGAGATTGTAATGACTCCATGGCCTTGCCTCCGGCACCCCCCACAATACAACGTTCACATTTTTATCTCTTCTTCTGGTAAGCTTCTGGCAATAGCTGAATCAATAGTACCTTGTTTCAACAGTTTCATATTGTTGCTGTAATGAACACACTGCAGACTCTAGGTTTTCCTCTATATTCACAACAAAATAACAAATAAATACGGTCATAATGATAATGCCAAATTACTTGTGGCTAATAATGAAATAATCAACTTATTGGTTTATTCACTCGCTTTACTAGCTTTCTTACTGAAACCCATGGAATATAAAAGGGTTCCCGATAGAACACCTTAGTGGGTTTTTATTAGCATCCATAGAAGGTGAAAAGGTTCTGGATAGAAGCCCCAGAAAGCGTTTTGGGTGAACAACAACTCCATAGAATGTTTCTCTGCTGAACCTCTGTAGGGGGTTGCTGGGTTGAACCTTCACAGATGGTTCTAGGTAGAACCTTTGATGTTTAGTTCTTAGTGTTCTCCAGACCACCAGCCTGACTGGATCGCCTTCAGCCTTAATTTTCCAAGAGATTTTTTTGGATGGGAGCAGAACAGCACTAAACACAGATGTTGTTATTGTCACATTGTGCAATCAACATTTACTTCAGAAGGAGACATTAAAGCAAAATACTTGACGATTGCCAGTTTGCCAATCCTTTACAAATGATAATAGTAATTGTCTATTTTGATCCTGCAGGTTATTTTGATCGTATGAGGTTGGAGGTGTGTAAAACAAATGTTCTCTGCTGCTTTCTTGTCTGCAGTGATTCTTTCTTAATCCTTAGTGTTTCAAATTTCCAGCAGTCCATCTTGCAGTCTGTCCATCCCACCGAAACACTCTAATCACACAGATACCATAACGCACACACATGGAAACATCATTTCCCAGTTCAATTAACCTGGTAATCACCTCAGATTTTGCACATTAATCAGAGAACGTCTGCCGAACAGCAGCACTGATAAATCCTTTAAATCCTGTGACGACTAATGATGGTGGTGGTGGACAGAGGATGCAAGAGTGGATCCATCCAATGTTTCTATGAAATTTCTCCTCCATTTCTATTCATTGACCTCAAAACGAGGGAACTGGAAATGTAAAAATGCTGAGTAATGCTCATTACTACACATCTCTATTAGTCCCACAGTATTATAGTCTTTGTTGGGTTGTCTGTGTTTCTATATTGGTTTCCCAGTCGTGCAGTCTCTCCAGGTCTTCCTGCTTTTGTCCATTAGTTTGCATTTGGGCTCTCAGTTGTTAGCCCAGTAAAACGCAGCCTTGGACGGCACCTAAACCAGTGACTCTAAATGAACCTAGATAAACACACAGTAAAATTGAAAGGACCAGAATGCAATGCAGCCACAGACATGGTGATATCTTTAAAGTATAGGAGCAGGTCCCTGAGAGTTTAAAAAGACAAGTAAAATGCAGAGGCAAAATTACACTTCCCACACATTAAACTCAATAAACCAAACACCTTCGGCGTCCTAATGTCGACCCCTTATAACACCCTGACAGTTCAAACACAAACACACATTAAGTGTTGAGCAGTGTTTGGATTTGCTAAATGTTCTCTATGAGGACAAAAGCTGCTGGTGAGGATCAGCATCCATAAAAACTCTCATCAGATCAGAGGAGCGCTGGAAACAGATCGACTAAATCCTTCGTATAAAGAATGATAATATGACATCAGCTCCAAAGTCCGTATCAGATAAACGTGCTATAAGTCAGAGCAGATAAAGCTGTGTCTTTCGTCCTGTAACCATATAAGTAAATAGTGAAACGCCTCGAACAGCCAACGTTTGAGTTGCGTAAATTGTTTATAAAATCTGAAGACCTCATTATCAGCGGCAGTCGGTGATCTTCGGACAGCTCTGGAATGAAGTTCAGGCGCCAAAGAAACATCCTGGAAGGTCACAGTGAAAGTTTTCTTGCTGGCCGTCGCCTCCTAACCACGACCTGCTGTCTGCCTCAGAGTGGCGTTAGGTCTGAGGACGCTGCAGTGCTCTGTGGAGTCATGCTTTAGCTTGGTGTTATGGGATTTATGCACTGTACATTTAGGTAATGTTAGATGTTTTTTCTTTATTTCAGGATTAAGTCCATACACGGCTCGAGTGACTTGTTTTATTGCTGGACATAATCAATTCATGACAAATGAAAACTAGACAAAATGTCCATCAGACAGTTGAGTCTTTCTCAAGTCATCTTAATGGCAGCATTCAGTCATGTAGAGGTTTGTTCACTACTCTTTTGGACTCAGTGTGATTCAGACAGAAAATCTGCACAATCTGCAGTCTCATCTTTTAAAAAGAAAAAAAAACACCGTTGTTTTGTAATCAGGGTTTCTGGTCACGTCTTCAGGATACAGCATTGGCAGTTAATGTTTCTGCAAAGCTCAGATACATCCAAGGTTGATATTTGTACTAAACTTGACATATTACATTCACATTATATGATTATTAGTCATCTGTCGCAGCAGAAGGTGGAGGAGATTTAGATGGTGCTATTACAGCCAAACAGTCAATCGCAGTTCAAATCACAACACTGGATATTTTTAAGGAGGAGTTGTACCATCTCCATCTGTGGTCGAGGTGGGCGAAACAGGTATTGAACCCAAACCATGATGTTTCCTAACCCTAACCAAGTGGTTATTGTGCCTAAACCCGACCAGAGCTTCAGCAAGAATTGTACAAGAGAGAAATAGAAAACTGAACCTAAACAAATGTCAAGTTCCAACATATAAAAAACCTTCAGTTTGAACTTATCTGTGGTTTTGCAGATGCATGCCTAGCTAACATTCATTCTGGTGACTGGGTTGGGGTTTCTATACTTTTACAGTATGGTGACATATATTAGATTAGATTTGACTTTTGTGTTATCGAATAGATTCGTTGCGCAGCAGAATAAAGAGCATTTTTTGTAGATATGAATACACTACGATATAACAGAGTGAGCTGTAGTCGGCAGCAGTACAACACTGATGCTGCAGCACTGCAGATGCAAAGCAGAACAACTACTGATAACTTGTTATCACATTTCCGCTCTGCATCCACTTCTGCAGCAGCATCGATATTCCTCTGCTGCAAACACAACCCTCATCCCCCCTCGGTGCCTGTGGCTGGACAATATATGCAATCACCTTATGGTATCATTTAATAAAGTGTAAGGAAAACATAAAGGACAGCCTCAGGAGTGACCGGCTGTTTCTCTCACTGAATTAACAGAACTGTCATATAAAGATAAACAAATATTCTGTTCCTCCGTATTTGACTGTGAACAAGAACAGAGATACGTAACTGCAAGGGAAGACATTAAAGATAAAAATAAATCACACACACACACACACACACACACACACACACACACATACACACACAGAGGTTGAACAACATGCCTTGCTCAAAAAAGGAAGTGCACCAGACCGTGGTCCAGTTCAAGGACCTTCAGATAAAAGAAAATAAGATGTTATTAGATTCCAACATGTCTGTAGACACACACACACACACACACACACACACACACACACACACAGGAAGGTTTGGTTCGTTAACATCCTTTGTACAAAAATGGAAAAATGGAAGTGAAGCACTGAATCCATCAGACAGGCATTAAAACAGGATATCTCATTATGAGAAACAGATAAAGAGCCCGGCGGGAGGAAGTTCTGCATCGTTAGGGGCTGTTTTAAATCTTATTTTCATGTCACCTCCTCAAACTAACCAGATGGACACCATATAGTTTTAAAACAATGATGTTCCAGTTGTATTTGCTCTGCTAGGCCTCACTAACAACATCCTGCCTGTCTCTGTGTCCAACACCTTCATTCTGGACAGGTTATCCGACAACTACAGGCCAGATTTCCGTTAAATTTGACATTTTATATACAGACTGGTGACAAATTAAAGTTAACCCAACATAAAGTACCTCACTAAGGTGTTGAGAACGGCTTCAGTGCTCCTTTTCAAATGTCTGGAGGGATGGTCACCAGTCTTTCACAACATATTCCCTTGTTTGGTGCTTTGCTAACGCTGATGGAGAGTACTGTCGCTCCGAAATCTATAGGTGTCCAACATACTGTTGAGCTCCTTGTATGTCTTTTAAAGGGCCACTAGAACCATCTCAGTGACCACTTGATCATCCTGAATATCAACTGAAACCATCTGAAGTAGCTCTAGAACTTTATTTGTGGCCTCAAGAACCTCCTCAGTTGCTCCTAGAACAATCAGTGAAAACTAAAACCTTGTGAAGGAGCCTCGTGGTGAAGAGGAGTGCTGTCTATTACACTGGTACAAATTCTCCCATGTGTATTCAACATACTAAAGAACCACAAGAAGACCGGTTATCATCACCTACCGGACCTCTAGAACCATCTTAATGATAACAAGAACGTCTTAAATGTCAGCTTGGCTTGAACCACTTTAATGACTATAAAAGCCTACATAACCTATTGGACCTCCTTACTGACTACTAGAATCGTCTTAATGGCTACGGGAACCAAATACAGGATAACTCTCCACTAAAACTCTTAACCACCAACTAGAACCACTCAACAAACCTGCAGAACTTCCTTAATGACCCATGTAAGCTCCTCAACAATAAGTGTAACCACTTAAACAGCTGCTAGGGCCAACTAACAGACCCTGAAGAACGTCTTCAGTGACACCTTGAACCTCTTAAGCACCTATAAAACCAACCAACGGACCCTAGAACTTCCTTAACGGCCCCTAGAACCCCCTCAAGACCAAGGCAAACATCCTTAACAAATACTAGAACCACCAAAATGATCTCTAAAACCTCCTCAATGACGTCTAGAACCCCCCATAACACGGAGAACCTTCCCAAACAATTACTAGAACCAACTTAAGGACTTTAGCTTCCTCAATGACCCCTAAAACACCTCCTCATTAAAAAGTAGAACCTCCTACCAACCTACTAGAACCACTGAAAGGACCTCTTGAACTTCTTCAGTGATCCCTAAAACACCCCCAACAGCAAGTAGAGCCTCCTTAAACTAGAACCACCCAACATGCCTCTAGGACTTCCTAAATGACCCCTAGAACCTCCTTAATAACGAGTACAACCTCTTAAACACTACACCTGCTGTAACACCTAATGGACTTCCACAATGACCACTAGACCCTCTTTAATGACCATTATAGCCTAAACAACCACTAGAACCACCCAAAGGACATCTCGCACCTTCTCAATAACAAGTAGAACATCCTGAACACATACTAGAAACTCCTCCGTGACCCTGATAAAGAAAAAGGGCCACTCTGCTCCATGAGTACTTCTACTTTTGGTACTTTAAATATATGTTGAATTCAGAACTTTCCCCTCTAACAGTATTATATGAAGAAAGCGCTCTGCGTACTTCTTTCACTGCCGTCCACTCTGATCTACTGACTCTTGGCTCCTGTCCCATCAGGTGAGATCAGTTACGCTCTGACGCGATCGACCTGCAGCTTATTGTCTCTGTTCATTGTTCTGATGTCTTCACGGTCCGCTGAGCAGACGAGTCAGCAGTTTGGTAGACAGCATCGACTCCCTGACGAGTTAAAGTGTCGGAGCTAACAGCTCTGGGAGCAGGCCAGCTGGCACACACACACACACACACACACACACACACACACACACACACACACCACATCATCATCATCATCATCACTATCGTCATGGTAATGTGAGTCCATACCTTGTAAGTGGACAGATGGCCTGAATCATGTGCATCAAGGCTAAGTGCAGAAAACAGATGATGGTATGTTAAGTCAATATGACCTGAGCTCTGTGTGTGTGTGTGTGTGTGTGTGTGTGTGTACCAGTATGATTATTGCGCTTCTCGTTGGTTTTCTAACGGACCGATTAATATCAGACAAATCTTCAAATCAGCTGATTCTAAGTGTTTCCTGGTGTATTAAACAGATTAGCATGAAAGATGATATTTAAATGCTAAATCTTTTATTGCGCTCCCAATAAAAGAGAGCGGCGTTTAATCTCTCTGTATATTGAACCTCATGCTGCTGCTTTCTTCAGATTAATGTGACACGTTCACTGCAGGCCTGAGTCGTTACAGGTCCGACACAGACGGTGACTTTTATGTAAAAGTAACTCAGGCTTGTTAAATCGCATGAACAATTATTAACAAAGTGCATATCTGAATATCTGAAAGGGGTTTTGAGTGGACGACACCAAGTCTACAGGAACAGCGCCAGGCTGTAAAGACATAGTGGCCAAACTGTGTAATTACAACATGACGTGATGCACTGTGGCTCAAAAATACTTATTTTCCATGAGCTAATATTGTGAAAGAAGCAGCTGTAAACAAATACATTTCTTTGTCAGTGTCACACACCTGCAAAATGACTTATTGACTGTCATTATTTGAGCCATTTGGTTCAATAACATTTGCAAGAGCCACAAGTTTAAATCATTTTATCCCTATTCAAGTTAGCTTGGTGCTAAAAACCAGATGTCCGCTGGCTCGGTCGGCACTGCTCTATGTTTTATAGCCAGGAAGTCAAGATCTTTTGGCTTCAAACGCCGCTGAGCAGCTTCCATAGGAATGAACGGGGCTCCGACTCCAACGCTGTGTCCAGATTTACTGTAACGTTCTTGGTTGACACCATTTGTGGCAAGAAACATTCAATCAGAAAGTTTTAGAACTGTGTGTCAGAAACAACACAATTAACATCCGATCAGAATAAAAACAGGATCTGCAGTTTATATCATCTTACTTCTGGATCCTGGGCCTGCTTTGTGCTTCTAACTGGCTTCTTTAGTCATTAACTGATGGACAGAACATGATTTCTCAGAAACAAAGTTGAGATCATTCAAACTTGTTGTCACAACACAAACTTATGTAATCGTTGCATCATCCAAGAGAGTCCTGAGCTTGTGTTTGTCTTCAGTAGCTTTAAGAAATTGTAAAAATAGAGTTTGGGAATCTAGACAAACACTTCCAGAACCAGTGGCTCCTCAGACTTCACCACTCTATTCAAGTAACTCCTTAGTTTGATTTTTGGACTGTTTGTGTTGTTTTACGACAGCAGACAGACTGTTACACTGAAGATGTGTGTGTCTGTTTCCATGTGAAGTGTGTTTGGATTATCTGCTGTTTGACCTCTGAGGTTTCCTCTCCTCTGGACTGTGTGATTGACAGCTTTAATCCTCACAACCATCATCGCTTATCTCTGCTTAGTGTGCCTCTTCTCACACACACACACACACACACACACACACACACACACACACACACACACACAGAAAGATGGTCCATAGAGGCATTTTTCTAGCTACGATTGTATATAAACGCAAGATGGACGGTTGTTTCTCCTCCTGACCTTCCCAGTTCGTTTTATCTCAAGTCGCCACATTCAGCTAAATGTGGATTTCTGACATCTAGCTTTTTTCTTCAATTATTCCTGCATCTAATAACTCTAAATTCCAGCTTCAACCAGTTTAGATAGAAACACCAGACCT
Source organism: Diplodus puntazzo (assembly GCA_963678695.2). NCBI lineage: Eukaryota > Metazoa > Chordata > Actinopteri > Spariformes > Sparidae > Diplodus > Diplodus puntazzo. The sequence goes on along the minus strand of OZ023167.1, from coordinate 30,536,074 downwards.
TGGTGGACACACTAATCTTCCATCTTATGGCGTTAAAGTTAAGGATTTTGCTGCGCTTGAACGTTATTTCTCAGTGTTGATGAGTTTGTCAGAGAAGCTGAGGTGAAAAATATACGAACAAAACTTTGTCAAAATCCAACATAGATATGAAAGAAGCAGGATGTCTCACTCCTTAGCTTCTTCCACATCAGCTCCAGAGAAGATGGCGGTGATGCGTCTGACTATCTTCACTGTGCAGGTTTTGTTTGCAGCCGTGTTTGTTGGTTTGTCAGCAGGATTACACAAAAACTACTGAACAGATTCCCATGAAACTTGGATGGAGGATGAGTCTCAGCCCAGAAGAGACTCCATTAACTCCTGGTGCTGATCCAGATAGTGGAACAGATCCAAGAGTGTTTTCTGACTTTCTTTAACATTGTGAGACAGGGCGTTCTCAGGTAGTGCTGCATGGATCTTTATGAAAGAAATCAGGTGTGTACATGTAAAAAACCTGCATATTCTCATAAAATCTGATTTAAAGATGGTATCAGTGTTTACATGCTAATGTTTGCTAATCAGCATCGAGTACAGCTAACGATGATGTCATAGTTCTGCACCTTCTTAGTGGTTAGACAGAGGAGAAATTAAGGAATTATAATTTCACCTCACATTTAAAGAGATTATTCACATTATGTTGGTAACGACTTTCTCATGACACAAAAATCCCTAAAACAAAGCAGATGTTTTTAAATGTAAGATGTGTCCATAAAGCAACTCATTTAAATATCACTTATTTATCAGTCTGGTCATCCCGTCACAATAAAAGCACGACATCATGGATCAGGCCTCTAAACCACCACAGAGGTTTCAGACCTCCTCCTCGTCCCTGACCTCCTCCTTATCACTCAGCAGCACAATGAATGCCGGCCGCCTCCGTTCACTTCACTGTTCAATGAGAACCAACACGTGAAGGTCACTGATAAAACTGTCGGTCAGATTTAGTGAGCTGAAATGAGTCGATTGACAGAAAAATAGCAGCTACATGAACAAAGTCGTGAACCTTCTCTGATTTCAGCCTCTAAACTGCAGATTTTTACGCTTTTCAGATGAGAAACTGAAAATCTTTGTTTGTGGACAAGAGGTGCAGATTTTAAAGTCTTATTTGGGAGAAAAGAAGATTTTTACATCTCATTCCCGGCTCGAGTCGCCATCCCATCAGTCATGTGTGAGAGTCAAAATCAACTTTACTTACAAACAGGACCTTTGAGCAAAATTCTTTAATTGACATTCAGCTGCCTCAACAATCAACTATCAGGGAATAACGACTAAATCATGAACTGCGTTGGTGTTTCTTTATACAAAAACTGTTTTAACAGCTGTGTGACGTGTAAATTCACAGTCAGTTACATCAGGAGTTCAACAACCCCGATAAGTTCAAAATGAACTTCTTTAAATTATAACTTTACATTTCTTTATTGTCACAAGTCTGTGCTGATGCTCTGGTTGGAGTTAGAGAACTTCCTGGTTTGTGGACGGAGATGGTTCCACTCGCGATATAACACTCCGATACAAATATTGAGTTTAAAGAACAGATCGTAAACACATGTAAACTGTGGAGCGTCCATCAGTGGCTGTTTAATGTTCTGTTAGTGGGATGAAGTTCCTGATTACACAGTAGTAGTAATCAGTAATCTGTATCAGAGCAATAACCAATATTTGTTTGTTTGAACAAACGTCCATTTTTAGTTTGAATCCAGTAAAAAAACAGATCCTGGAATTTTTTCTAATTGTCTCCAACATTTTTTGACATTTCTATTAATTAATGCTGCATTAATGCTGGATGTGCAGATTTTTAATTGGTTAAATCTGTTAATTGTTGGCGTCCGTGTTGAGGACGGTTATGTAGTAGATAAAACAAGATGTCTGAATACATCAGACGGGACTGAAGGAGGTGTGATGGTCAGTGTCGGCTGCCAGTGTCTTGGTATTGGAAGGTTGCTGGTTCGATTCCCCTGGTCTGCATGCCGAATTGTCCTTGTGCAAGATACTGAACCCCAAACTGCTCCTGATGTGCTGGTCGACACCTTGCATGGCAGCCAACGCCATCAGTGTATGAATGTATGAATTATTGTAAATAAAGTCTCATCTTTAAGAATCAGAAAACGATAGTTGAGATACTGACAGAGAACCGAGCAGGTGCGGAACGTGAACATGAGGTTCACTTCTACAGGCGACACATCAGTGAAGCTCAGTTCAGACCTCAAACAACAGATCAATAGATTTAATTGCATCACTGACAGCTGTCAGTCATCTTCCAGTTTAAACCTGAGCTCTGTCTCATTCAGGAGGAAACACGAGAAACACACCTGAGCCTGTTTCTGTTCATTTAACACAAAGTCTCCTGTTTCCATGACAAAGTGCTGTGACGAGGATCAGTTCTTAGGTTTTTGACCTTAAAAGTAGCTGAAGTGGATCTGAGGATGTTTCTCACCTGGCAGGAAGAAGAGAAGCAGGAGATGCACCATCGATCCTCTGCAGGGAGGCTTCATCCCGCTCTGATCGTATCGATCCGGTAAATAACAATCGATTACAATAATGTGGTGACAGATCAGCCAGCATCCGACCGACCGCCGAGCAGAGAGGATAACACACACTGAGAGAGAGAGAGAGAGGGAGAGAGAGGAGAGAGAGAGAGGGAGAGAGAGAGGGAGAGAGAGAGGGAGAGAGAGAGAGAGAGAGAGAGAGAGAGCTGATGGGTCAGTGTGTGCTGTAGTGCGGTGGTCTCTCTCTGTATGAGGGGTCGTTAGTGCCACACAGGCTGGAGATCAGAGCTGGAGGAAGTAATAAGATCCTTTACATCAGCTGAAGTACTGATACATGCTGTGAACTGTACTAAAAGTCCTCATAGTTCAGTAAAATGTTCCCTGTCACTGTTTTTAACTCTCATGTCAGATGTTTTTTAGATTAAAGACACTTTTTGGAGAAGAAATTCAAACAAAACATTTCTAGAGCTTCACAACAAAACAGCATTTTGGAAACATTTTATTTTCACTCTTCTTAACCTGAAATCTTCTCTGTAGCTGCTGAACTAAAAGCGCTAGCATGCACCCCGTCTGAAGTGGGTGTAAATAACATCTGGTCTCAGATCAGGTTGTGACCTGTTCTGTCCTGCAGACTGTGATCTCAGCAGACGAGCTGCATCTGATGTTTTGGATCATTCAGTCGGCTGTTCAGCAGAACGCTGCAACTCTGTTTTACTGTGAAGCTCCAGAACTGTTCTGTGGACTACGACACTTCACCGGACATTATATCATCAGGAGGAGGATCATTTAAAGTGAAACTCTCGCCAAAATGCAATCTAGGCTTTTTTTGTGAATGTACCTGAGTCAAACCTTTGTTTAAAAGCATAATTACAATGAAAGCACCACTTTTAAGATTTACCGTATTTTCGTTTTCGGCTCAAACTCATTTTCAATGGGAGTGTTACAGGCACTTTTACGATAGCATCAAAATCGTTATTTTTAAAACACTAAGAAGGCTCGACACAACATGAACCTTGTAGTATCACCAGGGTCTCTACACATCGCTCAACTGAACCACATACACTCGACCCAGACGTGTTGATCCTCGAGTACGTCTGGGCTGCCATGACAACGGCGAGCGGAACAAGCTACTGCTAACGTGAGTTGTTCAAAAACCTTCTTTTTAGTAACTCTGTGTACACAAATAATGTTTTCAGTGCTGGTGTTCATGTGTAGAGACCCTGGTGATACTACGAGCAGAGTTTCATGTTGTGTCGAGCCTTCTTAGTGTTTTAGATATAGAGATCCTAATGCTAGCGTAAAAGTGCCCGTAGCACTCCCATTGAAAATGAGTTTGAGCCGAAAACGAAAATACGGTAAATCTTAAAAGTGGTGCTTTCATCGTAATTATGCTTTTACACGAAGGTTTGACTCATATTCATTCACAAATAAATCCTCGGTTGCATTTTGGCGAGAGTTTCACTTTAAAGCATGTTGGGGGGAAACACTGTTAAATTACAGCTTCAGTTTGCTGCGCTCATTGTTTAATTAACATCACAATCAGAGGAGTTGTAAATGATTCTTGTGTCTTTGTAGACGTATCAGATGAATCTGCTGTTAAACCCTCGTGGAGCTGTTCTGTCCACAGACTCACTCACATCTGCTCGCACAGCATCCGAACACTTTGACTTTAATGGAGATTAAATATAACGTGTTCGACAAGTAGTTTATGACAGAACAGTGAACAGAGAATTAAAACACCTCCTCCGGTGTCTGACGGAGGTTCGGCGAGCTCGTTCAGTGGGTGAATAATTAAAGGACAGGTTTGACTGCTTGTCTGATTCCTTTGTAACTGGAACCCAAAGCTGCTTTTCCCTCAAACACATCAGGTGACGACTTCTTAACGTCCCGTCGACCTGCACACACCATCACCCCTCGCCTACTGTTGTCAGTTTCACACCTGCTCATGAATTATAGATACAGACAGAAACAGCAGAAACTCAGCGAGAATTCAAACACAGCAATGTGCCAGTTTTCAGCTTCACTACCTCATTTTACTGGTTTTCACCACAATAAAAAATACTATTCATAACATGGTGCCTGTCGTCAGTGCTGACACGCACTGTTTTTAAGTTCTGTCCCGCTCATTATTACTGAGCCCAGCATACAAACAAAGGACACGTCTGAATTCGACGCTGATTTGTCTGCATGTGTGTCGATCAACGTGCCAAAGTTTTGGTTTCTTGAGCCTTTATTCAGAGAGACAGCGTCGAGGTTTACAGGAAATGAGGGAGAAGATAGAGGAAGACCAGCAGCAGCTCAGACCTGGTTCTGTAGACGAGGCCTCGGCACGCTCGACTTGTTTTCACCGTGTTTGTCTGTTTGTCAGCAGAAACTACTGAGCAGATTTTCACTACAGTCGGATGGAGGATGAGTCTCAGTACACCACATTATCTTCTGCTGCGGAGGAATTTCTCCACACTTTCTTTAACGTTGAAAGATAATGTGTGGATCTGGATGAGAAGAATCAGGCGTATTTAGTTCCATGAGAACAATTTGACTCGGATCCAACGATGAAAAGCGACGGAAACAGTTGTTGAGAAGGTTAAAACACTGTCGTCTCTGTCTGAGCTGGTCTGAAGGTCAGATTGTCGGATTGGGAAGCTACAAACCTTCCAGACAAACTAGTAAAGTGTCTGCCGGCTCTGATGAAGCAGACTGGTGACTTTCCCTTTTGGACTTTATGTCCTCCCTGTTTTTTTCTTCCACTTCAAAAACGTCCACCTCCAGGTTTGTGCTTCTATAAAAGGACAGTTAAAGGAGTGTTGTGTGTCCTGTGTGGCATTAAAGTCTGCTGACTTCATCTGTACTGATCTGAAACATCTCGTCTGTGAGAGAACGAGCCTTCTCTAAATGTCAGACTGTTCCTTTAAGATAACATCATCATCATGGTCGTGATTCATCATGATGCAGAGATAAGATGCTGAACTTTTACTCCTCTTCCTCCTCAGTTTTTCCTCCACCGGTGAATTCTCGCCGTGAATATTTAGCTGTGTGCGTCTCTGACTGACCTCTGACCTCTGAGCGCTGCTGTGAATGAAAGGAGACACACTGAGCGTCAACAGCTGCCGCTCACGGAGACGATTAATAAATAACGAATGATAAAGTTTGAGAAGTGAGGTGAGGACATTAAGAGAAGATTAACGGATTAGCAGGAAATAAATTGGCTGACGGACGCAGCGGTGATGAAGTCAAAGAGTCAAAACCCAAAAGCAACGTCGTTAGTTTCCTTTAATGGGATTAAATGTTCCTGTTGGATCTGGTTCCTTTTGGTTTCTCATAGATATGAAGTCAGATATCAGCGATTAGAAGAAAACAAACAAAACCACAGCTCAGCTTGTAAATGACGGATGAAATGTATTTGTTTTCCACTTTAAACACTTTTAGCTTTAATTATGTAAACTCACGACAGGAAACGACGCAACGTTGTTTTAAAGGTAACAAAGAAAAAAAGAAAAAAATATGTCGATCTGTATTTGATTGCAAACAGTCTCGATATTTAATGTCGTCCTGAAAAACTTTATTGTTTTTGTGAACATAAACTCATCACGATAAGAAACAGACTGACATAAAAAACAAAATCAGGTTTGTGTATGAAAAGAAAACAGAATGTAATCAAATAATACAAATAAATAATAACACATTTTATTTATAAAGTGTTTCTCATGATGCTCAGACACAACAAAACAACATGACATTAGAATAAAACACATTAAAAACATGAAAAACAACCATCAGACATTTCTGTCTCACAACAAGAAGAGTTTGACTGTTCACAAAGTTTATCGTCATACAAATAAAATTAAATAAAAGTTATATATAAAAGGAAAGTTTAAACTACAGAGAGATATCTAAGACACGAGATAATAACACGTCTCCGTCCTCCTGATGTGAACGAGATATTACATGTTCGGTACATTTGGTAAAACTGCTGATGATCCTGGAGCTGGACTGAGTTTTAAAAGATTAAATAAAATGTTTAATTCTGCTTCCTCACGTTTAGTCTGGACTCTCTGATCCGTCCAGACCATCTGAGAGGTCTGGATGGATCATATATCTAACACAAACCATCTGGTGTTTTATGAATCAACATTTTGAAACAGATTTCTGACAGAAGCCAGTGTAAAGACCTGAGACTGATCCACTCACACAAGTCAGCAGCTTCCTCAGACTCTGCGGCTGCTTTTGTTCATCTTCTTCCTCTTTTCAACGGCTTTTTGTCGAGTGAACCTGAAGGCATCTCAAGGTTAATTGAGCTGAGCCGCTGCTGTCGGCCAATTCTTCACGTCCTCCTGGAAATAAAATTAAGAGCCTCTCTGGTGGGCTGGAGGCCAGAACTGGACTGAACCAGCCAACAGAATCCGGATCTGGAGCCAAAGTTTGACAAAACACACTGAACCTGGAGGCAGATGTCAGAGAGCTCGCACTGCAGTGAGAGCCATGTGAACCTCATATCATATTTATCATATATTCACTTTACACCAACAAATATTTGATTTGTGTGACATGTTGTGTCACTTCACCTGACACAGTATTAGTACAACACCAGTCAGGATGGATACTGTGTGTATTTATACTGCCAGCCTCGTCATCTTGGGTTTAATCCCTCTTGTACAGTTAAAAAGTTCATTTATGAATCATTGTAACAGCAGACGTGTTAAACAAAGCTGAGTTTTAGTCACTTTATGCAACATGAGAGAAACAAGAACAGCAAACAAACTTTTTTATTCTTAAAATTGTAACAGCGTTTAAAAGGAGCAGCATCTGTGTGCTGCTGTTGTCATGGCAACACAGTTCAACAGTACGGTATTTATTATTATTTCAGTCGGTCTCTCCGATAACCTCACAGATGTCACTGACGAGCTGTTGCTGTAATCAGCTCTCACATCTGACACCTTCACAGCTCCGATGAAAACCTGCTACGTGTTCATATAATCCATCGTAAATCTTCATCTTTGATTCACATCACTTCTTCATGTTCAGGTGGGGCTGATTGTTCTGACAGAGAAAAGGTCCAATATGTCTGATAACTGGTGGCTGCAGAAACACAGGCAGGATGCAGTTACACCACCACTCCACTGAGGGGCGCCAGAGACACATCACATATCACAGAGTTACTATCATTGATTCATTGATGTGTAATTATTATTTTAATAGCTGAATATAAATTAGCAAAAAGAACAATATAACAAACTGTCCCTGCGAAATGTAGTGAAGAGTAAAGCAGAATAAAATGTACAATTCAAGTAAAGTACGTTATTTACAGTACGAATTGTTTTATGTGTCCTTTTCTTTATTTTTTATTAATATATTTATATTACACAAACAGATGTAAACATGTAGAAGTTACTGATATTAACTGGTTATTGATAAATTCTCTCTGTTGCTCATTTAAACTCTTTTTCTTTCACTTTGCTGCCAAACATTACATAATGACACGACTCCTCTCTCTGATTGGTCGAGCGACCTGTCAATCTGCGAAGCAGCGTCCAATGAGAGCGCGCGGCAGGCGATACAAACTGGCAGCCGCCATGTTGTGTCTCCGGGGGCCTGGAGCGACGTCCGGTAGTAAACAGTAGATGACGTTACCGCCCGCTCGGCACTTCACGGGAAACGGACCGCAGCTGGAAGCCATGAGCCGCCCGTCCTCAGCCGGAGCCGGAGCCGGAGGTGGAGGACTCGGGGCCGGGAAAGCAGGCGGAGGGAAGCACGGGGCGTCGGGAGGCGCCGCTGCCGCCGCCGCAGCAGCAGCCGCCGCGGCCGCAGCAGCGGCAGCAGCCGCCAGTGTGGGCTCTGTGGCCGGGTCGGGGTCCGCTGCCCCTTCCTCCGCTGTGTCCCTGACCTCAGCCGGCCTCCCCGGTCAGTCCCCGGAGCTCACGGCGCTGTTCGAGTGCCCGGTATGCTTCGACTACGTCCTGCCGCCCATCCTGCAGTGTCAGGCGGGTCACCTGGTCTGCAACCCGTGCCGCCAGAAGCTGAGCTGCTGTCCGACCTGCCGAGGCCCGCTCACCCCGAGCATCCGGAACCTGGCCATGGAGAAGGTGGCGTCCACGCTGCCGTTCCCCTGCAAGGTAACCCGCCACACACACACACCTGAGCACCTGCTCACCGCCGCGCGCCACAAACACGAGCTAACTGCTCACTTCCCCGCACTTTAACGCGACTTCCTCGTCCCGCACCATGCTAACGCTGACAGGTGTGTGCGCGTGGCCTGTGACGTCACAGGGACGCTTAAAACGAATGGTGAGTGTGAGTTTTAGTGTGTGTGTGAGCAGCCTGCTGCTGCGTAAAGGGACAGTCCGCACATTTCTACACGTCAGTGTGTCCTGAGGAAGAAGTGATGAAGATGAAGACTGTGAAAGTGATGAAGACTCAGTGATTACAAAGGTCTTTGTCCAAGCATGAAGCTGTCAGAGGACAGGTGTGTTCCAGATGTGTTCCGCAGACTTTATGTTGAGTTAACTTGTTCTGCTCGCTGTGTCTCATCAGAGTTCAGGTGTGCCCGTTGTTCTCCAGGCTGATGTGAACAAACACACACATGTTTACGTAATGTGCCTTTTTAACTCAATAATTCACAGCTAACTCTGTTTTATTACGCTGGTTTGAATGAGGCTCGTGTAGTTAAATGCAGCGATCGCTCCGATTCTGATGAGCTGAAGGATCGATCACAAATCAACATGTGGGATCAACGTTTGGTTTCATTCTACTAGGCGACCTTTGACCTCTTTTGACATTTGAATAAAGTGAATAAATCTCTGTTGCTTCACCATTATTATTATTATTATTATTATTATTATGATGGTAATGATTGTCGTCTGTGCTGCCGTGTAGAATGTATAGTTTCTTATTTTCTACCAGAATCTTTATTGTTGTTTTTTGTTTGTGTCAGTGAACAAACTCACAGACTCTGTGAGCTCTTTGGCTGGTGATTGTGGTCGCACCGTGTGACAGACGGGTGGAGTCGTACGTCTGCGGGGCTGTAACTCTAGTTCTGTTCCAGTTTGAAACCTGCTTCCTGACCAGGGTTGAATTACCACGTTGGTTTGCTCAGAGGCACTGTGCTGACCTCTGAGGTGTGTGTGTCGGCCTCTCCTGCTCATGGTTACCTGTCACACCTGCTGCAGAGAGACAGTGAAGTCACTGAACACATTCGTAATAATGTTTGTGCCTTTGGTGCTTCGGATACTCTTCAGATGTGGATATTGTATCATTTTAAACATGTAGTATAACGTTTTGGCAACCTCAGCGCATTCAGTCTTCGTTCTCTTGACATTTCGCAATTTGTTGATTCCAAAGTCTGGACTGAATCAGGAAAGAGTGCTTTTAGGCTGTCGGCACCCACAACGAGGAACAATCTACAGACTGAAACTTGAGAATATTTGATCACTTTTGTGCAGTTTTGTCAGATGATTTTAGTGTTTTTTTTTCTTGCGTAAGTCTGTTGAATCCATTCCTGGTCAGGTCTTTCTTGTTAAACAGATCTGTGGTCTCAGTGGGACTCCCCTGGTTCTATACAGGTCAAATTAATAAAGTAAAAACGTAAATAAGTGAAATAAACATTAAAGTTCTTTTACATCTAATCTGGCAACTTGAATCTGACGTTAATGATGAAAGTAGCGCTCCACAGATACTCAGCGTTATTGATGAATATCTTGTCAAAAGTTTGGTGTCACTGGAAGGAAAATGTTGTTCATTGTGACATCTCGTGTTCAAGATGTCAGATTGGATGTTCAGATTGTGTGTTGATGTAATATTTTATTTTTAATCTGATCTCTGTGGTGATGTGGACGTGAGCTCCCAGCTCTGAGACACGTCGACGGCGTGAACCAATCAGGAGCGAGATGCTTTACTGGTGTTTACTGAAGGAAACAATCAGCTGACAGACAGACAGACAGGTGCAGTGATACAGGTGTCTGTCAGAAACTGCTCTGACTCCATTACAGACGCATTAAAGTTGAAGTGACTCTCTGAGGTCGACTGAAAGCTGAGGAGGAGGAGGAGGAGGAGCAGGAGGAAGGAGGAGGAGCAGGAGGAGGAGGAGGAGGAGGAGGAGGTTATACGATAGTTTAACAAATAACAACATAAATGTAATTTTGTGTTTCTGAGAATCTGCTCTGAGACTCGCTGCAGATATCTGATGGTCGCGGTGAACAGTTTGTCAGGACGTGTTGTTAAAGTCGTCTTACTGTTGTGTGCTGTTTACATCACTGTCAGTAAACAGGAACACGATTCCGTTTTTAAGCTGTGAGTCCAGGAAGTTAAGAAACAGACGGTTTTAATTACCTTTTTAACAAATCGGTCACTATTTCCTGTCATCTTTCAAGCAAACAAGTCACTGTCTGGTTCCAGCTTCTTAAATGTGAAGATTTTCAGTTTTTCTTTGTTGTTTCTTTAGACTTTAGACATGTATTTATCCCATAGTATTTATCAGGGAAATTTACCTGTCAGAATAGCAGGTGGACAGACATACAGACATACAGACAAGTACAGGACTTAGAATACTAAAGAAATACTAAAAAAGATTTGAATAAAAGAGAAAAGATAAAATAAATAAAATAAAATATAGCGTCTGACGGTAACTGAAGAGTCTTTGGGTTTTGGACAAAAGAAGACGTCACTTTGTGATCTGTGAAGTTGTGATGAGCATTCTTTCTCAATTTCTGAACATTTTTCAGATGAATTAACGATTAAATGGAGTCGCAGCACAGAACCTCAATTAACCATCAGTTTTATTCTCAATCATTCCTTGCCCTGTTTCGTTGATTCATTAGCCCCGTTCACACTGGCTTTTGGTGAAAAGCCAGCCGGCTAGGGGTGAAATTTCACTCCGGCCCTGAGCCGCCTCTGGAGGTGGAATCAGGACCGTATTACTGGAGAACCGAACCAGTGTGAACGGACAAGCCGGCATTGCGTGTCGATCTGACAGTCTGATAACTGCACAGGTCCTTCACTCAACTTAACACAGAGAAATGTCCCACAAAGCAACGTTACAGGACCAAACAAAAGTAACGTAGTAACTGTAACTGTCTTTGGCAACTTATATGAGGAAAACAAACACCGCAGATAAACGTGGAGAAGCTTCTGTCCTCCCGACCCTTCGTCACATTTCTGCCAGAAAAACAGCGTCTGTCACCGGCAAAAAACTTTAACTCACCGAGTGTTTGTGATGAAAATAAATCAGCCCTCCTGACCGACACTTCAGGGAACTTTCCCCCAGAAAACGACCTCCGTTCCCGCGAGTGAGGGAGTCAGATTGACAGGAGGACACCTGGGAAACACCTTGCCTCTTTATTAGCCGCAGCGCCGGCTTTCTGTGTGAATTCGCGGCGGTTCGTCTTTAAGGCGGAGATGCTTCACTCTGTGTGAATCGCCATCGGCGGAGAATTGGAGAACCGCGGCTGCGACTTTTATGCGTCCTCTCCTGTGTGAATGGGGCGACTTATTAAATGCTAGAAGATAATGAAACATGGCCACACACTAAATCTCAAGTTTATTTGACTCAGTACAACAGGAGACATAAAACAAGTAAGTGTTCCTGTTTGAGAAGCTGAAACAGTGATTTTAGTTTAAAAAGTGATCCAGTCAGCTCTGTGTGGTGGAATACAGGCTCATGTGTTTAACGAAAACCAGCTGTTCAAACATTATCTGATCCCTTTTACTGATGTGTGTGTATCCTCGTAACAGATTTGTAGAGAGAATGTTTCATCAGATTCTGCCTCAGTTTCTGTCTTTATAATGAAACTAGATCATCATCATCATCATCATCGACGTGTCGATGGAGACGAGCTGCTCTTCTTCTTCTGCTTCATTTACATTTCAAACCCTGATAATCTCATCTGCATTCACACTCAGATCCACCACCTACCTGCAGGTGTGTGTGTGTGTGTGTGTGTGTGTGTGTGTGTGTGTGTGTGTGTGTGTGTGTGTGTGTGTGTGTGTGTGTGTGTGTGTGTGTGTGTGTGTGTGTGTGTGTGGCTCTGAACCAAACTGGATGTTTGAGGCTGAGCGTTCGTTTTTTTAACGGCCGTCACATTAACGAGGAGACCTGAGTCGTTATAAATGTTTATTAACGGATGAACCTGATTATCAGTTAAGAATTATATAATATCAGCTTTTGATTACTTGTTGTTTGATTTGTCAGGTGTTATGACGTCATAAAAAAAAAAACTTGATTTGAGGGAAGTCACAGTAACAGCTTACTAAAATAGTTTGAGAGCCAAAATGTTTTTTGTTTCTTTGTTCTTGTGGTTACATTAATGTATTTTATGATAAAGATGGAGAGAGAGAGTTGACAGTCTGATTCCCAGGTCGACTTCTGTGTGCAATATGAATGTATTTATCAGGATTTACTCCCTGATCAATTAACCCTTCAGTAGTCGTGTATTTATCTCCTCCGGCTCGGCTCGGCTGTGATATGAACGTAACACCTGAGTGAACGCGCTAATTTACTCTTTGACTCTTCTAGCCGCGATGCTGTGATGTGTGTTGACGTTGAGGCTGCTGGCTTGTTGAAGTATTTCAGTCCGTCTCCGTCGAGCAGCTTGAACATCGTTCTGCAGCTGCTGAGATTGAACGAGAGACTGAAGAGACTGTGATCGGATCAGTACTGAGCATGTGCAACTCATCAGAGATCAGAAGGAAGCAGGACGTCTCACTCCTCAGCAACTTAATCAATAATTTGCAGTTTCAGACACGTTGTTTATGCCAGAGCTGTTTTAAGACTTTTTGGATAAGTTTAACATCTCCTGGACGTAGTCTGAAGATTATGAGCTGCTTTATGTTGTGTTTATGATTGTGATTGTGTTTGTGTTGACCTACATTTAATATACCCGAGCGCACACTCGCTCATTTTGGTGTAATACATTGAACTCTTTGCTGACAGTCTTCAGCACTTTTCCAGTCTACTAACTGCTCAAAGTGCTTTATTTGGTGGGTTCAGTATCTTGCTCAAGGACAGTTCGACATGCAGCTAGGGGGAGCCGGGATTCGAACCAGCAACCTTCTGATTACTGGATGACCCGCTCTACCTCCTGAGCTACAGATGTCTCTAATTTTTAAAAGAGGTCACAGTTTAGAGTTTGTGACGACACCATCTTCTCCAGAACTGCTGGAAAAGCAGCCAAATCACCAGAATGAATGTTAGCGAAGTACGTTTCAAAAACACAGATCATTGAAATCTTTACGCTTCTTTTTGTTGCAACTTTACGTTTGTTTAGGCTGAATTTTCCATTTCTCTCGTCACAATGCTGTTCTCATGCTCTGAATAGGTTAATGCACTTGTTAGAGTCAGGAAAGCATCACTGTTTGGATTGAAATACTTGTCACAACAGATACAGCTGCAGATGTCCCGACTGTCCTCACACTCAGCTGGAAACATACCGTGGTCTCCGTCAGTGGTTTCTCACTTGCAGTTGTTGAAACTCAGACTTGAACTGTGGTCACTGGCTCGGCAGCCTTGTTGAAACATTAACTGCTAACATTTTATCGCGGCGCTGAGGAGACGAGCGACAGAAGTAAAAGCTGTGCAGCGTTTCAAATGTTGATTTAAAAAAGTGTCAACGTTATTAATGAGGCTCGTGATCGACTCTCACACATCAGGAAATGGTTCCTTTTAATATCCCGATATTAAATTCAGCGCCTGGCTCTCCATCACGCCTGCTGCTGTTGGTCCTGCGGGTCATTAATGTGATGGATCTGATCCTCCTGAGTGCTCGCTAAATTCTCCGTCACTGTGTAATTGAATTAAAGTGTTTTTTCATGGCCGTCCCTCAGAGCGCCTCTCTTCCCTTCAGATCCTCCGGCTCTGTTTCATCCAGCTGTTTGATCCGTTTTCTCTCTTCCTGGGCCAAACCGTTAGCGATGTGACATCACGGCCAGAAAGGGTGACATCATTAGAGCAGCTCATTTAGAGAGTCTCCACCATCTTTGTCGTTCTCAGACAGAACAGTTTCATGGCGACGTCTTTGTTCTCCACTCCCGGTGGTACGAGGAAACGTATATTAACGGGGGAACAGACTTTGACGTCCGTCTTCTTCTCCATCAGCGGGCGTCTTGTTCTTCCACAGTTGTTCCACCATTACCTGGGAATCGTGACCAGAGAAAACAATGCCTCTTCCTGTTTTGGTTGTGCTTCCTTTGTGCCATAAATCAACCTTTGTTTTTGTGAACCACATCGAGCCCAGAAGCAAACTGACTATCACAGTTACAGTGACACTTATAGGGAAACAACCGATATGTGGATGATGTCATTTTTCCACAGATAGATCAGCATTTATTTTAGAATGATGAGTTAAAGCAAAAAGTTGTCTGTTGCCAGTTTAAATCATTATTGAATGTGTCACTGAGGGTTTAAATCACAGCGTCAGTCATCAGGTCATTTGACACGTTTTCAGTGAAGGAAACATTTTAAAAAAAGTTTGTTTTTTGATGCGACCGCAGAGTGTTTTTACAGAGAAGAAGAAGAAGAAGAAGGTGAGAGGAGCAAAGAATTCTGGGACAAGAAAGACAAAACAACAGGAGAATAAAAAAAGAGAAAGGAAACAGCCGCTTCTCTGAGCAGCTGTCAGCGCAGCAACACACACACACACACACACACACACACACACACACACACACACACACACACACACACACACACACATATTTCCATACAAGTACAACGTGATGTAAACACACACTGCAGAGTTGAAAGGAAGGAGAAGAGAGAGACATGAAAGCAACGAATCAGTGTGTCCTACAGTGTGTGTGTTAACGTGTGTGTGTGTGTGTGTGTGTGTGTGTGTGTTGGGGGGCTGCCGACAGATGCTGGGGGGAGGAGGAGGAGGAGGAGAGGAGGAGGAGGAGGATCGCACTCGGCTGAGCGATACTCCCTTTTTATTCTCTCTCTCTCAGCTTTCTTTCTCCCCGCCCCCACTGTGTGTATGTGTGTGCCTTTCTTGCAGTGTGTGTGTGTGTGTGTGCGTGTGTGTGTTAACGTGTGTGTGTGTGCTGCATTGCCTCAGTGACGGTGCTGTGCGGTCGGTTGGAGGGTGAATGTTTTTCTGCCGCTCAGAGAAGAAGAGCGAGAGGTGGAGAGACATTCAGAGGGAGTGTGTGTGTTGTGTGTTTCACCTCGGTGTGTGTGTGTGTGTGTTCGCTGGTATTCACCGCCGGTCGGTCGGACGGACGGACAGACGCCACACAGCTGAGAGTGTATCGGCATCTGCGTGTGTGTGACAGTCGGTGTTTGTTTCACCACAGAAGAAGAAAAACAGTTTGTTGTTTTTTTTTTCTTCTGCTGCAGCAGGAGAGAGAGAGAGAGAGAGAGAGCGGGAGAGCGAGGTTCAGCTGCATTACTGCTGCATCTGTTTAGAGTCCACGACAGAGGCTGGTACGTGTGTGTGTGTGTGTGTGTGTGTGTACTGTGTGTGTGTGTGTGTGCTGATTGATTATGTATCAGCTCTTGTTTTGATGTATTTTGTTGTTGACAAACTGCAGTCAGCTGATATTTATATTATGTTAACTGGATTTTAATGGTAAACAATTGATCACCATATTTTTTGATACGTTATTTCAGATTGATTGATTGGTGGTATTGATGGTGATAATGATGATGATGATTAATAACATTTAGCTTCTTTATTAATTGGTCTGCCAATTATTTTCTTTATTAATTGTTTAAAATATTGAAAAATTAGTTCAGGCAGCAACTAATACTTATTGTCACCTGTTATTAGATCATGATGACTCGACTAATTGATGAATTGATCGATCATTTAGTCTATAAAATGTCATGAAATGTCCACCGAAGACTCCCAAAAGACTAAAACCCCAAATAGTTTCACTTCACTGTGAAGGAAAACAGATAATAGCTGCTGTATTTCTTGATAAACGTTTCCAGTTAATATTATTGTTTCGTTGTCGAGGCTCCAACTGAAATGTGTTCTGTACACTGAGAATCAATAACTGTCAGGTACTGAAGGCAAACATCAGATTCATAATGTTGTCATCTGATTGTTTGTTCAGATAAAGTTTTTATTTGAATCAGGATACAGGCTCTGACATGTACTCAGAGTATCAGAGTAAAAAGTCTCCCTCTGAAGGACATTTGTGGTCAAAGCTAACTGAAGCTCACGTCATATTAATAGAATTCAAAGACTATTAAAGTTAAAGGTAGAGTCAGTAGGATTTGTCCCAGCTGTTCCTGAACGCACCACAAAGACAGTTGATTGTTGAGTCTCATTCCCAGGACGTCAAACAGACACATGTTGGGTTGGTAAAGCGTCCCGAGCAGCAACAAAGAGAGAAAATCAGAAACTCTCTGCAGATACGAGACACTAACACGCCTTTTCTCCACATTCCAGTCTCCCTCTCTGTCTGTTTACGGCTTCTTACGGCTTTTGCGTCTTTGTCTCGTCTCGCTGCGTCTGCCGTGCGTGATGTGCTCTGATAGGTCCACATCAGTCTGCTGATGCTGGGAAATAACAAGAATCCATAATTCACCTCAGATGCATCAAACTAAAGTAACGAGGCTGTTCTGAAGCTGTGAGGAGGAGAAAGTTCAGATGTAGAGAGGAGAAGTCTCACAGATACTCGAGTAAAGTAACTAAGTATTCGTGTTGTCTTTTACTGGTTTTAAAGGCTCTTTACAGTGAAGTGATGTTATTTTCATTATTAGATTTTGTCGCCCAGTCCTGATACTTATGATGAGCTTTTTATAAGGTTTATATCTTGTATTGAAAGCCTGCAGGGTCATACAGTAGCAGATTCCATGCTAGCGGCCTGCAGACTGGTAGGATGCAGCTCTGTGTAACGATGTGCTTCGACAGGCTCAGTCAAGCTGCTGTTTTTCTGTTGATAAACACAGGCCCGAGTCTGGTCCTGATCCGGAGTTAATCTGACCACTCAGACGGTTCATGACGTCCTCAGTTTACTCTGAGATTCAGCAGACGATTTATTTGGGCGGTGAATCCTGTTATTTCTGTTTTCAGACACCGAAGCGTCTGCGACGCCGTGCAGCCAGTCGTTTTAATCTCTCTGATATATGATCTCCACGTGGCTCCGCAGTCTGTCTGAACAGCTGCTGACCGACCGGCTGCTGCCTGTTTCTGTCCTGCTGTCTGTCTGCTGACAGTACGGAGGCCACAGAGGGACAAATCACTTCAGGAGTTTAACTTCTCAGCCTGAGTGAAGAGAATCAATGAGGGACTGATGTAAACTGCCCGTTTACCAACATGTGGCTCTAAACTTTATGAAGCGAGATGTTTCATTGAGTCACACTTTCAAACTATTTAACAACAACAGGTCACAATAATCATTTTAATCAGTGAGAGGAAGTGAGTCTGTCAGTGTTTTATCGTTAGACTTCAGTAAGACAGAACTTCATTTATCCAGCTGTTGTTCAGCAGTTACAGGGCAGAGTAGGAAAGAGTGCACTTGAACGCACCGTGACATCCTTGCTGACCGAATCAATGTAGATTACAGGTTTTAAGACGTGGTCCTGAATGCACCATGATGTTCGCGTCAAGCTTCAGCGCAGTCTTTGATTCTGTGTTTCGTTTCGGTTGTTGAAATGTGGAGGCTCATTTTGATTTATGTCAGAGTTTAAAATCAGAATCCTGACTCCCCAAATAAGAATTCAATAATAAAAAGGAGTAATTTACAAAAAGAGCTGGAAGAAGAGTAACGGTTGCTGGCTGCTGCTCGTATGAATCAATCAGACTTTATATGTAAAAAACCTTTAATACAGATTACAACATGAAGCTGTCGCTGCCTATTAAACTATTAATAATCTAAGTAGAGAAAATAACTGGCAGATTCATCAGTTATAAATGTGGTAATATAATAATAAAGCTGTTATTTGCAGCTGAATGATGAAGTTTATCTCCAGCTGTCGTTGTCATAGCAACAAGTCCTCGAGCCAAAAACCTAAAAAAAAAACAAAAAAGCTTGCAGCTCGTTGGCTGATCGTTCGATCGTGCAGGAGATAAAACCCAAACGTTTCCTCCATCCAGCAGCAGAGACACGCTGAGGTTCTGGCTCAGCTCAGCTCAGTTCTGTCGATCTATAACGACTCTTCTGTCTCCGATCCAGGACTGCCTGCTACTTATTGATCCTGTAAACTGTGACGCTTCAGTCACAGATTTGATTCATAATGTTTGTTACAGGCGGAATGAACTCCTGAGACGTGACTTATTTAACCACGCAAGATGAGCAGCTGACTGCTGGTTGTTTGTCTGTTTTCTGGACTGTTTTTAAAGTAAAAGTTTGGAGGTAATCAAGGTGTGTGTATCTGTGTGTGTGTGTGTGTGTGTGTGTGTGTGTGTGTGTGTGTGTGTGTGTGTGTCAGCAGTGTGTGTGTGTGCGATGCTGTGTCCGGCCTCCTGCCTGCCTCTCCTCAGGGAGCTGGCTCAGTGGCGCTGCCTGCTGGGCTGGCATCGCCACCACGGAGTCGGTTCAGCTAGCGCCGCAGGGCTAAACGCTAACACTGGACAGCAGCAGCAGCAGCAGCAGGGGTCAGAGGTCAGGGGGAGGGACAGTCGACCTGTCGGCCGCACCAAACCGCTGCAGGGCAGCCAGGTGAGTCCTGGACCGAACAGAACAGAGATACATGATGAACGAGTCGTCTTTCTTCTCGGGGGGATTTTTGTTGCTGTTGGTTGTTGAATCAGTTTGAAACCGTCACCAGACCTGAACGACTGATTGATTCACTAAACCCACAGATCTGTTGCTCTGGACTTCCTGGTTCCTCTTTCAGGTCTCGGTGTGAGCTAAAGCGTCACGTGAACCCCTGCAGTGATATTTTCTGTAAAATACTTCACTTTTGGTTGAGCTCACGGCTACGACGAGCTACGTGATACGTCTGTGAATGAGAGGATGATGTCGCGTAAACAACTGTGGTGTCTGCAGCTGTTTGTGTAAACATCTGTTGGGGATTATAATCCCGGCTGCAGTCCTGTGGTGTCCTGATAACTGACCTCACCTGTTTCAAATTAATCTGATTTCGTTATTGATCTCAAACAAACTGACTCGACCGATTTCCTGCCAATGAAAAACCCTCAACCGCTGAGAGTTGAACCGTGATGAAGGAGAATCTCTTTACCTCTAATCCATTTATCTCACACACACACACACTCCCACACACACACACACACACACACACTCTCTCTCAGTGCTTTTAGCCTGATTGCTATCGATCGAGGTGAAGCAGGTGGAGGCTGCAGAGTGTTTTTCCTGCTTTGTTGGTTTTATTCAGATCAGGTTGTTCTGGTGAAATATGCTGCATGTGTTTAAAGCTGTTTTAATGGAGGAGGATGAAGAAGATCAGCTTATGTGTATTCTGACCAACTGTATGTGTTACTCACTGAATCACTACATATATAATAATAAAGAGTGAGAGCGTGCAGCTGTTGAACTGTCGGGTTTAATACTTGCGGTTCAAAGGAACAATAAAGAGTCGGGTGAAGCTTCGTTTGTGCGTTTTGTAACTTGATCTTGATCATGAGCTCAGGTAGGTTTGCACAAGTTTTGTATTGTTTACCTGTATATTTCAGTATTAACAGGGGTTGTACACGAGGTTTGAAACAGGAGCAGTGAATTTAATTGTATTCTGATGATATAAAGTCCTCTCCTCCTCCTTGACGTGCAGCTGCTAGCACTTACATTTGCTGGTTTTTCCAGCAGGGAGTTCAGCAGCTACAGAGAAGATTTCAGCTTTTAAAGGTTGATAATGAATCCAAACATTTAATTCCTGGATTGTGGCTTTCAAACCGTGTTGGAGGAAGTTTATTTTCCCTCTTCAGTTGAAGACACAACAGCCAGCAGCAGTTTGGCCTCAGTGAACCCGTCGCTGTTTTCCAGCCTGCTGCCCTGTTCAGGAAGCGGCTGCTGCGCCGAGCTCTGCAGCCGATGAATGTTTAATGAGACGAACACTGAAACTCCTGCTGGGTCACCTTCCTCTGTGTTCATCACATGACTGAGACATGATTCTGATCAGTGTGCCACTTATCAATAGACCGAACGCTGCAATGATGTCGTCTTAAACACCCGAGTTACACTGAAGCTGTCATAATTATAACCTTTTAATGCCACTACGGAAACCAAAGGATGTCAGTAAGCTGAATCATATCATCTTTACTTCTGTTAATAAGATCTCTGACAACATTCACAGATATAATTTAACTGTCTTTGTTTTCTCGGCCCTCGTTTAATCGTATCCACTCGACTGGAGAATGTCCGGGCTGCGGCGGCTGAACATTAACGTGGAGAGATTTACGGTCGTGTGGTCGTCCGTCTGCAGGCTGTTGTTTCGTCGTGTGGCTGTTTTCTGTCCCGCTGTCGACACATTCAGCGTCTGTCTTCAGTCTGTTGCTGTAAATAAGAAATGTGTCGGCAGGTCTGAGGTAAACAAAAACCAGAGAGAGAGGTTAGAATTATATATTCATGAATAGACGGAGGCGTCCGTCATCCATCATCCTCCCGCTGTCTGCTCCTGTTTCCTGCTGCTCACGGCGAAGGAGACAAATCCAGAGCTGGAGAGAATCCGCTCGCCATGTTGGAGACGTTTGACGGCCAACAGAACACAACCGGCCCGTCTGTCTCCTCCCCGGGCCTCAGACTGAACCTCTTCTGTTAAGACTGTGTTCATGTGGCGCTTATGATTTATTGATTAAGGAAGTGAAGTATGACTCAAGTATTTAGATAATTCCAAAATCATTCAAATCATTTTCACTTGTCTTCTGCAGTAAATTGATCATTTTGAGGTTTGAAGATCTCGTTGGATTAATCAATAATGGAAATAATCCTCAATTATAACAGAACCATAATTAATTCAAAGGGAGTTCATCATGGTTAGTAATTCTTTGGTTTGTGCTGTGATGACATCATTGTGGTGATGTCACAGTGATGTCATCAGGAAGACTTCAAAGATTTATAACACCAAGTCTGAGTTACAAACTGAGGTGATGAGCAGGCAGAGAAGCTCTACTGAAGGCTTTCTCCAGTTGCATTGTGGGAAATGTTGGATCCAGTGTTCGACCCGTATCTCCAGACAAGTCCAGTCCAAAGCGTCCCGTTAGAATCCTGTCCAATGATCCTTCACGTGTCTCTAAAACACTTGTGACAAAGATTTGTATATTTTATAATCAGTCCTCTGAAACAGTAACGTTCACTGAGAACTAAACAATTTAAAACCATCAGAACCAGAAAGTTCTGTGATGTTGGACAACAAACAGAGCGAGACTGAGATCTGTCACTGATATCACTCAGGTTCCAGAAAACGGGGAAAACTTCAAAAGAATTCTCAGATTAATTGGGAGAATGTGTTCAAATGATGTAAAAGAAATGAATGTAATGCAAAGCGAGGACAGTCGATCATCCTCGACTGAGATTTATGATGCTGTAAAAACAGTCCTGAGCTCTTCAGCACGAATCCAGGATGAATAAATGTTGGTAACTTCGTCTCAGTGACGTTTAATCACACGTCAGATTGAACCTGTTGTTGCAGGCCGAGCCGTCAGACCTGCTGACCGGATCAGGACATTTCAAATACATCAGGAAACCAAAAAGGACGTCAGTGAATCGTCCAGTGAGAATCTGATCTCAGTAGATTCACCAGCATCACTTTATCCTTCTGTTCTCTGGATTTGCACTAAAATCTCTAATTTTCTGAGGAAAGTCTTCGAGCTCAAATCGACGAGCGTCAGTTTAAAAAGTCCTTCAGCTTCTGTTTCATCGTGTTGAATGAAATATTTCCAGCACACCTCAATAAATAACTACAGATTTTCTTCTGTCTATTTTTTTGATATCGTTTTTATTCTCCGATCCGTCGCAGTCAAGATTCACTGTGTGGTGGTGTGAGGTCCATCCGACCAATCAGCAGTCGTCTTCTGGACACACTGATGCTGAATCCTCTCTCTCTCTCTCTCTCTCTCTCTCTCTCTCTCTCTCTCTCTCTCTCTCTCTCTCTCTCTCTCTCTCATGTTTATGGATGCTCGCTCGCTCTCTGTGGGTTCAGTCGTGTTCAGATGTTCAAACAGCATCCCTCCTCCTCCTCCTCCTCCTCCTCCTCCTCCCTCCTCCTCCTCTCCCTCCTCCTCCTCCCTCCTCCTCCTCTCCCTCCTCCTCCTCCTCCTCCTCCTCCTCCTCCTCCTCCCTCCAGTCCCTGTGTCTTCCTGTGTTTCCCGTCGTATCTCTGATTTCATACCTCATTTACTGTCCTCATCAGTGCTCCGCCTCGCTATAGGCTCCTGGTCTATCTATAGGTGCTTTGTTGTTCAACATGAAAGAGGAGGAGGAGGAAGGAGGGAGAGCTGGGAGAGGAGGAGGAGGAGGAGGAGGAGGAGGAGGAGGAGGAGGAGGAGGAGGAGGAGGGAGGGCTGGGAGAGGAGGAGGAGGAGGAGGAGGAGGAGGAGGAGGAGGGAGGGCTGGGAGAGGAGGAGGAGGAGGAGGAGGAGGAGGAGGAGGAGGAGGAGGAGGAGGAATCCTTTCACTGTGACCTTCAGCATCTCTGAAAATTTGAGGAGAAAGCTGCAGTCATCACATGATAATCTGACCAGAATAGAAACGAGGATTTATTAATATCAGAGCTTCATCGTTTAAATTAACTGTGTTGAGCCGCAGCAGCAGCAGCAGCAGCAGCAGCAGCAGCAGCAGCAGCAGCAGCAGCAGCTTTGTTCTGGAGACATGAAGCTCAGTTGTCATTTATAGGAAAACTAAAACTATTGTTATCATAATCTATAATTGTGACAACATAAATTAGACGATTATTTATTATTTTAGCTTGCAGATGGTTTAAAGACGTCGAAACACGAGCGCTGCTACAAACATTAGAGCTGCAACAAGCAGACGATTAGTCGACCAAAAGATAGTTATGACGTCAGTTTGAGAGATTTTATAACATTGTATTAAACTAGACTAAACAATTAAGCCATTAATTATGACGACCTGCGCATCTAAATTACAGAATTAATCGCTGCTTTTCCTAATAACTGCTCGAACGTCGTTGTTTGTTCCACTTGTGTTCTTCCGTCTACAACAAGTCACCATGAAACAACAGGACTCTGACGCTGAAGACCATCAGGACTGATTCACAAAGAAAAATGAAATGAAAGTACAAGATGGAGTTCACACAGGAAAGAGACTCTGTGGGTTGAAGGCAAAACAGGAATTGAAATTTTGAGTCTGGATTCTTCGGTTTCCGATGAATACGGGATGAATAAATGATGGTAACCTCGTCTCCATTCATTAAGCAAACATGCTGACTCCCAAAACAAAAAAGCTCCGTCTCTCAAAATATGACAGAATATGTTTCTGTGTCATGATGTTTCATTTCTTCTTCTCGTCTTCATCCGCCTCCACACAGAAACTGAACAGACTGAAGTCTGATCATCAAACATCATCTGATCGTGTTGGAGGAGACGCGTCGCCTCCAACACTTCTGAAGAAGTGATAAAAATAAAACAGTTTTGTGGAGAAAAGCGGCTCTGGAGTCTGAAGTCTGGAGGTTTGGCAGCAAAGTGACGAGAAATAAATGATTCTGGCAGAAACGAGAGATGTTTTTCCTTTTAATTAATGATTTTAGGAGTTTAATGAGTTATTGAGGTGTTTTATTAATTGATTAATTTATTCAGGAAGTATCTTGTTCGTCCAGCCTCGGGTCTCTTCTGCTTCATGCCGACACACACAGATGTTACAAGATGCAAATGTATGGATTTTATTTATGCTGACGTCGACTTTTAACTCTCTGCTGATTATCCACAAAGAATGAATTCCGGTTTGGTTCGTTTGCAGTCTGACAGTCTGTCTCTCGCTAACGTTCGTCCCGTCTCTGTTTCCTCCCTCAGTACTCGTCGGCCGGCTGTCTGCTGACTCTTCACCACAGCGAGAAGCCGGATCACGAGGAGGTTTGTGAGTTCCGGCCGTACACCTGTCCGTGTCCCGGAGCCACCTGCAAGTGGCACGGCTCTCTGGAGGCCGTCATGCCTCACCTGATGCACGCACACAAGTCCATCACCACGCTGCAGGTCGGCAACACAACCTTTCAACATCTGTATTATATAATATGCCATCTTTACAAAGAGACTTGAGACTTTCCTCTCTCTCTGCAGGGGGAGGACATCGTCTTCCTGGCGACGGACATCAACCTGCCGGGCGCCGTCGACTGGGTGATGATGCAGTCGTGCTTCAGCCACCACTTCATGCTGGTCCTGGAGAAGCAGGAGAAGTACGAAGGCCACCAGCAGTTCTTCGCCGTCGTGCTGCTCATCGGCACTCGCAAGCAGGCTGAGAACTTCGCCTACCGCCTGGAGCTCAATGGCAACCGGCGGCGGCTCACCTGGGAGGCCACGCCGCGCTCCATCCACGACGGGGTGGCGGCCGCCATCATGAACAGCGACTGTCTGGTGTTCGACACCTCCATCGCACATCTGTTCGCAGACAATGGCAACCTGGGGATCAACGTCACCATCTCCATGTGCTGAGCCAGCACAATCACAACAGGGACACGAGCAGGACCAGTTCTGGAGGTGTCGGGTTCACCTGCGGTGTCGGTCCGTGGCGTTGGTGGTACCACCGGCTGAGCAGCTGGAGTCGTTTGTGAGGAACAAACTGAACATTTGGAGACGTTTTAAACGCTGAGAGAAAACTTCTCAAATGACTCGACAGCAGCGCCCTGATGAATTATGGGTCGTCCTTCTGTCCCTTGATTGGACGCTGGAGGACAAGTGGAAGAAATCTCCACCAGCGACGAGCATCGGGCTTCTGTCGCTCCTGAATCGAGCGACCGAGCGGTCCTGATCTTCTTCTCCAGAGCAGAAACCAACAGACGCTTCAGACTCGACATGTTCACAGTGTTCTGTTCTGGAGCTTCAGTCTCAGGGTCGAGTCCACAGCGTTCACCAGCAGAACAGGTCCGAAAGAACCGCCACTGTTCAGGTTTTCATTTGAGCTGCATGAGCAAAGTCCCGCCCACTTAGTAACTGTTGCTACGACGGACAAGCTTGAAAATAATATGTACTGAGACGCGATGGAAGGACACGACACGACAACGACAACGTCCATTTCTACGTGTTTCCATCGTTACTACAGAAGTAAAGAAGAAACAAACCGTCACGCTAACGAGAGCTAACGAGAGCTAACGTATGTGTCTTGCTGATGGTCTCACACAGTCTGATCCACATGTGACAAACAAATGTAACAGAGGCAGAATATTTATCAGTTTAACTTTAAAGTTTATCAGCTGAAATGACGTCACTGCGCTGACAAAGTCAACTTCACCAGGAATTTAATGACTGTAGATTATTAAAGCTTCTTCTTCTTCTGCAAAAAACAGAAGCAGTTTTCATGTCGGGCAACAAACACACTGACACCAACATATATATTAGTGAAAATAAAACAAATCTTCTGTTTGCGTGGATAAATCAGAAGAAGCTTCACCAGCTGATTTGTAAAAGCAGTGGTTTTAAATCTTAGTCGTGATAAACTCACGTAAACTAAGTGTCGGTTCCAGAACTGGTTCCAGGTGGCACCGGCTCTGAACCAGCACCTGAACCTCTCCGGTAGAACGGAGCCGATACATTCACAGTACAAATTAAAACTACTGATGTCAAAGTTCAGAGTGACCAGTGATGGAATGTGACTACATTTACTCAAGTACTGAACTTAAGTGCAGTTTTGAGTTTCTCATATTTTCACTTTCTGACACTTTTACTTCGACTCCAATCAGATTAATTTATCGGTAATTGGACATAAAACACTGGTTAACATTGAATATCGGCTCTGATCGGAACAGTTTGTCTGACAGGTTTAGTTTTACTCTGTAAAGTGTGTCTGTTCTCTAATCGAAGCGTTTTGGATCATGATTGTTATTGTTTGTGTTTTTATGACTTTTATGATGAAGACTTTGTAATCTCTCATCTCAAAAGTCCTTGTTGGGCTCAAAGTGTCCATGAAGGCTGCAGTTGATTCTGTTATTCTTCAGTAAATTCAGTCATATTTTCCACCGGTAGTTGAATCCAACCTTCAGGAAGGAAACGTCTCTACCCGTCAGCCAGATGTTTCTACAGAACCGCTCAGTGACGACTGTGATCGACCTCACGGGACTCGACTGCTGCTTTCTAAAGGCTGCTGGCAGTTTGAGTAAAGCAGAATAATGTGAACTCTTCAGTGACTCTGCTTTTAATGAACGAGCACTGGAGCTGAGTGGAAGGGCGCTAGTTCAAATCCCTGCAGCAGAACGAGACTGACGGCATCCAGCCGTGTTGTGACTGCACTCGGGTCACTGACTCTCACGTTTCAGAAGTCGGTGTTGGACCTCTGTGGGAGCCGGCTGAGCGGTGAAATCCAGTTAATCCTCAGACCGTCTTTAATCTCAGATAAAAGCAGTGAAATGGAGGAATAATCCTCCCGTCCCTCTTCCTGCAGTCTGTCTCGCCGCCAGCGCCTTACTTTTCTACCGCCAACCTCCTCTTCTTCCTGTCGGAGCGCTTTCTGAGGGAGTCGTGGTGCTGATGAGCTTCACCTGACACCTTCAGGTGGGTTCACTGAAGACCCGCCCAGGGAAACACAACCGAGACTGTTGATCAGAACTGAGAAAAGAAACATGTATTTTAAAAAAGCTGTTTGCTTGTTTGAAGCCACAGTGACACGATGGATGGTTATTATAATTATTAAAGGCTAATGTGGGATTGTGGGTAAAAAACAAAACATTTTCCAACATTTCTCGTCTTCAAACCTCTGTAGCAACTGACCAGGAAGAAACTTCACAGATACCTCGACCACAGACACGTCTGTACTGAACCCTCAGACCTCTGCAGCGTTTCCTCTGTGTTTGTTCAGCCGGAATAACAATAATCTGAAGGAGCCGTGAAGTGTGAAATACATTAACACTGATTCATTTCAGAGAGGCAAGTTTGTCTTCACTGTTACAGAAAAGTTAACGGTTCGACACGGAGCCGTTTAATCTGATAGTTCTGAGAATGTGTCCATTAGAAAAGACTTGTAGGAAAGTTTGGCAGGAAGAAATGCTAACGTAAGCTAACGTAAGCTACCAAATGAACTGTTTTAAAAGTTGAGCCAACGTTAACTGCCAGACTAATCAATTTTTTCACACATGTACAGATTGTATGGTGTGGTGTCAATCAATAATCTGTCATCTGTTGCTGATCAGCTGATTGATTAACATCTTGGTTGACTAACCTGCTAGAAAACATTGATTTGTGTCACAGTACAACCTCATGTGACAAAAATAAGCTAATAGGCTAAAATACAGTCACTCGCTAGACAATGTTTGTTTTCTAGCTAATTAACATCTTGACTAAAATAAATTAGCGAGCCAAACAATGATTATAAGATTTCGAGCTAGTAAATTAATATTTTGGTCACAGTAGCTTGCTTGATATGGTATTTCTTTAGCTTACTACCGAACATCTTAGCTACAATACATTTTGTAGCTAGCTAACATCCTCACTATGTTACATTTGCTTGCTCGAAAATGTTTGTTGTCTAGTTAACAAATTAACATCTCAACAAGCAAATGTATCTTAGCGAAGATGCTAATTAGTTGGCTAGCTAGTTAAGACAACTGTCACAGTACAACTTCATCTGACAAAAATAAGCTAACTACCTTAAATCATGGCTAACATACAGAAGCTTACCAGATATTTGTTTTCTAGTGAGCCAATTGACATTTTGGTTACAATGGGTTGCTAGATAATATATTTCTGTAGCTAACTACGTAGCATCTTGGCTAACATGGTAGCTTGTTAGGTAACATTTGTTCTGTTTTTTTAGCTAGAAAACAAGCTAATCTTAGCTACGATGTTAATTAAAAGAATATTAATAAAAACTTCACATGACAAACATCAAATTTATCATCAGTTCGTGTCTTTTATTGATATTTTTTTTTTACTGTGGTTTAATACTAATGTTGTAAACTGTTAGTGATCATTAAATGATAATCGTTTGATGCATCAGAACCTTTAATCCAACATTAATTAAATCATTATCAGGGTGTTGACTTGATCCAGTGTTCGGATGTTAAAGTCGTCTCTTTGTTATTTTGAGCGCTGAGTAACGAACACAGAGGAAACGCTGCTCTCTGATCATCACTTCCACTTTAAAACCCGCTGACTTTCTATGAAATGTTTGAAAATATTGTAAATGAAGTTATAATGACAATATATTTTCTAAAAACAAAAGACTGCTCTGCATTTATTCCTCGTGCTCAGTTCATCATGTGTTTGTGTTGCTGTTTTGTTTCGGCTGTACAGATTCAGAACGTTATTTTCTAAACTGTTCCTGATGTTTGTTGTGGATCTTCTTCTGTTATACAAGTACTTTGGTTCTATTCAAGGCACAAGAAGCCTGTGGGCATAAAAACTACGACTCCCAGGGTGCATTTCAGCAGCAAACATCCAGCCGCAGAGCTCCAGATTATGTTAAATGTGCCGCAGACGGTAACCCGAAGCTAAAAATCACACTTTGTAGAAGCCACATTAAATATTCAACAGTTTGGATTCTTTTGGGATTAATTTAGTAACGAGCGTCTCCATAGCAACAGCAGCTGAGGCTCATGGGTATTGTATTTAAAGATGTCCACCAGCTCAGCAGCAGCAGGACAATAACAAAGTCAAATCCACTGAAAACTATTAAAGTAAAAAGAGCGACCGGTGTCGTCTGTGATATGAGGACGTTGTTCTGATTGGACCTCTCTTTGTTCTGTTCTGCTCACTTCTGCCATGTTTCTATAATAAATGGGTGCAGTTTGATTCTGTGTGATTCTGATCTTTACATTGTTGTAACATCAGACGTGATGAATCAGAGAGAACAGGGACATCAGTCTTTGGTCTGTATGAAACCTTTGTCTCCCTCTAGTGGCTGTCAGGTTTCTCTGCTCTGAGCTCCACACAGGTGCTGAAGCTGCTCCTCCCTTCAGCCACAGGTGAGCCAGTGCAGGGTGTCTGCAGCTTAGCTTAGCTTAGCTTAGCTTAGTTTAGCTTAGCACAACTAGAAACAGCCCTGATCTTTCCAAAGGTCACAAAATCAACAGCTCTGAAGCTCTCTGATCAACAGTTTCTTCACAAAGTGTGACATGTAAAGACTCCTGAAACACATTTAGCCTTTTGTACTTCAACAAACCAGATTAATTTACAGTCCTGGTCTTCATATTTCCGGTCTGTATGCTAAGCTAACGTTCAGCTGCCTGTAGCATACGTGTCAAACTATTCCATCAAGTTTGCAGCCAGATTGTTTAAATATATCTGAATGTTGGAGTGTTTTATTTAAATGAATCCTTCTTCACACACAGACCTTCACACTGCTGAACGGCTTCTGTCTCACTGCTGCTGATTTCCATTCATTTCTGTAGGTCTGTGTGAGATCAGACTCAGCTGATGTTTGTGTTTACTGCTCATTATCTGATGGGAGCATCGCTGTAGAATCAGTCTTGTTGTAAAATGTACATGAACTACATAATATAAGTTGACAGATTTTGAAAATATCTCACATGATCTTGTATAAATAAATGGAAATGAGGAGTCAGAGCCTGCAGAGGCAGCAAGTCTGTTTTAAATGATTCATTATAACATGTGAGTTTATAGAAAAACTCCTCTGATCGATCACAGGCGAAGACTTTTCTTTTCTTTTATTACAAAACTCAAACATTTAACTCTCCTGGACAGCAGGATGGAAACAGAAGCCTGAAACATTTCACTACAGCAGCCGTCCGACACCGAGGAGGAGAGAAGATCCACAAACATTTTACACTGAGTGAACATGAGTCAACAGGTGGATGAAACCAGAACTCAGAACTGGATCCTTGGACTGAGAGCTGTTGGTGTAATGAACCCTGCAGCCACCAGAGGGAGCCAACGATCAGCGAACATGAAACATCAGTCTGTCTTCATGTTTTTACACCATCAGACACTCGACGTCTCAGTGTTTACGAGGACGCTCTCTGTCCGTCTCTCTTCTTCTATCGTCTCTGTCCGTCTCTCTTCTTCTGTCCCGATCAAACTCTCTTCTTCTATCACTTTCTCTGTCTGCCTCTCTGTCTGTCTCTCGTCTTCTATCGTCTCTTTCCGTCTCTCTTCTTCTGTCGCCGTCTCTGTCCCGCTCAGACTCTCTTCTTCTCTCGTACTCTCTGTCCGTCTCTCTCCTCCTGTCGCCCTCCCTCTCACGATTCCTCCTCCTGTCTTCCTCTCTCTCCCTGTCTGTCTCCCCCCTCCTCCTCTCCTCCTCCCGGAGTCTCTCGCTGTCCCTCGCTCTCTGTCCGTTCTGTTGTCCTCCCGGTGGCGCCGCCCTCTGGTTGTATTTGTCGTAGCCAACGTCCTCCTTCTCCTCCTTGACTCTGAGGGCAGGAGGAAGAGGAGGTGAGGAAGAGGAGGAGTGCAGCGCCCGGCTCCCTCTCTCTTTCTCTTTCTCCTTCTCAGCCTTCTTCTTCTCCTTCTTCTCTTTCTTCTTTTTCTTCTTCTCTTTCTTGTCTGAGGCAGAAAGAAGCAAGAGGAGAAATGAAAACACAAAGTTCATTAACTTTGTAAAACTTCTATTGTATCTTATTCTATGACGGAGGACAGGAGACGGTGACCTCACCTTTTTTGGGCTTCTTCACGGGGATGGCGTACTGCTCCTCTTCCTCCGAGGACGAGGAGGACGACTGGTGGACTTTGGGAGCGCAGCCTTCCTCCCTCAGGTGTTTGGTCACGTCGTCGATGTCCTCGTGGTCTTTGGGAGGACGGTAGTCTTTAACGTGATCCACGCGAATCGTCCGACCTTTAATCTGACAGCAAACACGACACAGACTCAACGACAGCAGACGGGCTGATCTCATCATTCATATTCAGAGACATAAAGACATGATTTAAGGGGACACTTATTGACTTTTTAAAGAGTTTGATGTTCAGATTAATCTCACCAGCAGCTGCTGAGCACAGCGTAAAGATGGAAACCGTCAGTCAACGACACAGTAACAGTTTCATCATGTTGTTTCTGTTTGTGTTAAAGAGACGCAGCGTTCGTCACCTTGATGCCGTTGAAGTTGTCCACAGCCAGCACGGTGCTCCTCTGGTCCTCGTAGCAGATGAAGCAGAAGCCTTTGGACTTCCCCGTCTTCTTGTCTCGCACCAGGTTGATGTTGACGATCTCTCCATACCTGACAGGAGACGGAGAGAGAAGGAAGTGAATTCTCGTGGTGGTTTTCACTGAGGCAGCGACATCACAGCGGGGTGTCGGGAAACGTACTGAGAGAAGACGCAGATGATGTCACCTTCAGTCAGCTCGAACGGAAATCCACCTGCAGGGAACAAAACAGCTGATCAGGCAGAAGAACAACACGGATCTTTCTCTCTATAAACCATTCTTTCCTCCTGATAACAGTAATAATAATTATTGAATATGTTATAAACCAGTTGACGCTCACGTCTTCATCTCATGTTTCCAGTAAAATGTTTTTCTTTCTCAACTTTCTGAGGATAGAAGTCACCAAGTATACTTCTAATGTTTTCACAGCTTGTTAAAATGTTGACAAAACTAAAGATCTGGGAGCTGGAGCTGAGGACGACACCACACGCTTCATTATCTCACAGTCTTACCGACAAATATCCAGGCGCTGTCTCTGTACTCAGTGTGCCAGGACACAGACTCCTTCACCCCGAGGTCGGCCTCGCGTTCATTCAGTTCATTGATCAGTTTCACCTTCGTCAGCGGACTGAAAACAGAAAAAAGGTTTAACTTGCTAATATGTTTAAACATATTTATCTACTGTTCCTCAACACCAGGCACTATAGAAGATATTATTTAGTATTTCCAATTAATGCTGTTCAGCTGTACAACATTAATGAAGTACTGTGGTGCTGCAGAGACGTGCTGACACGTCGCAACATCATGGTAATATTTTATTGATGAGAAAATTAAAATGATAAAGCAAAAGTGATTATAACCACTTATCGTATTATCTGTCTGCATTATTATTTTTAGCCATATTGTGCAGCCTTACAGGTGATTATTCAAAATTCACCATTCGTTCTTATCATTGTGAGGTGTTTGTGTGTTTACATGTGGTGTGTGAGGTTATTGTGTTTACTTTCAGTCCTTAAACCACACACACATCAGAAGCTGCAGGAAGCTTCTAGCTATTCGCTGTGGAGAGAAACGATCACACCAGACTCCATTCAAATTACATCCAATTTTATGTTTTCTCCTTTAGTTAGAAATATACATTTGTGACAGATAGAAGAGTATCGAATCCATTTTTTGTAAGCTTGAGATCCTCTCTTGAACTCATCGATGATCTCAAATAATTACTAGAAAAACAACCATCCTTCACCCAAACTGACACAAAAAACACTTAACTTTTGATTTTATTGAAATACAAACTGCTTGGTTTGTGCCGAATCAACAACCCGCTTCTAGTTGTTTATTACAACGTAAACTGTTGTTTGATTAAATCCGTTTACAAGCCGATTATGAAGGAATCGTTAAATTACGAGATTTTTTAACTGGGTTCGGGACAACTTCAATGTATGGAGTGAAATGGCTAAGTTTAGTTACCAGCTATGTTAGCTAGCTGTTAGCCGTGGCTAGCGGGTTAGCGTTAATCTGAAGATAGGAGCCACGACAGTGTGAATTTAGGCCGAACAGCAGATAGAAAACGCAAATAATTGTTTAAACATGAACATGTTTACTTACTTCATGATGATTTACATGAAACAGAAGCGATGCCGCGGTGAAAGAAAGCTACCTTCCTGATATGATCCACTTCCGGGTGAATTCCCGCCTCTGCTACCGCCTCCTGGTTGGATGACTCCACTACAAGCTCCGTTTATGGGACTGAATGACTAAACAATTTTTTTTTTAAATAGATATACAATAAAACTACTTATTTGAGGATCTCGACAGTTTTAACAAAAAAAAAAATCATTTGACGTAATTCTGTAAGTCGTGTCGCTTCCCGCCCGTACAGCAGGTGGCGCTGTGACGGTTTCCGCCGCCTGCTGCTGACCCGGTGTGTAAACAGTCAGTCAGTTGAGAAACAGATGAAAACATAGATGGAAATTGTTTTTAATGGCGCTTTTAATGCTTCACTTTACATTTTTATCTCTAGAAACGGGTCGGAGACGAACACTCTGTCATGGACTGCTCTCATGTCAACTAGGAGAAGGTTAAATTTGCTGCTATAGCTAAATTTAACGCCCGGTTAATCAGGTTACCGTTAGCAAAAGTGCTTTCAGGAAACAGATAGTTAAAGTAATCTATTATTTTCACCACTGAAGTTACCCCGGGTCCGCCACAAACCTACTGCGGGTAAGTAACCAAAGCAGTAACTGAACTAAACGTTACATCCACTAATGAGGGGGGTTAATGGCTATTTTTCGGCATGCTCATAATTGTAATGGGAACTCGCTTACAAATTCAACCAATTTAACTTACTTTTACCGTTATTACGCCACATATGCACATTTTAAAATATTTTTTAGACTTTCCCTCACTTGTCTTGAAGTTATGATAAATTCGGCATTATATAAATCAGACTTTAGTTAACTTATTGTTTCAGTTGAATGTCAGGAGTGGTTCACATTGTACCCGATGTCCTCATCTCCCCTGGAACATTTCAGTGGAAACTTTAGTGTTAATAATCTACTAACTGTGTAATAGATTGACTGTACAGTTTATGTGACGTTTACCTTTGTGACAAAATAGTTTCTAAAAGGTAATCCTTACATCAAGGTGTTTTCTTTACATACACGGATACCTTAAAATGAGCTCTTCCACAGTCATAATAAACAGAACATGTCGGTGTCTGACTGGTTTGAGCTTCCTTTTTACAGACAGATCATCCACAGTGAAGCTGTGTGTGAGAGACATGTAAAATAATTCAATAATAATCACATCACAATCATATTCTGTGGAATCAACAGGAACCAGAGATTCTCAGTGGATACACCCTGCAGGGGGAGCTACTGTGTTACAGTTACTTGATAGTTTTCTGGGGCTGTAACTCTTAAATGATCATCTTTATAATTTTGAGCTGTATTTAACTGATTTCTGTCTCTGTCTGTGCAGCAGGATGATCTCTCAGGTCTTCATCTTGTCCTCAAAGGGCGACCACCTCATCTATAAAGACTGTATCCTCACCTTCTTATCCTGCTGTTTCCCTTAATGCTCTTTTATTATATACTTTCAATTATTATCTTTATTTTATTTTATATTACTTCTCCCTATTAATCTGTACTTATATCTGTGTGAGACCCTGTTTGTAAAAGAAGAAAGGTGCCACATCTATGTGACAGGCTGAATATGAACTTAAAATCGATGGGAAAACTACATTTACACAATATAATGTTTGTTTCTGCAGCTGTGATTCCAAAAGATCAGACGCACAGTGTGACAAAGCTTCTTGTGTTACTTTCTGTTTGTTTGGCTCTTAACCTCATCATCAGACCGCGGAGAAGCTGGAAGTGACGTCATCAACATTTTCTA